>CM061914.1:39155917-39361090 GCA_031002005.1 Vandiemenella viatica
ATCAGGCACTCCTTTGATTTCAAAATACCGCTCCATTTCGGTAAGATAAATCCTAGGATTTACGTCTTTGCGGACTCAAAACGTGGCAACTTAAGCTCGATATTAGCTGCTGCGTACTGTGCGTAATTCGCGTGAACAATACTCCCGCTAGCGTTGGAATTACTCACTTCCTTCATCTTGGATTCCAACTGCGCCAGCTTTGAGTTAGTGTTCTGCACGAGTGTTTGCTGTGACGCTTGCAAATCCTGTTGTGCCGTTTGTACTTGTTCAACCGAACTTGTGCTCCGACATCTTTGCATTTACAGCCTGCAAGCTTCGTTCAGTATTATCCTTAATCTCGTGGACAAATTCCGAGATCTGACCGAGACTCTGGTGGCTTTCTTGCCGCACGTGCTCGACAGATTTTTCGGTCGCGTCCAAACGCTTCGAGATTTCCGCGCTTGATTCCTGCAATGCAGTGCATGTTGCCTGAATCGTATCTGTGCGTCTCTCCAACACTGAAACATTCGCTCGCATCTCCGATTTGAATGCACTCATTTCACGGGTCATTTCCTCGCGAAAAACGGACAATTTTCCGTCCATGCCCTTCAATAAAGCACTTTGTGATTCAAATTTTTGACTTAACTCCTCCCTTAATGAGACGGAACTTTGGCTTTGTGCATCTAGACGCTTGTTATGTCCTCCCTCAATGAATCAGAATTTTGACTTTGTTTACTTAACTCCTCCCTCAATGAGACAGAACTTTGACTTTGTGCATCTAATTTATTATTTATTTGTCTACTGAATTCTGCCAGCATGTTAAGTATTAGGTTTTGTTCTTGAGGTTGTGCGGTCGCCGGCGGCAATTCTACCGTTATTTGCGACGCACGTGTTTCAACTTCTGCCCGCATGGGTGAATTTTGAACGGTTTCATTGTCTGGGGTTGGAAAAATCCCTAACTGTTCCCCATCTAATGATGCATTTGAATGGATGCTACGCGTACTAGGAGTATCATTGCACTCTTCGTTCGCCAACGGCATTTCGTGTACTTCCGGTGCTTGATCCATCGCGTCAGTTTGCTCGGAAATTTTATGAACACTAGATGATCTACCCTATTAATGGTGCGTGACCTCAACTTCATAGATTTGATCGTAAGATACAAAATTTCAACTCCGAACAATTTGAACAATCGACAACAAACAAAATACAACCGGCACGATTTAACTCGAAAAGTACAGCATTAAACAAATTTCGCGCATAAATCCCTTCAACATGAAATAAAACCCATCCAAAATTAAACAACAAGGAAAAACAACGATGTTTCATGCGACACAAATACCTCAACACATGAGCAAAATCAGCATAAAGAAAAATCTTAACTTTTACCATTCATTAAAATTTCAAAAGCACTGACTCTATCTTTAATTTTAAACTAACCATGCTTGATGCAAGTGAACGAAAATATACTTGAACAACTGATTGAAATAAATCACACATTTAGATTTAAATCAAGCATGGCAAACAAAGCAAACAAATTTCAACATAAAACTTATTCTAAAATAATAAAATGAATCAACACAGGTCACATCCATGGATTTTTTTAGACTTGTGAAATTCTCAAAATAATTCGACTTGCAAAAGCCCGAAACGTTGGGTGCCAATTGTAAAGGAGAGCGCTTGTTGGCTACCGTTAAGAAAAACGTGAGTTGCCAAAAAAAAAAAGGGAGGGGGGAATTATTAAAAATCTTAAATAATTCCTGAAAATGGAAAATACATATAATAATGATGCTATAAGGGGATCTAATAGGTTACTAACTAGAACCATGAATTTCAGACACAAAATAAAACCTCATTTATTGAGTCTTATGGCCTTACAAGGTGGGTAGTAATTAACGTTAAGTTAAACACAATTAGATCAGCAAAAACAAGCAATACCCGACGTTTACAATTCTCCCGGAGTAAGCAAACAAAACTGAATGAAATATCTCAAACAAGTAGTAAAAACAGCAAAGTTAACATTGAAATAACATGGCAACACAGGCCATCAAATTGAAGCTAACATTTTACTGTACAAAGGAAAATCCCAGGGGGCGCCGTATAAAGTGAATGAAAAGCATCAAAATTGAATTAACAAACAGCAAGATGCTTAAGAAAAATTGAATCGAAATATAAATTCAGCTAGCTCAGAATTTAAGTGGCGGGAGCAGAGTCTTAACCCAGGCGTCGCCAACCCTTTCATGGGCACATTTTTCTCAGCTTTTTACAGGAAACAGTTGGGGGTTCAATGACTTGCTATGGAACACCCATGACATTCCATGCAAAAACAACATTTTTTTAGGCACCGGTTTTTTTTGAAAATTTATGTGGGAAGATGGCTTCCCACGGACCACGAGATGACACTATCAATTTTTTTTAAAAATTTGTTCTTACAAAAATTACAATGGAAAACAATATTAAAAATATATATGATTGGTAGATGTCCTATTATTCACAAAATATAAACAAAAGTTTCACTACTGGGTGTTATAGAACGGTCTGAAACATGGATCAACACACAAAGCGACATTGCAATTTGACCACATTATTCTTGTTCTTCTTCCTTCTTGTTTTGTACAGCATAAACAACAACGACTATACTTCACAAGTTTCTTTGGCAGAAATTTACCCACATTTGACAGTCTGATTTCGTTAGGAACACTAATACTGTGTGCATTTTTTGAAATGAATGCGGGTGGACACCCACGTCGTTTCCTTGATGAGAGTCCTGACAGTAATTTTCTTGCTAACTATAAACGGAATGTTAGTTGCTCTCTATTTCCTGTGACTGCTGTGTGCATTATAAACTCATTCACAATGGAAGCATCAACTAGAACAACAACAAAAAAAATAAAAAAAAATCTGTGCCACCATTTTAGAGATCACCATCCAAGTTCATACCATGCTCATCCTCATCACACTTTTGTCGATACTGTGGGAGATTCTGCAGAGACTCAACATACTCCATAAACTGAAATACTGACTACTACTGAGGACACTTCTTGTTGAAAATTAACAGGAGAATGTAAGTGAATATTTGGTATATGATGTTCCCCATCTGTTGAAACATTATCTGATTCAATGTCAGAAACTGCCTCATCCTCAGGAATTGAGAAAAGATACTATAGCACGTCCTCCTCTCTGGTAAAGTAATTCTGTAATGAGAAATACCTAAACTAAGTGAATACGCCTAATTACATCTCAATAAACAGGCAAATTGTCTACTAGAAAAGTGGAAAAACAATGCTAGACGTATGGCCAATTTGAACCGTGGGAGCAAATATTCCCACATATTTACAACCTATTTTTGATGTGTTAGAATTGGGTAGAAATTTTCTTTTGTGTGTTAACATCAAGAAAATTGAATAAAATATCAAATAAGTACCGTGGAGTTACTTACAGATGCCTTTGTTTGCATATATAAAAAAATAAGCATGAAATAACACCAAAACGACGTATTCATGACACGAAACCGAGCCCAGTAAACATATAATGCTCCGTCAATTGTTGCCAGTGTGGCTGTTGGCAGCAGCGGGAATTTTCACGTGTTTCTCATTCTAATGTACAGATGGCAGCATTAGCTAGATGTGGGAATGTTGAATCTCTTGGCCCCTGGGAGACATTAAAGTATGTGGGAAGCAAACATCCCACCGCCCATGAAAGGGTTAAGGGCACATAAGTCTGTTAAAATCCACTGGATAGTGACCGTCGTTTCTGGTACATTACCATAGAATCATCGCCGTGATGGTGAGCGACAAACACAATGCCACTGCAGCAATGGAAGCTAAATAAGCGGCTACGACCGCGTTATTAGCATAACTTCCGAATAATGGCAAGCACGCCACTCAACATCTCGCTTTCCCAAAGCAAGAAATGATCAACCACAATGATCATCAGAGCGTGCCGGGCTGACACGTCTATTCACCAGCTCGTCTTGGACCCAAGTCACGTCCGTTCATCAGCTCGTCTTGGACAGAAGTGATCTCTAAAAATGGCTCCTTCTTCTTCCTCGGCTAGTTGCTCGCCACATGTAAAAGAACTCCACGGAATTAGTATTGTAGACCCCAATAAATGTTCAGGATTGGCTATCTACACATTTCCGTCGTCACGTGTTTAATATCATGCGTCGCATTCGCCGCCTCCTTCGCGCGTTTCCTACGTGGCCTTCGGGGTAGTAGCGGGGTAGGGGTAGGTCACCGCCCGATTTCGAACGGGACTCAAGCCGGGCTGTCCCGGCGCCATCGAGTCGCCTCGCCTGCTCCATTGTTCCTCTCTCAACCGCCGAAATGGCAGTTTCTAGCCTTCGATATTCAGCCCTTCTGAACCATGCGTTTACAGAAAAATTGATTTACAATAAAATATACCTTTGGCCGCCCTGGTTTTTAAACATACATTTAACCTATCCAGACAACCCTCATTATTTACAATTAATTACACGTTGCAAGACTAAATAATTAATAAATTTGAATATAACAAAAAAAAGAATTATGAATATAATTAATAATAATTTAATTATATTCATTGTGGGTGACGCTGTCACACCACAAGGGAAAGGAGTTATGGCACCGGAATAGCATCCGACGGACGTGGACTGCCCAGAGGAACACAGCGACATCACAGTAGGACAGCCTGCAATTTTTTAATTCCGTAAATCTCATATAAAAGACATTTCGTAGCAGTGAAGTGCTGACTGAAGTTTATTTTGAGTACTTAAATAAAATGTTAAGTTATAAACAACATTTGTTCTTTCACTGACGTATTCACGTTAACATTTACGGTAGTAGCTCCAACTGCTATCAACCTCCAATTTTGTTCTGTAAAACAACACTTTAACCGAGTTTGAAAATTTTCTGAATAAATTTCTATTTGGTATCTAAGTAGTAAAGACCAAAGTGTACACTCCGATACATAAAATTATAATCTTTTATATATATAAAAATAGACGTGTGTTTTCATATATTTCACTTTTCAGCCACCACTACCAAGCACATACCACTGGTCTTTGTGTGTGGAAGTAGCATGGAGTTTCCTGTCGTGCACAACGTTGGCCGAATGTCGATAACTGTGGGGATGTGGGCGATATGATGATTAAAGTTGGCCAATGCAGGGCGTTTTCATATTTCGACCAAAAATTTGTGTCTTCTTATAGTTCTCTTTCCTGCCACAACTTTATAGCATAGACCATTGGTGTTTGTGTGTGGCAGTAGAATCGTGTCTCCTGTCGTGCATTATGGTTGTTATATGTCGGTAGCTATGGGGGTGTGGGAGATATGGGGGTTGAATGTGGTCGACCTGCGGCAATTTCGGATATTGCGGATATTTTCGTATTTCATCCAAAGACATGTGTGTCCGTAAATTTTACTTTGCTGCCTGAATTACATAGCGCAGATGGCTGGCATTTGTGTGTGGTAATAGCATTGCGTCTCCCATCGTGCACTATGGTTGTTAGATGTCGGTAGCTGTCAATACAAATTCTTTACAAACACGAACGAAGTCGTGGGTACCAGCTAGTTTTAAACTAAAATTAACAAAATGTCTTATTTCATTTACAGAAATCCGCTTTTGATTTAAAGGTGCAAAACTTTCATCTATCGCCCTATTTGATTGTTGAGGCATCACCCTCAATGGCTGGATACTTTTTGTAATTACGTTAAATTTATTTTCTGTTAGAGTAATATTTATAAGTTGAGTGAAAGTGTCATTTAAACTTAGATAGTGTGGTAGACACAAATTGTGTCATATTTCTGTTACTTAAGCCATAACAGTCAATGTGAAAATGTGTTAAAATATTTAATTTTCTATAATTACTAGCTGGTACCCACGACTTCGTTCGTGATTGTAAAGAATTCATATTGACAGCTATAGACATCTAACCACCATAGTGCACGATGGGAGATTCGATACTATTACCACACACAAATACCAGTCTTCTGCGCTATGTAGCTCCGGCAGCAAAGTAAAATTTACGGATACACACAAGTCTTTGGATGAAATACGAAAATATTCATGATCGACCAATTTCAAACACCATATCTCACACACTCCCACAGTTACCGAATTTCGGCCAACGTTATGATCGATGGGAGACTCTGTGTTACTACCACACACAAACGCCAGTGATCTGCGATTGATAGTTTTCACTTAAAAGTGATACACCGTGACACATGCGTCTTTGGCAGAAATATGAAATTGCCGCAGATCGGCCATTTTCATCCCCCATATCTTCCACACTCCCATAACTACAGACATCTAACAACCATAGTGCACGACAACAGACACGATTCTACTACCACACATAAACACCAATGCTCTATGCTATGTAGTCGTGGCAGAAAAGTGAAATCTGCGGAGACACATGCCTTTCGTCGAAATACGAAAATATCCTTGGACGGCCACTTACAACCACCATATCTCCCACACAACCACAGTTTCTGAAATTCGGCCGCTGTTGTGATCGAAAGGTGACTCTGTGTTACTACCACACACAAACGCCAGAGATCTGTGATCGATAGTTTTCGCTGAAAATTGATACACCATGACACTTTTGTTTTTGGCAGAAATATGAAACTGCCACAGGACGATCACTTTCAACCCCCATATCTCCCACACCCCCATAGCTACCGAAATCTAACAACCATAGTGCACTACATGAGATACGATTCTACTACCAAACACAAACACCAATGATCTATGCTATGTAGTTGTGGCAGAAAAGTGACATATGCGGAGACAGTCGAAATACGGAAATATCCTTGGTCGGCCACTTACAACCACCATATCTATATCTGTTGTGATCGAAAGGTGATTCTGTGCTACTACTACACACAAACGCCAGTTATCTGTGATCTATAGTTTTCGCTGAAAAGTGATACACCATGACACTTTTGTCTTTGGCAGAAGTATGAAATTGCCACAGGTCGACCACTTTCAACCCCTATATCTCCCACACCCCCATAGCTACCGACTTCTAACAACCATAGTGCACTACATGAGATACGATTCTACTACCACACACAAACACCAAAGATCTATGTTATGTAGTTGTGGCAGGAAAGAGAAGTATACGGAGATACGAATTTTTGGTCGAAATATGAAAACGCCCTGCACTGACCAACTTTAATCATTATATCTCCCACATCCCCACAGCTATCGGCATTCGGCCAACGTTGTGCACGACAGGAAACTCCATGCTACTTCCACCCACAAACATCAGTGATCTGTGCTAGGTAGTGGTGGCTGAAAAGTGAAATATAGGAAAAAACACGTCTATTTTTATATATATATATATAAGATTATATGTGAAACTGATTTGGTTCAATCAATAATAACGGAGATATTATTGGTTGCTAGGAGATGCAAGTTGCTTGCATTTGGATATAATTGCTTATCGTGATCCCAATTACACGGCGTGTTGTGATAGTTGACCCTCGGACTACTAATAACACAGCTAACCGCACTGATCTTATTTTCAATTACCAGCACTTTAAATATTAAGGATTTCTTAATATATCGTCAAGAAATCATAACACAGTTCCATTATTTCTGCCAATTAGTTTAATACAATTGTATCACAATTTCAACATTACACACTTTATATTCTCAACAAAATATATTCTCGCCGAGACAATACGCGAGCCTTCCAGCACAGACCCGCGAACACAACATTCCGCCTAAGAATACATTATTTCAAGATCTACCAACTAAGATATTATTACTACCACGTTCACTGCACATGCTATAATCTGTGGAACCCTATTTACGTTTTATTACAATTATTTATATTAATTGAAAATGGAACATTATCATTTATCAAACATATTATTAATATCAAGTTAATTAGTTATTAAGCAACAAAAGAAACAAAAATATAAAATACTGTACAGAAGGGTTAGACATAAATGCCACAGAGAGACTGACATCTCAGCCGAGAACTCAGGTTAATGGCTCTCTACTTTTTTTTTTTTTTTTTTTTTTTTTTTTTTTTTTTATGGCATTCGGCAACGGAGGCCATACAGCCAGCTCAATGTGTATTTTTTTCCAATGTATGGACGCCACAGGACGGACAGGACATTTACACAGACACACAACACTTAACATCCATGCCCGCGGCCGGATTCGAACCGGCGGCCTTCGGCACGTGGAGCTAGCACTCTACCCCCTACGCTACCGAGGCCGGCTATGGCTCTCTACGGAAGTGTCATGGGAGAGAACAGCCCACCGCTAGAGTCAACCATTCCGTCCGGCATTTTCCTTGCTCTCGCCAATACTATTTTCTACTTACTGTGACTCTTCCTGGACTTTCCGTCCACCGAATCAGATTGAATATTGGGGTATACAAGATGTTTTTGATGTATCTCAGCCCTCCGAAGATATGTAAAATTAATTTTTTTTGTGCTTTATGAAATCCATTGTAACAATTTCAGCAATTTTTATTTTTACGACATGTTCGGCCTACAGTCAGCTATAAGTATTTATGTGTATGTTCTCTCAACAATCATATGTTTTTCTCATATTAATGTACGGAAGATGAGGACAGTGCTCAATAACACCACCAATGCCCCCGGCTGGACTCGAACCCGCGATCCTCGGAGCTACACTACCGGTGCTGCCTTCTACAAGTGTGAGTACAGATATTTGCTCCATCGACGAGTGAGGTTGACAGACGGCGAGGTTTGCCTTCCTGGATAAGCAGACTCACTTTATGAACTTTGAACAATAATGTTCATGACCGGTAACCTCTGGTACCGTAATACATTTAAATCAGGCAGCCGCCACATGCTTGTTACACCCCAAACGTGACAGGTAGTACTGAAATAACTTCACTGTACACAGTTTAAAGTCACAGAAGATTTATATTCTTCACAAAGGTTCTGCTAAACAATGTCGGTACCAGATAGGGTTCCCAGATGGTCTGGAAATCCGGGAATGTCATGGAATTTTGTGTCTGTTCCCGTGTCCAGGAATTAAGCGTCACTGTCCCGGAATTTTCGTATACCAGTTTTTTTCTCAAACTGAAGATACCACGGTGGCGCTCGCAGCGGGAGGTAGAGGAGCGCTCCACCTTACCGACGACCAGAGACAATTATACAGACTGTTCAACTATTGTAATAATGATCTTACTTTGCTTATTGATATTCTTGTAATATTAATTTTACTGTTCGGGATCCAGAAATGAAAGATCTCTAAGTAGGTAACAAACTGCATTTAATCTACATATTACAAGATGATACGACAAACAAACAAATGATTATACACATATATCTATCTCAATATCACTTCCAGAATTATTTACACCTTAATACAAAATTACAGATTTTCGTTCATACTGTAGTATAAAATCATTCTCGCCTCGAAATCGTATGAAATCAAATATGATTAAGCCGGTTAGCTAATCACGCAACACCAAAGCACTGATTGCATTTGAATTGTTAAGCAGAGCAATGAAATTATCTTTAAGGGAGTGTTACGGTTTCCCTATTCCTCATTGTTCGTGATAATTCGTTGAACAGAATGATGTGATTTAGCGTTTCTTGTAGAATGCAGGAAGCGGCCACAGCTGCGTCAAGTAATAGAGTCGAGATCCTTATCTCATCCCCTTCATGTCTCCTCGCCAAAACAGGTGGGCAAAAGGATACAGTAAATACATGTATCGTTATTAAGCACAGGTAGAACCAAGCTTAACTCATCAGCTGTTCGTTAGTCTGATTCATGCAAGCAACAGAAAAAACATTTAACACTACTACTGGGCAGTCAGTAGAAAATACGTCTAGCACGTTTCGTGCTCCAGAACAGAATGAATGTTTTCTGAGCTTGGCTTAGTAAATTCCTACGCGCAGGTAGAGACCCTTCTCCAGCCAACAAAGGATTGGTGGTGCCGCTAAGTCGTGAATAACAGCATCGGCTCAACGGGCATATTCAAACGAACTGCCCGTTCGACACTTAGAGAAAATCCTCCAGCACCCTTCCTCTCAGCTCCCGCTAATAACCAATACATCCTAAATAAACACAAAATGTAATTTGGACTATTACACTATGACGTAATGATTTTCAACCAAAGTTGAATTAATAATTATATACATATATCTGGCATAGTTTTTACCTAAAATACAACTTTTTTAATTAATTTCAATATTTGTTCACTCCTTATACATACCACTAAAATACCTTTTTTAACCCCATAAATGTCCAGGAAATTATAATCCTGTATGACTAAAAAACATTTTTAACCCCATAAATGTTCCGGAAATTAATCCTATATCACTAAAAAACCTTTTTAAGTCCAGAAATGTCCCGTAAATTATAATCCTGTATCTGGCAACCCTAGTACCAGATTTGGATAAGCAATCAGACAACAGTTCCACAGAAGGCTGCAGCACACTTGCAAGAGGGGACAAACTCACATCAAGCCCCCTTACTTTGATGTACGACTATGACATTTTAAGATACACTACTGCTACCAACCACGTGGAGCCATTCGCTCCGTCAGTGACACGAATTGACCGTTACGAAACTTGCCGAAAAAGTGAGCCCCGCCAAGATGGTTACTGTTCGATTTATCGAATTGGGAATTTCTTTGACGTCAGCAAAAACCTTAGAAAATTTATATCTCAAAAAGTACTTACTAGTTTGAATCATCATTACTTAATTGTCTTCCTAGTATCTTATTCTCTCTGTTCTAACTTATTTTAGTCTTCAAAAAGATTTCTATTAAATTAATTCTAGATTATCTTACGTCATCAGTTAAAGTGGAATTCTTAACAATTACGACCATCCATTTCCAAAACCTCATTTATCTTGTAGATGCTTCAAACTTCCTATATATATTTTTAACCCTCTTTATTTGCTCTAGACTCTGGTTTTAATTCCTCGCTTTTATCTCTTTTAGTTTAATTACTTGACTTTATATTCAAAACTTTATAGAAGGTGCTGACTACAACTGGTGATAATAGCTCTGCTATACCTTTATTAGGTACTAGCTCGTACCCGCGACTTCGTACGCGTGGATTAAGAATTTTGTTGCCAGAATTGAATATAGAAAGTTGTTGGTAACGAAGGATTGGTCCCAAACAACACCGAGTCGGCATAATATGACAGGAAAGCTATCACTATATCATTCTACCGTCGAACCTGAAGTGTTCCCTATATTAGGAAAGCGACTTCTCAACCTCACTGTGGCCGTTTGCTACCTGTCATTTATTTCAAAATAATATTAGGTATAAAAAAAATCAGGTGGGCGCCAGATATTGGGATTCTGAGGGAAGCGACATCTAGATCTCAAAGTATTGTTATTTAAACATTATTGAACAACTAGAATTATTAATAAAGTCAAATGACACATTACATGATTGGATGGGATCTATTGAAAACAAGGTTCACAATCTGACTTTACGATTTACTTATGTACTTTAATTGTTTACTTGACAAGATTTTACAAACATTAATTTTCTTTTTGCAACACAAGGGTACATAACTTTCTCGGTGGAGCAAGAGAGTTTGTCACAGGGCTGACTAGGGTGAAAACGACGATGATGCAAAAGTTCCTTTTTCTGAATGGTCGTTACCGTGCAGGCGAATCTAAGTTGTGCAGTCGGTGGGTTGACCAGCTCTCCATCACGGCCGCCTGCCTCACTGCTGTCCCTCCTGTGGTCAGCTGGTCGGTCGATCTACACCTCTCCGTCGGTAGCCAACAAGTCCCCTTGTCTTCTCGCGCTGCCTAGAAGAAGCGTTGTTTTCCGCCCCCTCTTCATTACGTCTGCCAATGTCTGTATTTGGATGGAAGCTCTTCTTTCTGGTTGGCTCGGGACATGCAACAAAACTACCCTTTTTTTTTTTAATAATATAAATACAAGTTTTTCCTATTGGCTGTACTCCCAGGCTTCCCTTTCCCTTCGTTCTTGGATACGGATTTAGTTTTTATTTTATTTGTTTACCGAAAGAGTCCAGGCTGCTCATGAGCTGTGGTCCTGTCACGGGACTGTTTTCTGCCATCCGTCACATCTAATGGCAACACTCAAGAGCTGGTGTCCTCAAACATTAGCAGAACCTCCCCTGGGACCGACTCACTCACGACGAGAAAAGAAACACGCACACATGTGTTTCATCCGGAACATTACAAACCTGTCTCATGAAGAGAATCAATTTCCAAGATATTTCTGTCACCATTCGATAAGGTCTAAAAATTTCGTGACTACAACTGTTGATCATACTGGAAAAAATGTCCTGTGCCCTTCATACAGGTTTTCTTGTCAAATTCCATCAATATCAATATAGCCATTTAGTCGTCAAAACGTAACAAAAAGACAGAGACTTACTTCCGTATTTATAGTATTATTACTGCGGTTCACACAAACACACACACACACTGACTGCGAACAACCCCTGAGGGATCATTATAACGTAAAAAAGTGTACACCTACAACATTGCAAGACTACCTACGATTTGCCTCGCATTGCACCAATAACTTTGTAATATTTACAGTTTAACATTCAATCCGAATAACCGACGGCCCAGGCGTGACGCTTACGATCAAAATTTTTTTTTCAATATGTTAGCCTCCACGGAGATCTGAACCGGAGACCACGACCCAAACATTAGTAAGCCAGCGCTTTAGCCACTGAACTACATGACAGCTATACGGAAAAGCAGTAGAGACACCTCCATTTCCAATGCGTCTGTCTATCGCCGTTCAGTAATATTTCGAAATTATAAGACAAAATATATTATTTATACAGATAATGTTTCAACCAAATGTAGACAGTATTTTTCTCCTTGTTTCAAAGGATAAGTGTGCAGCGTTTCGTTGAGATCAGATGAAAACTGTGGATTTGTATGAAGAACAAACAAACATACATACGTACATTCATCTATATATATATAGATTTATTTCAAATTTTCAGTTTGCTCGCTTTGACCGCAATGGTTGGAAAACATCAACAAATCGAATTATCCCTTAAATAAATTTTTCTGGTTGTGATAAATACACTTTAAAATGCTTCTCATAATGAATTTTAGCAGTGAAAATGAATGCAAGAAAATCCGTTATGGTTGAATAACTACTGCAATTTTTATTTATATTTTTCACTTACGCAGCATGAAATCGAACTAAAAAATATGTTACTGCTGGGACTAGCTAATAAAAATACTTTTCTATACTTGATCTCTAGATTAAACCTATCCATCAATGGTTTTGACAAGCTTATAGGTACTTTACAAGGTGTTATGCGATACCCGGGGCGAATACATTAAGTCGTCGCCCCAACCACACCACTCTATCCATTACTTCACTACACCCTCGCCACGGGATTGTGACTCTTAAGAATTACCCTCCGTTGTGGCAGAAATATATTCACTATAGCATACTTCGCCACCCTTAAAGGCTGCCACTAACCAGGGAGATGACCTCTCTAAAACTTGGCCGTATAGCAAAGCGTCTCTGTTAGCCACGCCTGTACCTGGCCCAACCACGCAGGAGCCAGTTTGAACTGCCGGCTTCTACTGTGATAACATCGGTTCTGATCTTTTTGACCAAAGAAATATAGAAATATACAGTCAAATATGACCTAAAAATGGCTAAATATGACCTAAAAGTGGGTAAATATGACCTAAAAATGACAAAATATGACCAAATATTTAATTTTACTATGCATCAAAACATGATCATTTTATCTAGTAGTGTCGCTTTCACATAGACAGCATAATTTGCTACCGTACACTCGCAGCACCATTGGGATATTAAATGTTAAATTGTTATGTTGAAGTCAATTTAATAACAGATAGTTTACAGAATAGAACTCTTTCATCTGTACTAAAATACACCTCTCTTAATTCCCTTACGTAACTTGGCACTTTCAGAAGCTTTTACTTTCGACATGGCGGTAGGTATACACACTGATCCACTGCAGATTTGACGATGACTGAGGATATTTAATTGAGACACTAATTGACGCGAATCAACACAGACATGCTTCTGCTGCATTGTCAAGATTAAAAGGCGGGAGGAGCATTACGTATAGAGAGTTACAATAATGTATAACTTTAATTCTTGACAGGGGATTTCGGACCACAGTGAAAAATAGTTTTGTTTTTTTCCCCATCTGTGTAGCAGAAGTACCGTTCCGTGAATAATTATCTTAATTTCTACTTATCTATATCTAGTGAATTCCTGGTACTATTAAAAAACTACCAGATTTTTACTCAAAATATGACCATACATGTTATCGAAATACGATAAAAACTAGTAAAATTGTCTGAATATGCATTTATATGCTATTTAATATACATTTAAATACAATCAGAAACGTTGAATCAGTGTTTAATTCAGTAGTACAGGTCAAAAAGAAGGCAGAGAAAAATATGACTTGTCCTAAAGATTTTTTAATTTATTTATTTATTTTCCATATGCAACATAGCCCAGCACCTAGTATCTAATCTGGGCCCTTATTCCCACTCTCTTACATTTACATATATTTGTATCTTATATATATAACATATTAACACATAAACAATGAATGAAAGAAAATTTTGATTCAATTTAAGATAACTATTACATCTACTGTTATTAAACAGAATGGGTACCACACCACCACTAAATCTACTACTACTGCTATTGTCCCTAATATTACTACTAACATTACTACTACTAATACCATTACTACTACTACTAATAGTACTATTACCACCACCAATTGTCACAGCCGCACTTCGGTCCACTATTGTTCATTTTTCTTGGTGTTGTGTGCGCTCCAAAGGCAGAGTCCCCTGGAACCGGTAGCAAAGTCAGCGGCCCAGGCCATCAAGAGTTGACCTCCTGGAATACCAAGACGGCCCCAGTTGTCGCTCAGAAGACGGCCTCTCTGGAGCACACTGAAGTTCCTCCGACGATTGATGTTGCTCATTGTCGTAGGATATCTTCCGTCAATCCGGTGTAATTGTGTTCTCCTCTTCTGCTATCTGTGGCCTTTGATTTCGCTCGGCATTTTCCCTTTTTATAAATTTCTCCTTCCAAAATTTTGAGACTAGATCATCTGCCTCGTCCAGCAAATGCCACAAACTTTCGTCGCGCAGTATGTCAAATATTCTCCTACCTTGCAGCCGAGCTTGTTGGTGTTCTCTCAAACTGGCTGTTGTTTCACACTCCCATACCACGTGCTCCGGCGTACTCTCTTCACCACATTCGCTACTGTCTGAGTCCACAATATTTCGACTTCGGAGCCAGCTATTGTATGGCCCTAAAGACCCGAACCCTAGTGATAACTTGAGGACTTTATCCTGGGACAGTTTCCGTTTGCCTCCTGCTGTTAACGTTGGAGCGAGCATACGCGTCGCCAACTGTCCACGGCTAGTTTTATCAATGTTCTGTGTACGTTATGGTATACAGATAGTTAAATGTATGAAATATTTTCACGGTTGATTGAGTAGATTTTCCTTCCATACTAAGGCGTTTACTTTCTGGATCGTAGTTTTGGATCTTTGTTTCGTCTCAAGCGTTGACGTTTATCCAAGACGATATCGCCTCAGTTATCATACCAAATGCCGTTGGAAGATGTCAACACAAGTGTGATTAAAAAATTGAGAGCGTTGGTTTGGGACCTATCTTTCGCAATTTGCATGGAAACAGAATCTATTATGGATGGTTTCTTATCGCATATAATTTCCCACCTCAGCAGAGCCATCACATATCCTTGATAAGTACTGTCTTCAGTAGTAGATTAGCGTGAATGCCCTTCTCCTACTTCGTTCGACCTCTTCTGAATGAAACTACCAATCCATTGGAGTTCACATTTGTTTCATCAAGACACAATTCCAAACTGTGATGAAAGGCTGCGATGGATTTCGATCTTGCTACACCTTTATTCCACAAGAATAAGGATCACTGTTAACACTTTCTCTTTGGCGCAAATGGAAAACGATGCTTCAGTTTTAACAACCCAACGGTGACAACAGAGTTTACCTAGCGTATTCAAAACTGCACGCTACCACTAAGAATACAGAAATCTTTCGACAAGTAGAGAAATTTTTCACCAGGCTTGATACTATCCGCCCAGAAGTTGACAGATTGGAGTCAGTAGGTACAGTACTCCCAATGGAATGGCACAAATTCAAAGTGCCACTTAGCACAATTATGACACCGATATAAAGGATCCACTACCACAAGCGATCCTTAATAAGAACATTCAAGGGTTTCCTATAAAGGCTGTTTATAACGGTCAAAGCCGGGTTTTTCCTTAACGCGAATCATAGCGAATCCAATACAATCTATTCGAAACAGTAGATAAAGCTACATACAGTAGTGGGGCTACAAAACGCCGTCGAGGCAGTGAAAAATAAAAAAAGGAATAGATTTTGTTTAGTGAGCTCAACTATTAGTAGTGTAGCCAACACAAAAATATTGTATCTGCATTGCGGATAATTACCGGCTTAAACCTCGAATTTTATTTTTAAAATCCAGTTTCACTGCTTTACGAGTCATTCGGACTCATGATAGAAATTTTGATTAATGAAAATGTGAAGTGTGCCTTATTCCGGAAGAAAAAGAAGTCAGTTTCCATTCTTTGCTGACAACTACGTGTATGAAGAAAATTAATTACTGTCTGGCTTTGGAAACTTCTTGTGAAATATGAGCACAGGCTTTCAGCCTTTAAGACTCGTAATCGCCGCGTAAGCTGTATAAAGCTTCTCTCTTGTTAGCTCCAGAACAATATTCTTTGTAGAGGAAAAAAATGAAACGGAGAGAGGCTTAATAAGTTGAAAAAACAATTTTTTGTTCCTGGGTGTTGATCATCAGCACTTTGTGACATTTATAACACATGCAACCAGCCTATCCTGTTACCTAATATTTTAAATTGCTAAAGTTAAATTTAAAGTTAATTATATATTTTTTGCAGGTAAGGCTCGCAGGCTAGCTACCGCACAGTATAGTACACTCGCTTCATACGTAGCTGCAGTACATTCATGGCAGTCCGCGAGAGTTTGTAGAACAGTGTAGACATAGAATAGGGTTGTAGAGTGCTGAGGCACAGGCCTCTCCTTGAATGACAGAGTTGTATGGAAGATGTGCATATGAATTGACAGAATATTAACAGTAAAAAGGGATTTTGTGAAGAATTTGTGATTTGGTTTGTTTTGCGACGAGTTCCACAATAAATGAAGTTGAATGCAATTATTATTTATTGTAATAATAATACCCATCACTGACGTTTGAAAACAGAATATTGACTGAAAAATAAGAAAATAATTAAAATTTGTTTTGGTGAAGAGAAGAGTGGTGGGAGGCAACAACCTACTTATACGCTGGAAACAGATAGTGGGTGGTCTGTTAGAAGCAAGGGTGGGGATGTTGTAACTTGTTATTTATAAAAATTTAAAATCTGAATGGTCCATCCAATTCCATGGGTTACGATTGAAGTCAAGTTTAGGTCTTTCCTGATTTTATGTTAGGGTCTTTACGAAATTGTTCTATAAGTAGGTTGCATTTCTGCGCAAAAATAAACCACTATAATGACTTCATACGTGTGATGAATTCTTCTACTATCTACTGACAACATAAGTAATGCAGTGTTCTCTATTTGGCAGTTATTTGGATACATGTCATCCAGTTCAGGTTGGAAAATTGCCGCGACGTATTTAAAAATTACTAATTACAATAATATACGGAAGTATTGTGAAGATAGTGGAATATGTGCTACATCGAGGGTTATCAATGAAGATGGCAAATCCCACATGCGAAGCGTGAAAGATTTTGTGGGCAGGCGTTGCGTGTTAAGCAGTGAGAAATATATAAACTTATTAAATATATGTTGATTCTTGGCTGTCCGGGTGGCGCCGCGTCATTTTCATTGTAGCCGACCCTCATTCTGGGGTCTTCTTCCTGGACAGCCAAGAATCAACTGACTCTGGCCGCCAGCCAGAGCAGCCATTCTCGTTCTTCCTGAAACAAAAAAGAACAGTGTATGCTGGAGGTTATTGTCTTTCGACATTTCCTCCACGCGGATTAGTAGATGGGGTAAACTTTGCCTGTGGTTTGTCATTACTGTTGGCTAGTTATTTTTTGTCATAGTTTGTCGGGGTGGCTTTTGTCTAAACTGTCAGATCCAGTGGTCTTATGTGTCGGCCGGGACGAATTTCGTACCGGCCAAGCACGCTTATCAATGGATTGGTGCTGGTTTCCGCCTTCTTGTAGAAGGCAGTGGCCAGCACTCGGTAGCGGTCTCTTAAGGGCATGATGCCGGTGGCTTCATGAAGAGCCGCTGTCGGGAAACGGGAGGGGGGGGGAGAGGTGGAGTGCCCTGTTTTGGATTACCTGCAGTCGTTGCAGGTGGGTGTGAGCGGCGTATCCCCACACCGGGCAGGCGTACTCGAGGAGTGGCCTGACCAGGGTAAGGTATATGCGCACTCCCAGGGACGGTGACAGTGCACTGTTCCTGTTCAGGAGGGGGTAAAGCTCGTTTAGCCTGACGCTGGTCCTTCTACGCACATCGTTGATGTGAGTGCGCCAGGTGAGCTTGGAGTCCAGCACTACCCCGAGGTATCTCAGTGAGGTACTCCAGGGAATGTTGGATCCGTTCAGCCTCAGCAACTGGGCCGGTTGGCCGCCGTTGCGTGGGCCGTACTTCCTCGTGAAAACGATGGCCTGGGTTTTGGTGGGATTGATGTCAATGCGCCACCTCCTAGCCCAGGCCTCCGTCTTCTGGAGGACACCTTGCAGTCGGGGGGCGGCGACGGCCTTACTCCTGCTATGGGTGATGTATGCCTTGTCGTCCGCATACGTAGCTGTCTGTACACGGTCTGCCGTTGGTACATCAGCCGTGTACAGACTGTACAGGATGGGGCCTAGGATGGACCCCTGGAGGACTCCTGCAAGGATGTTTCTGTTGCCTGACTTGACTCCGTCCACCTTCACATGGAAGGTGCGGCCAAGCAGGTAGGACCTGATAAGCTGGCCCCGAGAAGCCCTGCTGGTAAAGCTTCAGTAACAACCCAGAAGCCAGACCGAGTCAAAGGCACGCGCTACGTCCAAGGACACCATAGCGCAGTACTCTTTGTGGACGAAGGCATGGGCTGCTGTTTCCACAATGCGGAGCACCTGTTGGGTGGTCGAGTGTCCATTGCGGAAACCGAACTGGTGGTTGGGCTGGAGACTGCTATCTGAAATGAAGGATTGCATCCTCTTCAGGAGCAGCCTCTCAAAGACTTTGCTGATCGACGGTAGGAGACTGATGGGCCTGTAACTCTGGGGGAGACTGTGGTTCTTCCCGCTCTTGTGGATAGCTATTATTGCAGCATGTTTCCACCGTTGCGGGAAGACCCTTGTCCGCAAGATGCGGTTGAAGATGTCTGCCAGAAACCCGTGGTCTTCTGGTGGCAGATTCCTCAGGCATCTGTTCCCGATCCCGTCGTGGCCAGGAGCCTTGTTTGGCCGGAGCCTTGCAAGACAGCTGGCCACCTCCTCAGGGGAGACGGGGTCTATCTCCTCGTCTCCGTCGTCAGCTTGCAGGAAAACGCGCAGACGGTCTTCGGTGTCTCTCAGGACCTGTTCGTCTGCATGCGTTTCGGAGGGACGGAAGTTGCGCTCGAATCTATCGGCCAAGGCATTTGATTTGCCTTCTGGTCGATAGATGGGACCGTTTGCTCCTTCCAGGGGGGGGGGGGGGGGGATTCTCCGCTTCCACCTTGTGAAGCTGCGTGTCTGGGCCCACAAGGTCTCGTCGTCTGGGGTGAGCGCCAAAACTCGGGCGTCCCATAGTCGGTTCCTGTGGTGGGTGAGATCCGCTTTCAGTTGCTTCTGAAGGCGGTTTAGGAGTCTTCTGATGTCGGGGCTGTGGGTCAGCTTCCACTCCCTTGCAACCCTGTTCTTATGCCTGATGGCAGCAAGAAAGTGGGGTGGCAGGTGAAGTGTTGGGAGTCTCCTTGAGTGAAGCGGGGTGGAGACTGATATAGCCTGCTCCACCATTTCCTCAAAGGCCCTGATCGCCGCGTCCATGTCCTCTACTCGCTGGTCAGCCAGTGAGGAGGACAGCGACTGCTTGAAGCTTCTCCAGTTGGTTTTACGGAGGTCATGGGATTCTGGGGGCGAGTCATGCCATTCACCTGCGTCCACTTCCAATGTCATGGGACAATGGTCGGAGGACAGCTGGTTTACGGCTCGACCAGTGACAAGGCCTGTCAGTCCCCTGGTGACTACTATGTCTAGGACGTCCGGGTGTGTCGGCTCATCCGGACCCCAGACATACATGCCCAGCGTGTTGGTGAGCCTCCGTAGCTTGATGCCTGCCACATTTCGGAACCTGCTGTTCCAGTCAGGGTGCTTCGCGTTGAAGTCGCCTCCGAACAGAACCTTGCCCCTAAATGAGGCAAGTGCAGTGAAGTCCGCTTCCAGGGTGTTCCTGTTGTCCACAGCCGCAAGCCTGCAGGGGGGCCGGTAGACTGCCACCACTGTGAGTCTCCCCCCAGCGGTGGAGACCTCCACCCCAACAGCCTCGACAGTCTGCAGACCAGGAACCCTAGCTTGGCAGTGGGGGATTCCACTCCTGACATATATCGCTACGCCTCCCCCTGCGGTTTGGCGGTCGCGACGATAGCAGGAGTAGTTTGCCACTGATGCTCGGAGTCCTGGCTTGAGGTGCGTCTCGCTAACTAGACACACATCAATCTCCTGCTCTTGCAGGAAGTGCCTGAACTCCAACATCTGTCCCACAATGCTGTTTGCATTCCACACGCAGAATTTCAGGCTTCTAATGTTAGTCCGTCTATCCATGGTGGTTCGTGCAAGAGCATGTGGTAGTGGTGGCCTGGGCCGTCCTCACTGAAGCTTGGACGCTGCGTGTAAGGAGGTCCATCTTCAGAACGAGGGCTTGCACCATCATCGTCAACGTCTGCAGCATTTCGCGGAGCGCTTCCACGCTGCCGACCGGTGACGATGTGGTATTAGTCGGGGGGGGGGGGGGGGAGTTTCGGGATTCTGCTCAGCCACCTCCATAGGGACAGAGGTGTCAGCAGGGGCCTGTCTGCCCGTTGCAGCTTGGTCGAAGGTTAGGTTCTCGATGCGGCGGTTGGCCGCATTTGAGAACGTTTTCTTCGCCGGCTGCTTGGGCTGCTTCTTCTGAGCAGGGTTTCCTCCTTTTTTGGGGGATTCCTCTGCCGGGGGGGGGGGGAGGGCTTCTGCTGGGTGGGTTTGGGGGCTGGGGCTTCTGCTGGGTGGGTTTGATTGGCTTCTGCTGCGGGGGCTTTTCCTGCTGCGGGGTCTTCTCCTGGGCAGGAGTAGTACCCTGGGCAGCAGGGGGCCCCTGAGCTTCGGCCCCGGTCTGGGGCTGGACTTTCTGCTGCGGAAGCCTACGATTACATTATTGAATATATACTTATAATAAGCAACTCTGGTCATCTATGAGATCATCTGTCACGCCATTACGTCACTCTATGACGTCGCGCTATGGCGTCACGCTTTACGCCTTTGTTCTACGTTATGCACGTTATTTAATAATATTTCTAAGCATCCGAACAGAACACTGATATGAAAGTATGTATTGCGTTTAAATTGACATATCAATCATTAGATGCTTATATTTACGTATTATTCTTCTGATATATAGAAGCATTTCTTAAATTCGTTATCCATAAATAAGTAAGATAGCAGCTTTAATTTTCGAACATCAGTGTTAGTGAAAGGTTTGATTAGATTGTTACTTAGCAATGGGTCAGAATTACAACTGGCATTTGACGTTACAGCAGAGGGCATGAATATTTTTTTTTTTTCCCATAAAAAAATAATTTAAACTGTGTCCTATTACTAAATCGTTTGAACGGAAATAGTTGTAAACTGATCGTTTCTGTGCGATCTGTGCAGCCTACATTACACCATAATTAAAACAAATATTACGTGGCATAATGTAAGTTTATAAGATTTATTTTATCTTCTTTGCTTTCACTGTGCAATATTACTGAGGCTAGATTCAGTACATTTATTAAAATGCGTGGGATTGAAGTATTGTTTTTCTGGCGGCAAGTTTAGCGTAGTACGTGGTAAGTTGAAATGTAACCTGGACCCGGATGGAAACGGAAACTTTTTGCTATAGCGTAAGGCGCTAGAAATTACATTGCATTTTATTTTATAACAATTCTATTTAGTTAAGCAATAAATGAATTGTCAGAACACTGAAAGAAAGTATGTATTTAGTTTAAATTGGCATATTAATTACAAGGTTTTTTTTCTGACATCATTACATGGTTTGAATGAAAGTGGTTTCAAATAGATCGCGATATATGTGGCCTAAACTACAGTTAAATATTACGTGGCATAGCCTAAGTTGTTAAGATTTATATTTAGCATCCTTAGTTTTCATTGAGGTCATTATTTAAGCCGATTTAAGCTGAGTCAGCCGTTAAAACATCGATCTTCATCACAGGCAATAAGAAAGAAAGGTGTAAGAACCTGTTAAGATTTGGGATCAACTTTATATCGCGATGCATGATGACACATGCGATACAGGGAATATATTAATTCTCATGAGATTGAAGCTTTGCTTTTCTAGCGGCAATATTTGCGGAGATTCTGGTTAGACTGAAATGCGACCTGGACTAAGTTGACAACTGAAGTTTTTTGCTACAGCACAAGGAGTGATAAATTACAATGAGCTTTATTTTATAACAATTCTATTTAGTTAAGCAACTGAAGAGAAATAAATTACAATAACACTCCGTTAAACTCTTAATTTTTGACGGGCTTTGGGGCTAGTATATAAATATTTTATAAAAAGGACAAGTAATAATATTTTTGTATTTTTCCACTAATTTATTTAAAAAAGACGGGGTGGGTGGGATGCATGCCATAAATTTTCTGAAAGACTGAGAGCCTGTCCATTATATAGAGGCATTTGAAGTTTAAAAAAAATGCACAACGGAAACAATTATAACATTTCAATAAATATCAGACTAAAGGATTAAACAGATGAGTAATCATTAAATACGTTTGTGAATTTCAAATAACCTTAACATAATGTTAAATGCAGCGGGGTATTTAAGATGTGAAGAAAGTCAGGGTTTAAATTGTCTGTAAAGTGTATAAGAATCAAGTGATTCTCATATGTTTAGATACTTGATTTAAGCATCTGTGAAAGGAAATAAGGAGAAGCTCTATCCATTGAGTTTTTTATTTTTATTTTTTTATTTTTTTTTATTTTTTAAATGTTTGAGAATTAAGTAGTCAAAGCAGTAAAACAAAAATTATATCTAATAAACATGCATGAAAAGGGTTAGTTTGTTACGATTTTCTATTTAAATCGATAACTGAGATACTTGGGAATTAATGAGTATCGTTTGGAGATGGTCTTAAGAAAACAAACAGATATGATGAAGAATATCAGAAGTACAGTATTAATAGTAATTGTCATAGCAAAACATAACAAGATTAATTACAAGCCGTAGGAAAATGCAGTTACTAAATTAGATTCAACTGCAGCAGGATGAGAAATATTTTAATACCAATCACTAATATCTAAGTCAAAACAAATTTGCCATCGTTAAGTGTTACAGCACAGAGAGACTAGAAACAAATAAAAATCCAATGTGGTGCTATTAAAGTAGATAATCCAAAACTCGAAATGAACATATTTAGGAAATAGTTAATGAAGAAGTAAATGAGAAAAAGATTAGTGGAATATGTTTTGAGGCTTACGGAATTCATTTGTTAGCAAAGGACGATATCTAGAAGGGAAGAAATGGTGCAGGAAGCATGATCTCTTGTGAACTTTACTGGTATGCAGAAACGTTGGGATAGCGGGATGCTAATATACAGGCGGTAATGGAGGCAGTTTAGGAGAGATTGTGCACAATTGATATAGCCAGGTTGTGTACGAAATGTTTGTATTAAATCTCTTAACTCATCGTATTGCATATAACTTTAAATTGTGATTCTTTCCTTAAAAGAGCACGTCGGGCTTGGTGAACCACTGGTGTCCTCCGGAAGAGTAGCCCTGAATGGACCAGCGACAAATTTAACCTTCTACCTCCTTCCATCTCATATCCACAACAGAAATAACAAACATAGTTATTACAGGCATTATAAGAGCCATTCCCACATAAAATCGCTAACAAAACAAAAACTTACCATGTGGAAAAGAAGGAGATTCTATCTCAATGAAAAATCGCGAGGTGTTGCCATGTGCGTTTTCCCGTTTCGTTCGATTATAATATCTTTTCTCCTCTTATCTTTTTCTTTTAGCACATTTTCCTGTTTTTTCTTTCTTTTCTGAAATTATAGCTTGTTATTCATATTATTTGTTGTCTTTACCTTCATGTTATTATTATTCTGTAACTGAAACCGCTTTTCCAAACAATTCTCCATTTTAAAATTCTTCAATTAACACTTTATGTAGTCTTTAATAATCCTTATCTTATTTAATTTTCAGTTAAATTACTACTTGATTAGGGTAAAAACAAAAATATGAAATAACTAGCAAATTGAGAGGGATCTTAGCAGCAAACTAAGGGGGCAATATTACGGCTCCATCCAACCTTGGATTCCCATACGTACTTGATTCCACTGTTCCTCGGAGTCTGGAGGAGTATCACGTAAAGAGTTATAATGAGATTCAATCATGATATCTTTCCCCAACACTTGAACAGACTAAACCTTAAAAATATAAATTATTGTGCTTGTAGTAATTAAAACATGCAATGCAATCGCAAATTCATTCCATCTTAGTTTTAAAAAACACAAATCAAAATTATTCTGTAAAAAAAGTGTGTCATTCTGGACCTGTCTGCATTTTGACACAACCACAACTTCTACTAATATTGCTGTTCAAAATTCATAGATGCTATTACCCGTGTATGAATACATTCATTGTATTGCGATCTAAATTTGACCCACTGGAAATATTTACACGTGTCTGATATAGTGACATCAATTATAAAGAATTAATTAATTAATTAACTAAAACGCAGTGCTTTTCAGTGTTTCGGCAAATCATTCCTTCCAGTATATTATAACAGTGACTTAAAATATCTACATTGGATACAAATATCTAGTAAGCCCGTCAAAAATGATATGTTGAATGCAGTATTTTAATAATTCGTTTCTTGGCTAAGTACAATTTTCACCAAATAACGCTATCATCTAGAAAATGATGTAATGTAGAAATTTGTTAGATTACTGTAATAACGGTATTGCTGTCCAGAGTGTGTAAGAAAAATCTACATCGAACAAATTTTAATTAATAAAAAGAAACTAATAATTAATATGTCGATTTCAACGGAATACGTACTTTTCTTTCAGTGTTTTGACAGTAAATTTATTCGCGGATGCATAGCTAAATAGAACTGTTATTAAATAACGCGCATAACTTCGAACATCTCAATTCGTTGTTTGCAGTGCAGCAGAGGCGAAAAGCGTGACGTCATAGTGTAACGTCATGGCTTGACAGCTATAACATGACCAAAACTTGCGTTTTATAAGTATAGATAGTGCTGGTAGAATAGTGCGATATTTTAGTAATACGATGTTCGCAGTCATATGGATTTACGAGCAACATTTTTGTTTCAGTGGTACTGTATTTTTATAGTGTGTTCGAGTATATTGGAGACTTCTCAGGCAAATACGTGACTTTAAATGTTCTTCGAATTCCTCCCCTATTTCCCGGACTTAACTCCAGAAACCTTCTACTGTTACCCAAAAGAAAAGAAAAAACCAATTTCAACAGATCATCATTTTTGGTACATTGTCAAATTGTCAATATTGAGAGAAAATTTCCTAGTGAAACGCTAAGCATTCAAAATGCAACATTCTAGGAATAGTTCGTGGTAATATAAGATTTGGTGATACTCATAAGTCATCAGAATTGGCTAACGTAAGGGTAAGTGAAAAAATAATTAAAGAAATTCACGAACTTTCCGTGCTGTTACCATGATTTTCTTGAAGGGAAGGTGGTTAAAATTGCTTATGGTATGACCCTCGTGTTTTCATTTACTGTTTGTTAGAGAGATTTTGTTCAGACCCTGTGTTACAGAAACTTTTAGGAATATTGGCAGCTTTTCCTCTTTGCAGTGCTGGTCGCCTGATGCTAGGATGCCCCACCACGGGGACCAAACTGATATCCAAGGAGTAAATCACATCTTTGAGTTCACCAGGGACATCTCGGTCACTGCTCCTCTCGAGTTCACGTGTCCCAGAGGACGGCGGAAAAGTCGATCGCGAAACTCTTCCACCTAAGTCATGGTAAGAATTATTTCTCACTCCTCGTATCTGAATTTTTGGTTTCTACGATACGTCTAAATTATTCCACTGTAGATGATAAAACGATTGACAGGGATTATCTGAATGCTTGTGCAGCTACATAATCCTTTGTAAGATCCAGGTATTGATTAGCATGCAAATTATTATTATTTTTTTCCTTTTCGTGTCAGCCATCTATGGACTACGACTACGCAACTTCATTTCCTCTTCTGAGTTTCCTTCTTCCGTCGCCAGTACTCTTTCATTCTCTGTCTCACTTTGCTTTTTCTTTCCCTGAAAATTACCTTTTTTCCCGATTGGTTTTTCTTCAGTAAGATCCTTTACCTGCACAATTTTTCCTCTGAATAATTATCTGTCTTGGATGTCTTCCATGCTGATTTCACATGTTTTCAGATCCTGATGGACCTCCTTCACCCATGGAACTTAAGTCTTTGTCATTATTTCTGGTTTCATTTTCTTGATGTGTCTATGAAAAGCTAACCTCATTTTCTTAAATGTGTTGATACCTTTTCAGACTTGTCGTATAATTCTTAGTTCGAATTTAAACGGAAATTAAATTCGCTTCCTGACACTTTTTTTGGTCCCAAGATTTTCCTTAGAAACCTTCTTCCTTTCTTTTCTATTTCCGTCAATCCCTTTCTAATTTAATTTCGATGGAGTACACGCTGTGGTGGCAATTCCCTGTCATTAAATTACCCATTTTGTTAATATCTTATATAACTTGAGTTTTAAATTTCTCCCCCATCCACTTTTACGACTTAAAAATTTTAATTTAAAATTCCTTCAGCGTTTTTGGTAAAGTATTCATCACTTCACTTGGCAATTTGTCCCAATCCCTGAGACCCTTCACCACAAAAGAAAATTGTCCCACTCCCTTATGCATGAAATCGAGTATCAGTTTGTGGTCATGGTCATCTTTCCCCTTCCATGCATTATTCCCAATTCTTCGACCAATATTCCTCCAAGCCCCATCATCAACATTGCCTTGTACATTCCCAGCACTCACTTTACCCTCTTCCTATTTTCCAATGACTCCAAATAATGCTCCTTTATCATATCAGTTACCGATTGGGTCCTGCGATAATTAGCACAAACAAATCTAACTACTCTTCTTTGCACACCCTCCAACTCCTGTATTTGAACTCAAAAATGTGGATTCCAAACTACACCACCATATTCAACAAATGGCCTGACAAAAGTTTTGTAACCCAATTCCCTAACATATCTGGAACATCATCTCATCATCCTCTCCAGTAAATGTAGTATTTTGTAGATTTTTCCTACCAACTACTCAATGTGCATGAGTTTATTATCCAACATTATTCCAAGATATTTACACGTCAAGCCTTCGACAAGAAATTCTGATCCCACCCAATAATCATAAACAATCTTTAGTTTTTTTTTTATTGTGTACCTAGTAAGCTAATTATCTTCATTCCATGCTGACCTACCAATTTAGATATTCTGTCCAGGTCATCCTGCAAGTGTTGATAGTCTTCTCGTGGTTTGATCCTTTTGGCTACGGCCACACTTGCGTTTTTTTCACGCCGAGACCCAGCAGGAAAAAAACGCGAAGTGGCAATCCCGCAGACTATGTCACACTTGCTTGTTTTTCCTGCGCGTGAAAAACACGCAGCCTATCCCGCGCGTGCACATACCAGCAGTTTTTAAAGGTTCAGCTGCTTGTCAACTAGACTGCTCTCGAAATTATGAACAGAGTTTCAGAAAATCATAAGAATGCAGTAATTGCATTATGTGCCGCGGTAATAGTTGTGCGTCGCCGCCGTCGTGAGAGGAGAATTCTGTATAATATCATGCACAATGTTTATTAAAATATGAGTAAACTTACCTAAATTTGCTTTTGTTTCTTCATCAAAACCTTCCCACATGCCATCCAAAACGGCAGAAGTCACTGCTGTCCATGAAATCCTCTTGATATCTCTGTTTTTATAATCCGAATGTCTTGGGTCATACAAACAGGGATATTTTTGTACTTCCAGTATTAGCAGTTCATTATCTACGCAATCCATAATGAGAACAAACAATGAGAACGCAACAAACAAGAGTCAGTCACCGCGGCGTGTTTTTCACGCAAGTGTGGCCACTCACTGCAGCGTGAAATCCCGCTGGTGAATGGGCCGGGGCGCGTTCTGCTGCGGGCGACCTTGAACACGCGGCTCTCTCCCACTTCCCGCTGCGTGAAATCACGCCAGTGTGGCCGGCCTCATATACTTCAATGTAGTTCATATTGTCGCGGGATTTCACGCTCAAATCCTGCGTGAAAAAACGCAAGTGTGGCCGTAGCCTTTGTATAGCATTATGTCATCTGCAAACAATCTAAATTCTGACTGTAAACCGTTAACACGATCATTCATTAGAATAATGGACAGCAATGATCCTAATACACTACCCATATTTACTTCCACCGCTTTTGATAATGTGTTTCCTACTCTAAAACTTTCTGGCTTATAAGAATTTCTCTACTCAGCAAGTTACTTTTTCATCCGATTCAATAGTTTTCAGTTTATTTCAAATCATTTTATGGCTCACTCTGTCAAATGCCTTAGAAAGATCTAGCGCTACACTATTTACTTATCGTCCCTTGTACAATTCATCTGAAAGACCTTGCATATATTCCACCATCTGAGATTAACACGAAAAGGATGATGGTAAAAATGTAGTTAGAATTCCTGAGATCACGTTGCCTAATAGCCTCATGATTGAAAAAAGAAATAAAAAGGAAAAAAGAAGATGAAATATATGCTCTCTATTGATTAATATTGCAGTCGAGAATTTAGTAAGATCTTTGTGGACTAATGGAGTGTCTTTGGATGATAGCTGAATAACATAGTAGCATATGTAACACATAAAATGACCTTTGAAAAGCATGTATAGAAATAATAAAAAAATGCTATTACAGTACTAGTTAAAAAATGTACACACAAAAAAATACGAATTTGAAGCAACTTGTAGCTACTAGCATATATTTACTGTGGTAGTGTCTAAGATGACAGATCGTAGTTTTTTACTAAAGCGTGGTATAAACTGAAATGCGAAAAGTCAAGGGGTAGGAAGATGGAAACATCCAGATGGCGTTAGTACCACAGAAGGAAATGTATAATTGCGCCATGCAACGTCGGAGCTATAATCTGAACTCTCAAGACTCGTATTAAATACCTTTCAGAATGCGTAATGGTAGTTGGCGTTAGACGCATGGGGAATTACATTTCTGAAATTGTTCATGAATTCACCGAATTCAACATTCCTCAGTCCATATAGTTTAGAGTGTGCCGTTATTATGTAATTTGCGGCGTTACCTTCCGCCATAGGCAACGCAGTGACAAAACGCGTCTGCTTGATGACAGAGGCCAACGACATTTGCATCGAGGTTGTGACATTTATGTATAACCTTTTTGAATAATATTTTTCTGCTTAGTAAATAACTATTTTAGTATTAATACTATGTGTTTAACAATGTTCCGTGTACAAGTATGTAAATAATTGTAATGAAATGTAAATAGGGTCCCACAGATGGTAGTTTGTTTAGTGAACGGGGTAGTAATAGCATCTTTGTTTGTAAGTCTAGTTATAATGTATCTTTGGTCGAGTGTTGTCGCGCTCGAGGGCTTGCGCGGGAAGACTCGCGAATGAGCTCCGCGAGTTGTTAAGAGTATAATCTAAAAATGTTATGCGGAAGAATTAACATTGAGTGTATAATTGAGATTGCGTTTTAAAAGTATTAAACTGAACGTCAGTATTAATTGAACTGTGTGTGTTTGATTTATTGAAGTTATTTTAAGGAATCCTTCATACTGTGGGCATAGTTGCTAGCGCGATATTAATTATTGGTAGTTAAAATCAAGAGCTTGCTGTGTTAGAGGTGGTCAGAGGACCAACCACTCACAACACGCCGTTCATTAGTTAATTAGCAGCTTGCAAGGTGTCAGTGTTGATACACAGGCAACACTCAATCTCGGACGTACAGTGGGCGTGTCAGTGCGGACAGTGCGAAACGTGGCGTCGATGAGATACGGCAGATGGAAGTCCGAAGTGATTGCCTCTGCTAACAAAGCGCCATAGGCTGCAGCGCCTCTCCTGGGGGCTTGTAACAGTTGTACGTCCCGTTGTTAAGAACAACAAAAAGTAAGATAAATAATATTTATTTTATGCATAATAAAAATGAAATGTTATAAAATATTAATAAGATGTTTCTGTTAACAATCTTTGATAGCAAGGAAAAATTACGAGGGCTGGTCATGGGGATTAGAAAAATATGGAGTTTTACATCTACATCTATACTCTGCAATTCACAAATTATATGGGTGGCAGAGGGTGTTAAGCATTCTGTGCATTCCAGTCCCGAATAGAACGAGGAAAGAAAGAATACATAAAATCATCAGTATGGCATCTTATTTCGCACCCGGGGTTCCCGAGCCTCCCCGATGCCTTTCTTGTAACTCTATAGTTGTAAGTTAGAGCGTTGGGAGAAATTTTTCTCCCTTTGGAGGAGTGCTATGGGTTGATTGAGCTGGAGGTGTCTGTAATGAGCTTTATTCTGAATTGTGATGACTGGCAAACTTTGGAACAGCTAGTCTTGGTCTTGTACCTATTGCGTCTGCCAAGAGACAGGGGATATTGCTGGGCGTTGGAATTGGGTCCTTGTAGGGGGCGGTTGCAGGAGGCGGGCTCGTACAGCCTTCATCGCCCCCGGGACTTATGCCTGATGTCCACAGTCCCGTCGCCTCCGGCTTGAGGCTGGGGGTTCAGGAGGGATCGCGTCCCCTGCTGGATGGTAGGTTTGTGGGTAGTCAAGCTGCATCTAGGCGCACTACGGTGTTGGCCGCAGCTCAAGTGCAGTGAGCAACCTTGCCCTGACTGCTCCAGTGTTGGGGGTGTCCTGGTGAATGAAGACCAAGCACCCCAGGGGCGTAGTGCACCCCTGCTTCCAGCAAGGCACAATTTCCCTAGAGTCGAATGAAGGGGTCAGCACCACAGGTCTTGGGACCGCGCCTGGATGCTTCTGCACTAGGGATGGTCCTGGGACCTCGGGGAATGGCGTCCCCTCTGCTGGGAGCTGAAGATTCTTTCTTTCTTTCCCTTACAGTTTTTCTTGCAGGAACGGACCAGTGGAAGCAAGATTACCGGAGTTTCCCAGCGAATGATGTAAATGGTTGGAGATGGAGTAAGTGGAGCTGGGTCCTTGAAGGGGGTGTTTGTAGGAGGCGTGTCGCTACTACCTCCGTCGCCCCCGGCACTTATGCCGGACGTCTACAGTCCCGTCGCCCCCCGCTGAGGCTGGGAGTTCAGGAAGGGTCGCATCCCCTGCTGGACGGAAGGCTTTTGCGTGCTCAAGCTGCAACTTGGCGCACTACGGTATTGGCCGCAGCTCAAGTGCATTGAGAAACCGTGCCCTAGCTGCTCCAGTGTTGGGGGTGACCTGGTGAACGAAGACCAAGCACCTCAGGGGATTAATGCACCCCTGCTGCCAGCGTTGCATAACCCAGGAGTTGAATGAAGGGGTCAGCACCACCGGTCCCCGGACCGCACTCGGCTGGAATTACAGTGGGGGCGGTGAGGGGGATCGGGGAGCTGCAACCCCACAGTTGGCAGCCGATAGACTGTTTTCTTTCAGGTATCTTTCTTTCAGGCTTCAGTCTGCCAGGCTCTCGCTAGACGAGAGGTAAAGTAAAAGCACTGACCAACAAGGTGTCAAGCTCGAAAGGAACCAAGGACGCACTATGCTAACAGGCATGGAATGCTCCGAGGACGCCTTCAAACATCCAGAACAAGTGGAGTGGTGGGTGGTGAGAGCTGCGATGAGGCCCCCCACCACCATGTTGATCCTTTCGGACATGAGTTAGGTGCTAGGTTCTCTCCATTGCACCAGTAGCAAACCTTTACAGGATTAAAGGCAAGAGTCATGCTCCTCCTCACATACTCCAGTCACGAGAATGTGCAAAAGGTAGGACAAAGAGAAATGGACGCAATGCTTTTAATGTAAACAACGGCCGAAGCCGGACAAACACTAAAGCTCAATTCTAAATATGCTGGAGCAATGCAAAGCCCAACTTGGGCATTGCTTGAGTATGACTGTCCATAACGGCCATAATGCTAGATGACCCGGGTTACGCCTATGGTCACGTACCATGCTCTTGCAGGGGTCAACAGTCCCCAGAGGAATCTCACATAGGACCAAAAGGTCCTAACCAAGAACAGAAACCAACAGTAGCCTGCCTTAACAAGGTAGGAATACAACAACAATTCTTAAGGTATCATTGGTAAGAAAAGGTAACAGGCTAAATCTAATCTATATTTATCTTCTGTAAGCCTCAGGAAAATAACGTCTCGAGATCGAGCTACAGCAGGGCAGATCTACCTGCCTACTTTAATGCGCTTAGCATCAATTGCAACTATGTTTCAGGTCCAGGCAGTGAGGTGCAAGTGAGGGTCAACTGTCGGGACCACCCTGCAGTGCGTTCCAGCGGATCCTAGAACTACCAGACAACACGTCCAAGCGTCGACGCGTAGTCTAGCCAACAGTGCTCCACAAGTGCTCTTAGTGATATTGCGTGTGGAAGAAACAAAGTAAAGTGACGCAGTAAATAACCAAGAAGTGATCTAGTGTCAGTATAGTAAATATATCAGCCTTGTACTATAAAGAATATTCTTACTTTAGCTTATAAGTGACTAGCCGATAAGGTGCAAAGGGTTCAAACCACAGACAGGTAACGGCGCAATACAATTAGCAAAATAAACAGGCACCGCCCAGCAAGAAGGGCCGGTCGCCCACGAAATCAGCCTGACCCGCAAAGGCCAAATAACATAAGTGTGATACAAGTCAATGCACGACGAAGTAAAGAAGTCCCTCCACAACTTCTGGACGGAATGGCAGCTGAAGAGACTGACGTGCTTCTCTGCAAGAGCCCCACTCCGCTTATGGAGCAGTGAGGGGCTATGGACAAGACATGAAAATTGCCACCAATGCTACATCTGAACAAGCCCCAATGGCTGCAACTCTTGACTTGCTGTTGCTCAATCAGCTATCAGATAGCAACGTGGTATGCGTGGTCATAACAGCTGCCTTTGGCTCCATCTACTTGGTCAGCGCATACTTCCAATATGGCCACACAATTGACTCATACCTGCAGAGGTTGGACAACATTCTCACCACGCTGGAAGGCAAGCCTGTTATCATAGCGGCGGATGTGAATGCCAATTCCCCGTTGTGGCATGGCTCAGAAACCGTTGACAGAGGAGCCGAACTTGAGGAACTCATTGCACACCATGGACTTGTTGTAGCCAATAAACAGTCTAATCTTACAACGTTCTCGACAACACGAGGATAATCAAATATGGACATAACACTGTGCTCGCAGCAAGCAGCAACTCTCATCTCCGACTGCACCGTCAGAGAAGAGTGGACAACCAGCGACCACAGATGTATAACATTTATTATAAAGACAAGTAACCCTATCGTGAGTTCAATAAAAACTGACCGATATAATAGTAGTAAAGCAAGATGGGGTAAGTTTGACCGGTTAGTTAGACAAAAATTTAGTAACACTAGGCTGGAACACTATAACACCATAGATGCAAATGAAATGGCTAAACAGCTACAGGATGATATCATCCAGATCTGCGATGCTACAATGCAGAAGTACGAGAGGAAACCAAGGTCGGTCCCATGGTGGGATGGGGAACTCACGGCATTGCGTTCTAAAGTAATAAGACCGAAAAGAGCCTTTCAGAGGTTACGGAAATCGGAAGATATAGCAGCCAAAACGGCAGCCAAAAACAGATTCAACCGAGAAAAATAAATATAACAGAGCCATCCGCAAAAAGAAAGAAGAATCCTGGAAACAAATAGTACACCAACAGGGGAACATAGAACCCTGGGGATTAGTGCACAAAATAATCAATGCCAAAGCCGGGCCAAGCAATGTACCGCAATCAATAAGGAAGCCAGACGGCACACATCCAGTAACATGGAGAGAATCTATGCAACAGATACTGTCAGAACTAATCCCAGACAACACTGGAGAGCTAACCCCAGAACAAGCCGAGATCATACGACAGAACAATGAGTATGAGGGAGAACTGGTGGACCTCACTATTCCCGCTGTGGAAATAGACAGGGCGGTTCACGAATGGAAAGCAGGGATAGCCCCAGGCACAAATGGCATAGACGTCTTAACAGTCAAACGGCTGTGGGCCAAGCGACCAGAGGTGCTAGAGATCGCCATCAATAAATGTTTTAGAGATAAAACATTCCCAACAGCGTGGAAAAAAGAAAAGTTATGCCTGTTTCTCAAATCTGAAGAGAAACCAAAAGATCAGCCAAAATCTTACGCCCCAGCAGCCTCCTGCCAGTTCTGGGGAAGGTCCTGGAGAGGATAATGGTAAGCAGGCTGCGAACAGCCTATACTACCGCGGGAATGGATTCAGCGTGCCAGTTCGGCTTCAAAAAAGGTCTTAGTATTGACGACGCAGTAAAGAAGCTATTGAGCATTCCCCGGCCAGATAGTACACACGCGGTGGCCATTTTCATAGACATAGCTGGAGCCTTTGATAATGTCTGGTGGCCCAGCGTAATGCGAAGATTGAGGCTTGCAAACGTCAACAATACCCTCTACAACGTGGTTGGGGACTACTTCAAAGACAGGGAAGTCAGGATATCAAACAATACTGAAAGCAGCACTAAAACAACTACTAAAGGATGCCCGCAGGGTTCTATTGGTGGTCATTTCTTCTGGAACATTGTACTGGATGACATGCTAGAGGACCAAGCGAACAAGCCATGGGATGTTATCGCTTATACAGATGACATAGTTGTGGTGATTCAGGGCAGAAGCCGAAGACATCTGGAACGATTGGGTGAATCTGGTATCCCGTCCTGACATTGCGGCAGGCGACATGGAAATCGACATAGTATAGACGGCGCTGGCATCAGCGCAACCAGCGCCACCGCAGCACAGTTTCCGCCACGGCCAATCAGAGCCGACCCGGCTCGGATATAAATAAGCCAGCGCAGCTCCATTCATCCAGTTCGGTGTTCGCTGCGCTTCCGGTCGCGTCTCCGTTAACTGTGCTTCGTCTCTTGGACTCTCTACAGTGTTTCGTCTCGGCTACGTCTACGGTACTCGCTCTTGGACTCAGTGAATCGCTTTCGGACTCGTGACTGTGCTTATCCTCGGTGACGTTCGGCCTGCTCTTTGGACTTGTTCGGGTTCTTCGTGACCATCTCCTGCGGACCGCCCCATCGCCGTTCAACTACGGCCGCCGTGCGGACATAGCAATTGGCGACGAGGAAAAAGGTTATCAGCTGGCATCATGGACACCGTGACTCGTATTCTGGAGCAACAACAACAGCAGACAGCGCTGCTACAGCAAACGCTCCAAGTAATACTCGAGAAACTGTTAGCACAGGAGGCCAAGTCAGTCCAGGCCTCGGAAAATTCACACATCCGGCCGCCAGCGTTTCCACCATTTAATGACGCTAAGGAAGACTGGGACACATATTTGCATCGGCTCAAACAGCATTTCTCGGCATTCCAGGTGACGGACGATGCCTTACAGCGCTCGCTGTTTCTGTCGTGGGCATCACCCGACACGTTCTTCCTCCTGAAGAAACTAGCCCCATTATCAGATCCGGTCGCCCTCACATTCAACGAAATGTGCACTCTGCTAACAAGCTACTACTCTCAAAGATACCACGTGGTGGCCTCCCGCCTTGAGTTCCATCAGTATCACAAACAACCGGGACAATCATACCGGTCATGGGTGACTGATCTCCAAGGTCTTAGCCGTAAATGCGACTTCACTTGCTCAAACGCAAAGTGCAGGGCTTCGTATGCAGACTCCCTGATCCGCGACGTCATAGTGCAGCTAGCTCCAGACCCAGAGGTGCGCACAGCGGCACTGAAGCTGGACAACCCATCACTCGAGGACATTCTACGCATCGCGCACTCGCATGAAATTGCGCAAGCAGCGAACGAGCGCCTCATGGCTCGCCCACAAGTAGCGGCGGTCAAAACATCACAACACAACTCCCGCGCACAAGGCAAACCCATGGCGCGCTCCAGACACCAACAAAGCAGGACGCCATCGCTGTCCGACGTATCTATGACTTCCGAACCCCGACCCCCACCCCGCCGACGATTCCAGAGGCCCCTGCCGTCTTGCCCACAGTGCTTCACTTCGCACTCACGGGCAGATTGCCCCGACCGTTGGGCACATTGCACACGCTGCGGTAAAGAGGGACACTTGCGGTCAGTCTGCAGAAACCGGGCACCTCGCCCCAACCCGACAGCCCGCATGCAGCAAGAAACGGTCAACACACTACAGACCGCAGCTCATACTGGCGACCCACTCTCACAGAAGCTATTCTTAACTCTGAGAGTCGCCAACCAGGACATTCGTTTTCAAGTGGACACGGGGGGCAACCGTCTCGCTGATAAATCAAGCCACCTACGCTCAACTAGGCTCACCACCGTTGTCTCCACCTTCACGGCGTTTGGTATCGTACGGGAATAGAGACATTCCCTGCGGGGTCAGGTCTGCATCACGGCTGCCTACAAACAAGTCACCAGACCAATCACCTTTTTTGTGGTGGATCAGCCCTCGGCTACTAATATTTTTGGGTTAGACGCATTCAACAGATTCGGAATTCTCAATCGTGGACGAAGTCCAGGTCATATCGGACTCGGTCCCATTCCAGGACCTGGATGACCTCTGTACTCAGTTCGCACCCATCTTTACGCCAGACTTAGGGTGCGCCTCAGATTTCGAGGCTCACATCACCCTCCGGCCCGGTGCAGTACCTCGCTTTTGTCGTGCCAGACCTATTCCGGTCACCTTACGTGCAGCAGTAAAACAGGAACTTGACCGGCTTCAGAAGATTGGAGTAATCGAACCTGTCAAATCCAGCGCGTGGGCTACACCACTGGTCATCATCCGGAAACCCAATGGCACCCTCCGGTTATGTGGAGATTTTAAGGCTACGATCAACGCCCAGTCTCAAGTCGAGACATATCCAATCCCACGACAAGAAGATCTTCTCACTAAACTTGCGGGCGGCGAATATTTCTCGAAGATTGACCTCGCAGATGCATACTTGCAGCTTCCACTAGATGAAGAATCGCAAAACATCGTCGTCATCAACACACCGTTTGGACTCTACAAGTACAAGCGCCTCCCGTTTGGCATCGCTTCTGCACCGGCAATATTCCAAAGATACTTGGAGCAGCTATTGCGACACATCCCGGCATGCGCAAACTACCTGGACGATATCATTGTCACAGGAACCACTCGCCAGGAGCACCTACAAAACCTGCGCACGCTATTTGCAGCATTACAAGAGGCAGGGCTGAGGTGTCGCCTCGAGAAGTGTCGGTTTTTTCAAGAGGAAGTAGAATATCTCGGCCATTGGCTCAACAAAGAGGGAATTAGACCATCAGACCGCAACGTGGCCGCCATAGATTCCCTACCCCGCCCAAAGAATCTGCCGGAACTACAAGCCTTCCTCGGCAAAATAAATTACTACTCAAAGTTTCTGCCACAAGCGGCACACTTCTCACAACCCCTCAACCAGCTCCGGAAAAAGGGCGTTGCCTACAACTGGACCCCATCTTGTCAACGGGCCTTCGACCGGCTAAAGCGCATGCTAAGGTCTGCTCCTTGTCTGACGCCGTTTTCTCCTACGCGGCCCCTAGTCGTGGCAGCTGACGCCTCAGCATATGGAATCGGGGCGGTACTCGCACATAGGAATGAAGACGGCTCTGAACAACCGATAGCGTTTGCTTCTAAGACATTGACGCCAGCACAACGCAATTACTCCCAGATCGAGAAAGAGGCATTGGCAATAGTCTTCGCTATCAAGAAATTCCATGTATATCTATTTGGAACCAAGTTCTCCCTCATCACCGACCACAAACCGTTGGTGGCAATATTTGGACCTCGCTCAAGCCTCCCAGAGCGAACGGCCCAACGCCTCCAACGATGGGCGATGTTTCTGAGTGCTTATAATTATACAATCCAATATAAGCCAACAGCACAACACTCCAATGCCGACGCCCTATCACGCCTGCCTGCCGGCCCTGATCCGGAATTCGACCAACAGGAAGTACTGTGTTTTCATATCGACACAGAGAGGAAGCAGACAGTGGACGGGTTCCCCATTACAGCAGCCCGAATCGCCTCCGCCACCCAGCGGGATCCAATCTTGCGCCAGGTCCTGCGCTATATCATTCACGGGTGGCCAACATACCTCACACGCAGAATGGACAACGAGTTGAAGACATGGCGCCACATATCTGACAGACTCTCGGTCACAGACGGCGTCATCCTTTTGGACGCAGAAAACGACACACATCGTGTAGTCATCCCAGCGGAATTGCGCTCACAAATTCTAAAGCTCCTGCATCGAGGACATTGGGGCATGTCCCGTATGAAAAATCTCGCAAGAAGACATGCTTATTGGCCAGGAATCAATCGAGACATCGAGAAGATGGTACGCAGCTGCACAGCCTGCGCCCAACATCAGGCAGCGCCACCGCAAGCTTTCGCCCCCTGGCCCACACCCCGCCAACCATGGGACCGTATTCATCTGGATTTTGCAGGGCCATTTTTGGGAACTATGTGGCTACTTATAATTGATGCCTATTCAAAGTACCCGTACGTTGTTCGCATGGCATCCACAACGACGGAAGCCACACTAAATGCATTAAGCCAGGTTTTGGCCATCGAGGGGTTACCACGCACCCTCGTCTCAGACAATGGGCCCCAATTCACAGCATCCACATTCGAAGAATTCTGCGTGGCTAACGGCATCAAACATATCTTCAGTCCTCCATTCCATCCCGCCTCAAATGGCGAAGCAGAACGGCTCGTAAGGACGTTCAAACAACAAATGCTGAAAGAGGTACAGTCAGCTACGACGTCTTCCGCCCTCACCCTCTTTCTCAGCACATACCGGACAACACCAATTAATGGTCGCAGCCCAGCAGAACTGCTCCATGGGCGACAACCACGAACGATGCTGCACCTCCTGGCACCATCACCGGCAGAGCCCCGGTCCAGACCGTCCCATCGGTACACGCCAGGCAGCGCGGTCTGGGCACGCGCCTACGGAGGGAACGCTACTTGGGTGCCAGCAACAGTAGTGGGGACACACGGACGCCGTGTCGTCTCAGTACAAACGCCACACAGAATAGAACGCCGTCATCAAAACCAGTTGCGTCCTCACATCACAACAGGCCCATCACCATCACAACAATATCAGGAAGAATATAGTATACCACCATCAGCGCCATTAGCAGAGGTCCCACAACCACCCTCCCCACAACGACGATACAACTTGCGCCCAAGAAAGCCAGCAGTGCCGGACGAGAGTGACGTCGAAATGGACACATCCATCAACCATCCAACAACCACATCGGCACCCACGTCACCACGTCCTCAACCATGGAGTACGTCGGCGCATGATGCGGCCGGGATACCACAATCATTCCAGCCTCATCACCCCAAGCATCGTCCAGGGCGCTTCCGTCCGTACGCGCCAACTTCAGGGGGGAGGGATCTGGTATCCCGTCCTGACATTGCGGCAGGCGACATGGAAATCGACATAGTATAGACGGCGCTGGCATCAGCGCAACCAGCGCCACCGCAGCACAGTTTCCGCCACGGCCAATCAGAGCCGACCCGGCTCGGATATAAATAAGCCAGCGCAGCTCCATTCATCCAGTTCGGTGTTCGCTGCGCTTCCGGTCGCGTCTCCGTTAACTGTGCTTCGTCTCTTGGACTCTCTACAGTGTTTCGTCTCGGCTACGTCTACGGTACTCGCTCTTGGACTCAGTGAATCGCTTTCGGACTCGTGACTGTGCTTATCCTCGGTGACGTTCGGCCTGCTCTTTGGACTTGTTCGGGTTCTTCGTGACCATCTCCTGCGGACCGCCCCATCGCCGTTCAACTACGGCCGCCGTGCGGACATAGCAGTGAACAGGCCCTGCGACAAATATATCAATGGACCACTAAGCACCAGCTTCAAATTTCGGCAGCAAAAACAAAAGCCATGTTTCTGCAAGGAGGCCTAGATCGACATCGACAGCCAATTATCAGAGTAGCGGGACAGAAAGTGCAGTTCGTAAGTGAAGTCAAATACCTTGGGGTCCATCTGGATGACGAAATGTCCTTTCTTACCCACATCAGAACCACACGAGATAAGCTGTCAACGGCTGTTGCACAACTGACGCGAGTCTCCCAACGAGACTGGGGATTAAACAAAAGAGTGATCAAGTTGATGTACAAATCCATATGTGTACCAATTGCAACATATGGTACTGCAGCATGGGTGCATAAGACCTTCAATGTGCATCATCGGCGAAATCTTCTCGCCATCCAGAGAAAGTACATGCTTCTAATGGGAAGGGCATGCAGAACGGTATCAACCAGCGCTCTACAAACCTTAACATGCTCCCTCCCATTAGACCTGGAAATAGTGCAGAGGGCCCTGCACTATAACATACGCCGAGGTGAGGCAGCTGAATTATTTGGCTTTCGAGCATTAGGAACCGAACTTGAGAGAGAAACAGCTCCCTTAAAAATTGGCAAAAAAGGGAGAAACCTACACTAAAGAAACGTCTGCATGAAGCCTGGCAGGCCAGGTGGAAGCAAGACTCAACCGGCAGACAAACATATGAGGGGATAGACTCCGTTGAGGAGTGGGGCACTGGCTGGAGGGCCCGTACAGAGATGTCGTATCCAGTTACATGCCATATAACAGGTTACGGCCTACTGCAATTATTACATCAAAGAGGACTGGAAGAGACAAGCAGATGCCACTGCGGAGAAATCGAGGATGCAACGCACATAATAAAAGAGTGCCCTAGATACGAAGAAGCCAGGAGACGGCTTCAAGACACTGTCGATATCGAGGTGGACAACTGGAGGAGAATGCTTCTACAGGATGAGAGGGCATTCCTCGCCTTCTCGGAGTTCGCCAAGACGGTGTTCACTATAAGAGACATTGAACGAGGACGAGCAGTACTACCGTAGATAACGAAGAAAGAAGAACAGCAGACCAAAACAAGATCAATCTGGAACACACCAACAAGACCAGAAGACAGTAACTAGAAGACACAGCGGCACACCACTGAAGAAAAGAAGACCAAGACACGAGAAGAAGAACAAGATTACCAACATAGCTGGTAGAACCCTGCGAAAGCTGGGCTCAATAGCGCACGGCCATCCAGCTGGCCCAAGTAGTATAACCTGTGACATTCAGTGCGCTATAACGGACGTCAATATGGCTGGGACAGCTGCCGGTCTTCGACCCATGCCATGACAGCGTCGCCGCCACGAGGTTCCCCGTGGGCACTGACGAAAGACGTTTCTTCAAAGAGTCCGTTCCTCCCCTCCAACGGATATGGCGAAGGGGGGGGGTGATTCTTCCATGCTTCAATCCCCAGGCGAGGGTGGTTGCTCAGATGGACGGATAGTTCGGTAGAAGTTGGTGGGGCAGGATGAGCTTCGCTCGCGTATGTCCGATGACCCAATTTCGAGCCTGATGAAGGCACCGCATGGCTCACCCCAGGGCTGTGAACACACTCATTGTTCAATATGGCCAACCAATAGAGCCGTATATCGACAAATTAGAAAAATAGTAAGGGGCCTAAAAGATAAACACACAATAATTAGTGCAGACATGAATGCCCCTTCTCTGATGTGGCACTCAAGAGTCCCAAACGAAAGAGGCGAAGTGTTGGAAGAATTTATCATCCAATATGGACTTGTTGTGTCGAATAAAAGATCGGAAATCACTACCTACTCCTCTGCAAGTGGGGATACCAATATAGACATAACAATGTGCACACCCACCTTGCAGGCAAGAATAACCGAGTGCGATCTTCATTGCGGGTGGACAACAAGCGACCACCGATGCATCACGTTCATGATGCAAACGTCCACCCCAATAAAGAAGTGCATGATTGCGGAGCGATACAATGTTAAAACTACAAGATGGCGTGCTTTTGATGCCTTGGCAACTGCTAAATTCAGTAACTTAGATGAATATCGTCAGCTTAGTGTTGAAGAAATGGCCATCAAGTTACAAGCCGATATCACAGACATTTGTGACGGCTCAGTGAGAAAAAGAAGAATTCAAGCGCGGGCAGTCCCCTGGTGGAACGAAGACCTCAACAGGGTGCGAACGAATGTTAGACACTTAAGAAAAAATCCTCAACAAGCCCGAAAAGCGGGCGACGTATTAGAAACAGCCAGAGCCTGGCCAGAATACGCACTAGCCACCAGTGGGTACAAGCAGCATATCAGCAAGAAGAAGGCAACCACATGGGAAAACCTAGTACAAAATACAGGGAATGAAGAGCCATGGGGCATAGTGTATAAAATTATCAGAGGCAAACTAAGGAAAGACCCCGTACTAAGCTCGGTCCTAGTAGCAAACGAGCAGTACGCAACACACTGGGACGAGACAGTTGGGGAAATCCCCACCCAGCTTGTCCCCGACGAGGACACATCCTCATATACAGAGAATCAAGAAGCAATGATACAACTAAACCAACAATATATCGGACCCCCAATAGAACAACAACTACAAAGTGAGGAGATAGCGCAAGCAATTAAATCGTGTAAAGTAGGAAAACTCCCGGGACCTGATAATATTGACACAGCAACAATGAAAAGACTATGTAAAAGGACCCCGGGAATAATTGAATTGGTTCTAAAGCAATGCTTCGGTGAACAAACATTTCCTTCTCCCTGGAAAAAATGGAAACTCTGTGTAATCCCAAAAGGCAACAGAAAGCCGAAAGATTCGGCGAAATCATATCGTCCAATTTGCTTGCTCCCGGTAATGGGGAAAATTCTAGAAAAACTAATAATTTCTCGAATCCAGAAAATGTACGAAACAGAAGGGCTTAGCTCCCCTCTGCAATTTGGTTTCAAAAAGGGACTAGGAACCGGGGACGCGGTTAATAAACTAATTTCCCTAATCCATCCAACCCTACAATATACCGTTGCAGTGTTTATAGATATAAAAGGAGCCTTTGACTATCTATGGTGGCCAACTATACTTCAACGGCTCCGAATAGCAAACTGTGACAACACATTGTATAAGCTAGTCTGCAGTTACTTCTCCAATAGGGAGGTATGTGTGACAACACCCCCTAGAAAAATATGGAAGAAAGTCACAAAGGGATACCCACAAGGCTCGCCAAGTAGCCCATACTACTGGGACATTGCTCTAGATGACCTCTTACATAAACAAACTGGGAAACCTTGGTTTGTAATAGCATATGCGGACGATCTAGTCGTCGTGTTTAGCGCTGGAAACAGACGTCAGCTGGAACAAATTGGCACAGAAGCACTAACAGAAATCAGCTTATGGCTTCACCAAAACAAAATGGAGATATGTTCAGAAAAAAAAACAGGAAATGTACTTGAAGGAAAAACTCACGGCCAATAGACTCCCTCAGATCAAGCTAGCAGGATCCAGTATCAAATTTGTAACACAAGTTAAATACCTGGGGGTAGTCATCGACTCAGCTAGAACATTCTTAAACACGTTAAAGAACCAGAAGAAAAATTGACGGACACGATCTTGGGCCTCATACGACTAGCAAGGAAGGAATGGGGCCTTAAAAGAGGCACCATTAGACTGATGTATAACTCGATCTGCCTTCCCATAGTGACATATTGCGCATCTGTATGGGCACATAAAGCAGTACAATCGCACCACCGAAGAGCATTAGATGCCACACAACGTCAATTTCTACTAATGATGAGCAGCGGATATAGAATAGCCTCTAATGAAGCTCTACAAGTGCTAACGGGCTGCTTGCCGCTAGACTTGGTAGTAATAAAAAAAAACATTCATGTACCACATTAAAAAAGGAAAGGAAGCCGAATACATAAGCATGTATGTTTCTGAAAATGAACATCCCCCAGGTACAAGACAACACCGCAGGGGAATTCTTCAAAGAAGACAGTACGTCAACTTAAAGTTGAAAGAAATATGGCAACAAAGATGGGAAAACAGCACGATCGGCAGGCACACGTTCGAATGGATAAGCGAGGCCAGCTCATGGACAACAGGCTGGCGGAAAACAACAAGCCTTTCTTATCCGACTACGTGCCTTATAACGGGACATGGGCTGAAGCAGGCCCTATACAATCGGAACCTAGAAGAAAATAACCTGTGCTTCTGTGGTGAGCCGGAAACTGCCGAACATATCATCTTATCTTGTGCAAACTATCAAGAACAACGCGAAGAGCTCCAGCTCCATGTCAACCTGGGTACTCCCGATTGGCGTCAACAGCTGCTAGAAACAGAAGAAGGATTTCGAGCGCTTTCCACCTTCGCAAAGGTGGCACTCGAGAGGAGAGGTCAGAGCTACTTCAACCTTGAGTAGCAACAAGAATAGTCGTCCACAGCCTAAACAAGAACTGCCCTGCAAATCCCAGAGGGACATCAGAGACGACATACATAGCAGCCAACATCAGTCTCTGTGGGGCTGGGTGGCAGAGGGATAAACAGAGAGGCTCGCTATACGGCCAGATTTCAGAAGGGTCTTCGGCCTGGTTCGTGGCGGCGCTACGCCCGCGTCGTGTCGCCGTGGACACCCATTAGGGGTGGGAAAGTGTACGCCTTGCCTCACCGTCCCCACTGTAATGGTGGGTGATTCGGATGAGTTCCAATTCCGCGGCGGGGGCGTAGTGAAGTGGTACGATAGCACGGTGTGGTCAGGAGTGGCGGATGAGGGCTTCGGCTCCGGTGCTGCTTAACACTTCAATCCGGTCGGTGGACCAAACATCTGTACTTATGCCAAACCATCCCAGCCCAATGTATGTATCAATTCTGTGGCACTTTCGTAAGGACTGTAACCAGCAGTCGAGCGGCTCTCTTCTGTACTTTCTCTAACTTGTCAATCAGTCCCTTGCGATACGGATCCTAAACTCCATACCAGTAATCCAAATGCGGACGCACTAGTGTTTTATACACTATTTACTTTGTATGAGATTTACAACTTCTCAAAATACGACTTGTGAATCGTAATCTAGAATTAGCTTAGCCTACAACGGAAGTTATGTGCAAGTCCCATTTCATGTTGCTTTGTACTTCAGGGATTACACCGTATCAATAACTGAATTTTTAACTTTTTACTCGTGAACAAACGGAGTCTTTTTGTTACTTATCTTCATTACCTTGCACTTTTTGCACTTAAGTGTAGGCTGCCATTTACGGTACCATTCCGAGATAACATCCAGATCGCGTTAAGTTGATTTAAGAAGAGGAATGGATTTGATGGAATGCAAACAGACTCAATAAAACGGCACGACATGAAATTGGAAGTGGTACAGATAAAGAGTTGATGGGCTATGAAGGAATATTGAATTATGAATAAAATATGTATGGCTGTGGTCAAATAGAAGAGGAGGATCATAAATTTGTGAAATGATAATTGTTCATAGTTTGAAAAGTTCGTATAAAGTACAATAATATACGGAATGCAGTAGAAAGGCTATATATTGTGTTGTTTTCATTTAAAATAACGAATTACAAAAGAAACTCAGGTATAGTGTGAAAGGGTATTGTTGATGGTGAGAAGATGGATAATGACTTATGATTGTAATAGCGAACGTTATAATCCGTCTCAGTAAAAGGAGATGGCAAAGAACGTAGTTTCTTTCTGACGGAAAGTAGCCAGGAACACAACCAGCTAAAGAATAGAGTTGTAAAATTATTTATAATCATTCTTAAATGAGTAGAGAGAGAATTAGAATATTGTTTGCTTGAAATAAAAAAACGATAAAAAGTATTAAATCTTATTACAAACTTTTCATATAAGGTAAGGGACGGTATAAGTTCGTGAACATATCGATTGGACTCTAGCTGACAGCATAAAAGTTGTTAGCTCAGATCAATCACTATCACAGCTGATAGTAGCTTTAAAACGTTTTTTTAATATTTAAAATCATTGTAAGAGTGGAATCTTTCTCGGCGATGTATATAGATTAAATTTTCTAGGGAAACTAGCCGAATGAGAACGTTTGTATGGACCGACGTTTCGTCGGTCATACACTCTGCCGCCATAGTCAAGTGACTGCTGCCTCACTCGGCTAGTTTCCCGAGAACATTTCATCTATAAAATCATTGTTTGTATTTGTACACTTTAAATTGGATGTTAATGTACGAGTATAATTGTGTTATATAACGTAACGCCGTCACCACATTCTAATGTGCATTTTTATTATATAAATCATAATGTTAGAGTAATTTACATAAATCTTGGACGACCACCTAGATAGTTTTTTTTTGTAATTTCCTAAAGTACGCAAGATTTCAAGTGAGGACTGTAATGCAATGGTGAACATTGAGTGTATCTTGTTGCAACGATTATTAAAGAATTATTGAGCTGTGCAGGCTTGAAGCTAATCATGGTCTTCACGAACCACGCAGGCAGGAAGTCAGGGATAAGGGGTTTTGCCGGCTTTCACCTTGGGGCGGGGAGTCCACCACAGGCCGCTGACCTGATGTAAAAACCCGCCACCCGAATACGTTCTCACCCCGGCGAACTTGTCCGACCTCTGTGATATACACGCGGGGCGAATAAGATATCGGGGATATCACGTGACATGAGGTGCCAACCTGAAGATCCAATCCAAATGAGCACCTAACTAAAAATCCTGGGAATTTCCTGTTAAATGTGATCTTCGAGACAGCAAGGGGTGGACCCAGATGTTTTCCTCGCAGACAGGGGAGCGACGAGCTTCATTCGATTCTATTCTAGGCTAGTCTGTGGTGGACTCCGAAAAAGTTGGCTTTTCTCGCTAACTGCTGCAGTCAGACTCCTGGTGTCGGAATACTGACGCTGCCTGCTGGATGGAGCAGATTTCGCACGGTGACACAGCCAGTAATGCCATGATGCGCATTACCAGATCGGATGTGCCTGTAGCCGCCTTGTGAGACACGTCTCACATACCGTGGGTCATCTACGAACATCGCAGACATCAGACGCAGAACTACAATGATAAATTATTACGACCAAGCCATCTGATTGTGCATTCCGTGAAACAGAACCCTTAAGCGTCTTTGAGAGGATAGATCCATGTTCTAACTTTGTAACTGAAAAACCCCTGAGCTAGCGGCATAATTTGCCAGAGCTAGTTATTTTCGAATGGCATATTGTTCATTCGTGGAGCCCATGATTTTTTGAAATGGAAAGTCACAGTATTATGATGTCTGAGGTCGTCATAACATGTATTGTACATTGTTTACAAATATTATTATTTTTTGCATATTAATTCTGAGATGGATTTAAAAGTAAATACACAATTGTTTGCTTGCTCATGACGTCTAATTGTACCTCTGAGCGTTGCTTTTATGATTTTGCCAATTTGTGCCAATTAATGTTAACGGTAAATTCGCTCCGACTTGTAATTGCCAATGATAAGAAAATAAATGTCATATTGTGATAATTTTCCTATGTTCCAACTAACATCGAGATTCTTGCAAAATCCATATTTTCACTCCTTCATAAAACTAAAATTAAAATCCCCATTTATTAATGATTAATCATAAATATATGAAAGATAACTATAACGTATTCATCCACCTACTACAGTTAATATCGGCTCGAGTGTGTAAACAAAACGGACATATAAATAACTTCTTAAATCTAGGTGCTGTGTATCCTTTTTCCAAAAAAAGTGTATAGGTACATTATTTTCTAAACAAACGTTCCAATATAACCATCTCATGTCATGGAACCATCAAATTTAGACTTTATTGTAATACAATATGAAACAAATAAATTTACATTCTGGCATGTGTCGCCGTAGTTTCTCTCCTTTTCAAGTTAACTAATCGTAATTTGAGGAGACAAAAATTCTTGTTATTATATGACTGCAGTTTATGATATCTGTACATGTGTTGGACTAAATTTGAATGTAAAGTCCTTAGCTTTACAAAATTCGGTTGAAAGTACTATTCACAAGTTTCTAGTCATTTCACTCTATCTTTGGTAAATTGTTACTAATAATAATGGTTCCTTCCGGTAATGGACGTACTTTTAACTTGTACATACCTGTCAAATAAATAACACTCTATGCTGTTTGCTGAACGAGAAACTAAGGTTAACCTTATTCCAACATGTAATGAAATCTTATACACTTTTGTATTTCTTGTACTTTCGTAATTTCAATTAGAACTAAACGAAGAGCAAAGTGAAGTAAGAAGGAATCAAAAGAAAGAATTAGTAGCAAGCACTTCAGACACTATCTACTACATTCGAAAATTGCTACCATTATGACTTACATCAATATCTTAATTTTAAAGACTAGAATTATTTCCTCATCATCCACTACAGAAACTATTAGAATTGATTCTCAGCCATCCACAATCAGATTTATTAAATGCGGACAACGCGTGATTAAATTTTGTATCAGCCCTAGGAGTAACTATCAGGTGTTTTACGATACAGACGTTTACGTCAGCAGTAGTTTAATTACCGGTGGCAAACAGGTGTTCTGTAGCTCCAATCAAACAATCGAACTCACCTGCTAGTGTCATGTGGGCGACAGTTTGCCAGCACAGCTGCCAATAATCCAATACAGTGCGTGTTGGTTTTCACTTTACACCATAACATTATGCATTCATTTTCGCTCTATTATCAGCAGAAATAGAGCGATCTGGTGGCTCAATGTTTAAGGTATCTGACTGGAGATTTTTTTTTTTTTTTTTTTTTTTTTATTTAGCACACATTTTTTACAGCCTAGTATCTAGAAACTAAAATAGGCCTTAATTTAACACAACAGTTTTACATTTGATATTTCAACAGATAATTTCACAATGAATTATTTCAGTTTTTGTTATGTATGGCTTTGGCAATGTCTGTACAGTCTTTTCTTGTTGGCACGATACATACAATTGTTTCGCTGTTAACATATATTACAACTTTCTAAACTTGCTGCATTTTGTCATAATTGATTTATTATAGTTTTCTAGTTTTGTGTGGTGTCTGCAGTTTCCTGTCCACTTTATGGTTAGAATTTTTAATATTTCACTATGTCACTTCGTACGTCTACCACTACTACTATTACTAAACTATTACTACTATCTACTACTCTACCATCTAAGAAAGCATTTTCCAGCATTGGTATCGGTGCGGTAATCCGAATTCCAAATCTCCCGGAATAGCGCACGTTCTCAGTCTCTCTGGCAGCCAGAGTGACCGAGAAGGCCGCCCATCGGGAGACTGGCCACCTCCAACACTGGTTGTGAGAACTAATTTTCAATGATATATATCTAATTGCAGAAGTAAGGAGTCTTTAATATCCGGCTAGTAGGTTGTTCGTTTCACAGGTGAACTAGATTAGTTTAACATCTACTGCCGGTATTTGTTATTTTCAATATTTGAACAAATTCCTATTTTAAGATTATTGGCTACATAATTTACAACTTTTACTCTTAACTAACTATTAACATTTTTACATATTTTAAGAGATAACAATGTTTTACTTCAGAAGCGGCTCGAGACTGCAACTATTATCTATTATTTGTGTTATTGCAATGTCAGACCACATTTTATGCATCGGACTATAGTTCATGTGAGCACTAGTAAAGAACTTATACATTCACTATAAACTTTTATACGTGTTGCTTCAGCAAGTTCTTGTTTGTAGGTAGAATCTCCAGTGGTGTTGCTGCGAAACGGTCCATTTAAAGTCTTTAATATGGTTTAAGCACTCCTCTCCGCAGATCAGCTGGTTGCGTTTTCAGCACGATATATGACTCGCTGATCGAGCGCTTAGACACGCATTCGCTTGTGGCTGCTCTCGGGTGTTACTCTGTGACGTCATAGTCGGCTTGACTTGGCCTTCCTCTTGCTGTCGCTAAACTTTGCATGAATCTCTCCTTTTGCAGTTTGGATATATTTTGCGTCACTTCGTCTAGTTTGCGCCAAAGTTGCTCATTTTTTAGTATGTCTTCCGTTTTCATGTTTCTTAGTTCATGAAATCCTTCGTTTCTGGCTTCTGCCATTTGTGTGCAATCCCAGACGATGTGTTCGGGTGTACCCTCTTCCCCGCACTCACACAAGCTTGTGTCTTTTAGTCCTCTTTTATGTAGTAGGCTGGGATATGGCCCGTGTCCAGTGATGTAATGAACAAGTCCGGTTGACGGATCCAGGTGACGAAGGTTTAATCTCTCTTGAATTGTTGGCCAAATATTGTAGGTTCTCCTGCCAGTCGTACTGCGCGACCACTGTTGTTGCCATTCTTCCATCAAGACTGTTTTTATCTCCCGTGCTTCTGTAACCGGTCTTCCTAAAATTTGTTCTACTTTTTCGGCGTCACCGGTTCGTAGCCAATAGTGTGCCCCTCTCTTTCTAACTTCTAGGTCAAGTGGCCAAACGCCCAACGCAACCAGCAGAGAGTCGGTCGCTGTTGTGCTATATGCACCACTTAATCTTATCAGTATGCTTCTTTGTACGCTTCTTAGTGCCTGGCGAGGTTTAACTTGTCGTAACTTATGCGCCCAACTGCTAGCAGCATATCCCACAATCGAGGATAATATACTGTCGTGATACCTCCTTATTATGGACGTTGGAAGATGAAATCTTCTTTGCCCAATACTGATCAGTTTGTTCATCACTATTTTGGCACGACTGCACACCTCCGTTATATGGTCAGTAAAATTTAGTCGCTCGTCTAGCGTGACTCCCAGGTATTTACAAGTTCTAACTCTTTTTATGGAGACGTCGTTAACTTTTATTATTGGATTTCGCTTGGGGCGGCCACTGAGAACCATGAATTGAGTCTTGTGTGGTGCAAGGGTTAATTTCACTTTGGAGCACCAGTTTTGTAAATGTCTTAACGCCATTCTGCTTCTAGCCTCTACTTCGTCCCTTGTTCCGCCTTGTATCAGCAGTAGAAGGTCATCCGCGAAGGCAACAAGCCCCAGGAGTCCTTCTTGCCCAATCATGCTTTCTATGGCCATTTCGAATGTTACGTCCCAGAACACTGGTCCACACACCGATCCTTGCGGACAGCCTTTAGTTAATTTTTTCTCTATTTTCACTCGTGGACATCTCAGTTTGGCAAATCGGTTTTTACAGTAGTCGCGGAACGTTCCATAGAGGTTACTGGAGATCGAAATCCCGGTCTCAGCAGTGATTTTCAAAGGCCATTGACCCGACCTTCACCTCTGCAACAGTTTGCTGTGTAATATGACGTAAGCCAGAACGATTCTGTGGTTTGGTTTCCAACTTAAGCTGTAGGTTCTCCGCATCCGGTACTATTACCTGGGTAGGTTAGACAGCAACAAAGGAGCGCATTGCGCGGCGTATCGAAAACACTGTTACCTGGCGGCCGAACAATCCTTCGGGACCTCCCGGCCTACAGTGCTATATGATTATTGAATTGACCATCAGTAATCAAAGCGAAGAAAGTGTGAAATTTGGATGATTTTCGATGAACTGTAGCTCGCTTAGTTTTGAATTTAGAAACAAGTTTGTAATATGAAAGTTGTAGGAAATTTTGTCCTCTTTAAAATTGGAAATAGAGTGTTTCTTGCTAGGACTCATCAGGAAGGAGTTATAGACGAAAAACTGAAAAAAGTACCAAAATTTTGATGTTTTTTGGCCACAGAAAGTTATGCCGAGGGTGTTGGAGGTCGAAAACTTGGTTTCTGCATACTCTCACCAATATATACAAGATAAGAAAAAAAAATCTTATACGTAATATAATGTTTGTGAGACCCCTTTTTATGATCCCGTTACTGGACTACAAATTATCCATACAAATTTTCTATTTACAAATTATGCACTGTAAATTTTAATGTTAAACAAAATAAAAAATTTCAAAATTAGTCTTTACGCTGTCAAAATTAGTTATCTGCGAGAGCTGTAATATGTTCGTATCTCTACGACATGCTAGTAACGAAATGAATTTGTATGTAATGATTCGGTACTTCGAGTCAGGCGATGAACCCGTTACTCAGTAACGAATACATCGTTACTTTTATAGCTCCATTGTTTTTGCAGTGCTGATAGTATTTCACAGTTGCTCGGCCTTTCATATTTCGGCATTTTTAATTAAATTTTTAGTGATTTTCCGCAAAGTATGAACGCAAAACGTGAAGAGGACGTGTTGACGAAGCGACTGATGTAAATTTCTACAGGTTATGGTAGTACCAATTTCGCGAAGGTTTCGAAAGTGGTGCAGTCCCCTAAAGTGTTTTATTTCTACCACGATTATAATATTAGATTATGCGTAGTAAAAGAATTTTATTTTATTTCATTTGCAAATGTCTGAATTACATTTTCGATATTTGGTAAACAATTTTAAGCAAGTGTGGGTTTCCAAAACTCAGAAGTTATTATGCTTATGTTTTTAATACTATTATTTTTATACTATTGCACAGCAAGTAATAAAATCAGAATATGGAAATAATTTTCCTATGTACATTGTACAACACATCAACTTTAGCGCCAGTGATTTTATAGCAGTTATTAAACATTTATGTATTAAAATTCGTGTTTATCTTCGTACGTGATGTGAAGCCGTTCGACAACACTGCAGATATCATTTCATTTCCGGTTCTAATGACCTAATAACACGCTCACTTCCGTGCATTTAATTTGTACCTTCTGCCCCAAGTTTTAGGATATGAGCATGCGTAACGTTGTTTTCAATCCTTCTACTACAGTACTAAAATTTAAATTAAAAAATCATAGAAATGTCTGTTATTACTTGGCACCCACACTTTGTGTATTAAAATTCTTTTGAGTGCTGTTCGGCATAATTATAGTTTTAGGCCGGAAGGTCATTGCATAATATACGTGGAGAGCTTAACAGAATGAAAATATCTGAGATGTTATTTACGTTATCCCTACAATCAACTGCATTTTTTTTTTTTTTTTGCTTATGGTTTTACACCATGTCGGCATGGTGGAAATTAGAGACGGCAAAGTACTGGAGACAAGGAACAGGAAGGAATGTGGCCGTCGCCTTTTCAAGGAACCATCCCCGAATTCACCTGTATTTATTTAGGGAAACCACGGAAACCCCAAATCTAGACCTCCTGAATACAAGGCGAAAGTGTTTTCACTCATCCACTAAACTTTGCGAATCAATTTGAAAATAAATTATGGAAATACCGTGCAGTGTTCAGCTTTAAAGGTTTCCATTGGTTAGTTTAGCAACTTTCAGATTACTGTTACATATAAAATAGATATTAGATAATGATAAGCATGGCGGAGAGATAAGGGTAAATAAAATAAATTCGTAAACAGATGAGTCCGAAAATAACTAACTTCCCTTTATATTAACGATAGTGACGTTTGAGTTTTATGGAAGCTATTTTTATTTCTTGTATTGAAATTGTGTATCTGGACATTCGATGTTAAAATGTTCTAAGACAATGCACATCTTTCAATACCTCTCTTCCTATAACCATATCCAATAAACAAATAGACGCTTCATGACTCCTTTTTAGTTATTTCTCTAACTTCTATATTTACATCTATACTCTGCAAATCACAAATACTGTGGGTGGCAGAGGGTGCTAAGCACTAATCCAAATTCAGTGCATTCCAATCCCGAACAGAACGAGGAAAGAATGAATACATAAATGTATCAGTACGGCATCTCATTTCTCGAATCTTATCCCTCCTGTCATTGCGACCTAAATAGGTTGGCGGAAGAAGTATTTCGTTGCACTCGAAAATTAAGGATTTTCGCATATTCTCCAACAAATTGAAACGAAAACGACGTCGTCTGTTCACCAAACAATCCCAGCCCAACTCACGTATCAGCTCTGTGACACTTACGTAAGGACTGTAACTAACAGTCACGAATCGAGCGGCTCTCCTCTGTACTTTCTCTAACATGTCAATCAATCCCTTGTGATACGGATCCCAAATTCCACAACAGTATTCCAAATGCAGACGCATTAGTGTTTTGTACGCTATTTCCTTTGTATGAGCATTACAACTTCTCAAAATTCGACTTATAAATCGTAGTTTAGAATTAGCTTTGCCTACGACGGAAGTTATGTGCTAGTCTCATTTCATGTTGCTTTGTACTGTTACGCCTAGATTCTTCAGGGAATCCAACGTGTCAACAACTGAATTGCTAACTTTGTACTCGTAAGCAACCGGGGGGTCTTTTTATTACTTATATGCATTGCCTTGCACTTTTTGCAGTTAAGTGTAAGCTGCCATTTACGGCACCATTCCGAAATAACATCCAGATCGCGCTGAAGTTCTAAGCAATAGTCAGAGCACTCACTTCCCTATAAATAAGTGCATCATCAGCAAAAAATCGCATCCTGCAATTAACGTTGTCACAGAGATCGTTTATAAAATTAAGAAGAGAAGTGGTCTTATTACACTTCCTTGTGGAACGCCCGAAGTAACATCTAGCTTTGAAGAGGCTTCGCCGTCAACAACGACATACTGTGACCGACCAGTTAGAAAATCACGTATCCATTCGCAAATCTCATCAGGTATACCGTACGCTCGAATCTTCGCTAAAAGTCGGTTGTGTGGTACAGAGTCAAAAGCTTTCTGAAAATCCAAGAAAATAGCATCAACTTGGGATCCTGCATCAATAACTTTCATTACGTCACGCGAAAATAGAGCCAGTTGCGTTTCACACGATCGGTTCTTCCGAAATCAGTGTTGGTTTGCTGTAAGTAACTCGTTTTCATCTAGAAACTTCATAACGTTAGAGCATAAGACATGCTCCAGAATACTACTGCAAACAGATGTTAGAGATATGGATCTCCTTTCTTGAAAACGAGAATCACCTGCGCTATTTTACAGTCAGAAGGTATTTTTCTTTCTTCTATAGATTTACGAAATATATCTGACAGAAATGGTTCTATTTCTTCCGCCTATTCCGAAAATAATCTTACTGGTATACCTTCGGGACCCGGCGCTTTCCCCCACTTCAGGAGCTTTAATTGCTTTATGATACCTACACTATCTATTTGTAGTGGATCCATCTCAAATCCTATACGCCGTGGAAAAACGCGAATGTTTTCCATGTTTTCGTCAGTGAAAGAATTTTTAAATTCGGTAGTAAATACGGTAGCCTTGTCGCGGCTATCATCAACTTCCCGACAGTCTTATAGTAGAACTGGCATACTGTTGTCACAACCACTTACTTTTTTTACATACGACCAAAATTTCTTGGGGTTTTCGATGAGGCTCTTGGAAAGTGAGTTGCAACGAAAGTCATTAAAGGCCTCGCGCATCGCATTCTTGACATGTCATCTTGTAACAGCTAACTTTTCTAAATCATTCCTATACATCGTCCTTCTTGAGCGTGCATGTATTTTCCTTTGCTTTTTAAGTAACCTTTTAAATTCACGTGTATACTACCGGGGATCGTTCCCATCCGTGATTGTCCTTTTCAGTATATGTAAGTCCATACCTTCCCGGACTATATTCATGAATCGAAGCCACATCTCTTTAACCGAGCCTCTTCCTTCTATAAAGATAATGTAATTATCCCTCAAAAACGTTCTTAAACTCTCATTTGGGCCCCTTCCGAACCTGTAAACGACCCTTTCCTTTTTCTTTTTGTGCGCGGCTGTTAATTTTACTGTAGCAATTACAGCTTTATGATCACTTATTCCCGTGGTGGTAGAAATGTCCGTGAATAATTCAGGCCTATTTGTAACGATAATATCTAAAATGTTTTCGTTATCGTTGTGGCACCGCGTTGGTTCAGTAACGAGCTGCTCAAGATTAAGATCTGAGAAAAGGTCAAGAATAATCTCAGAGGATATTTTATCCCCACCACCAGAAACATGGGCATAATTAGTCCAGTCGATATACGGAAAGTTGAAGTCACCTCCTAGTATTATTCCATGACCCGGAAATTGGCGAGCTATATTACTTACATTATCTCTTAAGGCCTCAGCAACAGCTACATCTGCATGTTGTGGATGATAGAAAGACCCTATTACAAGTTTTGTCCTAGCTACTTTTAGTCTAATCCATAGGATTTCGCAGACCGTATTGACATTTATTTCATTACACGATAGTTGTTTACTAACAGCTATAAATACACCACCTCCATTTAAATGTATCCTATCCTTACGGAAAAAATTCATGATATTGTTAAAAATTTCTGCTGAACTTATATCCGGTTTTAACCAGCTTTCAGTACCTAATGCAATATCTGCTTCTGTGCTACTAATAATGCTTTCAAGCTCAGGCTGCTTATTACAAACAATTCTACAGTTAATAACGAGTACTTTTAACGGTCGAGATTGATTTACGCTACTCCTAACATATGGTGCCAAATTTAGCTGGGTTGCCGGTAACTGTAATCCCAGTTTCGGGTCTTCCTCCCTTCTTTCAAACCTTTCAAAAATCCCAAACTTCTTTTCATCATTTGTGAGTATTACGTATCTCCACTGTCCCTTCAAATTACACTAAAATATACATCACACATTTTAACTAACAAAACTTAATAAACTTCCAGACAGAAATGGCAGACTGCGACCGCCGAAATTTAAAGAGAAGTTAACACCACTGTGTAACCGATTTGATTTTTTAATTATCGTTCTGCATTTAATATCTACACTTACAGATACAAGGCAAGACACAAGAGATTATTGTAAAACTTTCATCAAACGAAGAGAAAGAGAAGGTAATCTCATCGAACTAGAGTTATACTGAAATTCAATGAAATTGAAAGAAGTCACGTACTATATTCTAAATTTTTACCCCAGAGAACAAAAGAAAATGTTATGCATAAGAAAATGTTAAGAAATAATCGACAAGAAAGCCCAGCCTAGAAAACATGGAAACAATTACCATAATTTTGTGTTACTGATAATGATGGAGTCGAGTCTACTTTCGCACAACAAGCCATTCACTCATCAGAAAAAAATTAAAGACAATTATTATCAAAATTTACAACTCGACTGCGTGCTATGCTCACCTCATTATTCTTCAGTTACTCCACTGTCTTCTGGGATGAATCATGGCAAGATTGCTAGAATGCAACGTATTGTTGACGTGTCCTCCTTAATAATCCACTGCACAAACGCTAGGAACTCAATACCTTGCAACGGTTCTCGCTGACTGACAACTATCTGGTTAATTACTACCTTTTATTGAGTTACATGCTCATTTGCGTTCTGTTATCCCATGATTTTTGACATGCTAATGTGTATCGACATTTACGAACTGTTCCGAGTCGTATGCGAAAGAAACTCCAATCAAAACAATGCAAATAACATTTCTCGGAGGATAGACATATGAGGAAGTCAACAAATGAGGAACCATACGGACGATAGAAGCATGGAGGCTGCATTAGCCTGGACACTTGAGAATTAGTGAAGAAAGAGTGTCGAGGAGAACAACTTTAAATGTGAAACTAAAGGGAGAAACGGCTTTGGGACAACCAAGAGATATATGAAGTGAGTGAAGATGTGGTGTGATTTTGATAGTAGTGCAAAGAAGAATCCTAAGGGGTAAAAACGCTAGAGATGTTTATATACCTGAAAGATCAGATTATTGGCTGCAGACTGTTCAACACGATGATGATGTTATTACTGTCATATTTTGACAGCTGAAACAAAAACACTTCCCTTAGTAGCTGTGTTTTACATCATCCATGTAAATATGAATGAATGGGTAGCTGAATAATTTTATAATGAAAATTATTACCTTACTACACAAAGTTGTAAAATCATACATTTGAAGAAAAAAAAATAACTAAATCACAATCCTCTAAACAACCCAGAGATAATCGAACAATTGCCTGTACCATAGGAACAAAAACTGATCCTTAAGGTCACAACATTTTTATTCCTTTTAAATGGCAAGAACTTATAGATTTATCTTACAGATTTGTTTTTTGCCTGAAGTAAGGTTACGCGGAGGTCTATCGAGAAACACATTGGAAATATCCTTACGCTTTTTATATAAAAAATTAAAACTCATTACAACCCTAAATACTGTACATACTCATTATTGTAACAACTTAGTTATGTGTGAATGTTACCATTAGCAGAAGACTGCAGTATGGACATCAGGATATTTCGCGGGAGGAATTGCGTCATCGCCGATTCGATCAGCAACTCAGCTACGTCAGCGAGGCTCGGGCATTCAATGCCAAATCGATTCCGTTCTCCCTTTTTCTTGCTGCAAAGAAGCCTGCAGACCCATTCTTCAATGTCACTTCCCGTGAAAAGCGAATGGCAGGGCTCAGATCCCAGAACGCGGTTTCCGTCCAAGTCATTAATATCTGTGCGCAGTTCAGGATGAGCGAGTGTTACACAGGCTTTTCATCGCAGGACAAGAACAGTTCCAGGGCAGACATGCCGAAACTGGGTACCACTGCCTCCTAAATGTTTTGCTTCCAATCACAGTTCTTGGCATTTAAAAGGAATTAAAAATTTGTGACCTTAAGGATCAATTTTTGTTCCCCCGTTACACTCAATATACAAAGTAGTTCGATTATCTCAGGATTTTTTAGAGGATTATGGCATTACACAAAAATAGCGTCGAAATATTTAACACGTATGAAATAAAGAGAATTTGCAATAAAGAGCTAATAAATTAATTTTCAGTGTGAAAAACACGCCAATAATCCAATTTTTCACGAATGTTCTATCAGAGGCAAAACCTTGCGTAAAATGGAAAGTAATTTCACAAATCTTCTAGCTCAGTTTATAGATAATAATTTAAAATTGATATAAAAAAATACCATAATTCTTAGAAAAAATATAATTCAATAAGTATTTCGTTAGGAACCTAGTAACGCCAGTTATAGTAAAGCGACCTCGTGACAGATTGAATTTGCCGTGCATTCCTCCTCTGTCGTAATTGGAGCTATAGTTTAACGTGGAATTCGCAAGTGTCCTATTGTTTTCACACGAACAAAGCATAGCCTGTAAGGAAGGATTTTCTGAGAACAGTGGGTTTCGCTTCAGAAAGGAGAGATGTTGGAATTGTTTGCGAAATATCATTCTCTCCTTCCTAAACTAACCGCCTTGTAGGGAATTCTATGCATCTTCAGTCTGTTTTCAAATTACAAATATCGTGTCTGAAGAACAGGACAAAAGTAGATACCTATTTCAACCATGCTAGCACAGTATATTAATTCATTCTTGTGTTTCGTGGTGAGAATAGATGTAATATATGTGAAAATATAAAATTCCAAAAGAATACAAGAAATCTTCGGTTCTTGATTTAAAACTATCATCTTGTTGCTGTGTACGCTCCTTGTGAAAGTATGAATCTTCACTCCCATTTGTGCAACTTAAAGTGATGTATATAATTTTCGACGTTATGAGTATGTGTACTGGCGATGAGAAAACAATTTCTGACATGTTTTGCCACAACAGAGGATAAAGAAATCGTATGTGTGTTCGTTCCGGACTCCTGAAAAACAATATAAAATTGGATTTTCAGAGAAAAGGAAAATTAACATATAAAATAAATTGCCTTTCTTAATGGGAGGTCTTTACTGTCGTCCTCTAGGTGTTGCCAAACACTTCCCGGTTTATTTCATTGCGTGCGGTAATTATTTGATGCTCGATGATGATGAGAGAATGTTATTCGAAACGACATGGAAGACGATATAACAAGGGCGCAAAGTAACATCCGGCGAATTATCTCGAAGTAATACATTTCACCTTTGTAACTCGGTTGTTCGGTTAATTGTAGAGCTAAGTGCTTTTGGAATGGGATTAGGACAGTATGTTCCAGTTTAAGATGTTATCAGTGAATGGTTCTACAAATGCGAGTTCACCACGAATAATCAGGGGGACAGTAATTAGTAACGCTAATAGTCGCTTCACCGTTACACAGCTTAGGCAGTACCTATTTTATTTTGAAGACAATATTCAAATCTTACATGCATTCGGTGTTTTGAATGAGACATTTTTTTAAAGCTGATTTTTCATATGTTTTGCTACTTGGAGCGTCTTCTTTACTTTATAAACCTGCCGTTGACGAATATTTTCTTGAACTTGAAGGAAAAAAAATTAGTTACTTCTGAGACTTTGTCAGAATAATTTCTAAATTTGAGCTATTACTTTACGTGTACTGGTCTTATAAGGAAAATTAATTTGTAATACAAGAAATTCTGTTGAAGTCTAACGCAGGTATTCTGGAGACTTAATACAACAATGGTTCATTTATCAGAATCAGTCTGTTTGTGTTATAAGACAAACCAGAAAGATACAAAATTCTGTACATATCAGTTTAACCTTTATTCTGCAAGTAGATTGAAACTTGAATTGAAATAGAAATACGGATTGACACAAATTTTTTAATACACTCAGAAGTTGCTGAAAACTTTGGCTAGTATCCTTTATAAGAAAGAGGAATTTTTTATGCAATATCAAAATCAAGTATTGCAGTTGAATATTGTACATTTGTAAAAACGAAATTTAATATAAAATTAAATTTCTGTAAGCATCATTGCTTGTAGAAATATATTTATTTCTAACAATTTAAAAAGCTGACCCATCATTGCTATGTATTACCTTTTTAGAGGAAGAAGTAAGTAATATATATATATATATATATATATATATATATATATATTAATGGCTTTAATGTTATTGACGTTGAGGTTAACAGAGGCCAGTGAGGATTAAGGGAAATGAACAAGTAGAAATCTGGTCATGCACTTCTGAAGATACAATCACGCGTTAGTATGGAACGACTTCAAATAAATTTGGAAAACGAAGATAGAGATTTCTACGCCGTAAGTCAAATTCGCATCCTCACAAATACAGGAACGTTATTACTCATCCAACATACACCCCAAAAAGGTAAATAAAAATGTACTATTTATTTCCCATTTTAGGGAATTCCTAAAAAATATCATGCAATCATGATAGTAGCTCCTATTTGCAGAATCTCAAAATTACGGTATTCACAAATTTAGCACAAATTGCTGACTTTAAAACTTGGTTTCTATTTGTAAATATGTTTCCGTCATCAAGCGCAGTCGCATGAAATGATGATCGGAAAAAACTCCCACAAAAAGCAATCAAACATGAGTGAAGCGCATGAATTTATAAGTTACTATGAAGTATGAAACCGAAACTCAGCTGAATCCTCTGGAGGTAACGTTCGAGACCGGAATTCGGAAGGATGCAAATTCAAATCTCCGTTTGCCCATTCAGATATCGGTATTTCATAGTTTCATGAAATCATTCCAGGCGAATGCCGGGATGATCCTTTCAAAAGCTTATGACTAAATTCCGCCCGGTTCCTTGCCCCCACTCCACTCCACCTCTAGTGACCTAGATGTCGACAATGCGTAACACTTGAAGAGGGAAAAAATGGATCCCTGGGCGGGGATCAAACAAATGGTTGCTTTTTCGCATTGTTATATGCATGTAGACGATTATTTTTCATTTTAAAGTGTTGTTTCCTTATGTCTCCATGAAGATATCGCAATCAGGTCTACTCTTCCTGTGGAAACCGATTTAGAGGCCATGTTTTACGTACTCAACCAACGGACACACAGCTGCTTGCGCAGTGGAGTTGAACCAGGTGTTTGGTACACAGTCTAGTTACTATTGGGAAGTATGCATCACCTCTCATCCTAACTTATGGACAGGTTAAGAATATTGGAAATATCTTTCACCACCGAAGGTCGAAACAGTAAATTTCACGTAGAGCTCTAGTTTCAGTTATTGGATCTCAGAATCCAACAATACGGCAAATAATCATCTTTAAAAATACTAGAAATGAAAAATCTCGTTACTATTAGGTATAGGGTGAGAAAAATCAATTTTGGGACAGTAGGAAAGAACTGTTACGGTTTTGTCAAATATTCATCTGGTGGCATTCAGCTGCCTAAAACATCGTGGTGGCGGTGACATCGTGTTAGCCTAAACGCCTACGGGGAACTGTGCTCTAGCTTTGAGGTTACGTGTGTGTTGGGATCCATTTTGAACAACCATACAGCTTCGCCTTGCGTGGATTCTGTTGGCTGCAGTATGTGTACTCAAGGGAGGCAGAATGTTGATCCCTTGTAGATCAAGGCGGACAGCCGAATGAAATCTTTTGAGGCTGGCGATATATCTACCACGTCGTCTTCCATCAAGCGGTTGTTCCAAAAGATGAGAGAGATATTAAAAAAAAAGAACCATGGGTTGTTGCTATATGTCTGCAGAGGGAAAAACATTGGATAAGTTGAACCATGGAGCTTGTATTGCTCTTAATATTTTATTACGTTAGTATTGGGGCCAAGATCATCTCTATTTATCTGAGAAGTCCGCTGCTGTTAGGATATTCCTTACCTGTTTAGACAGCTCATGTCTCCTAAGAAACTATCTACAGTGCTTATTGTTAAACGAAAGCATATTCCAAATTGACTTACAATAAAATGTTGGCTTTGTGCATTGACATTAATTAATCTCTTGCAGCCTAAAACATGTTACACAATTCCAGGTCACTCTTGTAAGAACAGAATATATACATATATCCAATCAGAATTTGGCCGATATGTGAAAACAGAAGTTTTTTTACGCAGTTTAATGAAGTGAATATTAGAGAAATTTATGTCATTACGAAAAACAACTTCAAGCATAAACTCAGTGTTAGGATACACTACTAGAGATCAAGATGTTCCGTGATCCAACAACGACAGAAGATTTTTACATATCTTTTTCCTTATCAAAAGCTTACTTTGCAGGTGCGAATTGATTGTGAACATTCTATCGCTAGTATGCCAGGTTAAGCTGTAGATCCCGGAGGAAGGGAAATGTTTATCTTACTTCTGACATATACCTCAGAATCCCGTCTTTTGGGGGATTTAACAGGTATCTGAGGTCTAGATTAATGTGTCTTTACAGAGAACTAAATATTTATGTATTAACCTCAGTTCTGACCGTCGCCGCCCTGACCCAGAATTCACAGTGTAATACGAAATGTCAAATAAATTACACAGTCCTACAATAGTTACTTTACCTGCCGACTTCTGCGCAAGGGAACTTTACAAAACAACAGAATGATTACTTTATGTTAGTACGGTAGCCAGACTGGGAATAGCCGGGATATCTATCTATCTATCTATAAAACGAAAACCGGGTATATTTGTACCAGAAAAATTCGAAATCTACTGCAAAGATTTCGATTGGTTTTTCATCGTTTTAAAGCTTAGAATGTCATGTCAGTTGTTTGATATGCCTTATGCTTCCACGTTTCATAACGCCAGAAAATTAAATGAAATTCTGAACGTATGGCGAGGAATACCACAGATGGAACCACTAGATACAGCATGCTTCGCACTAAACACACAATTACAATGTCTCTGACCATAGCCTTTAATGAAAGAAATAAAATAACTTTACAATAATAACTATTTTGCACCTTAAACAAAACTTGAAGTATTCTTCCCTTTAATTCGGGATATTCAATTTTTAAACGGCATAGATAGCCATAACCTGAAGCATTCTACAGTATCTTATAATTCGAGATATTTAATTTTAAAAGCCGTAGATAGCCGTAAAAACAACAGAGATTTTCTTTAACCACCATCTCTGGCAGTAGGCCTATAACTACATTGCCTCTGGCCATCAGCATTAGTCTTCTGTTTTAATAAAATCATTTATTTACGGTAATATTATTCTGGATTCACTTTTGATATTTGTATAAAAGGCTGCATCCGCGGAGTTATAGTATCTGGTGTTTCGAGCAAAAAGTATATCCACTCACTTCGCAATTGAATCAAATGCGAGTATCTAACATTATCTAGCGTTGTTTAGTAATGTAGTAATTCAATTTCTTAACCAAATTAATGAAGCTTGATACACATCAATCTTTTTGGACTAATGAAAATAGTGTACGTGCAAATAAACTTAAATTCACTCATTTCTTGATAAGGGGCGGGAGTATCTAGGTTTTATTTAATTCCGAAAAAAGTTTGGACGAATTATATGAATCTTTGTTTAAATGTTTCTCCGTGCGGGAATAAAAACAGCGTAAGGGTAAATCTACACCAACTACACTGGGCAACGCCGGGAACTCCGCTAGTATCTCTATAGAGAAAGGAGAATAAATGTAATCGTATCACACCTTGATGACATTTACTGTTTGTCACAGTGTGATTTATTAATATTAATTCCACATTCTCTCCTGAATGGCCATCAGTCAATAAAACTACTTTCACGTATCTGAAATTGGAAGGTTCTTTAAGTGTGAAATACTTTTACTTTGAACACATCTGTTTATAGTTCACTGTCCCAGCTAGCACGGTAATCCTGCGACCCGCCACACTCAGACATTCCACGCGACTGACACCACCGGCTCACAGCAGGGGTGCCAACCGTCGCACATGCAATAGTACCAGTCACTTGTACAGTTAAACTATGACGATCGCGTCTGGCAATGCAGAGGATGCATGTTAGATGCCCGATCGGGGATTCTATCATTACCGTGGCGCCAACATCTGATGATGAATTCTTGTAGAAATCGACGAAAAAAATTGAAAGTAAAGAATAAAGTTTTTTTTCTCGCCTTAGTTCTCGAGATATCGTATCTCAAAATTGACGTAATTAGTTGAAATACGGCCTGGACCAGAAGAAAAATTTCGGTATAGCCAAATTTGATGAATTCTTACATAACTCGACGAGATAAATGGAAAATAAAGAATAAAGTTTTTTTTGATATCTCGCTTAGTTTTCGAGATATTGTAACTCAAAAGTGAGGAGGTTAAGGTGAGATCAGGCCTGGACCAGAATTTTTTTTCACCAAAACCACTATATCTACACGCTGGAAATGCACTAAGGTGTTTTATTTTCTTCCTAGTGATTATTGATAGGTTGAAATACGGCCTGGACCAGAAGAAAAACACCAAAACCAGAAGGAACTATACTTATGACTGATTTTTAACATGCTATATCTCGAAAACCAAGCGAGATATCAAACATGTTTATTCTTTATTTTCGATTTTTTTCGTCGATTTCTGCAAGAATACATCATCAGATTTTGGCGCCACGGTAATGATAGAACTGCCCCCGATCGGGTAATTCATATTTCGGTATCCTATGGTTTCCCGGAATCACTCAATCCTTCATAATTTCTTTTCAATTGTATGTGCAAAAACCAATTTCTTCTCCCTTTCTCTAATAGACCGTAGAGCTCTACTTGACTTGGTTTATGTTTTTTGATGTCGAAATTTCTGATAGTTGACACAGTACTGCTGATAATTATTACTGTATGTAGCAACTTACTTAAATGACCTTGACGACTTTTTTCTCTGGCTCGCGTAGTCCATCCAGGAACCAGTAATGCTATCGGATAAAGGGTACTTATAAGATTTATCTGCTTCGTCCTTATTATGCGCATCTGACTAGAAGCTACTAGATTACTCCTTTCCTACGTTCATAGATAACAGACTGTCAGTCTCTTATCACCCCCTGCGGACTCCAGAATGTGTAGCGGGTCTGCCTGTGCTCCAGGGGACGCGTACCTGCTGCGCGGTGACGTCATTATGCTGCGACCACGCAGCCTGCGCTGCGCTCGTGAAATATTCGTAAGCTCTGTGGCTGCGCTGCTTTATTAAAACTTTCGCAGTAGCATTCAGCTCTGTTCTGCTCGTTATATCCTCGGCAGTTTACCTCCCCAGGCCGTCCTTTGTGCGTCGACAAGTGGCGATCTCTGCAACAATGTCCCAGAGCAGGCTGACTGGTGTGAGGTTACCCTTCATCAGACATTGAGAAATAATAATAATAATAATAATAACAAATACATTCATACATTGTATGAATCTATGAATGTATTTGTTCCTTGCAAGGCCGTACAGTATAGTAGTTTGTGTAGAAAAGGGTTAAATTTAAGTTTTTCGTTATATGTTTTGTCTTGTTGAAGTTGGCAGACTGTAATGGTATTTTTAGTTTAGCCAAAGAGATGCGGATTGATATAAGAAGAATGGTGGTGAGATTAATGAATGATTTTAAAGCGCCGTTGTTTGTATTTGACTTCATGAATGCGAGAAGTGTAATTATTTGAGTTGATTCTAAGTGTTAATAAATAGTAGGTGTTATAAAACAACAGATACTTTGATTTTATAGAGAAGTATATAACTAAATTTAATCTGCGAGGTGACAGCTATAAAACGTGTGTGGCGATATCCTGGGGCCACACATTTACCGTGCAGAGCGTGCTATCAATTACATAAGAGATTGCAAAGAACCTGAAAGGAGTAGTAAGACCGACCAGGATTTCTTTAATTATCGACGCTAAAAAGATCTTCATTATAAGCTTATTTTCTGCATTTGCTATTTCAGAAACTTCCTGATGGATAAGGAGTACAGATCACGCCTGCCATTCGGTGGAGATGTGGGTGCAAATCACCTACAGGCCATAAAAATTTCGGTTTTTCATGGTTTCTCAAAATAGCTCCAGACGAATTCCGAGATGGTTCCTTCAAAAGGTCATGGTCGAATTTCTTGTCGCCAACACTCTCCTGCATCTAATGACGTCAACGTCAAAAAGGTATAAAGCCCAAAGGGAAGAAAGAAAAATCCCCTAACTGTGTTGTGTTTTATAACATCTTTTCGGTACGTCCTCTCTGTTGAAGTGACTCAGTTTGTTCTAACAAGATAAGTATTTTGATTTGGAGATTTCTGGCACATTCTAATGCTCTGTCCATCCTTTGCCCAGTCTTTTCGTTTATGTTATTCAGCTCTTGGGTTCTTTTGATAGCGCCATATTTGTTCCTCATTGTCTAGGCTGGGTTTATGGTATATTAATACACACTGTCATTTCAAAAGAACTTGTTACGCCTGTCTTCTTTCGTATTTCTTGTGTAAAATCATTGTATTCCGTTGCCATGTCTAAATTTTGTGGGTAGGCACAGAAGTTATGGGTAAGTCCATTCTTCTGATGGCCTAATCTAATACCATTTACAGCGACAGACTGACTGATTTATTTCATCCATTTCCAGATTAACTTTATCAAAACTACATTTAATAAGATTAGGGCGAGGCCACTTTCTTATTCTTTGATTTCAAAAGGTTCTGAAAACTTGCCTCAAAATTTAACCGGTGACTGAGTACATGGTAGTGTTTTCTTATTAAAGGTTATTTTCTTGTCATCTATTCCGAATTCTTCCATTACTTTTATCAGATTATCTGGCTACATAGAACTGAAAGCCTTATTAAAATTAACCAAAACTTAAATTTTCATATCTTCTCGCTAGACTGAATGTACGACTTCGGCATTTACAGCATTACTTTGAGAAATTTCTGCCGTATCCCAAAGCTTTCATACATCTCAAGGTTTCGGAGGAAGTAATAAATATTTCAGCTGACTTTGTATACGTTTGATCTTTTGTACTGTTATACAAGTTTTTCATTTGACTCACAGTCGTAGAGGGTGATAAAGGCTGTGTAGGAGATGAAAAGACAGCATCGAACAGGCAGAGGCTGCCCTAGCAAGTTTTTCAGGTGGTGCGAGATCTCATTGTGGCGCCTCAAATGAGCAATCGCTTATTCGTGTTTAAGGTGTCCATACAGACAGATTGAAGATAACATTCATTTTTTACATCACACTAAAATTATAAATGTAAAAGTTTGTTTTCTTTGATATTTGTTACTGTTTCAAGTCGAAACAGCAGGTTGGAGAAGGATAAAGTAGTTTCCGTGGGATTCGAATACGAATACGTATATTCATGCATTACGAATTCCAATGGAGGACAGGAAGACGGTCTTCATATATTAATAATAACTCAAACTTCAGAAAGGTTAGTGTAAAGGATAGCAATGGTATGAATGAGAAACAACAACAGTTAAAAAGAACACTATGTGTTGAAAAGATTAATTTACGCTTCTATAGCGTACGCAATGCTCACATCACGTCTACTACATATTTAGATAGTTTTTAAGAAAAATGTTTAAAACAAACAAATTAGGAAATAGAATCATATCTATAAGGCATACATTGTCAATTTCCTCGTTTTTGCGCTTGGTAATGTTATTTTCTATAGATAAAATTGCAAGATCAGAAATACTATTATCTAGAATCTGAGTTTACCGTAAATAAGTTTTAATAAATTTTAATTTACTGAAACTTCTGTCTCCTTTAGCGACAGTTACAGGTGTCAGTAAAATTCAAAGTGCTGTCCACACATTCCGAAATATATCCTGCCAACCTTTTTGTTTCATAAATAGAACTTATATTGGTTCTGCCGATTCAAGTTCCACCAACAATAGTTTCAGTTCGAAAGTTTGTAAGGAAATACGCGTGCTTTGGGGATTTTAATAAATGTACGACGTAGCAGTTGTGGAGCTATGTTAAGTGACACAATGTTCAGTCCTTTCTTCTACAATTTACTACTTATAATAAATGATTCGAATGCCATCCAGTCACCAGTCTAGTTAGCGTTGCTATTTGGATAAATTAGTTAAATAACAGTCAAAGGGCACACGCGAGAAGCTAATTAGAGACACACACATGACAGCTTTCACAATTCACGAAGCTTTATTATACTTATGTTACATCCAAAAGCAAATCATCAGACACTAAAACTAATCTTCGTCACCAAAGAATAGAGTTTCGAGTATAAATTAGGTTGGAAATAGTGAGTAGAAGCCCCGTGATTATTCATTAAACAATTAGCGCGGAGCAGTACCGTAGCAGTTCAACAAAATCAGTCTTCAGCGAACCATATTAATTAGAACCACATACACAGTCTACGAAATACTTCTGAACTGTTCACATAATATTCTGTCCATAGGAACATCGGTGATACCGCGATAGCTGGTTATTACGGCGTATACACGGGACATACACTCGCGGCCACGACACGCTAGCTTTCACCGTCTGTACCGTACTCCACCGTACCTTACGTATCACTGCGCGCTGGCCGACTCCAAAGAAGTTATTAGCATATCTGCGATCACATTACCAACTTGCGAAATGTATGTAATGTTCACAGTTTCCTCACAAGCTCCTCTGTCAATTAACAACCCAATATGTTACATTTTTCTCCATTAGTTAAACTCATTTCTAAATATTCCCACGATTATTCCAATTAATACAATTCAGGAATTTTTTGATAATTTCTAAGAACAACACTGTATCATTAAGTTTAGATAGTTGTGAAAATTGAGTGATCTAAGGCTTCTTAATTGTACCGACCAGATGCTGAAACACGTTCACTGTAAACAATTCTTAGAGATCTGTTGCTATCTCATCTACGGCCTCGTACTCAAAAAACCTCTTCTTCCTTTGGTAACTGACTGGCTTAATGAAAGGGTATGTTCCAGTCTGAGAAGAAATTTGTTTAGTTGTTATCAGGGCAGGCAAATAACACCGATACTATCTCTCAAATTCTGAGATCTTTCACAGCAATTTTGAAGCGTTTCATTAATCCACTTTCATCCTGGATAGCCTTGCTTACAATAATACTTGAAACATTGTATTATACCAAATCACCATTTAAACTATTAACTCAAATTGCTCCATGATCTGGCTCAGGTAAAAGGCCTCTGTTGCTGCAAGTGAATAATTCGTTTCCGGAAGGGCATCACGAACTGAAGAATAGTGATAAACTGATAAAGATCTGCAGCGAGGCTAGAAACTCTATTCTCCGAATGAATTTTGCAATTTTTTTTGGGTGATAATCTTAAGTTCTTGCATACCACTTCCCACCGTTTTGTTGATTGAGAGAATGGAACAAATATTCTTTAAAGAAATGCAGACAAAGAAACCAATTTAATTGATGTTTTGGCGGTACCTGCTATTACCAGATCTAATGACAACTAAATGGATTAAAAAATGCCTTAGAAAATATTGGTTCAGAATTTTGCTTTGGACACTTTTATTTCCTCCTATCATATTGGATCCATTGTCATATCTTCTTTTACCTCGAAAATCGTTCATATCCAAATATAACTTTTGCAAAGTATCATTAATATAGAGGCCAGTGAATCCAGCTCCCAGGTTCGAAGAGTCACTTACTGGCTTGTAAGCAACGAAACACTCACGTTCTTTGACTTCGTCATCATCAGTGTCAGCAAAAGCAATATTAAAGATAATTATTCTACGTGACAGATGACTTAACCATATTAAAAAATTTATTAAGAACTTCAATCGTGTTAAATACAATTTCCAAAATAAAAGACATTAGTCTCCTTATTAGCATTTTTTTTAACTGCTTAACGTCTCCTATAACAACTAGGTCTTTAGAGACGGGAAAGGATGGGGGACAAGGAATGGGAAGGAATTCGGCCATGGCCTTTTGAAGGAAGCATCCCGGCATTCACCTGGGGTGATTTGGGGAAACCATGGAAAACCCAAATCTGGATGCCCGGATGGGGATTCGAACCGCCGTCCTCCCGAATGCGAGGCCAGAACGCTAGTCGTTACACCACCACGCTCGGTCCTTATTAGCAATATGACGGAGATGCTCCATCATCACAGGGTCATATCTTCCTAGCAGTGGCAATATATCCAGTTAGTTACCATCATTAGAAGTATTTAGTGTTTCAGATATAAAGCTTGCCCTAAGCAAGAGTTATTGCATGTTAAAAAGTATATTTTAGACATCATTCATTGGAGGATAGCAACCCATTGTAATTTTTCGTCTTCAATCTGTATTTACAAATTTACAAATGCTTGTCTATTATATTGAAATTCGTCAGTCTAATCAACGCTTCCATCCAACTCAGCTTGGTGTGTTGGCGATTTGAGAAAGTTTCGTGAGTTTTGAGATGCTCTGATAAGTAGCTCCAGTCATCAAATTCTTCTTTTCCCAAACAAGAGACCTTCTGTTGAATAAACAATAGTAAAAACAATATACTATATCTAGAGATTTAGAATAAACAAGCCATCTTCTATTATATATTTCTACATTTGATATTACTCTTTGAAAATGAGTTTTTGAGAAATGACGTCCATGATTTTTTCGTTGCTCGAATAATTATTTCATGAGCGATCATTTTGAAATGTCATCATAATATGCGACGGTGGTGGTATTTTTGGTATATCCCATTTTGAAGTGCAGACGACTTTGCGGCCATAGCAAAATCTTCTTGTACATGCTATTCTTTATCATTATGAGCCTTGTCTGAAAAACTTCTATAAAATGAGTTTTCTTCCGTCACGCGTGGAACTAGTTCTGATGACGACGGTTCAGATGACAATTCATGTCTTAGAAATTCTGCAAGCAATTTTACCGAGCGTGTGGTGGGTGCCTTGGTGGGCAAACTACGTTACAATTATCTATCATACCTTTATGATTAATAATTGTGGATTTTTAATTTTAATTTTTATGAAGGAGTGAAAATTTATTAATTTTGCAAGAATCTCGACGTTAGTTGGAATTTAGGAAAATTGTCACAATATGACATTTATTTTCTTATCTCTGGCGATTACAAGTCTGAGCGAATTTACCGTTAACATTAACACAAATTGGCAAAATCATAAAAGCAACGCTCAGAGTTACAATTAGCCGTCATGAGCAAGCAAACAGTTGTATATTTACTTTTAAATAAATCTCAGAATCAAAATGCAAGAAAAATGACAATTGGAAACAATGAAAAATACAAGTTATGACGACCTCAGACAAAGGTATCATAATACTGTGACTTTACAGTTAAAAAGAAATCATGGGCGCCAGGATGAACAATACATCATTCGAAAATAACTAGTTCTGGCAAATTATGCCGCTAGCTCAGGGGTTTTTACAATTACAAAGTGGGAACATGGATCTATCCTCTCAAAGTCGCTTAAGGGTTCTGTTTCACGGAATGCACAATCAGATGGCTTGGTCGTAATAAGTTACCATTGTAGTCCTGCGTCTGATGTCTGCGGTGACTGTAGCGGACCCACGATATGTGAGATTATCTCACAAGTCGGCTATAGGCATCTCTGGTCTGACAATGCGCATCATCGCATTACCGGCTGTGTTGCTGTGATAAGCTTGCTCCAGCAAGGCAAGCTGGCAGCCAGAAATCGTACAACGGCAGTTGGCGAGAGAAGCCACTTTCCAAGTCAACCTCAGACTAGGCTCGCATAGCTTGGACTCGAAGATCGAATTGAAGCTCGTCGCTCTTCGGTCCACGAGGAAAACTTCTCGCTCCGCCCCTTTGCAGTCTCGAAGCTCACATACAACAGAAATTCCCAGGATTTTGAGTTATACGCTCATTTGGATTGGACCTTCAGGTCGGCACCTAATGTCACGTGATATCCTCTATATGTGATTTGGCCAGAGTATCTAACAGAGGTCGGACATATTCGGCTAAGTTCGCCGGGGTGAGGGGGTGTCGGGCGGCAGGCTTTTCCCGCTAGGTGAGTGACCCATCCCCAGGGAGCAGAGTGTGTGGTCCGGCAAACCCCAAATCCGCGACGTCCTATCGCCATGATTCGGGAACACCAAGATTAGCTTCAAGCCTACATAGCTCAATAATTCTTTAATATTCGCTTTACCAAGATACAATGTATGTTCACCATTTCACTACAGTCCTCACTTGGAATCTTGCGTACTTTATAAAATTACAACAAAAATCTATTTAGGTGGTCGCCCAAGATTTATGTACAGTAAATTACTCTAACATTATGACATATATAATAAAAATGCACCTTGTAACGTGGCGACAGCGCGGCTCGTTACAAGCGTGGTGGTGTAACGGATAGCGTTCTGGCCCCGCATTCGGGAGGACGGTGGTTCGAATCCCCGTCCGGGCATCCAGATTTGGGTTTTCCATGGTTTCCCAAATCACTCCAGGCAAATGCCGGGATGCTTCCTAAAAATGGCCATGGCCAAATTCCTTCCCATTCCTTGCCCCCATCCTTCCCCGTCTCTAAAGACCTCGTTGTTGAAAAACGTAAAGCAGGTAAAAAAAAAAAAAAAAATGCAAGCAATTTTGAAGCCTCCCCCGTTTCGCCTTGGTTACTTTTATATATATATAAGGCAGTAACATTTCTATAGAAGACACATTATGTTTTGTAAATATTTACGCTACCAACGTTAACTGCAATCACTTAAAGTCTAACATTATAGAAGTAGATTGAATATCGCCTCATGCACATGCCTTCACTTGCAAATGACTGTGCCGGATCTAGAGGGGGGCAAACCGAGGCGCTTACGCCGGGCGGCAAAATCTTGTTTAAAGGGGCGGCAAGTGACAAATTCGTGAGCGGTAACCTCATTTCTTAGCTCTAATGTCCTGAGCGTCAACCTTCAGGGGGCGGCAAAATCAAAGAACAGCTTTAAACTGCTGCGGGCGGCAAATTCATAAATTCATATCTGAAGGGCTGGCACTCGCAGGTCTATGGCCCTGCTCGGAAAATTAGTAGATCTGCCACTGGTGAATGTACTGCAAGACTACAGACGAAAAGGCAGGAAACAGGTGCGGGAGGCGCGGCACAGGAGAGAACTAAGTATGGGACGAGTAGTGGTTTTCTCGAATGGAGCTGACTCGGGCTATATATTAAAAGGAAGATCTTACGTTTATAAACTCTTCTAGGTGATTAATGTATTAAAAAATTATGTCAACAGCAAGCTGAATTATTATAGAATTTATATTTATTTTTTGCACAGACGATCTCTCGCTGCAGTTTCGGCGCCCTAGTATGGCGCCCGGTGGGGTCGCACCGCTCGCACCGCCCTAGGGCCGCCACTGCGAACAGGGTGTAATAGAGTAAAGATTGAGCGAAGGGGCTGTTCAGAACACACAAAGATGAAAAAGTATGAAACAGTTCGACCTTAAAAAAAAAGGGACAAGAGACATTCAGACTAATGATAGATCTTAATCAATATAAACATGGCTGAAGTCATAAAAGAGTTCCCTGTAGAAAGAGGGGTAAAACAGGGAGAGACTATATCCCCCAAGCTATTCACATCAGTCTTAGAGTTGGCAATGTCAAAAATCCAATGGAAAAACCGAGGTTTGAGAATAAAAGGAAGAAGTCTCAACAACTTAAGATTCGCTGATGATATAGTTTTACTCTCAAACAGTCTGGAAGAGCTCAAAGAACTGATAAATGAACTAGAGTCAGCATGCAGTGGAGTAGGCCTTAAAATAAATATATCAAAAAGCAAAATCATGCAAAACAAATGGGCAGAAAAAGATAAAGAAAAAGCAGACATGAAAGATTCTGGTATTGAGTCCGTAGATCAGTACATCTATCTTGGCCAACTGATCAATATGAATGGTGACTCAAAGCCTGAGATCTACAGAAGGATAAAGCTGGGCTGGAGAGCATACGGAAGAAATTCCATAGTTTTTAAATCGAACATGCCAGTACATCTTAAGAAACGGGTATTTGAACAATGTGTATTACCGGTCCTCACATATGCCTGCCAGACTTGGACCCTAAATAGCCACACGAAGCAAAAACTGAGAACTGCCCAGCGAAGTATGGAAAGAGCAATGCTAGGGTTTACAAGAAGAGACAGGAAAAGGGCCGTGCACATCCGTTCAGTAACTAAAGTAACAGACATCTTAAAAAGAGTCATGACCCAAAAATGGCAATGGGCCGGTCATGTTGCTCGCAAAAGAGATGAAAGATGGACTACGGTAGTGCTGGACTGGATACCGAGAAACCTGAAAAGAGCAAGAGGAAGACCCCCGGATCGCTGGGATAAGAATATACGTCGAGTTACAGGCGTGAACTGGAGGAGGGTGACTCAGGATCGATCGGCCTGGAAAGAACTACAGCAAAACTATGTAGAATTAAATTTTAATATATAGCTCATCAGGCTTAAAGAGGCTACATCCTGAAAAAAGGATCGATATAGCTGCAATAATAATAATAATAATAATATATTTATTACCCGTTCAGTATATCTGCTTTTTTAGAATAATGTTGAATTTCACAAAGCATAACATACATATTATCATGATTGAGATCAGCATACTCTGGCCCTTCCGTGACTACAGAAGATTACTTGTAACAATAAGCAGTTTATGACAATAATAACAAAAATTGTATCTGTATTAACAAAATTCAGCTAACAAGTGAAACAAACAATAGGAAACAGGTGACCATGTGTGATAAATTATTTTGTGAGACATGATATATTTAATTTATTTTGATAATCTGAGTAAAAATATTCGTCACGTGACGCTATGTTTCTGAATGTGGATAAAATAATTTACCCATTGAAAAGTTAACAGAGCCATTCTGACCTGTTACCCGATACTGAAGAGAATGAATGCGAGTAGCGGCAGCACACGGTGGCTTGTTTTCCTCACACGAAACCGCCCACTATACACAACCTGTCGGTTCTTTTGATCGTCGCAGGTGCCCATCGACCGCCCTTTGATGCCTGTGGCGGTTATTCCTGTCTCCCGCCCGACGTGACCTTCTTTCGACTTGACGAGACAGACATGAGCTGGAGTCCATTATTTTTATGCCTTGAATGTAACTGGTCTTTCTCAAAAGGAAACTGGTGGTGAGCTAGGATTGTTCGAATAGAAATTAGCACATATTTTTCCTAGCGTACTGATAGATCATTCAAATTGTTTCTTTTACGTTTACATGAAGGCACTTTTCATTTAAACACACAACAGTGCTATTAAAAATGGAGCCTATTGATCAGCCTACGAAACTTTCGATCGAATTCTTGGTTGCTTAAAAGGAAATGCCATGATCATCCTTAATTGTATGGTTTTGAAGAGCTTGGTGATCGAATATGAGGGGAAAAAATTGCAGATTTCATAAGCAAAAATACACCTATCATGGAGAACATAAGTTACAGGAATCGCAGGCAGATGGTAACACTTAAGCTTCCCTCGTTATAACAGGTTCCTTTCAGCAAGCGAGAGGATCACATATCGATCACTGAAGTAGACGTGGCGACTACATTTAACATCATTAAACATTCATGATTACCACTACTCATGACTCTAAGAGGCCTCGTCAGTTCATCATTGAAAATAGCAGATAATTATATAAACAATAATGACAATATTAATAATAACATCAACAGAAAATCTGATGTCTGATGTACTGTCATGCGTTGAGTGTTCCTTTCACAGATTGTGTAATAAATAAAACGCATTAATTTTTTTGAAAGAAATGTGACTTTTAATCGAGTTTGCTATTCATTTTGTGAAATTGTTATTCACGTAGTATTCTTCTTCTGTGAGTGCCGTGCCCATGTCTTAATCTAAGTGGTCAGCATACAGTGTGTTTACCCTTGTAAGGTAACATCGCGGGGAGATAAAACTAGAGTGGTTTCCAGTTTTTTTTATGGCTTTACGCCTCGTCGATGTTGAGGTCATTAGAGGCGGGAAAGGATTGGGGACTAGGAACGGGAAGGAATTCGGCAAAGCTGTTTTCGAAGTTAGCATCCCGGCATTCATTTGAAGTGTTTTGGGGAAACCATGATCTGTATGCCCGGACGGCAATTCAAACCCGCGTTCTCCCGAGTGGTATCCAGCTGCCTTCCGCATTGTGACATTGTTCGTGAGTGTGTATGATGAGTGCGTTGAATGTACAGTTGTTTGTGTTGTGAATGAGAGATAAAAATAGAATGAGGGTGGAACTCGTTGCCGGATCATTCAGTCCTACTCTCCCGAAAGATACTCTAGACGCAATACAGAGAGTTTTTGGATTCAACCCAGGACTTTGGTGCACAATCTGCTGATTGGGAAAGTCCTGATGGTCAAAGTTTTCTCCACAACCAGGATTCGGAGGAGCTAAACCACTGTCAGCACCGGCAACATCACGGTGCCACAACCAGTTGAGCCAAGAGTGTGGACACTGAAATAATATAAATTAGTATTTTTTAAAAAAAATCAGTTGTTAAAAATAGTGGTTTAGAAAAACATCATCATTTTGAAAAGAACCCTCCATCCGACATTTATTTTCCGATTCATTTTTTTCCAGCCAATTTCAGTTTCAAATAATGAGGCCTTTATAGTTTTTGTTAGAAATATCATGAACTGAAAGAATCTGAAGTTTTTAATGACCAAGACTCCTTCACTCATAGATTGGAGATCCTATTCTCTTGGGTGCAAGTAGATGTTCCTCTCTGTCTGGAAAAGTGTAATTTGAATTCTGATTGATAAGTGTAGATTTGTTTGAGAGTTTGTTTAGTTGCCGAGGAGGAAGTTGGGAATCGCCCCAGCATTCGCCTAGTTTAGTTTTTCTTGACACGCCCCCTTCTGTCTAAAGGAAAGTCCCTCTGTCCCACCCCCACCACAATTTTATTATTAAAAAGGTAAATACCTAATTCTTCAGTTCAAAAATGACATTTCAGAGGAAATCCACTACTTGTGTGGCGTTAGAACAAAGGTTTTTAACTTTAAGAGCCGTTGAAGCAGTCATAGTGCTTCCGAATGGGTATCGTTCACCGGAACGGCAAAGGTACCAAGCATCCCATGTCCCCCAGTTTGGGAACCTATGGCCTTAGTGACTGTGGGAAACCACCTAAAACCAACAAACAGAACGGTCGGTACTCGGAGGCTTGGGATTAGAACCTAACACCGTTGTATCTCCTCCATACACTATACTAGTGGCAATTTAACGTGCTTAGCCACTTTGGAGGATAAATTATCTGTAGAGTATATATATATTCTGTTGAAGTGTCAGTTTTGCTAAAAATTCTATTTTGTGAAAACTATAAACACCAGAAAGACCACTATAGTTAATGTAACTTTTAGGAGACCACATATGGCCTTAAATCTTAAAGCAACGTTCGGAGTAGTAAAATAATTTCCATCAAAAAATCGATCAGATCGTTAAACAAAAAGAAGAACCCAATTATACTGGTAGGAAAACCTACTGTCACGTGAGCAGTAGAATGCGTAAATGATACTCTAGTTCAGGGGTGGCCAACCCACGGCTCGCTGACCGTATGTGGCCTGCCTTGAACATTTTTCCGCCCCGCGACATTCATCGCACTTTTTTACAAAATATATTTATTTTATAATTACCAAAGTAGTGATAACCATTGTATTAAAAATATATTATTTGTGCATCGATATATTCAAAAATAAACTGTCGAAATTATGAGAAAAAATTAAATTAAATTTTAAAATAATATTTTTGCGAATATATTACAGATATTGTTAGCATCATTATTAATATATTATCTATGTTTACATGTGAAAAAATAGTAAACAAAATAATAATTACTCATTATGTTTCAATTTTTCATTCCAAAATATGTCTACAGTGTGAGTGAATCTAATATGGGGATTATAATTTTATATGCGACCCGTGGAGATATGATGCGTATCCAAAGTGGCGCGCAAGGTGGTTGGCCACCCCTGCTCTAGCTGGTTATGTACAAGTATATATATTTATTCAGATATGTAAACATTTAACAACCCCATTAAACCCTTACTACAGCAAGGTCAGTTTTAGCTTTTGCGACTAGTGCCAGAGACTAGCATATCTCGCTTAACTTCTGATTGGTTATACCACTCCCAAATAGCCATCGGCGTCTAAGCAGGTTCCCACCTGTATTTATTGCAGCGCCGCGATATATCGTCCTTCGAGGCTGCCGTCAGATTCGCTGCCCATGGCTGCCATCTTCTGCGGCGACCATCACCTCATCCTTCTTGCAGCTTGCGGCCTTGGCCACCAATTCGACTCATCGACCAATTGTGACCTCGGCGACCTGGAATACCTCTCTCCGCTCGTTGCTACTCGATTCTCCCCACTATATTTCCCCAGGAGAGGATGGTGAATCTCCAACTACCGAACGTCCTGGTACGGCCTCTATGGCTGGATTACGTCGTTTTCTGCGTGAAATCGCTGACAGTCTTGGTCTATTAAGCGAGTCATCGCCTCACGAGTTTACACATTCTTTCTGACTCGACTGTTTATAGTCCCTGTCGCAACTGACCTAGCTTTCTATAATCTATATATATAAAGATGAATGTATGTTTGTTTGTTAGTTTGTTTGTTCTTCATACAAATCCACAGTTTTCAACCTTTCTCAATGAAACTTTACACACTTATCCTTTGAAACAAGGAGAAAAATACTGTCTACATTTGGTTGAAAATTTATCTGTATAAATAATACATGTTGTCTCACAATTTCGAAATACTACTGAATGGTGATAGACAGACTCGTTGGATATGGACGTCTGTATACTGCTTTTTCCGTGTATCAGTCAGACAGCTCAGTAGTTAAAGCGCTTGCTTACAAATGTTTGGGTCGTAGTCTCCGGTTCAAATCTCCGTGGAGGCTAAGATTTAAAAAAATTGTTTTTGATCGTAAGAGTCACGCCTGGGCCGTAGGTTATTCGGATTGAATATTAAACTGTAGATATCACAAAGTTAGGGGTGCAATGCGAGGCAAATCGTAGGTAGTCTTGCAATGCTGTAGATGTACACTTTTTTACGTTATAATGATTCCTCAGGGGTTGTTCGCAGAGAGAGAGAGAGAGAGAGTGTGTGTGTGTGTTTGTGTGTGTGTGTGTGTGTGTGTGAACCGCAGTAATAATACTATAAATACGGAAGTAAGTCTCTGTATTTTGTTACGTTTTTACGACCAAATGGCTATATCGATGTTAATAGAATTTGACAAGAAAATCTGTATGAAGGGCACAGGACATTTTCTCCGGTATGTTTAATAGTTGTAGTCACGAAATTTTGAGACCTTATCGAATGGTGACAGAAATATGTCTCTTCAAGAGACTGGTTCAACGGTAGAATGATATAGTGATAGCTTTCCTGTCATATTATGCCGACTCGGTGTTGTTTGGGTCCAATCCTTCGTTACCAACAACTTTCTATATTTAATTCTGGCAAAAAATTCTTAATCCACGCGTACGAAGTCGCGGGTACAAGCTAGTACTCTATAAAAGTTGATATAATTCCCTGTAAATCCCTGAAACCTTAATTCACTACAACTAAGTCGCAAATAATTTATTTTTATTTCCATGTTTTTTACTCATTTTACATAGTGATCATGTTTGAGATAGTAAGAAATAAAATAATATGCAGTTACAAAATTCCATACCTATTAGGTTACGACAGTCGGTTTGACAGACAGACACACAAATGAGTTCTTCATGAGTATGTTGTCTCCCGAGCAGAAGGAACCCTAAACACGAATGTCTTCTTTTATATAATAAAACATCAAAAGTTACTGTTTCGCTGGTGCGTCTCTCGTGCGATGACCCGTTTTTCCGCAGCCAATTTATCCGACTTTAGTTCCGCGACAATGTGTACACTACAGTCGCACTCAGCACGCTAACCACTGTGCGACCTTAAGACGTGCGGACTAGCGCAGTTTCCAGCGGCTGCGGTGCCAACACGGGGGCTGATTGCTACTCCGCTTCCACCTCCTAGCAGCCTGATTACTGCGGCCAAATAAAACACTGCAGGCAACGCAATGAATTTCAATGCGGCCAGTGTCAAGACAAAAAAACTGCACGAGAAATAAGAGACCTACTTCCTTCACCCGCCAAAAAGACCTTTATCACCCGCCTCAATTCTCTGTAATATCTCAAACAATTTTCAATTTAGATTTTTAACTGATATTTTTACTTCCTCTCTTATTATAAACTGTCCTGTCCGTTCCTCGACACAGCCGCGAAACTGGATAATTTGGTTTAGTATCATAGGTCACCAGCTTACACCGCTCGCTATCTAATCTTATACCATATACTCGTACACATTCTTCCTCACCCAAACCCTGTGCTACACTGATTTTGTTTTTTAAATTTCCTCAATGATCATCGGCATACCTAGTGACTTAAGAGACAGTTGTTGCCTTAGTGAGTGTTAGTCCTTCATGGCAACAAATCTATTCTTCCCGAAGACACAACTAGGGCCAAATTTTACGTCCCCTTAAGGCAGACGAAAATCCTCTACATTTTTGTCTTCCATCATTCCATAAGCCATGCAGCAAGGTTTGGAGATTTACATCAGGACCTAATCTGATGATTAGGAAACCCGCACCACCACATTTTCTTGTTTGCCGATGAAGCTCCCATGATGATCATTTATTTCCACCACCCACTCCTGAAACACCTTATCTCGTGTCAAGTGCTGGACATTTCGTGGTGTCACGACTTGACTCAACGGGACGAGATTTTTTTTTTTTAGCTTATAAGTTGTATAAAAAGCGGGACAGATTACGTACTTAATCCACATTTCTTTACACGACAATTGTCAATAGTGTTTGCCTGCTCCGATTACCTTTTTTTTAAAACTGCTTTACGTCTCTCAACAGCGAGGTCTTTAGAGACGGGAAAGGATGGGGGCAAGGAATGGGAAGGAATTCGGCCATGGCCTTTTTAAGGAAGCATCCCGGCATTTGCCTGGAGTGATTTGGGAAACCATGGAAAACCCAAATCTGGATGCCCGGACGGGGATTCGAACCGCCGTCCTCCCGAATGCGAGGCCAGAACGCTGTCCGTTACACCACCACGCTCGGTTTGCTCCGATTACAAGCTCCTGATTGATAGACAGTTTACAATTATTCTTCTACCTAGACAATTTAGCGCAGACTTTCTTTATAAACTTAACAAATATTTTATCCATGATTAATAGATTTTCAAGGTATGCCACGTTGTTTATTTCATATCTGAGCTTTAGGCTGTCATCCTACAACCTTCGTCAGAGATACTTTTTCTAAATTGAAAAATCCGTTATTCTATTCTTCATCCGTCCTACCTTCCTGTCTTCAAACGCCAGCTGCTTCTCACCAAGACCGGTGGGCAACCGGTAACGGTTGATCCTGGCATTCGAGAGGTCGTGTGTTTGGATCCCGGGCGTCCATTCAGATTCTGATTTCTATGGTTTCCCGAAATCAATCAAGCGGAATGCCAGAATGGTTCCTTCAAAAGACCCAGTCCGGATTTATATCCCTTTCTTGCCCCCATTCTTTCTTGTCTCTAAGCTCCTCGATGTTTACGAGGAATCAAACCATAAAGAAAGTTGAAGAATACTTTCTTTTCATGTATTGCAAAATTCAAATTTGCCACCCTCTTATGGACGGCTGGAACCGTCTCGGCATTCCAGTTGGTCAATGGTTTTTTTTTTTTTTTTTTTTTTTTTTTAAATGGCATTCGGCTTCAGAGGCCATACAGCCAGCTCAATGTGATTTGTTACTATCAAGTATTGACACATGGACATTACAACACGGACACGACATTAACACACACAACACTTACACACCCATGCCCTCGGCCGGACTCGAACCGGCGACCTTCGGCACGTGGAGCTAGCACTCTAACCCCTACGCTACCGAGGCCGGCATGGTCAAGGTTTGGGCGGCCGACTGCAATGGCGTTTCCATGGGGCTCTATCTCTGGAGCCCAATCAACAAGAACAAAAATGAACGCTAGTGGAATCTAAGTGCGGTTTATTACAATTCGTGGTGGTAGTAGTAGTAGTAACAGTGGTATTAGTAGTAATGTTAATATTACTTTAATATTAGTAGCTATAGTCATAGTAGTAGAAGTAGTAGTGGTGGTGTTAATAACAGTAGAAATAGTAGTAGTAAACTAGTCTGACATTGGAAATTAAATCAAATTATCTTACGTTGATTGTTCATATAGTGAATACGTTAAATACCTAATATATAAGTATATATGCAAATGAAATAATGGAAATAAGGGCCCAGATTAGATTCTAGGTACTGGGCTACGTTCTACAGCTACATCTACATCTACATATATACTCTGCAATTCACAAAATTATGGTTGGCAGAGGGTGCTCAGCATCAAGCTAATCTTTTCGCTGTGCATTCCAATCCCGAATGGCACGAGGGGAAAAAATCATTTAAGAATCAGTGCGGCACTTTATTTCTCCAATCTTATCTTTCCTGTCATTCCGGCTCAAATAGGTTGGTGGACGAAGTATTTCACTACACTCGTAAGTGTTAGTGGGAGTACACATGTTTACCAATAAGTTTAAACGAAACGTGTGCCGTCTGTCTACCAGAGATTCCCAGCCTAGTCTACTAATCAGTTCGGTGACACTTTCATAAGGACTGTAGCAAGTGATCACAAGTTGATGCTATTCTCTTGGATTTCCAGAAGGCTTTTGACTCTGTACCACATAACCGCCTTTTGGCGAAGATTCGAGCGTACGGTATATCTGATCAGATCTGCGAATCGATACGCGATTTTCTAACTGGTCGGTCGCAGTATGTCGTTGTTGATGGGGAAGCCTCTTCAAAGCTAGATGTTACTTCGGGCGTTCCTCACGGAAGTGTAATAGGACCACTTCTTTTCTTAATTTTTATAAACGATCTCGGTGACAACGTTAATTGCAGGATGCGATTTTTTGCTGATGATGCACTTATTTATAGGGAAGTGGGGTGCTCTGACGATTGCTTAGAAATACAGCGCGATCTGGATGTTATTTCGGAATGGTGCCGTAAATGGCAGCTTACACTTAACTGTAAAAAGTGCAAGGCAATGCAAATACCGTAAAGTAATAAAAAGACCCCGTTTGCTCACGAGTACAAAGTTAACAATTCAGTTGTTGACACGGTCGATTCCCTGAAGTATCTAGGCGTAACAGTACAAAGCAACAAGAAATGGGACTTGCACATAACTTCCGTCGTAGGCAAAGCTAATTCTAAACTACGTTTCATAGGTCGTATTTTGAGAAGCTGCAATGCTCATACAAAGGAAATAGCGTACAAAACACTAGTGCGTCCGCATTTGGAATACTGTTGTGGAATTTGGGATCCGTATCACAAGGGATTGATTGACACATTAGAGAAAGTACAGAGGAGAGCTGCTCGATTCGTGACCGCTAGTTACAGTCCTTATGTAAGTGTCACAGAGCTGATACGTGGGTTAGGCTGGGATTGTTTGGCGGACAGACGACGTCGTTTTCGTTTAAATTTGTTGGAGAATATGCGAAAATCTCTAATTTACGAGTGCAACGAAATACTTTTTCCGCCAACCTATTTAGGTCGTAATGACAGAAGGGATAATATTCGAGAGATAAGATGCCGTACTGATACATTTATGTATTCTTTCTTTCCTCGTTCTATTCGGGATTGGAATACTCTAAAATAGGATTGGTGCTTAGCACCCTCTGCCACCCACAGTAATTGTGAATTGCAGAGTATAGATGTAGATGTAGATGTAGAAGTGGTCACGAATCGAGCGGCTCTTCTCTGTTGTATATGGCAAAATAAATAAATAAGTAAAATCCAAATTTATCTCTTTCTAAAGGAGGTTTAATAGTGTTTTTCATGCAGTTATTTCCTTCTTCATCCGTTTGATAATTTTTCACTGTTGTCTATGAGGGAACGTTTAACCAGTCCCAATAGCAATAATGTGGCACTAATCACTCACCAATCTAATGTCTTATTAGGACGTTATTGATATGCGAACAAGAAGTTGGAATTTAGTTGGAAAAGGCTAATGTATTCTTCACCTTTTCCGTACATTTTGGGGTCTGCTACTTTTGATGTGTTTACTCATGATTGGTGCGACCAAATTTGGAGTTTTGGTTTTACGCCCGCTAGCCCTTGCTGACACTAAGCACTTTATACCTAATTGCAGGTCGTAATACACTCGGAGGTAGGAAGAGAAAAATATGGTCATATCATAATGCTGCTATAGAATAGAAGAAGCGTAGTAAGTTGTTCGTTCCTTTTTTGATGCCGTATTGAAGCCATTTTGTCTTCTCTATGTTTTTGTGTTCATATTGTCGTGTAATACCACTACTGGCGCGTGAAAGTTATCTATCGGAGGATTTTATTACAGAAGCTGAACGCTCAGCGCTTCTTGTTAGCAAGTTCAGCGAATGATAACTTCATTAATAGGTGGTAAATATTTTTGTTTTTTATGCTCTAACCAGAAACTCAAGACAAACAGCAATAAAATAGTATCCCTTGATCTGCGGAACGGAAACACCTGCGCCAGTACATCCAGATCTTTGCCTAGATTAGTGGAACGACTGACACAGTATGCTTTAGACATAGATTGGGCTGGGATAATTTGGAAGATAGACGACGTAGTTTGCGTCTGAATTTATTGGAGAATATGCGAAAATATTTAAATTACGAGTGCAATGAAATACTTCTTCATCCAACCTATTTATGTCTCAATGACCGGAGGGATAAGATTCGAGAAATAAGATGCCGTACTGATGCTTTTATGTATTCCTTCTTTCCTCGTGCTATTCGGGATTGGAATGCACGGGTTTAGGATTTGGTGCTTAGCACCCTCTGCCACCCACAATGTTTGTGATTTACATAGTATGGATGTAAATGTAGATGTAGACTGGTCAGCGTGCTAATGATCGCAATGGATGTGACGTGAATATCTGCACATCTTTTAACTTTAGTCGAGCGTATAATTAGATTCTTTTTGTAATCGTAGGCTTCCGCGGCCAGAGTCAGTTGATTCTTGGCTGTCCGGGTGGCGCCGCGTCATGTTCATCGTAGCCGATGTTTCGACCCTCATTCTGGGGTCTTCTTCCAGGGCACGCGGCGCCACCCGGACAGCCAAGAATCAATAGATTCTTTTTGTTTATTTAGCCTTCAGTGGTACATGGCACTACACAGCCATCAGACATTTGCGCAGATAAACAAGAGGCGGAACAAGTAAAGAATCCAAACAAGGAAAATACTTATATATAACGTATCTGAAACATCACATGTAATTACATTATACATAAACAATCACAACAGAAAGAATTAAGCTGAAATACATATAAAATTACTTGTACGAATAGTAGGGAAATCAACACTAAAAAAGCAAGTTAAAGTATTCAACTAGATCTTAAAGTTACTTTTCTTAATCAAAATCACTAGGAATTTATAAGCTGCAGAGTTGTAGGGGCACCGAGCGTGTTGGGTGAGCTATAACGCTCAGGCCTTACATTCGGGAGGACGCAGGTTCGAATCCCCGTTCAGATTCCATAGTTTCCCCAAATCACTGTAGACGAACTTAACACATGAAAATACTAGGTGATTTTTTACATCGCCTGTTTCTGAAATACTGCATTCACAAACTTCTGCATTTCAACGGTGTAATCGGTGCAAATGTTGTGGAAAGATACCATGAGTGGATCTCATACTAACTGTAAAAGCGATATTGTTGCTATAAATTCGAAAGGTTTTTGTTTAAATAGGGGATTCAGAAGACTCGTTCTGCAAGCCATTTCCATGCTATAAACTCTGGCAGTAACAAGCGACAAATGGGGTAAAAGGGCAGAATGTGTCAAGAAGGAGGGCGGTGAGACTACCAGGAGTAGACGTCTCCCTCTCCCAGACACCTTGCTATGATGGCTGTCACTATACAATTTCTCCACACTGCGTGCAAATCAGGCAACTCACAATAAATGATTCACAAATACGTAATTATCGTTCGACTACTACACTGGCGGATAGTTTCAAAATACTGCAGGATACAGTAAATTCGAAATTCACCAATTCCAACTTACCATATTAAAAACCCATAATGAAGGTCGAAACAGACTAGTAATTTGGGTCCTAGTGCGTACCACATGTGGCTGGTTAATATTCACAGCTGTCCGCAATCAGTACATTCGGTTTAAATTAGACCGCAGAGGAATTTTAACGATAGGGGAGATTCGATTCTGTGTTAATAATCTAATTGTGAATGCAATCAACAGTGAACTCTGCTGACGAAAATTCTCTTTATATTATATTGATTACCATACATAAATCTCCATAAATTCGATGCTGGTGCGTCACTCATAACTTTTTTACATACCTAAATTGAACGAAAACGCTATGAATGCTGAGTTAGTAACGTAGGCCTTTGCTGCAAGATGGAACACACTAATTCGTGGGGAGCAGAGATATTATTATAATTATTTTGCTTACGACTTGTAATGTACCCCAGGTACAACTTGAATCGTGTACCTGTTAGCACTGTCGTGGTTTAGCCATTTAGAATGGCGATGTCTAAACTCGCTCGCCATATTGTCGGAATCGGTTAATGTTGAGGCCACGCTGAACTGATAATATACGACCCCCTAATAAAAGTAGAAAGCTGGACGCAGTGGCGAAACTACGGAGAATTATATTGTAAGGACCAATCCATCAGATTGTGAACACTGTAATTAATGAGTCAACGTGGTTACGTATTGTGTCACTTCTCTCAGAATAGGAAACACTAAAAAAAAAAAAAAAAAATTCTTGGCACCCACCTGAGATTAAAATACGAATAATTGCTATGAAATGAACAGTAGTAAATTAAGTGTATTGAGATTAACAGTGCGACAAAAAAGTAGATTTTCTCCAATAGGAGACATTTCAAATTTTGTGGAATAGTAATTATCCATATTTTAAGCTTAGGTGGGTGCCAAGAATTCTTTTGGAGCATTCCCTGTCCTGAAGGAAGCGACATCCAGATTCTAAAGTAAAGAGAATCAATTTATGATAATTTTGTATTACTTTTCCTATCCAAGTTAATTAGTAAAAAGCAGGACACAAGTTGTACTTGGAGGTGGGAAAGAATATGATGCAGGGAATGGGTAGGAATTAGGACAAGACCTTTTGAATGAAACATCGCGGCATTCACCCCGAGTGATTTTTGAAAACCACGGGAAACCCGAATCCAGATGAGGATTCGAACCCACGTCTTCCCTAATGCGAGGCCAGAGCGTTACTGCTCACCCACCATGCTCGACACGAGATTCTATATTAAATTAAAATATTTATGCGTGTCTAGCTAAGAACAGAATTCTTCAAGAGCCTAGCATGAAGGGCTAGTGACGGTATTCGCGTTTGTGGTTATTCGAGAAAGCTATGTATCTGTTGAATTACAACTACGTCGGCTCTCTTGAATAGGCATACATGTATAAATGCTTTTTGTGAAGAGTTTTGTATCGAATATTTGTAGCGTTTGCCATGCAGACGTTTGAGGATCCTCGTCATATTCCCTCCAAGCTGTTAGTTTTTTCAGGACGTGTGCTCCGAAGAAACAGTCTGGTATCATCAAAATATGGTCAGCTAACTATAGTGTCAACTTTCTCCAGAATTCAGACCCTTCATAGACTGCTTTATCAAATGTTGTGTAAATACGATCCCTTTGTCGCAGGGAATAATAGGAATTCATTAGTTTCAGCGTTCCTGATTTGCTAAGTTGTTGGATCTTTGCGCGACATATCATACGAAAAATCTTCTAGAAAGAGTTATTAACAGTTTGATAGATTGTTGGTGGTTTAATTGATATGATAAATATTCAGTCCACCATAAAGTTCAGTTTAACATCTGTTTTTATTCACCAAGAAAACACGACGTCAACGACACTGTTTACATGCATAGATACAATCCAGAGGTTGCATACAACACGTCTTCCACAGATAATACAATTCCCGGCGTCGCAAACTGAGTTGGTGAAAAACTTTGCCGAAAAAACTAACTGTTTTTCTGTCTTGGATGATCGCTTTATATAAACTCCACCGTAATTTCTAGAACACTTCAAAAGCTTCCGCCAGATATTTCTCGATCATTGACAATACTTAAACAATTGAAACATATTAAAAACAATGAGAATTAATACATAATCATTTACAATCAATACAAAATGACCAGAAATGGAAATTAATGATACTTAAACACAAAATTATTCACAGAAATCATTTTAAACTGTAGCAAATTGTCCTTTAGACATCGTAACTTGCATTAATACTTAGAATTACAAACATTTAAGCAATTCTCTTGCACAATTCGGTTCTTAAACATATTAAATGGCCTTTAAATAATTTATTTTCATAAAAAAGTCTATATACATTGAATTGAAAAAAAAAAACATACAAGATCATATTCAACCAAACTCTAGCTTACTATAAGTGCTTCATAAAGTAACATTCCATTTAAGTTTAGGTTTGAGGGCTGTTACAAGTTGTTATACCTTTTATGTGAGTTTTAAGATCATTTCTTGCTCACAATATGTAGAGATTAGCACAAGATAGGAAGGGATGGAGGATTGCATCAAGCCAGTCGAAGATGACAACAACAACAACAACAAAAAAAAGCTCATTATTCAACTTGAAATTATAAATATGTTATTTTTTATTTGTATTATATTCTGTACGATTCTGATTGAGTTTCTGTTTTTTATTTCATGGGAGAAAACACGTTTCCCATTATTATATCTGATTTGCACAAAAGTTAATATTTGACGTTCAGACTGTGGAATTACAAGCGTTTCATGTTAACTTGTGCCTTTTCGAGGGCTGAGAAGTTTGAGACAGATGTGTTGTGACAAATATGAGGATGATTTGTGCTTGTGAGCTTGAAAGCTTCCACTGAAAATATTATTTAAGAAACCAGGTGCGTCTTAAGCTTTTTGTCTTTGCTTATTTAGTAATCAATCAACTAAGACCTTAAGACATAACCTGTTAGGTCACATTTCCGACTGCCAAATTTATACTTTGAAATACTACGAATACTCGTCACTGACAGGATGCAAAACTGAGTGGATGACTAACTAATCCATTTTCTCAAGGGCGTTATCACTATTACCAGATTATTGTTTGCCTTTGACGACTAACAATGTGGTTAATCATTTGCCTGAGCGGATGCCGATTATGTTAAGTAATTAATCTGACGGTCGGGTAGCCTTGTTGATGTAGGTCTCCATGACTATGAAACATCATGTATATAATTTCTAGAAGGTGTTTATTTGTCACAAGCCAATATCTCACATGAAAACTAACCGAAATGTTTGAATGATGTATCATTTTAAAGCGTAAGGTCTCCACTTGAATCACATCGTATTTTAAGAAAGGAATTTTTCTGAACTCAACCCTTAAAGGCCAAAAATGCCGATATTTTATCATTTTAAGACACACTTCGAGCTGTTCAAGCATCATTTCTGCAAAGGGTCAGAAAATATCTGGAAGTAAATGGTCACCTTTTTGAGCACCTGCTCTAGACATTGCTGCAAATAAGTAAGAAAAAGAATTTAAAAAATCAATTTCGTCATTATCCTTTAAAATTACCTTCCATGTTTACAGAATGAAAATTACATGTAATTATTTAAACAATAATTAAAATTATACACAAAAAACGCGAATATTAATTTTTCGCGATTACAGCGCCATCTGTGAGGCTAACAGAAAAGTGAGTTAAGCAAACTATTTTTATTTTTTCATGAGGAATCGGAATCTTCAAAAAAAAAAAAAAAAAAAAAAAAATAGGGGTTCCCATTTAAAAGAATTAAGTTGACCTGGTTGTAACGACAACAGCGCCACCTGTGAAAAAACCAATATCACATAATTGTAGCCCCCTACTGTACGATTATTTTTTATATAGGTTATTATTTGTTAAAATGCTTTCTTTCCGAAATATTTCCAGAAAACGTATTAAATGCCCCACCCTGTATATCGCCTAAGAAATTCCTAATAATTAATTACAACACTCATGAATTACCATCTATACCTATAAAATGCCAGTCCTGGTCACGCTGTCACGCGGTGACGTTACTCTATGTCGACACTATATGACGTCACGTTTCTCGCCTCTGCTTACAACGACCAGAGATGTTGTCGTAGGTTATGCGCGTTATTGAATAACAGTTCTATTTAACTGAGCATCCGTGTATAATTCTCAGAATACTGAAAGAAAAGTATGTATTTCATTAAAATCGACATATTAAATATTAGTTTCTTATATTTATTTAATATTCTTTCGATTTAGAAGTATTGATTACATTCTTTGCCCATTGATGTGTAAGATAAAAGCTTTAATTTTGATTAGCAATGTTATCGTCAGTTTTTATTAGATTGTTATTCAGTCTCGGTCAGAATTACAACTGGCATTTGACGTTACAGCAGAGTATTTTTTTTTCTAATTTTTAAAATTGATTTCATGAGTGTCCTGTTACTGAAATCATTACTTCATTTGAATGAACGTACTTCCACACTGATAGCAATCTTTGTAGCCTAGACTACAATTAAAATTAATATTATTTGGCATAAGGTGCGTTGTTAAACTCCACCTGCAGCAGCTGCTGGGTGGATTGAGTAACTTGGTACATGCTGTTACCGGTCCCAAGCCTGGATAAAGGAGGAGGGTTGGCTAAGAACCGTGTCTCATTACCATAGTTGTAATACTGAGATCAACAGAGTGTGATCTCCCCATACTTTCAACTTAAAGCATGATGGTAATGTCTGTTACCAAAGCAACTACCCCAGCTCCTAGTAAATATACTAGGTTTTTTTTCGGTCATCCGATTCTGGGGGACCGAGAACATCATACGGGAATGTATCTGAGTTTCCCCAATCTCTTCGTCCGAAACGCAAATACTTTCAAGGCACTTTGAATATCAATACGCTTCGCAATGTTGGCAAACTTAAGGAGTAACAGAAACATTAAACAATTTCAACATCCAAATTCAAGCCCTTCAAGAAACAAGATACACAGATTAAAATCATTTTGGTTCAGGAAATTACAGAATCTACAAAGGCAAAGCAGCAATCTCAATCCCTAACAAACCAACACAATTTGGCACTGGGGTTGTAGTCAGAAGAAATATTACAAACTCAATATTAAACTTCTTATCTCCTTCTGAAAGAATATCAGTACTGTCAATCAAATCAGGAAATAATATACGCACATGCAACTACAAACAACTATAATCAATAAGTCCCGCAAAATTAGAGGACTTCTGGGAACTATTAGAAGAAACGACAAACAAAATTCCACTGCATCATATCAAAATTCTGCTGGGAGACTTCAATGCACAGACTGGCAGAGAAAAGAAATTCAGGGCCACTGTAGGACTCTATCCTGCACATAAAAGAACCAATAAAAATTGAGAGCGATTAATTGCCTTCTGTAACAGTTTCGATTTAAAATTGATGTCAACTCATTTTCTAGCACTTCCACACAAGAATAAAACATGGAGATCTCCAAATTATCATTTAGGGGAATTTCAACTATATCATTTTGCAATCTCCAAGAAAAATCAGAAGGAAATTATGGACGTTAAGGTAAAAAAAGGAGTAATTGGCTATGATCACCATTTGTCTCTAATTATAGTAAAGTTTCAACCAAATAGATTCAAACTCAAAATACGAAAAAATACCCGAATCAACCATGTATTTTTGGAACAAGAATCTGAAACTTTTTTGCCAAGATATCCAGCCAACATCCTACTAATTGGTCAGAACTTAAAGACACATTCTTCAAAGCTACTCAAAGCATCGGCTTACCTCCCAGAAAACGCAAACATAGGTGGTGGAATGAAACCTGTGACAAAGCTATAGAACTTTGAATTAATGCCTGGCGAAATTGGAATTCCCATAAAACCATACAAAATTGGCAGGAATTCATTAGATTAGAGAAACGTATTTATGATAGAAACAAACTGGCAGAAATTGATCAAGAGTTTAAGAAAAACAACACAAGGAACTTCTACAGAACATTCAAAGTAGAATTGTCAAAATACCAGATACCTAGCCTCTGTTTCAGACGTCCACATAGGACTCAAGAAACAAATAATATGGAAAATTGTAAGCTGCTAAGGCCTTCTAAATTGTGAGCACCCTAAAGGACAACTTACCTTTGAAAAATACACTCTACCGTAAATCCAGATTCAGAACCTCCCACTTTAGAAGAAATCCAACAAATAATCCGTGGACTTAAAAATAACAAAGACCCAGGGGAAGATGGCATAATTGCTGAAATGTGTAAAATAGGTGGTTGGAGTCTGGCTCAAAAAATTCATATGATTACTGAAGATATCTGGATCTAGGAAAACATCGCGGAAGACTGGAAATGTGCTCTAATTCACCAAGTTCACAAAAAGGGGATAAAACTTCCGGCGAAGTGTCGGATTCCTGGAAGCGTCCACGCTTTAAAGGGGCTTTGTTTGCCAGGTGACGTAAGTCACATGCGTCGGGGCTAGTGTTGTAAAAAAACGTTTTTTTTTTCAGGCTTGAAAAAAAACATGAAAAAAAACTTTGAAAAAAACATGTTTTTTTTTTCTGGAACATGTTTTTTTTCACAACTACTAAATCTCAAATTTGTAACGCAGTTATCGTTTAAAATGACTGTTTTAGAGTTTATTCTAAGTACTTATCTTTGTGAGAACGATATATTTTACTTATCTTTGTTTAAAATCTACTATATTTTTCTGGTTCAGTAGGAAAAAGAATACGAAAATATTGGCAAAATTGACTGAAATTTTCTTTATGAACGGGGATTTCCCGAAGAGACTAGGTTCCGCGAGATGGAATCCCCATTCCCCCATTGTTTGGATTATACTTGCTATTTGAAATAGTGCTGCCAGCCCTACAAAATTACCTACAGAGCTTTTAAAAAAATTAGGAATTTAAAATTTATCCACAGTTTTTTGCCTCTTTTTATTACTTATTGGGCTTTCCTTATATTCGTATACTTGTTAACTCTCAGAGTATAGTGGTACTGATTCATTAAATTGTCAGTAAGGGACGTGCATAAACCACATAGCTCCATTTTGGCCTCCTGTGAACCCCCCTCCTCCCCCACGTAGCCCTACGTGGCTTTTGCCCCCCCCCCTCCCCTCCCCCTCCCCCTCCCCGCTCACGTAGCACGTAGCTTTCTTCCGTTTTGTTTCCAGAAGACATTTTGTACTGTTTTCTCTTGTCAGACTATTGTAAATTACATACGGATATAACTAACTGAGGGAAATAAATACTCACATGCTGTTGTGAGTTCAGTTCCTCATTTTAACTGTGAAAAATGTTACGAAAGGAAAGTTACGTGGCCGGGCTCGGACCACCCACCCCCCCCCCCCTCCCCACGTAGCCCAGCGTAGCCTTCCAGCTAACCCCTCCTCCCTCTGGACCGAGCCAAGTAGTTTGTGGACGGTCCCTAATTATGAATCGTTTCCTTGCAACCGTTGGTGTAAACAAACAATTGAAAAGAAGTAAAGCTCCTATTTTGTATGATAATAGATTTAAATTCAAACTTAAAAGACCGTAATACAGAACTATCGGCGCAGTCTTTATGCACGGTGTGTACTTTGCTTACAATTTATAATTGCAATCTCAAAATCTTTTGCGTACAATACAAGAACAACCAGTAAAAGAAAATTTAACTATTTCTGAAGTTATGGATCTAGAGGAGACAGAAGAAGAGACAGAAAATTCTGACTCCGACTCCGGCACCGATCGAACTAGTGTTGGTAGTGCTGATACTAGTGAATGTGGTACTGACATAGAGGATGAATAAAATTATGTTACCTATATAGATACACTTATGAATCATTATGTGAGACATTATATGATTCAGTAAGACTTAAAACTTGTAAAATGTAAGTTCTAAATAAAACTATAATTTATCAAATATATTGTTTTCTGAAAAAAAAAAAAAAATTAGAAAAAAAAACACGGGTCTAGGTTTTTTTTCATGTTTTTTTTTCACAAAGCTGAAAAAAAACATTTTGTTTCTTTTCAGTTTGCAACACTAGTCGGGGCCAATCAGTGCACAGGCCCCGACACATGTGACTTACGTCACCTGGCAAACAAAGCCCCTTTAAAGCGGGACGCTTCCAGGAATCCGACACTTCGCCGAAAGATGGAGCCGGAGGCAGGCTTCGAAACGTCGCCCTACATTGACGCGCTACCTCGGTGGAAGGACTTAGAAGATTTTATACAACTGACACACCGAGAAAGCTTGCATTCGTTCAGGGGATAAAACTGACATTAATAACTACAGAGGAATTTCCTTGTTACCAATTACTCACAAAATTCCATCCAAGGCACTTCTCATGAACACAAATAGATCATCTTATTGCAGAGTATCAGGCAGGATTTAGAAAAGGCAGGTCATGTGCAGAACAAATTTTAAATACCAAAACCATCTAATCACCTTTGTAGACTTCAGAAAAGCTTATGACTCTATTAACAGAAAAACATTTTTTAATATACTAGAAGAATACAAAGTAGACAGGAAAACAAGATAATTAATCAAACAGACATTAACGGATACCATTTCAAAAGTTAGGCCCTTAGGTGAAGTATCTGAACCTTTTAAAATCATGACAGGAGTTTGAAAAGCATATGGGTTATCACCCCTTTTGTTCAATCTTGTTCTGGATAAAGTAATCAAAGCCTGGTAGAAATAAATAAAAGGAATAACTATTTTCAGGCTACTCAGAAATAAAAATCACTTGCAGTGTTTGGCCTTTGCAGATGATCTAGCAATTCTCTCCGACAACAGGCAAGAGGCAGTCTACCTCCCTTGAAAAAATACATGAAGTTTCAGCTAAATGTGGTGTCCAAATCTCATATGCTAAAACCCACTATATGGAAGGATCTTCACGGTACCAAGATGGACAACCTTTAAAAATGCGATTTGGCAAATATCGCTCATGTAACGAGATTCAGAAATCTAGGAGAAATTATTCAACCTGCAGCACTAAATCGTGAAGCAAACAAGGAGAGAATAACTAAATTACAAAAAGCCTACAGAATCACCTGGAACAAATATAACAAAAAGTCAATATCCCGAAATGCCAAGTTAAAACATTATAACACTGTAATCAAACCGGAGGCATTATACGCATCGGAAACGTTGATTATTGGGGGCAGATTATTAATTAAAAATATTGAAATCATGAAAGGAAAACTTTAAAGAAAATCTTTGGCGCAGTTTGTACCGGAGGAATTTGGATGAAAATGAAATTATACGAACTGTATTAGCATTCGGAAAAAATTCCAGACACATTCAGGAAAAGAGGAATTAAATTCTACGGCCATATTATCAGAATGAGTAACAACAGACTAACCAAAAGCATTCTAAACTTGGCCATTGCATTCACTGACGCCATTTTTCTGAGGTCGTTATTTCATGTACATGTAGCTGTGTCAGCCATTCAAACGTTGTAATATCGGCCTGGATCACGGCTAATAAAAAATAAGTTGTAAGTAATCGTGAATATTTCGGATCAAGTTTACATTGCCACTAACATGCGACACATTGAATGTATTAATGCGCATAAGATTTAAACATTCATTTTTTAACCAAAATTTTAGCGGAGTTTGTGTTTAGGTTGAAATGCAACCTGGACCATGATGGCAACTGATACATTTTACCACGGAGAATTGCAGTGAGATTTATTTTATAACAATTCTTTTTAGTTAGCTACTAAGAAGACATGACTTGCCATGACACTGCATTCAAACTGTTATTTCTGACGGGTTTTAAGGCTAGTTTATTATTATTTTTTTTAATATAATTGTATAAAGGTTGGTAAGAACCATAGTAGTGTTCGGAGAATATTTGGGTTTGAAAAAGGTAATACGGAAAAATTGATGGACGAATGAGTATTTCTATAATGGTTTCGTTTTTAATTCTGAGGAAACGGGATCCTAAAAGTCAGTGCAATCTGTTTTTTTTTTTTTTTTTTTTTTTTTTTTTTTTTTTTTTTTTTTTTTTTTTTTTTTTAACAAGTATATTTCAGTTATATTTAAATATACCATTCAGATTACTGTTATTCTCAGATCTTCAGGCTATCAGAAGAATATTAAATATTTGTTTCTTTGTTCATGTTTTTATCATTTTTTTATTTTTTTCCCATTCCTAGAGGAATAAGCGTAAACACCACAATTTTTTTGACAGCTGCTTAGTTTTCAACCTGCTAAGGACTCATCAAATTCAATTTACCTTTTTTCTTTAGCGGTGACAGGGTATGGTTAAAAATTTATTGTTGAGAACATATTTAATTTTTCTGCTTTGTCATAAGAATTAACGAGATGAAAAATTCCTCAGTTAAGTCAGGCTTTAAGTTACACAATCTAAAAAAATATCTCCAAATTACATCCAATATTTTTTGTGTGAACGTCAAAACTAGCAGATAAACAAACTAAATACTAAAAGAATTGTTTTGGTTTCTGGGACTTCTGAATAGTTAATTACAATCATCATGGCAAAAATGGAACCCTTATGGCTTATAACATTTTCATTTTTGTTGATGCCGTATCACAGGTATATGTGTTCTAACGACGGAAAAAAAATCTCAGAAAAATTGATTGTGGTTATGTTGAATGGGTATTAAAAAAGTGCAATCACTGTTATTTTCTGGATCATTTTTGTTTAGTAATCAGTTTTGCAATATTTAAGTTATGACTGTCACTTCTTCCTTCAATTTTCCATCCATATGAATGAAACACTGAAAAAATATAATATTATCGAGCTTAATATATACATCCTTTTTTTATTTTTTACATTATTCAATTCCCATACCTTCGCATCTTTGTGATTTCATGGGAAGGTGTATTTAATTTTGTCAAATATATCTGTAGAAAACGTCCGAAAAATATTTTTTAGGTACGGAAGAATGTACCGTTGAACAGGTATTCAGGTAATCAAATTTGTTTTAGGATTTTTTTGGAAGCTGTCAGTGCCTTTAACGATGGATCTCTCCTATTTTACTTTTCAATAATACAGATTAAAAATCTGAAAAAAAATCAAGTTGATTTTACTTAATGACTTTCATGGAAAACATTTTTGGAACTTAGAAATGTTCTTTAAAATTTAACATTATTCAGTTGCTAAGAAACTTAATTTTACACTCTGTGAAATAATTGTTGCGTCCGATCAATAAGGCTTATGTACTGAAATCTGTGGTTAGAGAGCACATTCATAAATGCGTCGACGTTAAAAATTTGGGACCGTCGATTCGTATACCATTGCGAATAAGAATTTTTAAGGCCACTTAATTTGAATTTCTCTGTGAAAGTTTTGGTTTGTTCGTTAGGATTCTCCGCGCCTCGAATTCCATGCTAAACTGTAGGTAAAGCCACGAAAGAGGTGGAATGTATGGCAACTTTAAACTGTAACAACATACGTATAATAAAGCAACAAATAATTTATTTATTTACTTAATTTCTTTTCGTGAATGAGCCAAAAACCTCTTCCGACCTCAATTTTATGATCATTTTTACAAGAATCTACCAATATTTCTTCTTCAAGTTGGAGAGTATTGCAGGGCAAGTTTCCGAAATCTCTGTCATTACCCATCCTTAGATCGTGAGCCTTCTAATTTGACACACAAAGAAACCATACTCAGTTGTCGCTTCTTCTGACTTTCAGGGAATCTTCTTTCAGTGATCAAAGGAACTACATTCGGATCATTGTATTTTTGTATATTATATTTTATTTATCCACCTTTCATTATCATACATCAAAGTGATACCGCCTTTATTTTATAAAATTTGAGTCTCCTCTCGCTCTTTACCTTTCAGTGTAGGTCGAATTGTTCCACAGATATATTGAAATTGGTGAAGTCTCTTCCATTTTTTTTGTTTTTATTTAAAGAAGGTATATTCCAAACCGATAAAATCTACAGAACTCTCATCTAAGAGTACCCGGAAAGGATTTATAAACGTATCTGAAATGTGTAAATACATCCCGGTTAGGCTTTAACATGAGTGAAAATCTGTTGCTGTAATTTTTACTTGGTTTGTAGTACTATTACGAAAAGTACTGGTTTTTCGGATTTAAAATATTTATGTAAACAAAATAGTTGAAAAATAGTTGAAAAAAGAGACCAGAAACATCGAATTTAACATCGAATTTTCCGGAACCAGAAAATTAGTTTCTAAAGAAAACCTTGTATATAATAACTTGTTTGAATACTTAATATCAATTTTTCCTGCAGGCAGGGTTCTGCCTTTAAGATAACGTCATTGTTGGCAGATATATTTAATATAAAGAAAGTTCTATTTAAAAAATCCATTCTATTAATTGACTTATTTAATTGCATTTGGTACTTCCTTGTATTATTATTGGGTTATAAAATGATTAAGAGGCAAGCATTTTCTAAACTTCAATTTTTAGCTATCGGTAGTAATCTAAAGAGTTAAAATTATATGCTAATAACGTCGTAATTATGTTGCAATTTTCAAGGCTTGAATCTCAGTAAAGTATACTTCTGAAAAATGGATTTCAAAGATGGAGAAAGTTGGAAATATTCGTTGTTAGAGGATGTTATGAGATTTTTCTGATCCATGACGAACTTTCACATAAACACAATGACCACGGCAATGGGGAAAAGTAATTCAGAAATGACCGTGGCGTTTGACAGAAATACAACCTGTAAGTCTTGTCTTGCAGTGACGTAGAAATCAAATGACAAACGCTCGAAAGGAACTGTTTATCGTAATATCTCATTACTTTTTCCTCCTCTCCGTATATATGATTAAAACTAATGTTGGTAAAAAATTGTTTTACGATGAATATTAATAAATAAAAGTAAGTATTGACAGAAGTGTTTTAGGTTTCTTGATGATGACCTCCACGCTTGAAGAGACAGTTTCCAAACCGGAAATGATTCTCTTTCAATATCTTTGATCCTGAGAGCTAAGAACTGTGACATAAATATGATAGATACGAGTGCGGAAGCGGGTTTTAAGATTTTTAGAGATTACTTACTTGCAATTCGCCATCCCGCGATCGTAGCATGTTCAGTTTAAACATAATTTTTTGGAGAACATTAAGGAACAAGATTTCAGTGTAAAAGTCTTTATGAGACGCCTTCCAAAGTTGGTAAGTTTAAATACTACTTCAAAATAATGATTTCTTGGCCAGTGTTTTAATTTTGTAAGGAGATTGCTGGAACCTTATTTTCCTGAATACTTTTTTATAATTTAGGGAGACTGCACCACTCTCGGAACCCACAGGAAATTGATACTAACCTGTTGAAATCTGGTTTGATTGCAAATTTAGTATTACAAATATAAGACGCTGGATCAAGATTTACAATGTCTATACGTGTTAAGTACTTTATTTAGTAATTCATAAAAAACGTGTGCAATACGTAAATATATATAGTTAGGAATTTAAATCCAAATACCGTAAATTAAGTGAAAGATTTTAGGCCTTATAAAAATCCTGCCACGAATGTATCAAAACCATTGGTAGTATAGCTCAATTAAGCTTGCATATTATTTCTTTACACAACCTCATAGTGCTGTAACTGCATATGACATCTGTTTTTAGAATCTCTAAATGTTTGGTTACAGGAATTGAATACTACAGTATCCCATCAGTTCACTATTAAATCAATGTTGGTAACACGTCAATACGTCGGAACCTACAAAAATTGTCATATCGGTCTGAAATTTGGTACACACATTCCTTAGGAGATAATATTTGATTAAAAGTGTATAACGTAAGCTTGCAGTGTGTGGAAATAAGGTAAAATCACTTGAAATGTGGGTAGACGCATATATGTTATTACGCAAGAAATACACGTTATTACATGTCGATATTTATTCTGTGTATTTTTACTCTTAATTCTTGGTCCAGGCTGCATTTCAACCTAACCACAACTGTTATTAGCAAAAGATTAAACCAACTTAAATGCTGTGTATCAATCATTCGTTACGGTAGACGCCATGTTTTTCCCTGTAAGGTAGGCTGCCATGCAATGTATCTTAGCACTGAAAAACAATATGTCAGCCCGCACAGATAAATTGTAAATATTACATGATTTTCTACTTATTACTTATCTGCAATTGGCATGTGGAAAGCGGTTTTTATTCAATAATGAAGACTTAAAAACACGTGGAATTAATGTCAACAGCTAGTAACGTGAATTACTTGCGTAATAATATGTATGCATCTACCTACATTTCGAGGGATTTTTCTTCATTTCTACTTATTCGAAGCTTACATTATACACTTTAAATCAAATATTATCGCCTAAGGAATGTGTGTGCCAAATTTCATACCGATAGGACAATATTTGTAGGTTCCGACGTATTGACGTGGAGCCTCAATGTTTCGTTGTGAATATTGGTGCAGATTGTGGTGAGGTTCCTATGTACCAGGAACAGCAATGACAACTGACAGGCCCTGTTAGAATGTAAGTTGGTAAGATGGTTTCACATGCAAGTTTTATCAATTAATATGTCTACAGGAACGTGTGTAACAAATTTCAAAGCACATTTCCTTCTTGGGACACTGGCGTTGCGCTCGAGCCTTTTACTATTTATTTTCGTTGCTATCGTCTTGGCAGCATAACAATGGTGTACCAATTTGATGGTGGATTCTTGTGAACCACGACGAGAAAAATAGAAAGTGCAGAATACATTTTTTTTTGATGTATCGCTTAGTTCTCGAGACATCGTATGTCAAAAATTAGTTATATACCTAGATTCTTGAGACTTTGCCGACTTTTTTCTTCTGGGCCAGGCCGCATTTCAAACTAACCACAACTGGCAAGAAAAAAACAAATCACCCATTGCGCATATCAATTGTTCAGTGTGGAGTTCCTTGCGGTTTTTGCGAATTTATTTTTGGGTAGTTCTATCATTACCTGATAATTAATTCTTGCAGCAATCAACGAAAAAAACAATCGAAAATGAAGAATAATTTTTTTTGGTATCTTGCTTGGTTTTCGAGATATAGTATGTTAAAAATCAGTTATAGGTAGAGTTCCTTGTGTTTTTGGTGTCGTTTCTACTGATCCCAAGCCGTATTTCAACCTAACAACAACCACTAGGAAGAAAATAAAACACGTATAGTGCATTTCCCCCGCGTAGATATAGTGGTTTTGGCGATTTTTTTTCCCCTGGTCTAACCGCCTCTCCTTTGAGATACAATATCTGGAGAACTAACGAAATATCAAAAAAATTATTACTTATTTTCGATTTTTCTCGTTGAGTTGCATACGACTTCATCATCAAATTTGGCTGTGGTGAAATTATTCTTCTGGTCCAGGTCGCATTTCAACGTAACCGTCAATTTTGCGATACAATATCTCGAGAATTAAGTGAGATATCAAAATATTTTATTCTTTACTTTCAATTTGTTTCGTCGAGTTACATAAGAATCCATCATCAAATCGTGGCGCCACGGTTATAGCAGAATCCACTATTTTTGGTCCAGGCCGCATATCAACCTAACCACGTCAAATTTAAGACAGAATATCTCAAGAACTAAGCGAGATATCGTAACATTTTACTCCATTTTCGATTTGTTTCGAAGAGTCACATCAGAATACTTCATCAAATTTGGCTTTGGAGAAATTTGTCTTCTGGTCCAGGCTGCATTTCAACCAACTTATTTTTGAGACAGTACATGTCGCGAACTAAGCGTAAAACAAAAAAAATATTTTATTCGTCATTTTCAATTTTTGAGTTACATAAGAATCCATCATCAAATTGTGGCCCCACGGTTATCGTAGAACCACAAAACTTAGATTTTATAACTTCTTTTTTCAGAAATAAATTTTGATTGCTGTTATTCATAAAGCTTATTAGTTTTTCCTATATCCGCAGTGTTATTTATTTTAATACATCTTTCAACTAGCATGAATGTGATAAACAAGTATTTATTAATCGAAATCTATAGACAAGTTTTGAAATATTAAGTTTTCCTTTGTAATTGATTTACATCTAACGTGTGTAGTAATGCGAAACACTACGATTTTTATTCATACGTTTGAATAAGGTGTTAGCTGCTACATAATATTAAAAATTTTCAGTCATTTCCTTGTATAATCAGGAATGGTACTTCATTATTCTGTTTATGCTATGTGTTATATTAATGGAATCAAACTAGAGTGGTACATGCATACATATATACATACAGGTCAAGCTATTAAAAGCGTTTAAATAGCAGATATGCAGCGATAAAGCCTGTGTTTCCTAAAAAAACACACTCTAGTCACCTTCGTTTGTGAGGCGGTTAGTGTTATTTAATGAATTTATTCTCGGACAAGAGTTCCTTCGGTAAAATTTTCCCGTGGAAGATGAGGAGAAGGAAACGAGTTTAGCCGCAGAATATGGCTATTAGCCAGAGAGCGTGGCGCGTTGATGTGTCAATTAACTTGCGTTGCATAATTAAATTCTGCCGTTTAATGAAATTGGGAGAAAAGTGCGCCAATCGCCAACACGTGAAGTGCTTCATTAAGCGAATTCGGCGAAACTATTTTATTTCGTTCTAGTCCCTGGAAGGCAATTAATTTCTCCGGCAGCCGTTCATTCAGCGGAAATGTCTATTGAACCATAAAACGACTTTATTGAAATTAATGCGCGTGTGGGTATTTCTTGAGATTGCAGAATATCCAATTTTGTGTGATTAATTACCGAATGATCCTTAATTATTAAACTAAAATGGAATAATGTTCCGTCAAGAAAGTTCCGGGTACTGATCATTTAAAAATTCTTTTTGTCGTGAAGTTGACACACTGTCCTCTATACTGACGCTGAGTTTGACGCTGTCGTTTTGTTAGTTTTCAGTATTCATTGTTGTCAATTCATCTCTACCGATCTTAGCGATTTTTACAATGGATAAAAATATCGATCAAAAAATTTGTCTCGAATTTTACATTGCAAATGGAATTTCGTGTGCCGAATCGCTGAAAATGTTACAGAAAGCTTACGGTGAATCGACTTAACCTTTTTTTTTTTTTTTTTAACTGCTTAACGTCTCTTAACAGCGAGGTCTTTAAAGACGGGAAAGGATGGGGGGGGGGGCAAGGAATGGGAAGGAATTCGGCCATGGCCTTTTGAAGGAAGCATCCCGGCATTTGCCTGGAGTGATTTGGGAAACCATGTAAAACCCAAATCTGGATGCCCGGACGGGGATTCGAACCACCGTCCTCCCGAATGCGAGGCCAGAACGCTAACCGTTACACCACCACGCTCGTTCGACTTTATCAAAAACACGTGCGTGTGAGTGGTACAGGGAATTCATAAGCGGTCGAGATGTGACGGAACATTTGCCTCTCTCTGGTCGGCCATCAACGTCTTCAACTGAAGTTAACATCGCTAAGGTGAAGGAAATGGTGACTGAAAATCGTCATTTAATTTTGAGAGAGATAGCCGCTGCACTTTCTCTGTCCCACGAATCATTCCGTACCATTTTAAACGATTGTTTGGACATGAAACGTGTTGCCGCACGACTCGTTCCGAAAGACCTGAATTTTCTTCAAAAACTCAATCGCGTATAGGTCGCTGAAGACATGCGAGAACCAGTGAATTCCGATCCCATATTCATAAAAGTATTATAACCGGTGATGAGACATGGGTTTACGAATTTGATATGCAAACCAGTCAACAAGCTTCGGAATAGCGTCTTCCAATTGAGCTGAAACGAAAAAACCACGTCAAAGTTGATCAGAAGTCAAGGTGATGTTGAGTGTTTTCTTTTATTATCGCGGTGTTGTGCATTCGGAATTCTTGCCAGAAGGTCAGACGTTATATAAAGAATTTTATCTGTGTGTTATGCGGCGTTTGAGACAGCAAATTCGTCTCGAAAAAGGCCAGATTTGGGGAAAGAATACTCAAAGATTGTGTGCAACGACAACGCACCATCTCACAAGGCTAAGAATTTATGACCAATAACTCAACACATACCACCGAACAACCACAGAATTCACCTGATATGGCTCCGCCAATTTTTTTTTTCTTTCCAAAACTCGAATTACCACTTCTAGGCACCAGTTTTCAGTCGAGAATTCGCGGTGAGAACCGAAGTTGATTTCAGTAAAAGCGTTTAAAAAATATTTTGATTATTGGATTATTCGTTGGCATAAGTGAATTATTTCGAAACGGTCCTACTTCGAAGGCGATACAATAAATTTGGTTGAATAATAGATATTTTGTGTTTTACTGACCGATTCCCGGTACTATTTTGACAGAGAAGTGTAATGTTTACATTTTCAAGATCAGGAGAGGTACGTTGAATTGTGGGTAAGACTCTAAGTCACGTGAGTGGTAGTTTTTCATAAATGATACTGTCAGCAAAGTAATATAAACATTATATTTATTTACACATTTCTTTATACACGGTTTACCTTCTATAGACTTCTTGAGCTCTCCAAATGGTTAAGTCAATTACACCTTGCTGCTAATGCCTGATAACCCCATTACATGTTCTCAAATGGTTTAATCCCACCTGTTCGGTTTAAAGATGATGGTGTATGCTTCTAGCTGCTTCCATCATCGCTGCTGCTGATGTCGATGGCTAACTGTCCACCTCGAACATGCCAAGGCCGATCTCCTCATCGACCAATACAAGAGCCACGAGCCTCCGCTCAACTGATATACCAGCTTGGCTTGGCCACTCTCTCCTTCGTGCACCCCGGTTTTGATCTCCAGTCTCCCACCATCCTCCGGGGGTAGGGAGGCTTTTCGACCAATTGCGGCCTCCGCGACTCTCCCATCTTTTGCCAAATGACGTCGTGTTTCAGCGTATTCTTGCTAATTCCTGACCGTCTTTCCTGGACGTTGGCTTCAGCATCACCACATTCCAACGTCTGAATTTGTTTCTCTTTGCTGACGCGATTGAACTGCTTTAACTAGAGCTGCATGGAATCGTAGCTACTGCAATACTTTACCAAAAAATCCCATGGACTACCATTCTGTGAACTTACTTTCTTTCTGCATAAAGATTACACGACATTAGGTGACTGAAGGATTAGTTGCTGATACAGTGTCATCGTTTAGTAGCTCCCGACTACATGCTATGAACACATATCTCAGTTTCATATTATTAGACAGGAATTTTGAAGGTGAGGTTGGAGAAACTCAAACAGTTGATTTGTCACAAACAGGTGGTGCGGCAATGAGATGGCCTCGCGTGCTGTTGCTGGCGGTCTTGCTGTCTGCGGTAGTGGCGCATCTGGTGTCTGCGTCGAAACATGCCAGGAGTAACCAGCACCATCATGAGACTCACAACAGCCACCACGGCAGCGTCAAGCGCAAACGCGCGCAGGACTCGGAGGATGGTAATGTTCACTCGTCACACCACCCCGTCAGCGTCAAGCGCAAACGTGAACAGGACTCGAAGGACGCTAATGTTCACTCGTCACACCACCCTGCTAGCGTCAAACGCAAACGCGCGCAGGACTCGCAGGGTGCTAATGTTCGCTCGTCACATCATCCTGTCAGCGTCAAGCGCAAACGCGCACAGGACTCAAAGAAATCTAATGTTCACTCGTCACACCACCTCACCAGCGTCAAGCGCAAACGCGCGCAGGACTCGGAGGGTATTAACGTTCGCACGGCAAACCACCCCGCCAAGAAGACGCCCAGCAAGACCCACACCAAGAACAGCCCGCACCACCAAGCATCGCATCACAGCGCGACGGACAAAAAACACCTCGAACAGCGGGACGAGCACGAGCACCACGACGATCACCACAAAGCTGCACATACCCACAACCACGGGACGGGGAGCCACCGGGAAGGGCCCGAAGAGCTCCACCGGCCCCAGCAGCACCGGAGGACCCACGTTGAAGAGGACGAGTGGGGAGAGATGGCGGCAAACGGAAAAAAGAACGCTGAAGGTAGGTACTTACTTTACTTCCCGTGTCCGCACTGTTTCAAATAGCATTTTTCCAGAAACTAGCTGCTTGGATTGCTTTGTCTTTGGCTTGCTTGACACGCCAATCCCATGTCTCTGGACTCGAGGAGATGCTCAGGTGTCTGAATGTGTCATCATTTGAATATCCCCACTTTTTCATAGTACTCCTGCGCCTTGAAACTCCTGTTATGACCCTATTCAAAGCCTTTCATTTCTCGTACGGTTGATCACTCCCAGCTGCCAGTTTTTCTTGGGCCCTGGAGTTTGAAGATGTGGGAAACACCTCCTCTCATAAGGATATTCTTCTTTCTTCTGTTGTTTTGTCCAGGGACCTATTTCTCTTTATGAAACTTCTCCGTGAGCGGAGGTGTGTTGGTTTTATTGCACATTGGGTGCTTTGGATCTGTCATTTGTTTTAACTTCACCTTCTGTGTGGCGAGTTTCCGTCTTATATCCGGTGGTGCTATTCCCACAAGTGCCTATATTTTTGTGATGGAGTTGGTCTCGTGGTCTCAAGGTAGGTAATTCACCATGTAACACAATCATTATGCGTTTGCCGTGTTAATTCTTTTGCACGATACGCATATCGTGGTATTTATTTACACCGATTTAGCCAATTGCAGACTATATTGACAAGATCCTCTTCTGCGATTCATTGTCGAAATGATCTACTGTCCAGCTAATCGAATTTCAAGAGCCTTCCGGACATCAGTAGCACCATCCAACGCAAAGAATCCATATACAAATAACTAGAACTAAAAGCTCTTTAGGTATTTTAAATATGACGTACACATTTCAACAACACTTTTTCACCATCTGTATTTGCGTGGTAGTAAACGAGTTTGGACTTTGAAAGAAAATTTCTATGAGTAATAGGATTAAGTCACCTTAAAATTGATGGAAAGCATTCCCTCTAAACAGAATTCGTGCAGGGAGGTTCTACGAAAGTAGAATCCGGGCAGTTTGGACATGGTCACTTAGTTAGTAATAACGTAACTTGGTCACTCGGTAGCCGTACTACGATGAGCAAACCACCCGGTCTTGGTTGGTCGAACTTCAGTAGCAATGACAGTTGGGATACACTAGCCTATCAGAGTTGTGGCTCTCAATGTGCTTCCAATTTAGTTGGATTCATAATGTTGGAATGTCCCGTTTTGTAGGGTGAATTATATACACATTTTTGCAGCCTTTCAATTGTTATCAGTCAATATGACATTGCAAATTAGGATTATTGACAAAAATGAATAGGAATGAATGAGATTTCTTCTTCTCTAATTCTTCTCCACCACCTTTTCCCAACATTAGGGGTGGGCTGCCTTGATGAGTTTCCTCCACCTTTCCCGGATTACAGCGTCCTCTTCTTTCAGTCCTTTCTTGACGAGGCCCTTCTTAACTAAATCCTTCCACCTTATCTCTTGTCTCTCTCTGGATCTCTTTCCTCCCACAGGAATCCCTCATGCTTTCTTGACATGACATAACACCTTAATCTTCCCTCTCTGATGACTTCACTAACACTAGTTCCTCCAGCTATTTTTCTTATCTCTTCATTTCGAAGTGTGTCCCTCAGAGAAATACCCAATAGCGACCTTAGTAATATCGTTTCCATCCTATTAAACAGAAATATGGGTAACATAGCTCGTACTGAATGGGAATGGATCAAGAGATAATTTCTGCTATGGATTTCTGAATCATTGTCGTGAGCACCTGATTAAATATGAATCGACGACACATTATCGCTGGGACGATGTGTTGTTGTGATGTAGGCGGCATCAGCTCTCAGCCACGCGTCTCCGCGATGATGTGACGAGAAACCATCACGATGGTTTCGGTGGCGTTTGGTAGCCTTCCTCCATCTTCTCCATTCTCAGTGGGATTGGAAACAGAAGACTGTTCGGTCGCGTTACCAAACTAACTGTTCTCGCAGTCACCACAGAAGTGACGTCTCTTCGTCGCCTACAAGTCAGCTTATATTTGTTTCACCCTGCAATGCGTAATCGCCAACGTCTCGCTTTCTCAGAATTGGTTTCAGAGAACCATTTTGCGCAAACATTATTACAATTTGAAAGTCGAAACCCGTGATTGGTCAAAGTAAAGTTAATGGGGAAAACATATCTTTTATCTGTGTACCCCTACTACTTTCAGTATCTGTTTCCGGTCTTTATTGATAGTCACCGCATGCAGCGCAAGCCCACATCTGTACCATGGAGACTGCTCACGGCCAGCATAAACTTTTTTGAAGCAGTATGGTAGCAATACGCTACCGCTCCAAGAATCAGTTCAGAGAATCACTCTGTGACGTTGCCTAAACGCGGGATTTAGAAACGTTTACTTCACCTAAAAAGGCGTAGTTCATTTTCTTTACATTAACAATCAGAAACACAAAAATTGTACGGGATATGTAAAGTATAACACATTAAGATATATATACATACGTTACATTTGAGATATGGTTTATAAAACTGATACAACGATGGATTTATTCTGTCATCCCAAAATTTACACAAACCATGAGATTGAATAACATTTTCAACAAGGATGTACATTTCTCATATACTCAAAAGAAGTTATGAAATATTTTGACTACAGAGGAGTCCCGCAGTAATTGTGCTGATGTTTGTTAGGTAATGTTCTTGTTATGAGCGGCTGCCGTTACTGATGACAACCATATTTGCAACCACCGTAAGATCCCAAAACCTTTTTGCTTAAAAAATTCACAAAAAAGCATATCCAATACACGAACTTCAATGGCGTACCATCTCCTGTTTCATATTTATCTCTGTTACTACAAAATTTGATATGGGAAATCATTTATACTACGCGAACACATTAAGTGTTAAAATTTTATTGCAATACAACATGTCGTGGTGGCAAATTCCTGCACTTCTGTTTTTACACTATACGGATTTTCACTTTAAATTTATTGCACAGTTAACAAATACAATGCCAAAATGTCATGTTCCATTTAATATAGCACTGAAGAAATAACACACCAAAAATGTCTTTGCATTTCACGTGTGACCGAATACCACATTTAAAATGTATTTCTTTTCACACAAGATCAAGTGAGACAGTATGCATCAGCATCGTTTGTTGAACAGTTATATTATCTGAAGTAACTTCTTCTGGAAGACAAAGTTCAATATCCACACTCACATCTCACATCTGGAATTGCGTTCAGATTTCCTAAAACAAATGTATTTAACACTAAAATTTGTTTGTGTAAATTACTAAAGATCTTAATAACTGCTATGATATAAGTGTATATTTTCGACAAGGCTTAGGTGGATATTGGAAGAATTAGTAACACTTGGGAAGGAAGGGGTCACCATGGCCTCAGCTCGGTATTTTATTTCAGGCTTAAGGAAGTGGCAAAATTTTATTTTGTATGTAAGGAAGTGGAACAAATCACAAAAGAAAATTCTTGGCTCTTTACCACCAACGCGATGGATTTAAAATTTAATTTGTTAAGGACAATAATATGTGGGTGGTGAAAATGTACATTCGCAAATAATTTAAAAGAAAAAAATAAATAAATTACAAAACGATTGTGTAGAAAAATAAATTACATGGTAACTCATAACACTTGGATCAAATGCACCTTGATAAAAAATTTCATATCATTTTTTACATGACCTATTACACAGTTGCTATTATCGCATAGAATAATAACAAAAAATATAAACGTTCAATAGAAAGAACCAGGGGCGGATCCAAGATCTTGTTTTGGGGGGGGGGGGCTTGAGCGGACTTTGGTTTTTGGGGGGGGGTTGGCTTGAGTGAATTTTGGTTCAGAGGGCTTTGGGGGGGGGGGCTTGAGTCTGGAAAAGGGTAGTATTTATAGACTTTTGGGGGGGCTTCAGCCCCCTAGCCTCCCCCCCCCCCTGGATCTGCCCCTGGAAAGAACCATCAGTTTGTAACCTCTCCTTCTCACATTTACAGTAAAACTAATTACTGTGTGAGGCTGTTATATTTGGGAGGTTGTATCCTGTTTTGTACGTTCAGAAGGGCGTACTGGAAGGATTAATTCCAAAATGTTAACTAATAACGTAACAATTCGGTTCCAAGAATATCTTTGCTTGAAACCCGGCCCGTAATGCTAAGCGCAACGAATTTTAATGAGTTTTTTATAAGTCTAGCAACTACTAAATAAAAAACAATATTACATAAGTATACTTCACTTTTAATCTCACCACTTAACACATTTCGTTTCTAAAATTACACCACAGCCGCAGCAAGACTTTTTGTACGTGCTTCTGTACGTATTTTTCTCTTCTCTCACTAAACAATAATACCTCTCTCTCTGACTCTCCAAAGACAACAACACTAATCCTACTTAAACCTAAGAACTTACAACTACCCCAGTACAATATTAAAAACGTCTGTGGAACTCGTTATATTTACAATCTCAGAGTATTTACATTTTTTTAAATTATTAATTATTAATTAATACGAAAATATAAATAATAATATATATACCCATTGATTAGAGATTAAAGGTTGCATCTGCCCCCACATTGAGACAAATGCAATGCTGTCACACCACTTCTATGCCACCAAACAGTATTCATTTGTCGAAATGTATTATACCCCTTGTCCATCTGCATTCCTTTTTGCTACAAGTTCAGTGTGAATCATCTTACAGTACATTCACATGTTACACCTGCTTCTGGCTCACTCATGAAAGTACTATTGTAACTTTAAATGGTCAGTTAACATTTAACACACCATACAGAGAATATTGGTACTTGGACCAAAATAAAATTTGATACTCGTTCGTTGTGCCGTAGCTATCGGCACCCGTTCGACAAAGCCAACAAAATTGTTACACACAACACTGAACGTACATCAACACTCGCACTCCTGTAGTTAGATATCTGCAATCAAAGCTGGGGTAGGGTATTCACCTGGTATTTTACTATGTTAGGTACTTATAAATCGCCTTGGCGATTGTGCAAAGATGTCCGCTCACTTGAGCGAAAGACAAGTAGATGGATTTTGGGCTTTATCTTTTAGGATCAGATTTTAGATTTATACAGTTTGAAAAATTTCGCTGTCGCTAAAAAGGGTGTTCCCTCACCGGGAAAATTGGGTAGAGCATGTCCGCATGTTCAGTGTTTCGTTCGGAGTAGAGTGACTGTTTCAGGCGCTCCCCGAACAATAACTTCGGCATTTATTTCTAACACGAGACATGGTCTTCCTGTGCCGAATTGACCTTGCATCTCCCCATGAAACTACCTGTATTGCACCCGTTTCTTTTCCCATTCGTACCTTCAAATGTGTGGCGTGGCTTGTAAGCTCTGGCGAACTCCATTTCATGCCCGACTTCACTCCCACCAATGTGAGCCAATTGTTGTCTATTCTGAAATCCCCATTGCACCCTAAAATTACATAAGGTTCCATTTCCATTTGAAAAATATGTTTGACTGCTTTTGTTTTGTTGCTTTTAACAGTAGTAATTGCCTTCCCCTTGACGGGCCACCTAACTATCATCTTTTCCTCGTCTATTGCTGACATAATTTTACATAAGGTTGTTTCTTCCCGCACTACCTCAGCTTGTTCTTTCCCCTTGCTTATACTAAGCTCTACAGAGACTATATTTTTATTTACAGCATTTAATTCCTCCTTGCATTTTCTTTGGTTCTCAGCAACAATTCTCTTAACGTCTTCAATAACCGCACACTGTTTCTCATTGTTACTTCGCACACCCTGTTCCACCAGTACCGCAACTTCTCGTTGTACCTTTTCTTGAAAATTGTTTAATTCTGCTTTCACTTCTTGCTTCCATTTCTCATGAAATTTATTTAATTCATCCCTCACAGATAGTAATCCTTCTTCGATCTTCTTTTGACTCAAATCGATCCTTTCATTAATTTCTGTTTTCATTTCTTGATTTGCCTTTTCTAGTTTCTTTTCCATTTTCATCAAAAACGACATTAATGATTGGGTATCCAATTGGGTATCCTGGTTCCTTTCTCGAGTTTTTAGTGACCGGCTTAATTCTGGTGAGATCGTTCCATCATCATGATATTCTCTCCCCCCATTAATATTACATCCATTCATTAGCTCGACATTCTGATCATTACTGCTATTATCAAAATATTCATCCACCCTCTTTACGTCGGATTCGCCATTAGGACTGCTAGTATTTCTTGTCGGACCTTGCAAATCATTGCTCGCATCTCCCACATTTAGACTAATTGCACCAGTACTGTCTGTCCGCCAACCCGACATTTTACTTGTATCTTCGAAATCACTTCCTACATTCATTTTCATTAAATCAACGTAATTACTTGCCATATTTATCAAAAAAATACCTTGACGTAACCAACACACACAAAAAAAATTATTTGGAACAACAAGAAATTCTTTTGACACACAACATTTCCTGCTTTATCAAATTAAATCATTAATACCCTTAGTACCACACTGATATCAACGCCGATAACATTGACAAGAGAAACCAAGAAACCAACTTTACTTACTACTATTCTTTGTAGCTTCTGTAAAACATTTCAGAAATGCAGAACAGAATAAATCCACTCCAGAACAGAGCTGAAATTTAAATCCAAACACACACATACAACTAAAACAAAAATTATATAATTACTTATAAATAAATGCCCCCCTTTTTGTTCAATAATTTTCTTTTATTTCTCTGCCTTATTAATTACGAGATATCCACAGACGCCTAATTTTAAGGTAAACATTCTACTAGATTCCTTTTACAAATTTAGTTTTTAACTTCTTTTACAATAATCTATTGTTATCCTTGAATTTAATTCTTTACTATTATTAGAATTTAAAGTTGTTGCAGTTCAAATCTGTAAACTTTGTCTCTCAATCAAAATTAATTTCAACAGTTAAACTTTTACGTTAATTTTCAGTCTTTAGTTTACCACACAGCAACAACTTCTTATTGCTCTCCCAATCACTTTAACTACCGACGACTCTTCTAGTAGTCCCACGTAGATTAGATAAACATGGATCGGTACTTGCCAAATGCGCCTTTCCGCTTCGTAGTTCTTCGTCCGCCACGTTGTCGTTTCAGCAGACTTGTCCACCTCCGTTCTGCAGCATCACCATCAGAAGATTCCTCTAGCCAGAAATCAATACTTACAACTTCTGCTGCTTTACCAATTCTGACAACCTGGTCCACATGCAATCCGCCGCTTCACAAAAACCTCAGATCCTGGCAGGGTAAGCCACATGTAACCTCTCCTTCTCACTTAACAGTAAAACTAATTACTGTGTGAGGCTATTATATTTGGGAGGTTGTATCCTGTTTTGTACGTTCAGAAGGGCGTACTGGAAGGATTAATTCCAAAATGTTAACTAATAACGTAACATTTCGGTTCCAAGAATATCCTTGCTTGAAACCCGGCCCGTAATGCTAAGCGCAACGATTTTAATGAGTTTTTTTTATAAGTCTAGCAACTACTAAATAAAAAACAATATTACATAAGTATACTTCACTTTTAATCTCACCACTTAACACATTTCGTTTCTAAAATTACACCACAGCCGCAGCAAGACTTTTTGTACGTGCTTCTGTACGTATTTTTTCTCTTCTCTCACTAAACAATAATACCTTCTCTCTCTGACTCTCCAAAGACAACAACACTAATCCTACTTAAACCTAAGAACTTACAACTACCCAGTACAATATTAAAAACGTCTGTGGAACTCGTTATATTACAATCTCAGAGTATTTACATTTTTTTAAATTATTAATTATTAATTAATACGAAAATATAAATAATAATATATATACCCATTGATTAGAGATTAAAGGTTGCAAGTTGCAGCTTTATATTTTGTAATACTCGAGAACATGATACTAATCAACTAAAATATATTTCCTGGATTAAAAGAAATTACTCATCATTTCTAGCATTTTAATCTAGAATGTTAGCATTCAAATGTAATTACAAATAACGTTAAACCAGTTTTGTGGACTTAAGCAAATTCTTAAACTGCAGTAACGAAAGGCATTACACAGTATTCTATATATACCCACCTTTAACTGGAACAACAAATGTCATAAAGTGTTTTCTTTTAGAATTTGCATAACACCAACTCTTGATACGTAGAGCGCATAGATATTTCTTGTTTACATTCACATCGCTTTGCTGAGCGGATTTTCAAAAACAATACAAGTCAGGATGGCAATCCAGAAACGAAAGTAAATTGATCACTTCTTTCTTCATAACGGTAAAAATTGTGTAGTAATATTTAATAGGAGCTATAATGTATTTAATCATATGATACTTACGTGAAAACATTATGGTATCCACGTAGAAATAACATGCACCTTGATAAAAATCAAGTCGCAAGTTGCAAGTGTATGCCATAACACTATGGTCTGTGGTGTAATTTAAACCTAACATAACATTAACGGAGAGAAAATCGCAATTCCAGTTGGATGTGGAAAGTATAACTGCCTAAAGACCTTAAGCCGACGCTAGCGCTCAAAGAATCAGTTCAGGGAACTACTTTCGCCCAGAGCCGGATTATGACAGCGTGGGGCCTGAAGCAAATGCTAACAAGAAGCTCTTGGTTTGCTTTAGGTACTAAAGTTTAGGATGTAAACTGAAACAGCACATTTACGAAACTATCTTTCGTGATTTAATGTGGTAAAATTTAGATACAACAGTAGCCAAATCTATATTCTAAGTAAATCATTTTCTTTATTCATTAAAGCCGGATCATTAAAAAGCATAGGCGCTAACCCCCCCGAAAGCGTGAGGCCCGTATCATTTACTAACTCTTGCTACGTGGCTTATCCGGTACTGCTTCTGCCCTGAAACTCGCTGGTCAATTCTTTTTTTTTTTTTTTTTTTACTTATGGCTTTATGCTGCGTCGACGTCGAGGTCATTACTGGCGGCATGGGACTGAGGGAAAGGACCGGGAAGGAGTTCGGCCATGGCCTTTTTTGAAGGAAGCATCCCGATATTCTCCAGGTGAAATAAGGGTAAACCATGGAACACCCAAATCTGTATGCCCGAACAGGGTCTTCCTCCCGAATGCGAGGCGAGAGCGTTAAACCATGCCCACCCACCAACTCTCCCATATATTGTAAGCACCCCTATTATATAACAAGTTGCATCCTCAAATGAAATTAATGAACAGATCATACAGAAACTGACAGCGAGAGCAACAAATCCTGAGGGACTTAAATAACGTCACAGAGACTTAAACACGCCATCCGTCTATCTGTCACCGTAAAATTTCATGACAAATGTTATTTATTTACAAAAAACTAACCACTGTCCTTCTTAATGATATGCAGTATTTCATTGTCAAATTTCATCAAGACTGGGTGAACTGTTTAGTCACGAAAACGTTATGTGCATTTAAAATATTAATACAGGGTGTTTCAAAAAGGACTTTACAACTTTGAAAATTCATATAGAGCGTTCTGGTAGCTCAGTGACTAAGTGCTTGCTTTCAAAACTTTCGTTTCTCCTTCCCCGGGCACGAATCCCGGCAGGCGCAGGAATTTGGAGAGTTGTGTTTAATCATATGAGCTATGCCAGGACGTTCCGTGGTTCGGATTCCACGTTAAACTGTAGGTCCCAGAGGAAAGGAACTGGCCGTCCTACCTATGACACAATGGCTTAGTATGCCTCCTTCGGGGGGATCCAACCAACCTTCGGGTTGAGGACTAAGTTAAGTTATAAATTTTATGAAACAAGGTACAGAGCTGGTTTTGGTGTTGTTTTAAAGGAAAGCACTTCAAGTTTTTTTTACCTTAAACTAAAGATGTTCTATGTGGCTTCCGTTGGTTATTCTGCAGACATCCCATCGGTAGTCGATTTCTTCCCAGACTCGCACTAGCATTTCAGGCGTAACTTGCTCAGCAGCAGCGTAAATTCTTGCTCTAAGTTCACGCAGAGTGGCCGGCAAAGGAGGTACGTACACCATATCTTTTATGAAACCCCAGAAGAAAAAATGTAGCGGTGTCAGGTCTGGGGAATGGGGGGGGGGGGGCATGCAATTGCCGCATCACGGCCAATCCATTGACCTGGAAAGCGGTCATTGAGAAAATCCCGGACGTAAGTCAGATAGTGTGGTGGTGCGCCATCTTGCATAAAGAGAACATTTCGCTCTCGGTCATCCTCATCGATCTGTTGTATCAAAAATTGTTGCAACATATCAAGGTACACTATCCCGTTGAAGGTTCTCTCTTGAAAAAAAAGGGGCCGTACATTTTCCTCTTGCTCAACGCACAAAAAACATTTACTTTAGGGCTATCACGAACATGTTGCAATGTTTCATGTGGATTTTCACTGCCCCAAATCCTACAGTTATGTATGTTAACCTTGCCACTTAAGTGAAAAGTTGACTCGTCAGAAAAGATTATGTTGTCCAAGAAATGTTCATCATCACCCACTCGATTTAACATATCCACACAGAAGTTCCTACGTGCAATCTTATCAGTGTCTTTAATTGCTTGTAAAAGCGAATATCGGTATGGTTTCAAATGCAAACGTTTTCTCAACACACGCCAAACCGTCGTATGTGGGACTTGCAGCTCACGAGATGCACGCCGGGTCGATTTCGTAGGGCTGTTGATAAAACTTTTTCTCACTTGCTCAACGACCTCGTCAGATGTGCTTGGACGACCTGAGGATTTTTTATGTTTTACTGAGCACCCTGTTTCTACAAAACATCTTTGCCACTCATAAATTGTAGGCCTACTAGGAGGATCTTTAGCATACTTGGTACGAAAATTACGCTGAACTGTTGTCGCAGACTTCGATTCTTCAAACCAAAACACACAGCTAGTACGCTCGGGTCCAGTGAAGGCAGCCATCTTTAACGTAACTGCCGCTAGCGCTTGTGTGGCGCGATTAGGCAATAGCGGAGTCAAAACTTGAAGTGTTTTCCTTTAAAACAACACCAAAACCAGCTCTGTACCTTGTTTCATAAAATTTATATGAATTTTCAAAGTTGTAAAGTCCTTTTTGAAACACCCTGTATAGATAATGAATAGTATGCCAGTAGAGAATATGCAGTGCCTGTATAGTTGTAACCCTTTCCAGCAGGGCAGCCCGATCGACCCCATGAACCACATAACATCGTGGACTGCAAGTCGAAACCCGGAGACAGGTTGCTGGCCCGCGCCGTGGTCAAGTCCGACTTCCGTCCTCTGGGCTTCGCCGAGGCCACGTGGTTCTACCCGCAGAGTGGCCACGACGCTCGAACCATCCACTGTGTGCGCGTGCTCGACCAACGCAAGGACGGCACCGGGGGCTACGCGCAGATCGTGCGCGGGGGTGTCGGCCACCACTTCGTGGAGATCAGCTTCAAGTCGGACTTCAGTCGCGGCTTCAAGTTCATAGTCGAGGTCTACGGCCAGTGACCGCAGCCGGCAGGTATATGTGGTCGGCTGGTCTCTCATTCATAATTAACTAGCTGTTACCCGTGACTGCGAACACATGGACTTACAATTTTATACACAAACTGACTGCCACATAAACAATGCCTGAGTGACCGATACCCTATTACAGATACTAACACATGCTATCCATCTGTCTGTCATCGTTTTCTTAACTTTCAAAATTTCATGACAAAATATCCCGAAAAGAGGTATCTTCATAATGATAAATAACATTTCCTTCTCGAATTTAATCAAGGTCGGTTCAGCTGTTTAGTCGTAAAACTCAACAGACAGGCAGAAAGCCAGAGTTACTTTCGCATTAATAATATTAATGTAGATTCTACTGTTTGGTTGTATACAGCGTGTATTGTTTTTATGAGTTGTTTCGTTACAGAGATTGCTAAATCTAGATGTCAGAAGGTCGTATTGTTTCACTGCCGGTTATAAGGCCGTTATGGCGCTTCTTCAGAACGTTGTATATTAAATTAGATAAGTCTTCTGAAAGCAACTTCTCAGACTATTCACATTTTTTGAAGGGGATTGCCTGGGAGAGGAGTTTCAGATTTTCAGTTTTGAAGGCGCGTCAGGTGTTTATACTTGTATGAATTTTCACTATCTTCCAAAAAGTAAAACAATTTAAAAATCTCTCCTTTTTTAAAATTGTTTGATATCAGTTTGAATAGACTTTTGATTCCTCCTTCCCCTAGGGATTTCAGAAGTACTGCAAGAATCTCTTCAATTCCAACCACCTTTTTGATTTTAAATCTTTCAAAACTCTATTAAATTCGGTTCTTAAAACAGCATCTTCTAAGTCATTAATGTCGACATTGCCTTCTTTTTCCAGTACACTGTTGTACAAATCATTCCTAACATACAGTTTCTCTATGCATTCCTTCCAACGGATATCTTTATCTTTCTACAGCAGTTTTACTGTCTATACATCTTTTCTAAAGAAGGAGGCTATAAATTGTGTTTATTACATATCATCATGAATTAAAATGAAATTATTTACTTTTAATTAAATGATACTTAGTCATTTTTCATCAAAGTGCTACAATATGTCGTGTTCTGCCAGTGGTCAGAAAATGGGTATCAATGGGTAACACTCCACAAGTCCTGAATCCTGTTACGTGATTCATATTTCAGGAAACATTCACTCATCTTCGCCGCTGAAGCTTAGACTAGTAACCTTGAATATTAGCCTTTCATTTTGGCAGTTGAAGTAGGTAAGGGCTGAACTAAGAAAGTAATCTTGAACTTCGATAACGATGTATAAAATGTGACTATACAAATCCTCACAAAAAATTGTAAAAAGAAGTCCACGTAGCTACGAGATGAAGGGTTATTTCTTTTACTTGTTGTCAAATACAAACAAAAAGAGATTTAAAAGCAGAATCAGTAAGATGTAAGAAAGCAGCAGCTATTTTGTATCTACTGCAATGTTGATGTGACTCACTGCATGATCTTTGCAGGATAGCCTTCTGGCTCGGGTTGCAGTGCTGGGTATAGTACTAATAGCCTTCTCATCTACCAACTTAATAATCCTCAGTTATTTGGGTAGTTTGAGTGATACCTTTTCATAAAGCAGTGGCCAATTTTGAGCCTGCCTCGTAAGCCTATTTTTTTTTTTTTTTTTTTTTTTTTTTTTTTTTTTTTTTTTTACTGCTTTACCTCTCTCAACAGTGAGGTCTTTATAGACGGGAAAGGATGGGGGCAAGGAATGTGAAGGAATTCGGCCATGGCCTTTTTAAGGAAGCATCCCGGCATTTGCCTGGAGTGATTTGGCCTACTTGTTGGGACGGGATTTAAGAGCAGGTAACAGTCATGCAACTTTAATTTTTAGGTCACTGAGATTTATGGTCCATGCGTTTTTAGCCTGAGGTCCACCTGCATAATTTCTTCGTCCATCTGTTATTTGATTCAAATACAATTTTTAGTGACATAATACCAAATGCCTATCGAAATATGGCAAGTATTTATAATTAAATTTTTAAAAATATTTTTCCATTAAATTTTGTTTACTTGTCTTTTAAATAAATTATTATTTATTTAAAAGAACACCACACCATCTGACAGACTGTGTGGTGTGCTCTCTCTCTCTCGCTCTTATATCCCTACTTGCGGTCACTTTTACGTCGGCAACCCGAACTTTTTATGTTATTTACATGTCTCTATTTTAAATTAATTATAATTTATTTTAAAATAAACAAGTGAATGAAATTTAAAAAAAATATTTTGAAAATTTAATTAAAAATACTTGCGATTAAATTTTGATAGGCAACCCCCCAGATTAGTATTTTGCTACTAATAAATAAAAATTGCATTTCAGTTAAATAGCTAATGGACTTAGAAATCATAGAGCTGGATCTTGGACTATTTCTATAATCATGCGTTGGAAACCATCTGATACTCAAGCGTTGTTAAGCCACAATATAATCAAGGGAGACCCTACTGCTCGTCTTCGGCATTATCATATAATCTTTATTTGAGACTCTTCTGTAAACTTCTTCCCTTACTTATCATTTCCAAAAGACGTTCGTACTTTTCCTTCACTACTTTTAAAATTCTTCAATTTTCCGACTTTCTGGTATTCCGAATTTCCATACTTCACTACCACAAAGTTCTCTGCTTTTTACATCAATTTTAAAAAGTCCTTTCTCCACCCTAGATCAATATTTGAAACTAAAACATATCTTTTTTCCACGAAGGCTCTTTTCGCTAATCCTATTCTGCTTTTGACATCATTCCTGATATGGTCATCAGACGTTACTTTACTTCCTAAGTAACAGAATGCATTTGTCATATATGATCATATTTTTCTATTTAATCTACTATTATTAACATTGCCTATTACCTAATGATTGCAATCAATAGAAGGATTCGTTATATACCTACGCAATCTGAGGACCATTCTTTTTTTGGCACATTAATGCGGGGACGATTGTTTGGTGTCTGTTCAGATTTTATTTTTTGTGGCACAGTGATCATTTGAAAACATAACATTTGAAAATACTTGTGAAACGTAAACCCAAATATTAAGCAGCACTGATTATCGGGTAAGTAGCGTTAAAAACATCTTCACTACGTTGACTCTGCCTTATCAGTGCCATGCTGCTAATTCAACTATCTGATATGATGTAAATGATAACGTAATGATGTTTTTCAGGTCGAGTTGGCGCTGCTGTTGAGTTACAAGCGCCAATAGTCGTTGTAACAAGCCATTACATGCTGGCCTGTTTCGCTGGACTGTCACAGAATGGTCTATCCACGTGGAAGACGCTTGGTGTGCTGGCTCCTATGTTTACGAGGTTCTGGAACTTAACAGTCTGGGCTGGTGTAACTGTACAATTTGTATCTATTTTAATGTAAGAATGTAACTTTTGTATATATATTTTACAGAGTAAATGAATAGTCGTCCGCATTTGATTTTTATAAGAAAACCTGACGAACATTATGTTTTACAAATGTTTATTCTTTAAAGTCCGTTTATTTTTATAACAGCGTGCTGATCGTGTTGTTGTTATTATTAGGACATTAGGCGAGTCAACGGAGGGTTCATTAGCGCCGTAACAAACAATTGGTAAGTTAGAGTGACTTAAAAATAAGCTAACTTACAGTCTGCATGGCCGAATGTAAAGAGGTCGGCCATACAGACAGCACTATAATGTAAAATAATAAATCATGGATGTACACTTGACAAAGGAACAAGAATTCGAGGTGATAGTTGCAACTGTACACGAATAGAAAAAAGTGATCACTTCTTTTTAGGAGTTTTTACAAAGAAGCCTGATGTAAAAAACTCAGCTGACCACAATGTTACAGAAGTAAATGTATCAGAGCTATAGTAAAGACCTACAATAATTATGACAATGATCGTAAAGCCATTAATAAATTTGGAATACCATTTATTACCAAAACAAAAATAACATCATTTTGTTTTGGTACTCATATAGTCTTAATCGGCATGTTTCTCTATTGCAGCTAGTGAAGTATCAGCAAAACCTTTGGGTTTTTGAGCTTAGAGCTTTTCGTCTCGTCGACATCGAGGTCGTCAGAGTTGAGAATAATTGGGCTATGGTCTTTTGAAGGAACTATCTCTGCATTCACCTGTAACCATTTCAAGAAACCATGGAACACCCAAATCTGGATGGCCTAAGGGGGATTCGAACTCGCGTCCTTCCGAATGCGAGTCCAAAGCGTTACCGCTCACCCACTGCCCACTGTAAAACCTTAAGTGTTGGTATTTCAAAATAGGTTTTCTTCGGCTCTCACAAGATGCACGCATGACCTAATGTCACTAATATCTGTATATTATTATGTAGATGTACGACAGGATAGTATGTACCAAGTTTTTCATTGAAAAAAATCTTTTAATAAATAACTATAAAACATGGGCACGGTGCCGAAAGTGACCAGTTAATATATATGTATACGAATTATTTTTTAAAAGTTATATATTTACAATTCTTTTTTTTACAAAATAACCTTACCGCCTTCAAAATTCTCTCCAACCAGTTAATACATTTGTCCCTTTGTCCCATCGGTGCTTCCACTGTGTGAAACGTTTTCTGTAGTTATCTTTAGAAATTGCTGACAGCTCTTCCCTCGTTTTCTCTTGACCTCTTCAATGTTGTCATATCGGTGTCCTTTAATGCCTCTTTTCATTTCGCACGGAACCAGGTCAGGCGAGAAAGGTGCATTTGGTAGCGGAACCATGCCATTTTTAGCCAAAAACTGCCCAGCAGAGACAGCTGTGTGTGCAGGTGCATTATCGTGGTGGAAGAACCAGTCTCCTGTCTGCTACAAATCGGGTCTTTATTGCTGAACATTGTTGCGTAATCCTCTTAAAACATCCAAATAAAAAGTTTGACTGACGATCTGATGTGGGGGAACAAACTCTGAATGAAAAACCATATGAGAATTGTTTTGATGTTTGATTTGACTTGACGACATTTTTTTGGGCGGGGTGACAACGACGTCTTCCGTTGGCTTGACTGTTGCTTTGTTTCTGGGTCGTAACCATAGCACCATGACTCATCACCAGTAACGACCTCTGACAGAAAATCTGTATCAATTTCATTCTGTTGTTTCAAAGCATGACATGTTTCAATTCGAAGTTCTTTTGATTGTCAGTCAGAGCCCGAGGAACAAACTTGGCTGAAACCCTTTTCATTTCCAAATCTTCGGTTAAAATTCACTCAACCGAGCTCCAAGATAACCCACTAGTCTCTGACAATTGATCAATTTTTTGTCTACGGTCTGAGATCACAAGCTCTCGAATTTTTTCAACATTTTCGTCGATTCGGGCAGTTCATGGACGTCCAGAACGAGGTTTGTCATCAATCGACATGTCGCCATTTTTAAACCGAGCGAACCACTCTAACACTTGAGCTTTTCCCATAGCGTCATCTTTGTAAACTGTTTACAACATTAAAACAGTTTCAGCAGCATTTTTACTGTGTATAAAACAAAATTTCACAACTGCACGTTGTTCAGTTAAACTAGCCATCATAAAAACGAAACAATAACAAAACAGTGCTAGCAAAAACAATCACTGCTGATTAAAAGAACAATCCAGTTCGACAACACAGGTGGCACTGAACTGACGATGAGTTGCGATATAAACGTACTACACAAGTTACGCCCACTGCAATGCTATTCGGGTTAGTTTTGGGTACCCCCTCGTGTATATATATATGGGTGTCTAACGTGTGGTATTACACTGATCAAATATGTACTAGTTCCAGCAATTTTTTTTTTTTTTTGGAAGGTCGTATGTGACCAAATGTAAACTTCCGGAAAACAAACAAAAAACCAATCCAGAAGCCTTATTAGATTTTTTAGCTTTATATGGTATTTTTGTTTGAAATATATTAGCTTAACATGTCCCACTATACCTTTTCAAAAGAAACTGATAATTCTGTCCTCAAGGAACAAAAAACGCCAGAAAAGGCAAATGAAACATGTCGATTACCCCCTTTTTAAAAAACCGATTCAATTTTGTTTCTTCTAGCTTTTATTGTTTGGACATTTGATTTAACCTCCTAATTTAATACTCTTTGTTGAAGAAGGTATTCGCTTACCAGGTAATAAAGTTCATGAAAGAGAAAGAATATGATGCTCTATCGTACAGACGTATTAAAAAGTCTGTTTTTGTTATCTATTTCACAAATAGACATTTGTAATTAACTTTCAGGTTCACTATATTGTTGGTTGTCCCATTCCTACAACAAAAATATTCAACCACTAAATTTGATTGCCACCACCGTCTATAAGGAAGTTTCTATATTATGTGACACACTCGTTTTCTGAGTTGTCATTGTGTTATCTATTTTTATACCAGGACTCTTGTAAATGGGACACATTACAGTTAATAAATGCACCTACAATATGAATAAAGATTCTAGAAAAAACACACCATTTCAACTGCAATGTTTAAAACACTTATATATAGTACATATCACATGCAAATACTTGTTTTATATACATTTTTGGATATATTGGAGAAGGTGCAAATAATCTATAGGTTTTCTTTATCAAAAGACTAATTCATACTCTTCTGTCATAAAATAATTATTACAGCTTTATATTAATAATATATTTGAGGATTTTGCAAGTTATTTTTGTTTCTTAAATTGAAATTGTTACATGGAAAATAGACTAAACAAGTGAAAATATTCTGTGATGAAAGATTCATAAGAGAATAAGTATAGTGGTAGTTATTTGAAATTGAGATTTAAAAAAAGTTATATATGAAATGTTCTCGGGTGACTAGCCGAGTTAAAGAAGTGTTCTGGCACAGAAGATGGCGAAATATCGTGTAATTACAACACTTGTTTGACTTGGCTAGTCACCCGAGAACATTATTTATATTCTCAACGCCAAAAGAAACTGCGTTCTCATGTTTTAAAAAGTTCTTTTCACATGTGCATTGAAGTAACGTTAAAAGCATCTTAATAGATGATTAATGCTTTATGAAAACTTTTTTTTTTCCTTTGTGAAGAGTGTTATGATGAATTTGTGACATGAAACGTGACTGAACGAATATGATGTACACCTACTTTATAAGCTCCAGATCCTTGCGAAGAAAGTGGTATTAGTGGAAAGGTGGCACTGCTCAACTTCTCCATTACTAATGTGGTACGTTCATTCTAATTAAGTTTATTATCTATTTCAGTCTTAAAGAATTTTAGACGAATTGTTTTTCAAATTATTTTATTTCAGTAATTTATACGTACTGTACATGGTTATTGTTTGCGCTGATGTGATAGTAGGCAGGATATTATAAGATTGTATTTTTTCTTCTTAGGTTTTTACGCTTCGTTGACGTCGAGGTCTTTAGAGACTTGAAATTGTTAACAGCGGAAAGGAATTTGATCATTATATATCTTACAAATAGAACTTTACAGGTAGTCATATGAACCAAAATTATTATTTATTTATTTATCGAATGATATTTAACAAAATATACGAAAGGTATGGACCAATAAACGCTTAATAATACTTCACTAGAAGGTTAAGTTCTTTCACCAATCATTTTAAACTTTCATATCGGTGATCCTGCTTTCATATTTAAAGGATCACCGATACGAAAATTTAAAATTAATGGTGAAAGAACTTATCCTTCTAGTGAAGTATTATTAAGCGTTTATTGTTCCACACCTGGATGGTTCCATTTGAAAAATGGACTAAAACAAGGAAGTGCCCTATCACCCCTCTTATTTATTGTAGCTATGGATAAAATATTGAAGAAGGTGGTGCAGAGCATTGGGGAAGGAAAAATGAAAGCAATGGTATTTGCAGACGACCTATTAGTTTGGGGAGAGGATGAAAGAGAGGTGCAGGATCAGCTGAATGTGTGGGAGAGAGTAGTTGCAGCCTATGGTATGAAGTTCTCTGCGAGAAAAAGTGAAGTGGTGATAACAACAAGAAAGAAGAACAGGACGGACATAGGCATATCACTTAGAGGGGAGCAACTAAATAGAGTGGAATGTTTTAAATATTTGGGAAACTGTATTGAAGAAAATGGAGGAAACAGGATGGAAATAAACGAAAGAGGAAGATGTGCAGATGGATTTTTTAAAAGTATTAGAAGCCTGGTATGGAGTAGGGATGTCCCACAAAAGAGTAAAGAGTCAATATATAAAACATATTTTGTACCAATTTTAACATATGGAGCAGAAACATGGGTGATGAAGGAGAGAGACAAAGGGAGGGTACAATCGGTGGAAATGAAATTTCAGAGGAGTACAGTGGGAGTAACAAGAAGAGACAGAATAAGGAATCAGGGAGATGATAAAGGAAGAATCGCTACAACAAAGAATTGAAAAATCTAGGCTACAGTGGTACGGGCATGTAAAGGGAATGGGAGAGGAGAGGCTACCAAGGAAGATGCTGGACATGGAGCTGAAAGGGAAGAGACCTAGAGGAAGACCGAGGGACAGATGGACTAAAGGTGTTAAGAAATGTGTGGAGGAAAGAGTTGGAAATTGGGCGTCAGTGGAAGAAGAGAGATGGTGGTTATACAGGAAGCGCTGGCGAGGCTTTTGTTCCCAGCAGACCCGGCCAGTGGCTGGAAGCTGTCCTAGATGATGATGATATCGGTGATATACCGACGACACAATAAAAATATACAGACGATTGGATAATAACTTTAGCGTACATACTTAGAGGTCGGAAAACAGGTTACGGGAGACCATCTTCTGGAATGTGTTGTCGCAAGTGGGAGATACAACGTTGTCAAGCTAAAACACTGAAAAACGATTTACACTTTAATAATAAACTGGCTGACAGAGAACTTAAAGTCAGCTTCGAAGGTAACTTCTTTATCGACAACAGGAAGCCCAGGTATCATGGTGTCATATCTCTCAGAATGCTATCTGTCAGTGACCACCTTCTTCTAAAGCTTTGAGGCACAAATTGGGGAGCCACGCTGCGGTATTAATGCACTGAACTGGAGAGTACTGTGCTCCAGGGCGGATAAACAGCGCTCATACTACTATCGTGGTCTAGATGAAAAACAACGTTTTGAGTTTTTAATTCTGCCAGTTTACTAAAGTACAGACTTTGATGACATCCCAGGGATTTATTTGATTTTTCAACCCGTATTGTTTAGTGAGAATTAAGTTTTTTCCGGTGTATTGCTGACAAGAATTCTTCTCGGGTATTCTACCCTATAACTCCAGTGTTTAAAAATGGGAATGTTAATGATCCTCAGAATTATAGGCCGGTCTCGTTAACTTCAATATTTTGCAGGATTTTAGAACATATCATCTATTCAAATGTCATGCGGTTCTTGGATGAAGGTGAGCTTTTAAATCCAAATCAACATGGATTCAGAAAAGGCCGATGCTGCGAAACACAACTTGCACTTTTAATTCACGACTTGTGCCGAATTATAGATGAGCAATCCCAGGTTGATTTGGTTCTATTAGACTTTAAAAAAGCTTTTGACACTGTGCCTCACACTAGGTTACTTAGGAAACTTCGCGGTTACGGCATATCTAGACAAATATGTGACTGGGTTGCGGACTTCCTGAAGGGCAGAACGCAGTGTGTAGTTCTCGACGGTGAGCATTCATCAGTTACTGAAGTGGGGTCTGGAGTTCCCCAGGGAAGCGTGTTAGGGCCTCTGTTGTTTCTCATATACATCAATGATCTATGCGACATAATCGGGGGGATGAAAAGATTATTTGCCGATGATGCTATTATTTATCGCGAAATAAAAACTCAGGACGACTGCGCTTTGTTACAAGACGATATTATGAAAATAACTGCGTGGTGTAAAGATTGGCAGTTGGAATTAAACGCTAAAAAGTGCCAAGTCATGCGTGTAAGTAAAAAGGTGACACCATTTACCTATGATTATACAATTAATGGCACTGTCCTTAGAATGGTGGATTCCGCTAAATACCTAGGGGTAACAATTAGTAATAATTTGTCGTGGAATGTGCATATCGAGAATGTATTGGGAAAAGCAAATCGTATTCTCCGATTTCTAGATCATAATTTAAATCAATGCACTCAGGAAGTTAGATCGGTTGAATACAAATCACTAGTACGTCCTCACTTAGAGTATTGTTGTTCTGTGTGGGGTCCCCATCAAAAGGGGTTAATGGAGGCCTTAGAGAAGGTCCAAAGAAGAGCCGCCCGATTCGTGACAGGTATATATAGTTGGAGGGAAAGCGTAAGTGCGATGTTGAAGGAGTTAGGTTGGGAAGACCTGGAACACCGAAGGCGTTGCTCTCGACGGAAGCTAATTGAAAAATTCACGACAGACGTATTTCGGAATGACAGCCAGCAAATATTGCTACCAGCAACATTCATATCTCGAAATGACCGCGAAAATAAGATAAGAGAAATCAGGGCCAGAACCGATTCATTTCTGTACTCATTTTTCCCACGAGCGATTAGGCAATGGAATAGAGAGGATTTACCTTGCGAGTAAACTTAAAATCCGACAGGAGTAGCTTTCGATAAAGCACTCCAGCCATCCTGATCTGGGTTTTCCATGGTTTTCCCGGATCGCTCCACGCAAATGCGGGGATGGTTCCTCACAATAGCCCATGGGCGCCTCCTGCCATATCCCTTATAACCCTTCCAAACCATAACCCTTTTCGATAGGTGCAATGCACCCTACGCCACACACTTTTAGTGAATCGCGGAGTAATAATAATAATAATAATAATAATAATAATAATAATAATAAGGTCTTCCGTCCACAACATTTCGGCAGCAACCTCCACTGCCTTCATGAGGCGAAATGCCATATGGAAGTTACCATTGCGACGACACAGAACCGACTATCGGTGCTGTGTCGTCGCAGTGGTAGCTTCGCTATGACATCCCACTTGATGAAGGCAGCGGAGATTGCTGCCGAAACGTTGTGGAAAGAAGAAATTATCCGGCAGAATATCCGAGAAGAATTCTTGTCGTATTGCTAACTGTTAAAGTACTATCGGAAAATGTAATCTAAATTAAAATTAATTCAAAATATTAATATTATTATGACATATATGATTACAAAATTTAAACAAAGGCGAGAACATTTCTTTTTGCATCTAACATAAAAACCTTCCCTTGTGCTCAGAATCGACAAAGAGATTAATTTTCTCATGTATGTGCCACTCAAATTCTTGTGCAAATACGAATTCTTCTCTTGTTTTCTATCTTTAAATAGCTTCATAAGTGATTCCTAAATTGAATTCTTTCTCGGCGAAATCAGTTACAACTTTATGTAGAGTCAATCCTTGAAACTTGTGTATGCTGGATACAAATGCAACTTGAATCGATAATAGTATCCTAGTGCAAGGATGTGATAGAATCATAAATTTAGCTGCCACTTGCGAAATTGGAACTAAATCGTTGTATACAAAATGAAATTTCTGTAATAACAAGAAATGACCAGCAATAAAAAATAAAAATATTTGAAAACTTGGATAATAGGAAATGCTCCATTCCCAGCAGCAGCGTATACAGACGTGTGATGTCACTCAAGCGACCACCAATCCTAGAGCGTTTTCTGTGACGTGACGAGAGACCATACTTTAATTTTATTTCTGTTTCAAATTTTTTTTCTGCTTAGACCCTTATTTCTGATGGTAAACCGTCTGATGATAATAAATTTAGCAGAGAGGAATCGAAGGGTCTTTGACAACCATCTCAAACAATTTGTATTGTGTACAACTCACAATTGTCAATTTTTTAACATAAGAATGTTTTTCGCAGCAACTTTGGTTCCAGTCAAAGCCATTTGCATGATATATCGAGATGTTTACCCTCGCCGAAAACCGCACAAATCAGTTAAACATTTTCTGTTTTGGCCATTCTGCCAATGTCTCAGGTTATTCAGGGACAAAGTAGAATATACAAAAGTTGTTGAATTACCGTGTAAAATTTTAATACAATTTCAAAAACTTCTTTTGACCCGTTTCTGGCAGACTGCGCCATTTTTGTAACATACGAGAATTTATAGGATTTTACAATTTTTTTCCATATAAACTAAGTAAAAATTTTCAGTTTATGCCTTTCACTCAATGTCAGAGGCGTTCAGGGTATAAGTGGATTACACAAAAATCTTATATATATATATATATATTGTGGTATGACAGAGACACCCACAATGAATATTATTAAATAATTAATTAATATTCAGATTTTCTTTGCAATATTCAGTTATTTAAATTATAAATATTGTAAATAATAGGGATAATTGATAGGTAAATAATTGTGTATTAAACCCGGGCAGCCAGAGTCATTATTATTGTTTGCTTCAATTTCTGCAAAACTTGCTATTCAGTAATGTATTGAATATGGGAAGTTGGAACTGCCATTTTAAACGCTCAGAGACCGGGACAATGGCAAGTTTCGCCGGCAGACAGGCGCCTTAACTCACAAAGCAGAGGACGCGCGCGGACCGTTAGTTGGAGGGTCCACCGACCTCGCACCCCCGCCCTGGTGTCTTGAAGGTCGACCAGAATAGGCGCGAGTGGACAGCAAATACCAGCTACGATATGAAACACGTGATGATGGACATATATCAATGCACCAATCGTGAACGTTTATAGGGGTTCACAGTTGTTAATTTCAAGGGTTTTGTTACATGTGCCGAGAGGGGAAGCTACTTTTTCCGAGGAGAAGAGAAGACGCCACATTCTACTTCACTTGTTGCCGAGACGAGCTACCGTGTAGACGTGTCAGCCGACATGCTCTTAGCCGTCGATCAGTGACTGTGTCTGATCATATTTTCTGGCTCTGGAGGGCTGGAAGCTGAGCGATACATCTGCCATAGACTGGGAGATGTTATGCTAATGTGGACGTTTCCACAAACCCGGCATTCGTTGCTGCAGTGGCACTGAGCTTGTCACACTACACCAAGAAGATGCGATTATGGTAATGTACCGACGCATAGTGTCACAGTGCATTGGGTTTTAACGAGGCTTGCGAACCCTTAAGCGCTCCTGAGATAAGACTCTGCTCTCATCCTAAACTCACTGAGCTAACTAATTTTCATGTTTAACTTCAAATTCCAAGCATCTTGCTGATTTTGTGTAAAATTCAAGACGATGCTTTTAGCATTAAACGGCGCCCCTGGGATACTCTTTTTGTGGTAAATGTTAACTTCAATTTGATGGCCTGTGTTGCCACGTTGATAATATGTTGACTTTGCTAATTATTGAAATATTTAATTCAGTTTTATGTTTGCTTTTCATCGGTGGATTGTAAACGTCGGGTATTGCTTGTTTTTGTTGTCTTTGGAATATGTTTAACGTAACGTTAACTATTACCCGGCCTTGTATAAGCCAGAAGACTAAATAAATTGAGTATAATTTCTTGTGTAAAATATTCATGGTTCTAGTTCACCTTTTTAGCAACCATTTAATTAAAATCATATTCATAATAATTAAAGTATAAAGGAAGGAAAGGTAGGTGTTGGAGATAATAACCACCGCGTCCCCCCTTTTTATACAATATATATATATATTTAAGATTAAGAACGTTGTTCCTCAAATAAATAGACGTGTATTTCACTATATTTCATTTTTCAAGCACCACTGCCTAGCTCAGATCACTGGTGTTTGTGTGTGGAAGTAGCATGGAGTTTCCTATCGTGCACAACGTTGGACGAATGCCGATAGCTACGGGCATTAAAAGTGGTCGGAACACTTTCATATTTCGACCAAAGACTTGTGTGTCCCTATACTTCTCTTTCCTGCCACAACTACATAGCACAGACCATTGGTGTCTGTGTGTGGTAGTAGCATCGAGTCTCCCATCGTGCACTATGATGATTAGATGTCGGTAGCTATGGGGATGTGGGAGATATGGTGGTTGAAAGTGGTCAGCCTGGAGCACTTTCATATATCGACCAAAGACGTATGTGTCCCTATGTATCACTTTTCAACCAAAACTATCTAGCTCATATCACTTGTGTCTGTGTGTGGTAGTAGCATAGAGTCACCGATGGTGCACAACATTGGCCGATTGTCGATAGCTGTGAGAGTGTGGGAGATATGGTGGTTGAAAGTGGTCAACGAAGGGTATTTTCAGATTTCGACCGAAGGCATGTGTGTGCGTATATTTCACTTTGCTGCCTCAACTATATAGCACAGACCACTAGTGATGGCGTGTGGTAGTGTACTCGAGTCTCCCATCGTGCACTGTGGTGGTTTGATATGGGTAGCTTTGGCGGTGTGGGAGATATGGTAGTTGAAAGTGGTGGACCTGATAGAAAATAGACATGTGTGTCCCTATATTTGACTCCACAGCCAAAACTACACAGCGCAGTCCACTGGTGATTGTATGTGGGATTAACCTCAAGGCTCCCACCGTGCACCATGGTGGTGTCATGTCGGTAGCTATAGGGGTGTGTGAGATATTTTGGTTGAAACTGGTCGACGGAGGGCAATTTCATATTTCAACCAAAGACATGTGTCGCTATGTTTCACCCTGCGCAGATCACTGTTGTTTGTGTGTGGTATTAGCCTCGAGTCTCCCATCGTGCACTATGTTGTTTATATGTCGGTAGCTGTAAGTGAAAATTCTTTACAATCACGAACGAAGTCGTGGGCATTAGCTAGTAACTATGAAAAGTTTTATCTCAAACTATTTGATGTTTTTTTTTACAAATCCTAAATCATCCACTTTTTACCAATAAACTTTTCCTATTCTGATCCTTTTTGCTTTTTTACGAATTCGAAGGGTAAACTTTTTTTTAACAATCTCAGGAAAATCGCAGTTGCCAATAAATATCTACTGTCGAGAGATCCTCTCGCGAAACTCTTCAACCAAACAGTAAAATCTCTCAACCTAGGAGAGACAATGGCTGGAAGTCTTAGCCACAAAATTACAAGTCCCAGAACACAAAAAGGTTTCGATCTGCACCGAGAATTGTGGACATATCAGAACACAAAAAGAACAATTAGTCGAAGATATGCTGTTTAACTCTATAACTGGGGGAAAATAGACTTTCATTAGTTTGATTGTGGTTCAGATAGACGAATCATCTGCCATATTGTAGAAGAATGGAAATGGAGTACCAACAAAGGTGTCAGAACGATTCTGTCAAGTATATTAAAAATATAGATGTCTGTTTATGAATTAGATGTCCTTTTTTTGACTATTCTTAAAGAGGTGTTTAATTCAGCCATACAGTAAGCAAAAAAATATGTAAATATTCTTTCTGCATATAACTGTTTTTTTTCTGGTTTCATCCTAATCTAATGTCTGTTTTAAAAAATAATTGGTCTTTGGAGCGATCACGCAAGTGTGTTTCTCTATTAGAACTCCTACGCCTTCCAATGGTCATCGGCTAGTCCAAACTTCAACTTCTTCAGCTATGCCAACTTATCTTCTGCTGACAGTATCAACATTCAATTTTTATTCAGGACCGAATTCATAGGCGAATGATGGTTACAAAATCCTAATTTTACATTTGACGACATTTTTTATGACTCTTAATAACTACAGTAGGTTGTATCTTTATACTATTTTTCAGCGTCTGGTGTTCGTTCGTAGCCTTGCTGGATAAGTGTCCAGGGATATCATTGGTGTATAATTATAACAAATGGGGTCCAGAGCACTGTGAAGTGACATTCCATGCTGTATTTTCTCTCATTATGGTGAAGTATGCCATGTTGTTTTTTTTCCGTTATGATGAAGTATCTATAATGACTGTAGAATCAGAAGGGGGAGCCCTTTTGCATTTGATGTATCTTGTATTAAACAATTTTCCTGTGACTCAATGTATTCAGAATAATGTTTCATGATTAACTGAGTAAATGCCTTTTGACGATAAAAAAATCTCTGACAGGAAATATTTTATTATTTGCATTCTGTTCCCCAATTGTATTAAAATAAAATATATAGCCTTAATTGCGGATGACACTTTCTGGAATCTGAATTGTGAAGCCCTATCAAAATTACAGAATATAACATACATTATTATTCTCTTTGTATCAGAAGGCGTTTAATACTTCCGAATATTATCAATCAGTTAGCTGAATTCAAGTGCGATGGAGAACATGCTGCGGTGGCAATTTCCCTGATCGTGTAATTGAACTTTCCTAACTATTTAATTATTATTATTCTCTTACATATTTTCAATGCTAAAATTCCTCCTGCAGCCTATATTTGCGATTTATGTGTTTTAGTTTTAAATTTTATTCAGATTATTTGTAAATTATTCACCATTTCCCTAGATAATGCATCTCCGACACCCTTCCCCACAAAAGAAAATTTTTCCTCCTCTTTGTGCATAAAATCAAGTGTCAGCATGTGCCCATGGCCATCGTTTCCATTCCATGCTCTACTTCTAATTTTTCGACCAACATATTCCCAAACCCCATCACCAACTTACACCTTGAACATTCCCTTCACCCTCTTCCTGTCTTCCAAAGACGCCCAATTCAGCCCCTTCACCATTTAAATTACTGAATGGGCCCTGCGGTAATTTTCACAAACAAATATAGCTGCTCTCCTTCGCTTATCCTTCAACCCCTGTATTTGATACTGTAATGTTCCGGGTGAAACACATGTGTGCGTGTTTCTTTTCTCGTCGTGAGTGTGTCGGTCCCAGGGGATGTTCCGCTCGTATTTGGAGAACGCCAGCCCCTGAGTGGGGTCCATTAAATCTGACTTATGGCATAACAGTCCCGTGTCAAGGGCCACGACTCAAGATGGAGTGGAGTTCCTGGACTGTTTACAGCATACAAATCTTATATATATATAAAAATAGACGTGTTTTTTCCTATATTTCACTTTTCAGCCACCACTACCTTGCACAGATCACTGATGTTTGTTGGTGGAAGTAGCATGGAGTTTCCTGTCGTGCACAACGTTGGCCGAATGCCGATAGCTGTAGGGATGTGGGAGATATAATGATTAAAGTTGGTCAGTGCAGGGCGTTTTCATATTTCGACCAAAAATTCGTATCTCCATATACTTCTCTTTCCTGCCACAACTACATAACATAGACCTTTGGTATTAGTGTGTGGTAGTAGAATCGTCTTTCCTGTCGTGCACTATGGTTGTTAGATGTCGGTAGCTATGGGGGTGTGGGAGATATGGGGGTTGAAAGTGGTCGACCTGTGGCAATTTCATACTTCTGCCAAAGACAAAAGTGTCATGGTGTATCACTTTTCAGCGAAAACTATAGATCACAGATAACTGGTGTTTGTGTGTAGTAGTAGCACAGAGTCACCTTTCGATCACAACAGCGGCCGATTTTCAGAAACTGTGGTACTGTGGTAGATATGGTGGTTGTAAGTGGCCGACCAAGGATATTTTCGAATTTCGACTGTCTCCGCATATGTCACTTTTCTGCCACAACTACATAGCATAGAACATTGGTGTTTGTGTATGGTAGTAGAATCGTATCTCATGTAGTGCACTATGGTTGTTAGATGTCGGTAGCTATGGGGGTGTGGGAGATATGGGGGTTGAAAGTGATCGACCTGTGGCAATTTCATACTTCTGCCAAAGACAAAAGTGTCATGGTGTATCACTTTTCAGCGAAAACTGTAGATCACAGATAACTGGTGTTTGTGTGTAGTAGTAGCACAGAGTCACCTTTCGATCACAACAGCGGCCGATTTTCAGAAACTGTGGTACTGTGGTAGATATGGTGGTTGTAAGTGGCCGACCAAGGATATTTTCGTATTTCGACTGTCTCCGCATATGTCACTTTTCTGCCACAACTACATAGCATTGAGCATTGATGTTTGTGTTTGGTAGTAGAATCGTATCGCATGTAGTGCACTATGGTTGTTAGATGTCGGTAGCTATGGGGGTATGGGAGATATGGGGGTTGAAAGTGATCGACCTGTGGCAATTTCATACTTCTGCCAAAGACAAAAGTGTCATGGTGTATCACTTTTCAGCGAAAACTATAGATCACAGATAACTGGCGTTTGTGTGTAGTAGTAGCACAGAGTCACCTTTCGGTCACAACAGCGGCCGAATTTCAGAAACTGTGTTACTATGGTAGATATGGTGGTTGTAAGAGGCCAACCAAGGATATTTTCGTATTTCGACTGTCTCCGCATATGTCACTTTTCTGCCACAACTACATAGCATAGAGCATTGGTGTTTGTGTTTGGTAGTAGAATCGTATCTCATGTAGTGCACTATGGTTGTTAGATGTCGGTAGCTATGGGGGTGTGGGAGATATGGGCAGTTGAAAGTGATCGACCTGTGGCAATTTCATACTTCTGCCAAAGACAAAAGTGTCATGGTGTATCACTTTTCAGCGAAAACTATAGATCACAGATAACTGGTGTTTGTGTGTAGTAGTAGCACAGAGTCACCTTTCGATCACAACAGCGGCCGATTTTCAGAAACTGTGGTACTGTGGTAGATATGGTGGTTGTAAGTGGCCGACCAAGGATATTTTCGTATTTCGACTGTCTCCGCATATGTCACTTTTCTGCCACAACTACATAGCATAGAGCATTGGTGTTTGTGTTTGGTAGTAGAATCGTATCGCATGTAGTGCACTATGGTTGTTAGATGTCGGTAGCTATGGGGGTATGGGAGATATGGGGGTTGAAAGTGATCGACCTGTGGCAATTTCATACTTCTGCCAAAGACAAAAGTGTCATGGTGTATCACTTTTCAGCGAAAACTATAGATCACAGATAACTGGTGTTTGTGTGTAGTAGTAGCACAGAGTCACCTTTCGATCACAACAGCGGCCGATTTTCAGAAACTGTGGTACTGTGGTAGATATGGTGGTTGTAATTGGCCGACCAAGGATATTTTCGTATTTCGACTGTCTCCGCATATGTCACTTTTCTCCCACAACTACATAGCATAGAACATTGGTGTTTGTGTTTGGTAGTAGAATCGTATCTCATGTAGTGCACTATGGTTGTTAAATGTCGGTAGCTATGGGGGTGTGGAATATGGGGGTTGAAAGTGATCGACCTGTGGCAATTTCATACTTCTGCCAAAGACAAAAGTGTCATGGTGTATCACTTTTCAGCGAAAACTATAGATCACAGATAACTGGTGTTTGTGTGTAGTAGTAGCACAGAGTCACCTTTCGATCACAACAGCGCACAGTGTGTTATTTTCCAAATCTAGAGGGACAAAAGTCAATTTTGACACTAGTCTACACAGGCAAAATAGTTATTTATGTTTAAAGTAGACAAACTATATTATTAGGAACAAAGGTTTATTTTACGCGTATCTGCGCCTAACAATAGAAAAAATAATTTGAACAATGGACTTCCTGTGACCCACCGATCAAGTGCTCCATTCGGCCGCGCCATTCGACTGAGTTTGGTCGATGATTACGCTGTGTTTCTGGGTGGTATTAGGAATTAGTGTGTTGCTATTGCTTTTAGTGAGTTTCAAGATAAGTTTAAGCATGATTTTTCCGTAATACGTTTTAAAATTGAATCATGAGCATCATTAAAACAGAGCGAGATTATTTCTGATAAAGAAAAACTACTGAGCCAGTTTCATTTTGAGTTTTAGTTTATTATACCACATTATACCAATCTATTTCTATATTTTTTTGAAAGAGCTACTTATTAACTACAAGAATTATCTTCATTTGTTTGCGCATGTTTGCGACAACCATACAACTTTTCTTCATTTTCAGAATGACTGCACAAATTTAGCGTACAGAATTTTTCAATGTATGGTTAGCTAACGCAAAACAATCAAGAATAGATGCTTTGTTACAGTTTGTATTGCAGTAACTAAGTGACACATCGTTTTAAAATGACATTATAATGAGTTTAAAAGCTACCATCAGAATTGATTCTCTAAAAATTGAGCAAAAATGGTCTAAAACGGGAAGACATAGAGACCGCTTCATAAACACATGTTCTAAGTGGTTAGAATGAAACGTTTCACTACCTGATATTGTCACCAAAACTGCACTTCCTGGGACGAGTTCGGGCATATATGGCAGACCACAAAAATACTTTGAGAGTTCAAGTATTAAAGCAAAAAGACGACGAATCAAGCCTCTCCCTGAAACGGCAAGCCAAGAAGAAATTTCGATGGCAACCGAAGTGCAGGTTCGCAAGTCAGGAAAACGAAATTCTGCAGCAATCGTGACTGAGCTTTGTCTTCATTCACCTAGAAGAGGCACTAATATTTCTAACCACTTAGAATATGTGTTTAGGAAGCGGTCTGTGTGTCTTCCCGTTTTAGACCATCTTTGCTCAATTTTTAGGGAATCAATTCTGATGGTAGCTTTTAAACTCATTATAATGTCATCTAAAAACAATGTGTCACCTAGTTACTACAATACAAACTGTAAAAAACATCTATCCTTGATTGTTTTGCGTTAGCAAACCATACGTTGAAAAATTCTGTACGCTAAATTTGTGCAGTCATTCTGAAAATGAAGAAAAGTTGTATGGTTGTCGCAAACATGCGCAAACAAATGAAGATAATTCTTGTAGTTAATAAGTAGCTCTTTCAAAAAAATATAGAAATAGATTGGTATAATGTGGTATAATAAACTAAAACTCAAAATGAAACTGGCTCAGTAGTTTTTCTTTATCAGAAATAATCTCGCTCTGTTTTAATGATGCTCATGATTCAGTTTTAAAACGTATTACGGAAAAATCATGCTTAAACTTATCTTGAAACTCACTAAAAGCAATAGCAACACACTAATTCCTAATACCACATAGAAACACAGCGTAATCATCGACCAAACTCAGTCGAATGGCGCGGCCGAATGGAGCACTTGATCGGTGGGTCACAGGAAGCCCATTGTTCAAATTATTTTTTCTATTGTTAGGCGCAGATACGCGTAAAATAAACCTTTGTTCCTAATAATATAGTTTGTCTACTTTAAACATAAATAACTATTTTGCCTGTGTAGACTAGTGTCAAAATTGACTTTTGTCCCTCTAGATTTGGAAAATAACACACTGTGCAGCGGCCGATTTTCAGAAACTGTGGTGCTGTGGTAGATATGGTGGTTGTAAGTGGCCGACCAAGGATATTTTCGTATTTCGACTGTCTCCGCATATGTCACTTTTCTGCCACAACTACATAGCATAGAGCATTGGTGTTTGTGTTTGGTAGTAGAATCGTATCGCATGTAGTGCACTATGGTTGTTAGATGTCGGTAGCTATGGGGGTATGGGAGATATGGGGGTTGAAAGTGATAGACCTGTGGCTATTTCGTACTTCTGCCAAAGACAAAAGTGTCATGGTGTATCACTTTACAGCGAAAACTATAGATCACAGATAACTGGAGTTTGTGTGTAGTAGTAGCACAGAGTCACCTTTCGGTCACAACAGCGGCCGAATTTCAGAAACTGTGTTACTGTGGTAGATATGGTGGTTGTAAGTGGCCGACCAAGGATATTTTCGTATTTCGACTGTCTCCGCATATGTCACTTTTCTGCCACAACTACATAGCATAGAGCATTGGTGTTTGTGTTTGGTAGTAGAATCGTATCTCATGTAGTGCACTATGGTTGTTAGATGTCGGTAGCTATGGGGGTGTGGGAGATATGGGGGTTGAAAGTGATCGACCTGTGGCAATTTCATACTTCTGCCAAAGACAAAAGTGTCATGGTGTATCACTTTTCAGCGAAAACTGTAGATCACAGATAACTGGTGTTTGTGTGTAGTAGTAGCACAGAGTCACCTTTCGATCACAACAGCGGCCGATTTTCAGAAACCGTGGTACTGTGGTAGATATGGTGGTTGTAAGTGGCCGACCAAGGATATTTCAGTATTTCGACTGTCTCCGCATATGTCACTTTTCTGCCACAACTACATAGCATTGAGCATTGGTGTTTGTGTTTGGTAGTAGAATCGTATCGCATGTAGTGCACTATGGTTGTTAGATGTCGGTAGCTATGGGGGTATGGGAGATATGGGGGTTGAAAGTGATCGACCTGTGGCAGTTTCATACTTCTGCCAAAGACAAAAGTGTCTTGGTGTATCACTTTTCAGCGAAAACTATAGATCACAGATAACTGGCGTTTGTGTGTAGTAGTAGCACAGAGTCACCTTTCGGTCACAACAGCGGCCGAATTTCAGAAACTGTGTTACTGTGGTAGATATGGTGGTTGTAAGTGGCCGACCAAGGATATTTTCGTATTTCGACTGTCTCCGCATATGTCACTTTTCTGCCACAACTACATAGCATAGAGCATTGGTGTTTGTGTTTGGTAGTAGAATCGTATCTCATGTAGTGCACTATGGTTGTTAGATGTCGGTAGCTATGGGGGTGTGGGAGATTTGGGGGTTGAAAGTGATCGACCTGTGGCAATTTCATACTTCTGCCAAAGACAAAAGTGTCATGGTGTATCACTTTTCAGCGAAAACTATAGATCACAGATAACTGGTGTTTGTGTGTAGTAGTAGCACAGAGTCACCTTTCGATCACAACAGCGGCCGATTTTCAGAAACTGTGTTACTGTGGTAGATATGGTGGTTGTAAGTGGCCGACCAAGGATATTTTCGTATTTCGACTGTCTCCGCATATGTCACTTTTCTGCCACAACTACATAGCATAGAGCATTGGTGTTTGTGTTTGGTAGTAGAATCGTATCTCATGTAGTGCACTATGGTTGTTAGATGTCGGTAGCTATGGGGGTGTGGGAGATATGGGGGTTGAAAGTGATCGACCTGTGGCAATTTCATATTTCTGCCAAAGACAAAAGTATCATGGTGTATCACTTTTCAGCGAAAACTATAGATCACAGATAACTGGTGTTTGTGTGTAGTAGTAGCACAGAGTCACCTTTCGATCACAACAGCGGCCGATTTTCAGAAACTGTGGTACTGTGGTAGATATGGTGGTTGTAAGTGGCCGACCAAGGATATTTTCGTATTTCGACTGTCTCCGCATATGTCACTTTTCTGCCACAAACTACATAGCATAGAACATTGGTGTTTGTGTTTGGTAGTAGAATCGTATCTCATGTAGTGCACTATGGTTGTTAAATGTCGGTAGCTATGGGGGTGTGGGAGAAATGGGGGATAAAATGGTCGACCTGCGGCAACTTCATATTTCTGCCAAAGACGCATGTGTCACGTTGTATCACTTTTAAGTGAAAACTATCAATCGCAGATCACTGGCGTTTGTGTGTGGTAGTAACACAGTTTCACCCATCAATCACAATGTTGGCCGAACTTCGGTAACTGTGGGAGTGTGTGAGATATGGTGTTCGAAATTGGACGATCATGAATATTTTCGTATTACATCCAAAGACTTGTGTGTATCCGTAAATTTTACTTTGCTGCCGGAACTACATAGCGCAGAAGATTGGTATTTGTGTGTGGTAATAGTATCGAGTCTCCCATCGTGCACTATGGTGGTTAGATGTCTACAGCTGTCAATATGAATACTTTACAATCACGAACGAAGTTGTGGGTACCAGCTATTATATTATAAATGTGGAAGTAAGTTTCTGTCTTTTTGTTACGTTTTGACGACTAAATGGCTATATCAATATTGATGGAATTTAACATTGAAATAGTGTAGGAAGGACACAGGACATTTTTTCGGCATGAATAACAGTTTTAGTCACGAAATTTTAAGAACTTATCGAATGATGAAAGACAGACAGATTCGTGTGTTAGTCTGTAATGTTACGTTGGTTGCTCAGTCACGCAATCTGTTAGTGTTTGATTTATTAATAAATTTCGATAAGAAACAAAACTTATTATTTAGTATAGAAGTCAATTTGCTCTGCACTGTACTATTCATTTGTGTCTGTATAAAAGTTTCTGGCACCAATTTTGTCTTCCTTTTTGACATGCCTTACGGACGTAAACCTGGCCTAAGGTGCAGGTCTAGAAGACAATGTGCTGCTATTAGATTATAAGATTCAGATGCTCATGTTGAATAAAGAAGAAAAAACCAAGCTGAAATAAAGCTGCCATCAGTTAACCCCCCCCCCCCCCACACACACACATCCCCGCACCTTCGCTTACTTTTCTGTTTTTAAATATGTTGAAAATTGATTCTCTTCATGAGACAGATTAGATGATAGGATGATATAATGATGGCTTTCCATCATATTATGTCGACTCGGTGTTGTTTGGGACATATCTTACGTTACTAACAGTTTTCTATATCCAATTCTGGAATTGAAACTCCAAGTCCACGCGTACGAAGTCGCGGGTAACAGCTAGTAAAAGAATAAAAAGTAAATCTGTATCCAAGAATAAAGGGTGAGGGGAAGCCAGGGAGAACAGCCAATAGGAAAAACTTGTATTTTTATTATGAAAAAAGAGCGGTTTTGTTGCATGTCCCGAGCCAACCAGCAAGAAGAGGTTCCCTCCAAATACAGACATTGGCCGACATCATCAAGAGTGGGTGTAAAGCGACGCTTCGTCCGGCAGCACTGAAGAGAAGAGGAACATGTTGGCTACCGACCGAGGGTGGCAGGTCGACCGTCCCAGCTGACGCCGGGGAGAGACTGCAAGGAGGCAGCCGGCTGCGATGGAGAGCTAGTCAATCCACCGACTGCACAACTTAGATTCGCCTGCACGGTAATCACCATTTAGAAAAAGGAACTTTTGCATCATCATCGTTTTACCCTAGATATAGCCCTGAGACTCTCTTGCTCCAGAGTGATGTAAAAAAGGAAAATTTAATCTTTGTAAAATGTTGTCAAATACAGAAGTAAATCGTAAATCCAGATTGTGAACCTTGTTTTCACTAGATCCCATCCAGTCTTGTAATGTGTCATTTTGCTTGGTTAATTTAATAATTCATGTTTAAGTAATAATACATTGAGATCTGGATGTCGCTTCCCTCAGAATAGGGTACACTCCAATCTCTGGTGTCCACCTGATTTGTTTTTATACTTAATATTATTCGGAAACTGGTAGCAAACGGCCACAGTGAGGTCGATAAGTCGCTTTCCTAACATAGGGAACACTTCAATACCCAAAATGTGATCCAAAACTATACCACCATATTCAATCAATGGTATGACCAAAGTTTTGTAAACCAATTCCTTAACTTCTCTGGTACATCACTCTCTCCAGTAAATGTAGGATTTTGTAATCTTTTCCTATCACCTGCCCAATGTGTCCTACCCAATTGTGTTTATTATCAAAAGTTGTGCCAAGATATTTTCACTTCAAGCCTTCAACAATCACGGGTGCAGGTGCTCAAGTTCTTCGAGGAGCAGTCCTTGGCTTGGCATTCTCCGCAGCAGAATACCGTTGCATTACATGGCTTGGTAATGTTCATACTGCCATAGTTGACACCCAGCTTAACGCTGCTTTGACAGCAACGAGTTATGCCATTAGGTCTACCCCAGTAAACTGGCTGCCTGTACTTTCCAACATTCCTCCTCCACATTTGAGGAGAAAATCGATACTGCTTAGAGAACTGGAAGGAGTGGAAGAAAACAACATGATTCCTCTGTACAGCGATCTTCTCCACCTCACTCGCACAGGATTAAAATCAAGGAGACCTGCCTAATTGGAAGCAAGAAACCTCAGAAATAACAACTTCAACCTGTATGATGAGTGGAGAAACTAGTGGGAAAGCAACGACCGACACAATTTTGGACTTGTAAAAGGTCCGACAACCTGATTACAGGGTTTGACCTGCCTAGACGTCTTTGGCGTCAACTGAATAGATTTCGCACAGGACACGCAGTGTGCAATACAACAGCACATAAGTGGGGATGACTGTGGTGGTATCCAAACCGCTGACCAAATTGTGATTGACTGTCCAGGAAGAAGATTATCTGGAGGCCTCTTCACACTGCATCAAGTTGGACAAGCTGCCAGAAGACGGCCTGAATCCCTAGATATAGATGTATGATTAACATGCATTTTATTTGTATTTGCCATACGATAATAATAAATAATAATACTCCGACTACTGAAGTATTTTGCCTATTTATATTGACAGTGGATAAATACACCATACAGTCATAATACAGATTGCAATTATATCGCCTATACATCCATAACATAAAGGATGAAGTTTATATCACATATACATGATCATTACCACAATACTTTGTGTGTGTTATTTATTGCTTGGGGAGAATATTTCAGTTATTGACGATGTCAAACAAATGCCCCACAACAAATTATGTTTAACTTAAAACCAATTATATATGTTAGCTTTCATCGCCTATTAGAGGGGCCACGGCGAAATGGATCATTCCACAATATTTCTGAGGAAACAATATTGTTATAAACTAATGATGGTACTTATCATACGGTTGTCGTGAATTTCATGAATTCATCGGTAATTTCTGTATTTGGGACATCGTTTCTAAAAATCTTTGTTTATTTTTAGAAATGTTTAAATTTTACAGGAAATCACACACAGCATGAAAAAGATCAAGAATGATACCTTGTTACCTTCTCTCTTATTATTTCAAGAAATATACGAGGTATTATCTCAGCACTTTTCAGTTCACAAATTGCAAGAAGAAAAATCATTCACAAAGTGAAATCGAGTCTGACGCAAAAGCTTCTCCACTGTGGACTTGTCTTATATTTTTGGCAGCAACATTTTTTTAAGCCACACACAATACTCAACTAAGCATGCAAATAAGTATCCAAGAACTCATTACAGTTAACATATGTTTAAATAATTTACATCTGAACGAATTTTTTTAAAATAAAAGGAACTAAACGAATACATGTAAGAAATTATGAGTTGTCAGATGCATGAAGAGAATGTTTCACAAAAATTTAACATAGAAACTTGTAAGAATTTCGCCACTTTTTAGATCGCTGTGCAATGGTATAGGAAACACAATTTTTGTGAGTTTTGTATCCGTAACGAATATTACGATTTTGCATCTCACAATCTGCATGCAAGTGTTCAGCGTTCTCTAATACACAATGTAAGCATTACACTGGAAATTCAACAATACTTACTAATCAAAAGCAGCATCTGTAAAATGTCAGCACACTTACTCTGTAAATAATTCATGTAATACTTTTTTGTGACATAAATATGTTTGTTGCTTGTGAATAATTTCCAAAAAAGGCATATGCCATTTATGTATAGAGAAAGCAGGTGTAAAATATTTTAATTTTGCTGTTTCCTTCCGATCTATTCTAGTTATTATCGTTATTGAGAAAGTTGTAAAATAAGTTTATATATCTATACTAATATTATAAAGCTGAAGAGTTTGTTTGTTTGTTTGTTTGTTTGAACGCGCTAATCTCAGGAACTACTGGTTCGAATTGAAAAATTCTTTTTGTGTTGAATAGACCATTTATCGAGGAAGGCTTTAAGCTATATAACATCACGCTGCGACTAATAGGAGCGAAGAAACAATGGAAAATGTGGAAAAAACGGGGAAAATTATTCATCTTTGAGGGCTTCTGTTGCGTGCGCTACGAAAACGGTTCATTCGAATTGAAAAATTCTTTTTGTGTTGAATAGACCATTTATCGAGGAAGGCTTTAAGCTATATAACATCACGCTGCGACTAATAGGAGCGAAGAAACAATGGAAAATGTGGAAAAAACGGGGAAAATTATTCATCTTTGAGGGCTTCTGTTGCGTGCGCTGCGAAAACGGTTCATTCGAATTGAAAAATTCTTTTTGTGTTGAATAGACCATTTATCGAGGAAGGCTTTAAGCTATATAACATCACGCTGCGACTAATAGGAGCGAAGAAACAATGGAAAATGTGGAAAAAACGTGGAAAATTATTCATCTTTGAGGGCTTCTGTTGCGTGCGCTGCGAAAACGGTTCAAGATACCAAAAAATATGTATGAAAGGATTATTCCTCTTGAAATGATCTAAAAAAATGTCCGCGACAGTATATGTCTATCTTTTGAGATTAACTCACTAGAACCGTTTTTATGGTAATCAAATTTGGTCGAAATTAATGCATTATTACCAATTATTTGTTAGAGTTCTATCAACATAATAATATTAATCTTTATCCAAATAAATGTGTTGTTGATTAAGAGTATTTAATTGTGAACAAAATTGTCTTTGGCATCACTTAATTTCAATGAACATCTTAGAAGATATTACGCGCGGTCGGCTCCCTTCTGAACGGTTGTATGCAGCGAATGCGTAATGAGAATCAAGATATGACATTAACATACAATAATGATATATACAATGATGGACTAATCATAATTGAAGATAAAATTCATGAGATTTGCGATAAATCACTAACCGATTTTGGGCTAACCTGTATCAAAAAGGATTAATTCACTTAATCATCTGGATCCGTTAGAAGTAGCGTTGCGAAAACCGTATGATCTAAATGAATTAAATGAGTATATTACTCAAAATGAACCAAAATTAGTTAATGACCAGGTGACCGCGTATAATTGTGTTATGCGAAGTGTTCGTTTTAATGAAGGAAAAGTATTTTTTTTGGATGCTCCCGGTGGAACCGACAAGACCTTTATTACTAATCTTATATTAGCAAAAGTAAGGTCTCAGGGAAAGCTAGCTTGGCAGTAGCGTCGTCAGGTATCGCTGCAACTTTATTAGCAGGTGGACGCACAGATCATTCCACTTTTAAACTGCCCCTAACTGTTTCTTTACAGAAAGATAGCGTGTGCTCTATACGTAAAAATGGTCCTTTGGGAAAAGTTTTACAAGATGTCAGTTTAATAATCTGGGACGAATGTACCATGATCCATAGAGCTCATGTGGAGGCTCTAGATAGGACTCTTAGAGATATTAGAAGCTGTGATAAAATCATGGGTGGGATTACTGTTATGTTTGCTGGGGACTTTCGACAAACTTTACCAGTAATAGTAAGGGGAACTAGAGCAGACATTGTAAAGTCTTGCCTTAAAAGTTCCCCATTATGGAAGTTTGTTAACATTTTAAAATTAACTACAAATATGAGAGCACATTTGGGAAGAGGTAGTATAACTTTTCCTTCAAAGTTACTTTTAATAGGAGACTGGAAAGTACCTCATTTTGAAAATAAAATTGAAATTGATCGCGATTTAGGAGAAAGAGTAAGGTAACATTGAGGACTTAATATCGAAAGTTTACCCTGAAATCAGCGAAATAGAAAATAAAGATCATCAATGGATGTGTCAAAGGGCAATATTGGCGGCGAGAAACAGTAGCGTGGACGAAATTAATGACCTAATTTTAAGTAAACTTCCAGGAGACATAGTTACCTACACATCTATTGATAACGTAATGGATCAAGAAGATGCGGTACATTACCCACAAGAGTTTCTTAATTCTTTGAACCCAAGTGGCCTTCCCCCATATTCCCTCAAGTTAAAAATAGGTGCCCCAATAATTTTACTTAGAAATCTCAAACCACCAAATTTATCTAACGGAACCCGACTTCAAATTAAATTTCTACGCAATAACGTGATCGTTGCAATAGTTTTGACTGGTCCAGCAGTTGGTCAAACAGTGCTTATACCTCGCATCCCAATGATTCCAAATGATTTACCTTTTAATTTTAAAAGAATTCAATTTCCCGTTAAGCTATCTTTCGCCGTTGCAATTAATAAATCACAGGGGCAAACATTTAAACACGTAGGAATCGATTTACGTCAAGACTGCTTTTCACACGGCCAACTATATGTCGCGTTGTCAAGATCGGGTTGCGGAGAAAACCAATATGTTCTTCTGCCACAAGAAAATAAAACTAAAAATATAATTTACGCAGAAGTACTTTAAAATAATTATGTTCTTTTAAAAACTTAAAAACTAAACTTGCAAAAAATTGTCTAAAATAATAACAGAAATTGAGGCGGACAAAGTCGTGGGTAACTGCTATAATTTATAAAGCTGAGGAGGTTGTTTGCAAAAATAAATATGATGCCCAAAATAACTATTCCACGCGGACGAAGTCGCGGGCACAGCTAGTATATATATATAAAGACTTGAAGAATTTGTTGCTTCCAATTTAAGCTTTTCTCTACAAGTACCACTTTAGCAAATTTATCTTAAAATAAAATACCTCATTATAACTTAAAAGTTCATAGTGAGACTTACTGTGTCTTAGACATTTTGGACTGATTGATATGTCAAGGATATACTATTGCTGTTAACAAAGAGTACTATTCTTCGCTCAAAATGTAAAACGACTGGAATATCATTCATGTATATTGTAAATACATGCAAACATTATTATATAATGTTTAAATAATCCCATCTCCGAGTTTTTAATTTCAGCTGAATATACATATTTCAGGAGTATAAATTGGTTTCTAGACACCATTTAAACTAAACCTACCACTATCACATAAATTAGTGCTAAATGTGTGTAATAGAGCCCTGCGATTGCTGCAAACTAAGACCTTAATTAGATCAAAGAAGATTGGTAAGGAATTTGTCTTCATATTCATTGCTTCCAATACCTCTTTCAAAGAACAAGAATTTCATACTTTGGAAGAGATATTAGTATCTTTGTTTCTACGTCATGGACACGAAATGTAAGCTGCATCACCAGTTACAGTAACAAAGCCTATAATTTGTCTTGAACCAAACAATTTAGCAACGAGTGATAAACCGTTATGTCTTTAGTTGACTATTGGTAAAGAAAGCCAATGCAACCTTTTATTTGTTGCAGAATGCATTTCACTTCTCATCGAGGATTATTTGAATTGAAATTTATATTTAGATTAGATCTCAATTAATCATATTTGACGTAATCTTAATGTTCTACAATTAGCATTGATTTAATAAGCTGTTGGTAACAAATACGGCAGTAAATAAATCAAAACCAGTTGCAATAGCATTCTTTACTAACATTAATTAACCAAGCACTGCGGAAATACGACCTGCATTAATTCATTGTTCTGTGTAATTAATATTTTGTATCAATGTATTACCGCACATAGCATTATAAGCTGGCAACTGTTCCTAGTGATTTAGGAGATGGTGACGGAAATTTAAGTTCATGAACCGTCGTTTTCAGTATCAATAAGGTGCGAGTTGTATGAGAACTTGACCCTTGCGCATAGTGCGATTAGCCACAAGAAGTTCTTTATTTGAAAACCTTATCACATTCCTTATCGAAGTGGCTTCTCATCAGATACCACCAGCTGTTTTTAGAGGAAATCAGAATTCTTCATATACCCTAACCTTTCCAACCGTGTACACATGTTTAAATGCAGCTTATTTTCATGACTTTTTATTTTTGTTTTTCTTGTTTTAGAGAATGTTATATCATATTGACTACTTATGAAAAGCATTGAAATGTAATGTTATTGAAAATTCATGTTTAATGTAATATTTTCACATGATTTGCATTAGATTTTGCAAATCGTGACATAGTTTTCTATTTATTTTTTTATTTTTTTTATTTTTACAAATTAACATAAAAATTATATGGCTGAATGGGATTAGTTAGCTGAAGTAAATGAGCCTATACAAATATTTTTACAACATGTTTTATTCTTCTTTTCTGCAAACAACATTTTTTTTTACAATTTATTAACTATTACTATAATAATTTAACATACAACATTTAACATTAATATTTTGTAATTCTCATAAATCAATTTGACACAATCTGCTAGCTCTCTCTTTCTCCCTGTTTCCACAGTTTAATGTTGAATTCGAGACTCAAATAGTCTTATTCGATGTAGGAATTATTGCAGACATCAGGAATAATGGAAGTATTGTACAAATGACCAAAAATTTGTTTGAAAAACTGATAGTAATATATATTAAAGGTACAGAACAAAGTAACGTAACTGGGTTAGTAACATCTTTAATGTTTCCGATAGGAGAGGTTGAGTGCAGTATTTATTTTCGATGCTGTCTTGAATTTTTCAAGGTAAACATATATACCTTTATGGAAACAGAGGACATGAATCTACATGTATTAGATCGTAGTAATTAAAAGTGACATTCTGCTTTCACTATGATAAATACTGCGAATATTTATCAAATAAATCATACATTGCCATTGGGTGCAACTGTCTGTTCAAAGTAAAATTGCACTTGCTCCATGAATATCTTACAATCGCGTCAGTCCAGGGTGGACCTTTGAATATGTTGGTACTGTTGCATATCAGAACAGGAGTTTTAGTAAGAGTATAGTCACGCTCCTTTTTACTTTAATGCTGACGTTTTCTCCACTGAATATATTTTGAAGTTCACTGTAGATTTTAGGATCGACAGTCGGCTTGTTGATTACAATCAATCTTTTACGAGCACATGCCGAAAATCTGTATTGACCACTGCTGATAGAGCTGAGAAATACGACGCTAACCATTGCTGAAGCAATCATGTTTACAAATTTAATGCTCAAACTGTCCGGTTCTCCGACAAAAAGAATTGTGTTTCTCCTGTCATTAGTTCTGTTCAGTACGTTGTAAAGAGTTTTAATAAACTTTTTAAATGCATCTGGATCAGGAAACTGGTAATGTAATAACTTTATAACAGTCTCCACTGATTCGGATCTCCCACAGTAATATTTATTAACTCCTTCAAGATATCCTTGGAAACAGGGATTGTTTGCGTTATTTAGGAAGTTACGTAATTCCTCAGTTCGAAGACTCAGCAGTTTTTCTTCTACATGATGAATTACTTCGTAATAACGCTTCTCGTTTAATTTACACAGAGAATCATCCGTCAACCAAAGTGAAGTTTTATTCACTTTTTCAACAGGTACACAAATATTGTCCTCCACTATTTTTACCAATTCATGAAAGTCGTAATTATTTTTCCGCTTGTGGCCCCGCCGATCTTTGTTGGTCGAGGGCAGTTTATGATGTTCAGCAGGAGGCTGGCGTTGTTCTGAACTACTGGTATGCGGAGTCCTTGTGTCCTGCAATCCAGTCTCGGGCGCCGAGTTTGGTGTGCTGAACAGTTCGTACAGTACTGTTTGTAAACTGCTGCGGACTAGTATCAAACAGGTGCCGTTCAAACCATCCTGGAAGGACTTGAGCAAGGCGTTTCTTTCTTCAAAGTCTTCCGCCATGTAAGCTGTCGTTGAAACACTCTTCGAAGCCGGGGTGATGAGGAACTTGTTGAAGCGACATTCGCAGAACGCGTGTTGTCTGCGGCAGTTGTGTACGATATGAAGCACGTCCCTACTGTTTACTTTTATTTCACTGAACAACAAAAGGAATTGTCCCTGAGTTTTCTCTTCCTGAACATTTCTGATCATCTCTTTACTGTATCGCTTGCTTGAATTGGCAAAATCTTGTATTATCTCATTAACATGTTTCTTATTTTGTTCGACATATGTTTGTTTTAAATCTTCAGATGTTTGCTTGATGGATTTCAGAAACAACTGCAATGTTTCTCCAGCGCTCTTGTAGTTTGATTTGCTGAAGTCTTGCATCATATTTTTAATATTCTGCTCGTTTAATTTTAACTGATCATGATCTAGGACGGTATGTGTCAAATGTAAGTCTCCACAATTAATTCTGAGGTAGTCAAATATGCAGATTTGTTCCTGTTTCTCTGCACCTCGAAAAGGTTTAATATGATATTCCTCCTTAAGATTCTTACAGATAGCGTGAATATATTCCGACATTCTGATCGATTTTAATGTAGCTAAATGATTACAACTAAAGTACTAATATTTTGTTAAAAAGCTAAGAAAATTATATTTTCTGTTGTCAGTCCTTGGAAGATCTCTTTACTAACTCTTTGCATTGCTGTAATTGGCTGAATCAAATCATTTCAACTACATAGCAGTATTTCCTCTTCAGTGAATGACACACACTTAGTTGCCCAGTATTGGGTCGACATGTAAGTCTTCAGATAGCACCTTAACAAAATTAAAAAAAAACTATATCAGTATGAGGATACTTAAAAGACAACAGTTGAACAGTTGAGCACTTTTAATAAACGTTATGGCAGCTTGCTAGTTCGATTAAAATAAGCAACAACAGTAATGCTAATGGAACGTAACTTACTACTTACAAAACATTTCAGAATATCTTCTTCCATAGAACACGCTTTCTTCTGATGTCACGTTGGTGTTGATATATCTGAACTGCTCACAATCTCAGAGGTGTTGGATATCTACATTCAATAACAATCTTATCATTTCTGATAACTTTTGGTTAAAAAAAAAAAAATAATGACTCCTTCGCGCAGTAGCGTTACAGGTAAAAGCTTTTACCATAAATGCCATTTTTTTCGCATCCGGGTACCAAACCTCGATAGAGAATAGGACGATAATATTCCCTCCATCCATACCAGGAATAATTGCAATCCTCCATCTTGTAGTTGCGTATCTGTCTAATGTCATGGATCTAAAATGTAACATAACAACAATGTTTACATACTGTTTTACTTTGAACAAACAAATACAGGCCGATGCTGGAATTTTCACAGGCGCTTACAGTGTTCACACACACCAATAACAGTGATCCGAATGAAACAGTAATACGCACAATTCCACATTGCGGGAGGTAACGAAAATGCATTCCAATTAACGGTTAACGCTCTGGACTCGCATTCGGGAGGACGTGGGTTCGAATCCCGATCCGGCCATCCAGATTTTAAGAAAACAACCTTAAAGGGAAAATGGATCAATATTTTATAACGTATTTTTTAGTCTTAAGCTATTTATCTCCCTTGATACCTAACCGAAATGGAGAAATAAGGTATTATTTTAAGGACTGAGGTGTCCGCATTGGTCGCATCATATTTTAAGATTGAGAATTTTCGGAATTTATCTTCTTTGATAAGGAAATAGACAAATGAGGTATCATTTTAAAAATTAATGTCTCTGGTTTGGCCACATGTTATCTTAAGAAAGGATTTTTTTTTGGAATTTGACTCTCAAAGGGTAAAATTTCATTATTTCCATAACGTATTTTTTTCTTTACGAGATATTTTTTACGGAATTTGATCCTTGAAGGTCAAAAGTAATAACTGTGAAATTCGCGCGTATGAGACAGTTCAGAGCCAAGCCGCTAGATAGCAGCAGCAAATATCACAGAGATATTAATAAACTGCTTCACTGGCGTCGACTTATGTTACGTATCTATAACACTAAACAAATAAACAATTGCTTCTAATGAAGCGGTTCTTCTTTCGTCCTATTACAAACCACCAACCTTGCTGTTCATCGTAATTTTCGGACGGGTCATCAGAAGCTGGGGAAAGGAAAACTTTCGAGAAGCTAATACATGAAAAAAAGTAGTTCGCATGGGGCTTGTGCAATGACAAGAGATTTCTCAATTGAAATATGTATGAATTATTTCCGGATGGCTCGAGCGGAGTTCGTTGATTGAAAGTGGTCGACGAAGGGCATTTTAATAATTCGACGAAAGACATGTGTGTCCCCGTGTTTCACTTTCCAGCCACAACTACACTGCGCAGACCACTGGTATTTGTATGTGGTAGTAGCCTCAAGTCTCCCATCGTTCACTATGGTGGTTGCAAGTCTGTTATGAGCGTGGTGGTGTAACGGTTAGCGTTCTGGCCTCGCATTCGGGAGGACGGCGGTTCGAATCCCCGTCCGGGCATCCAGATTTGGGTTTTCCATGGTTTCCAACATCACTCGAGGCAAATGCCGGGATGCTTCCTTCAAAAGGCCATGGCCGAATTTCTTCCCATTCCTTGCCCCCCATCCTTTCCGTCTCTAAAGACCTCGCTGTTAAGCAGTTGCTGTGGGGATGTGGAAGATATGCTGGTTCAAAGTGGTCGACCGAGGGTATTTTATTATTTCGACCAGATACGTGTGCATCATTATATTTCACTTTGGAAACACAACTGCATAGCACAGGTCACTGGGTTTTGTGTGTGGTGGTAGCTTCGAGTCTCCCATCGTGCGGCTACAGTGGTTGCATATCGGTAGCTTTGTGGGAGATATGCAGGTTGAAAGTAGTTGACTGAGGGCATTTTTAACCGACTTCAAAAAAAGGAGGAGGTTCTCAATTCGTCCGTATTTTTTTTTTTTTTTTTGTATGTATGACCAGCGATATTTTCACCAATTTTGAACCGATTTAAATTACATTTTTTTAGTGGATAGGGTACAACTCCAAAGTGGTCCCATATGAATTTCATTGAGAAACCACCCCTTCTACCCCCCTCCGCCCCCTAATTTTTATATAAATCCACATTTTTTATTCGATCTCGATGAAACTTTGGACATACATAGCCAAAAATAAGGAGAAAAATACTGTCAACTTTTGGTTTAAAAAAATTGAACCCCTCTCCCCCTATCCACCCCCTTAATTTTTGACAATTTTCTTTATTCAAAGCTACAGTCGACACCATTTAACTGATCTCCATTAAAGTTGGCAATTACATGTAGTTTTTCATGGAGAAGAATTCTGACCAAAAAAATCAAAATAAAAAACCACCCCTCTCCAATTTACACCCCTTAATTTTATAGAAACCTACATTTATTATCTGACTTTTAATGAACTTTGCCCGTGTATACTTTAAAACAAAGAGAAAATTCCTGTCAATATTTGGTCTTCCAAAGTTCAACCCCCCCCCCCTTCTTCGACCCCTTTAATTATTATATTTTGACCAAAGACATGAGTGTCCTTACATTTCACTATGCAGCCATAAATACCCTGCGCATATCACTGATGTTTGTGCGTTGTATTAGCTTCAAGTCTCCCTTCGTGCAGTATGGTGTTACTTGTCGGTAACTACCAATCAAAATTCTTCACAAACACGAACGAAGTCGTGGGCACCAGATAGCAAAAGATAAAAATAAAAGTGAATATTGTAATGGAACAACTGAATGATAAGTACATGTTGAACTTATTCACCACTTGACGAGTTGAGCTGATAAGTGATCTTAGACCATATTTCTTATTTAAATTTACTTTTCATGTAGTTTGAATAACTGGTACACTAAATTAGGGGGTGGTTATGCACCGACCCAATCAATTTTTCCTCTGGAATAGTTGAAAATAATTTTAAAATAAGCAAAATGTTAAATAACGCAAGAAAGGTTACAGTTAAAACCGACACTAGTAAACTGCGTGACACTTTTTCCGTGACATCAACACAAGTGTGTCGTAGTTATGTCCAGCCCTGCCCTCCTCTGTGTCTCAATGTTCGCTGTTCCGATCTAAAAAAATATAGAACCACAGAAAATGTGCTGTCTCTCCTGCGTCAACTGCCTGTCAAAGTGCACCCTTTCTTAAGTCACCACTCCACTGGGAAGGGTTGGAATTCAAGCTAAGAGTGTGAAAAGCAACATCTTCTAACTTCCTAGCCCGATCTTAAATGATGAAAATTACTTCCTTCATGGAAACTGGAACTAGCGGCTAGTTACTAGCTAATTCCATGATAGGAGGCGGCTCATGCAATGGTGCCACAATTACCTAAACCACCGGGGCAAGCTTTACCAAGAAATTAATGAAAGAATATTTTACTGCAGTTATAAGGCCAAAGCCGCGTTTTAAAGCGGTGATAGAGTAGAAGTTTATACAAATGTATACCGTCATAATGTTTTTCTAATTTTAACTGCGCGAATCGCAGAAATGGAAGGTGTTTGTATACGTAATAGTTATAACGCAATTGTCCTGATACTCAGTCCCAGAGAAACAAATCGTTGGTTAACTTCTTTGAACCTATGAGAAACGATGTGTCAAGGATGGTAGAGTTTTATAAAAATTTATCTACGGTTGTTTATTGCGGAATTTCTCTACCATTTCATTGATTTTCATGATACTCGTACTTCCTATGAGTCTTATCTTCGAGATTTAGGGCTCATTATTTGGCATTACTATGTTTCGAGCGGTGTTTACATACACAGTAAGTAATATTATAGGACTCTACTTCGCCGTTAGACACGGACAGTTATGAGCCTGAAGTACGTGTGTGATTTTTTTTTTTACTTTGTGCATCACGTTAATCGTTGGAGGCGGGAAATGATATGAGACAAGGAACGGATTTTGGATGTACCCTTTTGTGAAAGAATCTTCCCGGCATTCGTCTGGAATACTGAAATCGTGATAGCCGGATGGGGGTTCGAACACATGTCATCCCGAATGCTATGCCAGAGAGTTATCGCTTAACCACCGAGCTCTGTTGCGATATCGGAATGCCTTAATTAGAACGCAATCATTGTATGAATAACAGCTTCCAGTAAGGCAGGACTTGTCCTGGTAGAGGAGACGAAAATGCAAAAGAAGAGACCGGGACTTAAAAAGAGTACTCATTGTGAAAGGATTTGTTGTAAATTTATTTACTGAATTATAACGAGGTTTACTTTGAGAAATGCTATAACCAATTTAAATCGTTTCTATTTCTGGTCATGATAAGAATGATTTAAGGAGATTTCTTACAATAAAATGTTGTTGTCATTGTAGATATTTATATGTATTATATTAGTTGCTTAGCCATACGACAAATAAATAAATAGTAAATACGATAAAAGAAATTGAATGAACACTACTGCAGTTATTTACGACTATGAGAAGTCCATAAACTGTGGTTTACCTAAGGACAACTTAGTGTTTTGAAATCATTAGTAAACAAGATTTAACTTCCCTGAAGAATCTTCCTTATTACGATTTCTATTTCGCCAATCGGAACCTTTTGTAGTTTGGCACAGAACTAGAGTGGATATCAGTGACACCATATTGTATAACTGATGCGGCTGTTGTACTTTGTACCGAGCGGGGTGGGTGAACGGTTAATGTTCTGGCCTTGCATTCGGGAGGACGCCGGTTCGAATCCCCATCCGGGCATCGAGATTTGAGTTTTCCATGGTTTCCCCAAATCACTCCTGGCGAATGCCGGGATACTTCCTTCAAAAAGGCCATGGCCGAAATGAATCCTTGTCTCCAGTCCTATCCCGCCTCTAATGTCCTTATCCGTCGACGAGGCGTAAAGAAAAAAAAAAAAAAAAATATTGCGCTTTGTATCAAAAATTGCAGTTTGAACAGGCCGCTGTGGACTGTGACTTTATAATACTCTTCTTGTCACCGCATTACACTTAAGCACTTAAGATCAGAGAACTGCGGAATTACTCTTATCGTCTCGGTGCTGTGGGTGACGCGATCACAGTGAAGTCACCCAGTTCCTACCCCTTCCACCAACAGCACAGGTGGAGTATGATTCAGTTACATTTCCTGCAGAGAGATAGTTCCGCATGAGGAAGTTTACTGCTTTACATATCAAAGACGTTGTCTTGTATGAAGGCGGTATACTGCTAAAATTCAAATAAGAATTCGTACCAACCAGAAGTATTATAATTCCCCAGTTTTTCAACGAAATATCTATGATGCATGTCTACACCAAAAGATTTACAATTAAATTTACAGAACACCCTTCACGTGTTCTTTCATTTTTATCCCCATAGGCTGTTCGTATAGGAAAGAAGCCGTATTCAATATCATATGGTGTTTTAGAGTTTTATAAAACGCATTTTAGGAGTATATCTTGAAAAGTCGCTGAAGGACAATATTCGCGTGCGTAGCTGTTCAAGAAAACTGTGTCCCTGTTAAATAGAAACATCTTTGATTTTCCATACAGACAGAGAACTCTCAAAATCCTTATGTGCACAGTTTGAAAGGCCGACGACAAATATTATTCGCCTGTGGTCATTCAAGAAAACTGAAAATGAAATGCGTATGACATACGAGGGGGTAGCCAGAAATTATTTTTAAAAAGCTACTTTTTTTTTTTTTTTTACAAAACAACCATATCCCCTTCAAAATGCTCTCAATTATAACTAATACATTCATCTCACTGGTGCTTCCACTGTTCGAAACATTTTCTGTTGTCATCTTTAGAAATGGCTGACAGCTGCTCTCGCGTTTTTATCTTGTCCTCTCCAATGTTGTCAAATCGATGTCTTTTTATGTCCCTTTAAATTCGTGGAAATAAGAAAAAGTCGCACGGAGCCAGGTCAGGCGAGTAAGATGCACGGGGCAACGGAACCATGCCATTTTTAGCCAAAAACTGCCAAACAGGGATTACTGGGATTAGGAAAGCTTTCCAAGTCTCTTTCTACTTCTTCTTTCCGATAAGGCTTGCTAAAACCACGCGTAAATTTTAATTCTTCATCATTTGTTGTTTTTATTTTTTTCTTCTGTTCAATGCAATATTCCATAATGATTTAACTTTCTTCCTTCTTTTCTCAGACTTCTTTGGATCCCATTTCTTTACTCTTCTGCCCTGGAATATTTCCTTATTTAATACCTAATTTCTAATGTACTCTCTTTCCACTATTTCCTCTTCTCTCATTTCTTTCCAAATCTCTCTTTACCTTCTTTAATTTACTCCAGCTTGTTGTTCATTTTTTCCCAGAGGTAATTAAACATCCCTTTTGTTAATCTGTTTGTCATTCATTCTATAGATCTGCTTAAAAAAACAACAGTTTCGTTTTTCTTATTGATTCTGTTATATTTTCTAAGTTCTGATGCATTTCCTCATTACTTCTTAATTTCCATAGTTCGATTGTTTTAAGTGGACGCAAGATTTTTCTCGTGATTATTTTTTCGAGTAATTCCTATTTATCTATTAAATAGCTCAGTACCAGGCATTCACTCGCATATAGACATTTCATGACTGAGTTGTAGTGCCTTATTTTAAGATTTTTGGATAGCCACTTTTTTTTATAAAAATTCTTAATAATTCCCTTCCCTCATTTTAACCTGTGTATCCTTTCTTCTATGACAGATTTATCAAATCCATTTTCTTAAATTATTTTCTCTGAATATTTAATTTTCTCTGTTCGTCTAACATCTTTTGTTAAAAATTATGGAGCATTTTCAATATTTGTAATAAATTTAGTTTTTTTCTCCAGGAAAGTTGTTTTTCTGGCTGATTTATTTGTGTTGTGGCATTTATAATAGTCTTTGAAAGTACAGCCAAATCGTCTGTAAATGCCAGGAAATTAATTTTAATACATTTGTTTCTTCTCTCCAAACCATCACCTTGCCACACACATGTATTTACCTTAATAGACTTCGATATTCCGCCCATAAAATTTACTTTTGAAACTGTGGCTAATTGTTTCAAGTATTAGGGTAGCTAGTTTCGATTTCACTCCAAATTTTCGAATTGTTATGTCCAAGGTTTCCCTATCTATGAATATTACTGTTAAGTCTTTGAAGATCAGTATTCGATGACGAATTATGGATTTCAAATTAAATATTTTCTCTGAGTAAGATCTATCTTTTATAAATCCACCCTGATATTCGCCCAATTGAATGTGAAGTGTTGTCTCTACTCTATTCCGCAAGATCTTTTAGAATACTTTGCAAGCAATAGGGAAACTCCTATACGGTTATCAACATTTTGTTTGATGTGAGAACGAAGGCTTTCACGGCGTATCGATGATATGAAGTCTTCACGGGTTCCGCCGTATGGTGTTGAAGAAAAACAACAACGAGCTTTCGGTGGCTGACTCTGCTGCCATCTTCAGGTCTCAGGTCTGATCAGACCTGAAGATGGCGGCAGAGTCAACCACCGAAAGCTCGTTGCTTTTTTCAACACCATACAGCGGAGAACCCGTGAAGACTTCATATCAACATTTTGTTTGCCACATTTATTATGCATTGGATGTATTAATGCCACTTTACATTCTTTTGGAATATTCTCTGTTCCCCAGGTAACTCCAAAAATTAACTGTAACTCTTGAATGATTTTTGATTGGGACCATTTTAAATGTTCGGCCGTTATGGAGATTGTTAATTACCTTTTTTAATTTCTTCAACAGTGGGTGATGTATCTCCTTCTAGTTTATCGCTAATTTCAGAAAATTCCAATTGATTGGTTGGTCCACGACAGTCAAGAAGCTTATCAAAGTTCTTAACAAGTACTTCGCAGTTGTCAGTATTGTTCAGTCCCATTCTACCAATTTCATTTTTAAAGCAAATACTGGGGACTTGATAGCCCTTTAATTTACTATTAAAAGTCTAATAAGCCATTCTGGAGTTATTTTTAACAAAACTATCCTCCGATTCAATAAGTAGCTATTTTTGAAAGATCTCTCAACTCCTCTTCTTATTCTTGTTGTTTAAACTGTTCATAGTGGTCATTATTTCCGGAGAATTTCCACTTTTTCCATTATTTTGTTCTTTATTTTGACGCTTCTTCACATATTACATTCCACCAATGTTTCTTTTTAGGTTTCGTTAACCCAAACTTTTTCTGAGCTGCGTTGGCTTTTCTTTAGATAAATCCTCCCACTTACCATTCTGAATTACATTTATTCTTTCCACAAATCTTTTTTAATGCTTCTTGTGTAATTTGTAGCCTGTCATTGTTATATTTCTTCACTGTTTCCATTCTTCTGTTAAGTAAAAATTTGAGTTTAATTTTAGACAAATAGTAACCAGAGTCAAATTCCCTGCTAGTTATTTCCTTGATATGCAAGATTTTTTTTATATTTCTTTAGGAGATGGTTACACACATTCACCTAGAATCGGCTTTGGGGGTATCCACGTTTTAGATTTTCTTGGTTGTTTCTTAAAGAAAGTAGACATTAGCTTCGGTTGATACGTTTTACAGATAGTAATTAATCTTATTCAATTTTTATTCGGTCTAAAGCATGCTGGGTATCCTACCCTCTGTCAATTCTCTCTCTACCTATTTGGCCATTGAAATCTCCTAGCAATATCACTTCATTTGATTTTGAAATTTTAGATATTTCGTCATGCAAAAGATCCCAGTAATCTTCTACTTTGTTTGGATTTCCTTTATTATCTTTCTTTATTGGTGCATGACAAACAATGAAAGTATACGTTTTAGTTCTGTAATTAATTGTTAGAAGAGATATTCTTTCTGACTTAGATTTGAGTTATATTACATTGTATATTATTCTTTTATGAAAATGATGAGCTGTATCAAGCAGTGACATTCCCTTCATAATTTTAATCGCAGGTTTATTTATTGTTTTAATACTTTGTTTCGGTTGGCCTATTTGTTTTCTTTGTAGGTGTCGGTCCTTTTCGAACGGTATTACTTTCTTCCTGTATTGTTACACCAAACCACTTCACCGTTGCCTATCCCCTTAAGGAATATACAAAAGTGGTTATAAAGTATTCTGAATTATGACAACTGCTGCCATAAATTGGCATATAAAATATCATATCACGGAAGTATTACAATTATTATTTCATAGTACTTCTACATTGATATATTTACCTTAAATAATGTTTGCACATAGTTTCACATGTCCATTTCCAGTGAGTTATTTGCTATAGAAACCTTGTTATGAATTCACCGATCGTTGCTGTTTGATTAATAATGATATAATTCAGTATGAAAGTAATAAATATAATTAACAATAACGTCCATCACGAGACCATAAAATGCAAATTTGCAAAGACAACAGAGTGAGAACGCCGTGTGAAATTGAATATTCATGGACAGGAACATATATGATTCAGATTCTTCCGCATTTGTTGACGGAAACGAGCCCTGCAAATTAGCCCAGCGGAATTTGAAGCTACGTTTTTAACGCAATAATTCTGTTTGAATGAAAATTTGCTTTAATTAACTGTTATGCATGCATACCGATGCAAAACATGTTTATTGCGGAAGTAATTCGATAACTGAATAAACAGTAGAGATGCTTCTAAATATAACTTGACAAACAACACTTCGTTTTGATGTTTGCTTGGTCTAAGTTGTTAGTTGTGTATCTTATACCGCAACGGGTATCTTATAGAGAAAGACTGGATTTAATTTGCAAAATTTCTCGATCTCGACCAAAGACGACAATTATATTTGTAAAAACATTTTAATATTATTGGGTTCCATCTTTCACAAACACAAATTAAAAAAAAAAAATAATGTTAAATAATTTTCTTAACAATCTGTAAGGAAGAAATTCGCATGAATTTTAATCGTTTCTCGTTGTTTTCATTTCCTTTTTACTCGGTTCAGTATTGATTTAGAGTTTGTGTAATGGTGTCTTTCGGTTTTCGTTTGGTAGGGCGGAAATATTGTTCTTTCATAGAATTCTAACTTTACTATTGCTAGTTTTGAAAAGTTGTTAGACGAACATCATCATTGTTTTAAATTATGATACAGACCATCTTCGTCAATCGATTGTTAATTGGTTCTCTTCTAATGGTCAGTTTAAGTGAGTTCCTGGCTGAAGCGTCCTCAAGGTGTTCTGACAATTACTATTGTTATTTTTTTTTTCAAATAAATCATCGAAGCGGAAACTAGTAAGATTACGAGTGAAAAGTTATAGGAGCTACATACAGCTGGCATGAAACAGGTTGTTTGATGTAGACAAAAAATATCGATGGATGCTTTTAGTTTGGTAGAAAATAAAAATAATCGCTTAAGAACTATTTCATAACATTAAACGTAGAAATTAAAGTATAATTTCTTTGAAAAATAAAGAACGAAATACGTTTTGAAATTTTTCTATTGAAATTTAGTCTGTCCTTGAATTGTGTTGAGCGCTGTGATATTCTTTCTTTATCAGATTACTTTACTGCTAATTGTAAACTGATTCAAGTTCATTGTCGCTTTAATTCTTTGTGTTAATCAATGTTTTATCAGATTCTTGACCAAAGATTGACTAAGTTAAATTCACTTCATATCTTTTTGTTCGAGAGATCTGTTTGGGTTTTGACTTTAAGAAGACGATTCATTTTATCTAATGGCAGACAACGAAAGCAAAGAGGAAAAAAAAAAAATCTACCGAATGAGATGGACTTTGTTATGGGAGCGTTGTAGCATAATACATTTGAAAAAATCAAAGCCTTCAGAAGTTCTGTACTAGTATAAGGAGATGTAACTTCTTTCATTGAATTTAACATAAAATAGAATGTTCTCAACAAAATCTTCTGTATTTTCTAAAGAGTTCTCTCCATACAGTTTCGGTGAAATAATACATGACTTTATTTTGTCCTGCATAGGAAAGCAAGTGTTTCAGAGCTGAGGTGTAAAATATATATGTGGCTAACCTGCAAAGGTGCTGATAATTCAGTTGTATTGGAGATTAAATAATGTTAGTTGTCATTTGGACCAATTAAAACGGTAGTAATTTCAGATTCGACCAATATCTGGATTTAATTATTTTTAATTGTATTTTACAAGTGTAATACGGAGTGTTAATATGTTTATTATTATGTGAGTTATGTTTTTCTGCATGTTACCCTTACACAGATGACGTCACTCATTACTAAGCCCCGGATTCTTAGGTTCGAACCTATTTTGTTCCCAACCTAATATTCTCGAAATTTTAATTTTCTCTTTCGTCTTTTGTATAAACTAATAATATTCGTAAATTTAATAGGACCTAAAATGACCTAATTTTCATGTTATGACCTAAAATGACCTAATTCGGTTTTTAGAACCTAAAAGGACCTAATTCGATGTACTGATCCAATCCGACAGTAATTTTGTTACTTAAATAAAACAAATGACTGACCGGATTAGCTCAGGGGTACGGGCCGTCGGCTAGTATTCTGGACTCGGGAGACGCCACGAATCCGTATCCCACCGTCGGCTGTTCTGAAATGGTATTACGTGGATTTCCTATACCACTCCAGGCAAATGCCGGAACAGTGCCTTATTGATAGGCTACGGGTGTTTCCTTTTTCTCCTTCCTTCGTAAAAATTTTGTTTCCTTCTTCTACATCGATCCAAGCTAAAGTCACCTGGGCGATCCGGCCAGTCACCATCCCCTGCTGTATCTATTACTACGTGAATCCTAAGCTCCAAATGCAAATGTGAGCGGTATAGGAATCATCCCTCGCAGAGTCCGAGGGTGAACTATGAGGGTAAACGGACTGAGTTTACGTGTAAAAAAAATTGATTTATTTTAAAATTGGAAAAAACTATTCACAACGATATGAAATGATATGTTTTAACCTCATTATCGACGGTAACATTGAGAAAAGCCGTAACAATGTGGTGTGGCTACATCGCATTTTACAAAGGATTACATTCAGTAGAAGCAAATCGACAAATTAAGTTTTAAACATAACTTGTTAAATGTTAACAATCTCAGGAACACAATCCCTTTCTGAGAAATTAACAGTTGTATACCGTCATCGTTTAATGGTAACACGGAAATTAAAACATTGTGTAGTCCTACAGACTTTTAGTTCCTTCTTTAAAAGTCATCTTGCCTAAACAGAAATCCTCAGGAAGTGGTCTCTTGCGAGAGTGGTTTGGAACGGATAAGAACTTTTTTACAGATGAGAAAATTATATATTGTCAAGCATGTGTAAAACCGATAAGTTTTTATATATATATATATATATATATATATATACGTATAACTTTTATTATTTTAAAAAATAAATTAGATTTTATTTGTTTTCATTTCAAAAGTAACATAAAGTGATAATATGAAATTTCTTCCAGAAGTCTAGACTAACTGGGTATTATCCGGGGTGTTATATTCAGGTGGACTATTTTAATCTTGCCTTCTATATAGGAGCCTGCGGAAAAACGATCCCACGTACTACAGTATCAGAATTCAGCAACTCGTTTGGCAAATGATACCCGGAGAAATGCTTCCAAACAGGAGCAGAGATTCATTACAAGTTCAAAGCTGGGTATAGAAGATTCGTTTAACCTATGTCTTTGTGAAGCTCTCACTGTCGCTAATATATCAGTTTCAACACTCCAAAATGAAAACTTTTTTTGAAGAATTTTGTAACAGAAAAATACCAGATGAATCCACTTTAAGAAAGAATTACTTGCCTCAGCAGTATTGAAGAAATACGGGTGGACATTGCTGACCACTTCATCTGGTTAAGTGTAGATGATACAACAGATGCCTGCGGCAGATACATAGCAAGCGTTGTTATGGGCAAGCTCGCATGTGAGGAACCGAGTATACCCCATGTCATTATGTGCAGAGAACTTCCAATGACAAACCACTCTACTGTGGCAATTACTGTAAGGGATGCATTAAAGGTGTTGGGGCCAGATCCAAAACACGAGGATAAGTTGGGGTTGATGGTGCAGCTTATATGATAAAACCAGGTGAGTGTTTAAAGGGTTTCCATTCCCGAATGGCGCATGTCATCTGCCTAGCTCATGGGCTCCATTGGGCATCTGAAAAAATTCGGGAACAGCACACTGTAGTTCACGAGATAATTTCTTCAGTGAAGAAAATATTCCTGAAAGCGTCGAGTCGTTATTTTCAGGGAAAAGCTTACATCAATACCCCTCCCTCCCAAGATAGTGCTGACACGATGGGGGACCTTGCTCTCAGCCGCAACATATTATGCAGAAAATTATGAGAGCATCATGGAGGTCATCGAATTATCAGATGAAAGTGAAGCTATTGCTATAGTAAATGTAAAGAAAATGTTCCACTCAGTATCAGCTGTACAGGAGTTGACATATACAAAGGCAAATTTTTACAACCTAGAATTTTCTATCAAGAAGTTGGAAGGAGGCACTCTACCGTTGACGGAAGCACTTCAAATCATCCAAGAAGTGAGGGCCAAAGTGGCTCTCGGACCACTTTGGGTGTCTATAGCTAAGAAGCAGGAGTCTGTTTTAGCCCGCAGTTCAGATTTCAAGAGGATGGAACAAATAGGCCGTGTTCACTCTGGACTAAAGGAACAAGAAATACTGCCTTGGAATCCTAAGGAAATCGCTAATATGCAGTTCGCACCCTTTACCTTATGTGGCGTGGAGAATAGTTTTTCATAATTCAAGAGAATTTTAACAGAAGACAGAAAATGGTTTAAACCTGAAAAATCTGTAAAATATTTCATTGTCCAGTGTCATATTAGAAGATTTAAATGAGTGGTTTACATCTACAATAAAGCCGAAATGTTTTGAACATAATAGTGGTTTATGTAGCATGTTTTAATGTAAACGACTATGTCATTTTAGAAGTTTTTAATGGATACTTGACATTGTATTATAAAGTCACAATGTTTTTTTAACACTATGGCAGTATATATTGTGTATTTTAAATTTTATTTCTCTTAAAAATGTGTAAGTTCCTAAATAAGAATTTTAAAAACCTTTAAAAGCCTAAAACGTGAATTGAATAAACCTAAATTTGTTTTTTTAGAGCCTAAAAATCCGGGGCTTACTCATTACTGTATTGTCGAACAAATTACCACGGCCAACTAAAGATACAGGCCTGGGTGCACTTTGGTGACGTCAGCAGAGTAGTGCTATAGCCGAACCACGGCCGAGAGCCGAGCCAAGCACATGCTCGCGTACTTACAGTTTCCGCTGCGCGAAATTAAATTCACACACACGTGCACAAAGATATTGACAAATAATTACTTTATACTTACTACATGATTTTTTATGTCAACTACTTCAAATTCAGTCTCATCAGTAAATTTCATAATACTCAAATATTCGTAAATAATTGCTTTGTGCTTCACTACATCAGTTTTTGTCAAACATTGTACTTCAGATTTAGTCTCACCACTCCAGTTTTCACACACACACACACACACATGGATATTCAAGTGCACATGTCAAAATATTAAATTAATATGCTTCAAAATCTGCACTACTCCCCTTACAAACTTAAAGGTAACATCATCTTTATATTATTTTATTGTTTATAAGGTTCTTCATAGTTAAAAAATTTCATTATGGAAAAATGGGAGTTAATAAACAAAACATTGAATATGGTATTTACATATTTATTTACTGAAGAAATTACACAACCATCAGTTTGTAAAACAGTATATTCTACTTTTTTGCAGCATTATCATTGTACTGCAATACATGACATGACTTAAATGGCACATATTAAAGCTGCTTAAATTACTAATAATGTTTCAGTTGTCATTGTGGCCCAGGTTGCATGTCTAACAAGCCACAAATTCAGTCACTAGAAAAGTAAAGCTTATATCATGTACTTGTTTTAAAACTTATTACTTCCATTTATACAATGAATTTGCAAATTTAAAAATTCTTACATCGCGTTAGGCTGCAGAGTTTGTGCAAAACAGAAATTTGATGCATATCACCAATGAAATTACTTGAAGACATATCTAATATACATTTCAACATGAACAAAGCACTTTGTCATTAGAACAGCAGTTCCATTGGGTACTGTCAGCTTTTCATAATCATATTCTATAATGAAGTTATTTGGGAGGGATATTTCAACTTTTCTACTTCATTAAGTACATGTAATAACATTATTTTAACTGTTGTTAACAGGTATGATAGTAACACTATCTTTGAATTTTGAAGACACTGGATATCATGAAAACCTGAGTTGTTTTAGCAACATTACTGTTAGTCTGACTACCACCATAAATTGTACCACCTTAAAGATCAAACAAGGTTCAATGTAAATTTCATCCAAGAGCACATTTACTATAAGTTTATGATCTTTCAAAAATTTCTTCTTAATCTTCAAATACCCTACACTACCATCTACATTTAAACTATTTCAATGAAACTTACCTACCAGCTTTCTGATATTGCATGGAGTGGCAAATATAGAAAACCAATCTTATGCAAAGTAGTACATGCTGATGGTGAATAAACATACAGAGTAGCTGCCAGTAATAATGTATTCCCACTGTACATATGACCTGCTTTCATTTTTAGATAGAAACTGAATTTGTTCAATTATTATTTGAAGTTGTGAATATCTTTCACCTGTAAAATTATCCTGTAGCAAATTCACTATATTTTTAACAACTACTTGTTTAAGGGGTCTTCTTTAGACACTATTGACTCAACATATTTAATCATACTGTCAAACACATGTTTGGACTTTACTGCGATGTATTCATTGGGCACTTTATGGTGGAGAATTTTGTAGCTTTGCACAGAAACAAACACACTTAAATCTGTCTTAACAGTTACAGAAGCAAGAACGTTTGTTATTTTGTTACTAACATCAAAAAAATACAACACTACCTTTTGTTCACACTGACTACAGAACCACTGTTTCTTGTTTAGCACCTGAAAAATATTTACAGTACATGTGTCTCCCAAATTGTTAATGACACTGTGCTCTTCATATTTCCTGTAGTCTTCTAAGCTTCTTGCCACAGCTTTTTGAAAATTGTCACTTTCTGCATCACATCATCTTCTGCATATGAATCCAGCTAATGTCAAGTATCCTGGCAAATTTGGAAAAATTGATGGCACTGCATATGGTTTCAGCTTTGGATAACTCCTTACAAATGTTTTTATTTCTTCATCTACTGCAAACTGTTCTGTTTTGAGTATGCAGTCTTCACTAAAATGTTTCATGCATATTACACGCTTCTTTTTATAAGCCACTTTTTCTTTAGTTCTTCATCGCTGTCTAAAGAAAATGTGCTGAGTTTTTCGTTTTGAGACATAATTAATTCTACAGCAGACCATACTACACCTTGGCATTTTTGGTACCTGAAAAAAAAGACATTCAATATAGCTATTACAATGTAAATATACACACATTTCCAAAAGTATTTGTACATATTTAGTTACTTTATCAAATAACTTTCAACATAACTTCGCAAACAACACATGATAGTTCAAATGAAAATTCGTTAAGAAATCGTAATAGCTTATTATATTAATATTTAAGAAATACTTACTGTAAATAGAACTGCAACTAAAGGAACTTCACTTCAGTAGCTGAAGATGAAAATAACTGGTAATCCACTGGTCGACGAGAAGTCAAATACTCTCAGAAACACGTTTGCAAACGAACTTTCAGGCTCACAACACACCAGCATGGCAGACCATAGATCTACTTTGCTGACGTCACAAACAAAATGGCTTCCAGCACCCAGGCCTGTATATTTAGTTGGCCGTGACAAATTACTGTTCTACGTATTAACTTAAATTAAGTCACGTAATTTACAGTGAAATTACATGTTGTGTAATTACCTTTTATTTTCCCTTCCCTCTCGGGGAATTCGATTCAGAGTTAGTCTGTGGGCCACATAATACTTGCCTGTAGTTACAATAGATATTAAATAAGACAGATATAAGTAACACAATTTAAAGAATCAAAAAGTAAAAACTATTAATGAGAGTTTTGCAGAGCTTTTTGAGCTGCATATTCTGCAGCGCTGCTGTTGGCGGGCAAATTGAAATTCGCTGGCTTAGTGACCCACGGGATTGGCCTTGGGCAGCCTTGGTCTACGTTTTCTGCTGCAATTCTCCCTCCTTCGTCAGAGATACTATTTATATTAACAAAGCAACCAGCGCCAAGCATCGCAGAGTAATAGACCCTGTATTCATTAAAATTGTTAGTATTCTTTAAAATTCCTGCTGCCTCTTTCACTCCATTGAGGAAGGAATATATGGAGACGACGCAAGGGATCTTCACCACGCACTGGAGTGAAGCCAGCTAGAGAGTAGTGGGGTGTGGAGGTCGCCATATTGGTCGGCCGTAGAAACACGGGGAATAGGCACAAAAACCTCAAGGGAGTCGTACGACAAGCGTTCCACCGCAATTTGATGATGGATTATTATGTAACTCAACGAGACAGACCAAAAATAAAGAATATTTTTTTTTTGATATCCTGCTTAGTTCTCGGGAAATACTCTCTCAAAAGTGAATTGTTTTGGGTTGAAATTCAGAAGAAACATTTTCCCAAGTTCAAATTTGGTGTTGAATTCTTGTGTAACAAGAGACAAATCGAAAATAAAGAATAAAATTTTTTCAATTTTTTTTTTTTTTAACTGCTTAACGTCTTCTATAACAACTAGGTCTTTAGAGACGGGAAAGGATGGGGGCAAGGAATGGGAAGGAATTCGGCCATGGCCTTTTGAAGGAAGCATCCCGGCATTCACCTGGAGTGATTGGGGGAAACCATGGAAAACCCAAATCTGGATGCCCGGACGGGGATTCGAACCGCCGTCCTCCGGAATGCGAGGCCAGAACGCTAGCCGTTACACCACCTCGCTTAGTTTTCGAGATATACTGTAACAAAAGTGAGGTGTTTTTGGTTGCATTTCAGAAGAAAAATATCCCCAAAGTCAAATTTGATAATAGATTCTCATGTAACACGACGAGAGAAATTGAAAGTAAACAATAAAAATTTTCGATATCTCGTTTAGTTCTCGAGATATGCTGTCTCCAAAAGTTTAAATGGGAGTAGTATACATTGCTACACGCGATATGCGTTGTGTCATTAACATGGTGCTTATTAAATTAATAACAACTAATAATAAATTGTTTTTGTACCTTCTGATACAGGCTGAATTTAAACCTACCCACATTTCCATTATTATTGTCGCTACAAAATCAAACTATATAGACACACCTAAACACATGAAATGCATCGCGAACTGAATTTTGGGTACCAACAACGTTTGATTCATTACGTTTCATAGTTAGCACAGCACAAATTATCAAAATTAATTTCATCAAACACTTTCAGTGTAAAGTGAACTGGACTAAACACGCAGAATACCATATTAATTGTATCGCGATGTAAACTAGACGCACTTAAATTAGACTTCCTACACTTGTTTACAATAAGGCTAGCCTTTTATGTGCAAAGTAGTAACATATGCTGATTGCCTACACTACACCAACAAATATTTGAGAACGACATTATCCTGTTGAAAGCAATGAATAAATTTATAACGATAGGCCCTAATGTTGCAGTTACCAATCAGATACTTCAAGAACAATAATTACGTGACTTAATTATGAAACGTTATTCCAGGTTGTTTCCTATCTTGTCTGTTTGTGCAACCGAATGAAACACAAGTTTCCATTATAGCAAACTTTAGAAAATTAGAAAATGAAATATTCTCAGCAGCAGACACAGTGCAAACAACCCAATGTTTTGGGGTTATTCGAATGGCCGCTGCGCATATGCAGTAGGAGACGAGTTTATATATAAGGTTACACACATTTAGCATTATTTCGTCTCCTTTACCTTCTTTCCCCCATGTTTCACTCATCGAGGTCACCACACATGTTCTTTCCACAGCAATCTCGTGTCTTCGAATTTTATTTCGTGCACGCTATTAGTGGTGAAAACATTCCTTAAGTCTTCCACCATAGTGGGGCCCCTCTCAAAAATTTAATCATCGCAAGGGATTACATAAACATTTGTTAGCTCGTGTTTCGGTGTAAAGTGTTTCACCCTGGTTCCGGTCTGTGATACGTTGTATGAATGGGAGTCAGGCGAATTTTCTTGGCACACTAGTATCATAGGATAAGTAGTCGTCTTCCATGTCATTAACACCGGGCACGAAATATAATTTGAAGACACGAGGCTGCTGTGGAGAGAAGACCAGTGGTGGTATTGACTAGTGAAAGAGTTGGCAGAAATTTAAAAGAATACCAATAACTTTAACGAATACAGTGAGTGGTCTATTACTCTTCGATTCTTGGCGCTCGATGCAATGCCAATACAAATAGTATCTCTGCTGAAGGCTGTAGAATGGCAGTCGAAAGCCTGCAACAATGAATAAACAATGCGGCATACCCCAGAAATCTAGTAATAATAATTCCGTGTGGTTGTAACGACCTAGTGACAGGATTTCTGTTGGCTGCGCATTCCACCCTTATCGTAGTCGCCTTAACCTAACCAAGCAATCCTGCCGGGTACCGGGGATCTCTAGTTTAACGTGGAATCGTTCTGGCGTACTTCACATTAATCAGCAATCTGCGCCAGAGGTAAAGGTCGGGTTAAATCCCCGCCGATACAGGGATTTGTACCGAGGATCTTTCGAGCCCCAGTCAGTCTCCTTAACCACTGAGCCACCAGACCGCTGGAAATCTAGTAACCATTAATGACAACTGCGCATAATCAAATCGTAAATAGTTATTACCTTCTCTGAAAAGTTCTCGCCTCCGACAATTGCTCGGGATGCCCAATATTGTTACTCGTAATTTACAAAATATGTCAGCAAAATGTATTTGACTGTAGAGAGTGATGGAAAAATTCCATGTTTCTTGGTTTGTCGATAGAATAGCCGTCTGTGGCAGTAGCTCACTTCCTTAAAAGGTATTGAGCCTCTCAATCATACACACAGTAGGTACTTGTCACCTCTGAAGAAAGAAACAACACACACAAACATTAACCAAAAATAAGAAACAGAACGATTATTCCCAAAGTACAATGACTGATTTAAAATTTTAACTAAGAGCAAAATCTTGGAACAGATCAATCACAAGTATGTAGGCCCTTATATTTATTCGCTGGAAAATATATTGCCATTCATATTCATTATTCTAATGAATAATTGTGTTGATTGTTTACTATCTGAAATTAGATTGTTTGCAGATGACATAATGCTGTATAAAAGAATCAAAACGATAGAGGATTGTAAACAGTTGCAGGGTGATCTGGACAGGATATCTAATTGGGTTGGTAAACATGGAATGAAGATAAATGCAAAGAAGAGTCAGCTTATTAGATACACAAATAAAAAACAAAAGGTTAATTATGAATATAAGGTGGGGAAAGAATTGCTTGCTGAAGACTTGAAATGCAAATATCTTGGAATTACTATTGATAACAAACTTAACTGGGCAGGACACATAGGACAGGTGGTAGGAAAAGGTTTCAAAGTTCTGCACTTGTTGGAGAGAGTGATGAGGGGATGTACGAGAGAAGTCAAGGAATTGGGTTACAAAACTTTGGTCAGACCATTGCTTGAATATGGTAGTGTAGTATGGGACCCTCATTTTACGTATCAAATACAGGAGTTGGAGAGGGTGCAAAGAAGGGCTGCTAGATTTGTTTCTGTAAATTATCGCAGAATGCAATCAGTGACGGATATGATAAAGGAGCTGGAATGGGATTCATTGCAAGACAGGAGGAGGATGTGGAGGGTCATGGGAGTGTACAGGGCATATACTGGTGATGAGGCATGGAAAGATATTGCAATAGGTATGAAAAGTAGTGCATGGAAGGGAAAAGATGACCATGACCACAAGCTGGCACTCGATTTCAGGCACAAGGGTGTGGGAAGATTCTCTTTGTTAGGTAAGGGTGTCAGGGATTGGAATGAGTTACCAAGAGAAATGATGAATAATTTACCGAAAACTTTGAAGGAATTTAAAGATAAAATTTGTAGAGGGCAAATGTAGGTGGGTGCAGGATAGGGGGAAGATGGGTGTGTAGGGAAATTGCCACCGGAGCCTGTGCTCCATTGCAATTAAATTAAATTAAATAAATTAAATTAAATTCATCACCACAGAATTTCTTATTATTTTCTATAACATGTGGATTTGTTTCCTAATTTGAGATGAGGAACCTCACGTTGTCTCATAACTAAACCACTCAGGGCGCATATTGCGCGAATAGAACTTTGTATTCCATGAGCTCCTCTCAATTGAGATTGTACGGTAGGTGCATTTCTCCGCCGTGGAATAACTCACTCATTCACGCTCCCATCCGATCTTGATATTACAGAAGTCTGAAAGGCTTGGGTGCCCGTTTTGGACATCTAGTTTATGGGCAAGAATTACTAATTAATTACCGATATTATTCAAATTCATGAAGGCTCAAGGTAAAAAAAGAAATAATTTCTTACTTGATTTGAAACGTTGTATGGAGGTTTCTCCATATCGCTTATTTTCAGAGCATCCTGAAGGAATTTCTCTAATGCACTTGAATAATAAATACAAACCTTGGCAGTAGAAGCAAACCAATCACATAACAAAGTAGGATATAGGAGAGGGGTATGACGAAACAGGATACTTCATACACAGACCAAGCAAATACACTATGTTCGGTTTGGGCTATCAATCTCCACAGATAAAGAGGTTTATCGGAAATATTATTTGTCTTCCATTCTGTATCATATCAGTGGTTTTCTTTCCAGGTTTGGTAAATGACGCGTTTATGTTGCCTTTACTTATTATTATTTGGATCGGCCTTAAAGTATATTTCAGTTTATTATTTTAGAAATTCTATTGAAGTTGTTAATGCCCTGTAACATTTCGTGGCTACGTACTCGACATTTAGCTTTTATTAACGTTGATAAGTGTGTTTATCACAGACATGAAAATTTCCAGCGTTCACCATTGCCACATGGAACCTCAGAGGCTGATGCTGGCAGGTTGATAGAAGCCTCCAGTTATCTATTTTTTTTTTTTTTTTAAATCTTCAATATATTTTACACAATACAAAATTCACTTATTTAATTGGACGAGGTGAAAGTTTTTAAGTAAAATCAAAATAAAATCCTGGTAAATCAGGCTTTAAACTATATATATAGATATAAATCGTGTACAGTGTCGTAGTGCTATAGTGCCATGGAGCCTGTTCTGGCCTAGCATTCGAGAGGACGTGAGATCAAATCCCCGTAATAGCATCCAGTAGCACTGACCGAAATTGGCCTCTATTAACCAGCGCTACCACAACAGCTGAAAGTTGTGTAAATAATACTCTAACCAGTCATCTGTGACTTCGATTTGATTCGATAGAGTATCCTGACGTGAAGAACCCCCCTCATGTTTATCATTTGCTCTAAATTAAATTTTATACAACCCACCGCAATCACATTAACGGTTTCGATGTTTGAAGTTTCTCATACCATTTCTTGCTCTCTACCATTTGTAAGCGTTACGCAGTTTTTTTGATAATATTTCCCTCAGAATTGCAGTAAATTTCATGGTCGGTTGCGGGAGTGGTTATGAAATACAGAATTTTAAATCTATCATTAATATCAGTCTCATAAACAGTTGCCAATGTCGACGAGTCATTAGAGGCGGGATGTGTCTGGGGACAAGGAACTGGAAGGAATTCGGCCATGACCTTTTGAAGAAAGCATCCCGGCATTCTCCTGGAGTGATTTGGGTGCCCGGACGGGTATTCGAACCTGCGTCCTCCCGAATGTGAGGCCAGAGCGTTAACCACTCAGCCCTCACGCTCGGTTGTTGAAAGGTATTTTCTGAAACAATTATCAGTGCTCTCCTCTACACACCAACACTGTTTGATTTCCATAACACACCATAATACACGAGACCGTGTAAAACCAAGGGTTTTTAACCCAGTTCCCATTCCATTAATACATAATTGTCATCTATATTATCTGTATCAGAGTTCTGCATCATTACAAATTGGTAGACATAATGGCCAATTTCTGTTTTTATTTTTTTATTTTGTCACTTTTCTATTAACAAAAAATCCTGATTAATAACTTTATAAATTAAAATTCCTTCATGTATCATAAAAAGATTTTTAATGTTTTTTCCCCTGTATTTCAAGTTAGATGCATCTCGAAAATTTACAGTCTGGTGGGGACGAAAACTGTAATTTTTGCAGTGTGTATAATGATCTAATTTTTGTAACACTACGTGCTTACTAAATTGTTAGAATTATATTTAATTTTGTTTTAAAGATGCACCATTCGATCGAAACGTCATCGTTCGCAATTATCAGATCCATTCAGCCAGTGATATAAGATAAGATAATGCTCATATGCAGACGTTTCTAGATCAATCAAGGTGTTGTGTATTGTCCACCGCAGTGTGTGGATGTGTGATTAGCAAGCATCATTCTTGAAATCTAGAAAGCCATTCCAGCAAAACGAGTACTCTCTGTAAGTTCAAAATATTCTTCCATCTTTCTTATATATACACTATAGGTTTCGTAGACTATTTTTATTAGTTTTGTCAAATTTTCTCATGCAGTTTGTTCGCAGTAAGTGTTAGTTTTTTTCTCTAAAATTGCCATTGTATTATTCCAGTTGGTAAAATTTAATAAAAATTGATGTGTAATGGAAAGGTATTGACGTAATTGCAGGTGATTGTTCAGGTTTTATATTACTTCTGCTCCTCTTTATCCGACTTAAAATAATGGAGACAATAATTTTATAAATAGTAGTATCCTTACTTAATAGCACAATTTGCCTAATAACAAGTATATTTATCTATTAAAAGGAATATATACATTACCTGTATTTACCAATTTATGATCACAGTTTTTTAAAATATTAATTGCTATAGTACCAACCTGTACATTAATTTGTTGAGAAAGTAACAAACAAGTGGTGCATTATAGAGGCTTCAGTTCCGCATTTCTCACTCATAGATGTAGAGACTACAAATATAAACCTTGTCCATCAGTACAGTTACAGTTGTAAAATAACGTTCTAGAATTTAAACCAATGGAAGCACTGTAAAAGACCAATTATTTCGTAGGTGTCTCGCTTCTACATAGTTTCCAGTGAGGTATAGCCTGATAAATTCTGCTGTACACAATTTTGGCATTACGATTCCAGCTGAGTTGGTGGCATAATTTATCACAGAATCTCTTCGATATAACGCTTCATCTGATGATTACAGCGAACGAAGCTGTTGAAACATTATGCATAGCAGAATTTATCAGGCCGCGTAGAAGCAATACGCCAAGAAAGATTAGAAATTTTCACAATTTAGAATACTATCAGTACTAAATGGTATCGCTCAATATGCTGCTCAGCAGGATATATTTTTTTTTTTACCGATTCAATTAGCACTTGAAACCAGAAAACAGGACAAAGTATTTCACAAAATGCTTACAAAGTAAAAATTGCTCATGGGGTAGTTAAGATTTAATTTCCACTCTGAAAATGTTTCTAGTCCTATCTGGAAGACATTCCTCGAAGAAGTAATCTTTCCATAGTCCTAAATAGTGCACTAGGAATGTGTTGGGTTACTATGGAAAATAGAGTTTTTAATTACACGAAAAGACGTCTTTACATAAATGTAAAAGCTCCTGATAGCTGGGTATTAAAAGATCATTAAAAGAACGTTTTAAAATACTTGTTAGTATCATCGCAAAGTGTAAGAACTTACAGATACACCTGACAGAGAGAAACAAGGACTCCAGGAATAAAATAGGTGATCTGGAACTTAAGAAAATGAAAAGCAATATCTATAAACGATGCGGAAGGTATGAAAATATGAATCTCTATAAAGTGAAGTAATGGAATTTTATTAAATACTTATTAATAAATATTTTACTCAGGAGACAGATTTAGAAATAAAAAAAATCCTTCCCGATCACTGCTTGAAAATCTTTTACATTGTTTTCTCTGCTCGCTATATGTGTCAGAAATAAGTAAATTCTAGAAACAATGTAAATGTCTATGGAGATATATGAATAATTTTAAGGTAAATTATTGTGAAGGTGTTCTGATAATATAAGTCACATAATTCGTTTCATTTGCAACCAATCCTAGCTGTGCCAGATAAGAAAACATAATGAATGTTAAAAACCATTATTCGTTGAAAAAATACTGGTTTGATGCAATCCTCCATCCGTCCTCTCTTGTCCATTTTATCCGAAATAACTTGCACATTTCCTAATAACTGAGATTCAGATGAATCCACCACGGGAATAAGTGATCATAAAGCTGTAATTGCTACAGTAAAATTAACAGTCGCGCGCAATAAGAAAAAGGAAAGGGTCGTTTACAGGTTCGAAAAGGCCCCAAAGGAGAGTTTAAGAACGTTTTTGAGGGATAATTATATTACCTTTATAGAAGGAAGAGGCTCGGTTGAAGGGATGTGGCTTCGATTCATAAATATAGTCAGGGAAGGTATGGACTTATATATACCGAAACGGACAATCAGGGACGGGAACGATCCCCCGTGGTATACGCGTGAAGTTAAAAGGTTACTTAAAAAGCAAAGGAAGATTCATGCACGCTCAAGAAGGACGATGTATTGGAATGATTTAGAAAAGCTAGCTGAGACAAGAGGACAGGTCAAGAATGCGATGCGCGAGGCCTTTAATGACTTTCGATGCAACTCACTTTCCAAGAGCCTCATTGAAAATCCAAAGAAATTTTGATCGTATGTAAAAAAAATAAGTGGTTGTGACAACAATATGTCACTTCCTCTACAAGACGGTCGGGAAGTTGATGACAGCCGCGACAAGGCTACCGTATTTAACGCCGAATTTAAAAATTCCTCCACTGACGAAAACATGGAAAACATTCCCGTTTTTCCACGGCGCGTGTTGAATTTGAGATGGACCCTGTACAAATTGATAGTGTAAGTATCGTAAAGCAATTAAAGCTCTTGAAGTGGGGGAAATTGCCTGGTCCAGATGGTATACCAGTAAGAGAATTTTCGGAATACGCGAAAGAAATAGAACCATTTCTGTCAGATACATTTCGTAAATCTTTGGAGGAAAGAAAAGTACCTTCTGACTGAAAATTGCGCAGGTGATTCCCGTTTTCAAGAAAGGATATCGGAGAGATCCTAGAAATTATCGACCGATATCGCTAACATCTGTTTGCAGTAGAATTCTGGAGCATGTCATATGCTCTAACGTTATGAAGTTTCTAGATGAAAACGAGCTACTTCCAGCATACCAACACGGAATTCGGAAGAACCGATCATGTGAAACGCAACTAGCTCTATTATCGCATGATGTAATGAAAGTTATTGATGCAGGATCACAATTTGATGCTATTTTCTTGGATTTTCAGAAAGCTTTTGACTCTGTACAACATAACCGACTCTTAGCGAAGATCCGAGCGTACGGTATATCTGATCAGATTTGCGAATGGATACGCGATTTTCTAACTGGTCGGTCACAGTATGTCGTTGTAGACGGGGAAGCCTCTTCTAAACTATATGTTACTTCGGGCGTTCCTCAAGGAAGTGTAATAGGACCACTTCTTTTCTTAATTTTTATAAACGATCTCTGTGACAACGTTAATTGCAGGATGAGACTTTTTGCTGATGATGCACTTAATTATAGGGAAGTCAGGTGCTCCGACGATTGCTTAGAAATTCAGCGCGATCTTGAATGTTATTTCGGAATGGTGCCGTGAATGGCAGGTTACACTTAACTGTAAAAAGTGCAAGGCAATGCACATAAGTAAGAAAAAGACCCCGCTTGCTCTGGAGTACAAAGTTAACAATTCAGTTGTTGACACTGTGGATTCCCTGAAGTATCTAGGCGTAACAGTACAAAGCAACATGAAATGGGACTTGCACATAACTTCCGTTGTAGGCAAAGCTAATTCCAAACTACGATTCATAGGACGTATTTTGAGAAGTTGTAATGCTCATACAATGGAAATAGCGTACAAAACACTAGTGCGTCCGCATTTGGAATACTGTTATGGAATTTGGGATCCGTATCGCAAGGGATTGATTGACACGTTAGAGAAAGTACAGAGAAGAGCCGCTCGATTCGTGACTGCAAGTTACAGTCCTTACGTAAGTGTCACAGAGCTGATTCGTGGGTTGGGCTGGGATTGTTTGGCGGACAGACAACGTCGTTTTCGTTTGAATTTGCTGGATAATATGCGAGTGCAACGAAATACTTCTTCCGCCAACCTATTTAGGTCGCAATGACAGAAGGGATAAGATTAGAGAAATAAGATGCCGTATTGATGCTTTTATGTATTCCTTCTTTCCTTGATCTGTTCGGGATTGGAATGCGCAGAATTAGGATTGGTGCTTAGCACCCTCTGCCACCCACAGTATTTGTGATTTTCAGAGTATATATGTAGATGTAGAATATCCTTGCCTAAAGCCATTTGTACAGAGCGATTAATTGTATGCGATACAAACTCTAACTGTTCGATAAACTTATCAAGTATTTTCACTGTGTATTGGTATGTAACATAAAGTAGTTTGCTCTTGGCTGTTTTGTATGACTTCTATTTGCGTCCGAGCTACAATTAATTGCAGATCCCAAAAGACCCTACTTAGCGTGGGTATATACAGGCGAAACCGATAATAGAATAAAAATGTATTTAAAAAAAGAGTACGGAATATAAAACTGAGTCATAAAAATGCCTTTACGGTCTATGGTATCAGAAGTTAATCACCGTGAACCTGAATGAAGATGGAACCGAGATCCAAATAAACCTGCACGCAATTCATATTAAACATATGTATCTTAATCAACATTAATAAGTCTAGAAGAATATCTGTCATTTCTAAACAGCCACAAGAGTCAGGTTTTACTATATAAATTTTAAATTAAGTAAATAGATATTTAAAAGAAAAATCCAAGTAAAAGAAAGTAACGTTAACTGAAAAATTGAAGGATACAATTTCTATTTGGCGATAGTGCTGTATGTAATGTGTTATAGTATTTAATTTGAGAACTCATTGTTATTTGTATATGTCACGTTGTATGTGCTATCAACATTGCCATGCTTTAGTTTATAGACATGCTATTTTTTTCTATGTGCAATGATTGTATTCTGTGTAAATTTTTAATTCATGTATATAAAAACTAAACTAGTTTAGTTGGATATGGAGTTAACGGAAAAATAGATAACCTTTGTTAGTTATATGAATGAAATGTTAAGTAGGTAAAGTTTTGTTTAGAAATTCTAGCCTCTTAGCTAAAGACGAAATTTTAATTCTCATTTTGCACAAAATTTCAATTTTGTTAGTATGGTATTAAAAGCGGAAAAAAACCGAGAGATAAGGATTATCAATAAAGATTTGGCTGTAACTGATAAAACTCTGAAGTTAGTTTATGTTGACTTTACTGCATGGAATATAATCTACATCGTGACATTCACATAACTAGCTTAATATTGTTTCCACATTAAAACCGAAGTAATAACGTTTTTTATTCTTATAAGTGCGGTAAGAAGAAATGTAACTTTTTGTTTTTTTGGTTTCCATCAAACCAGTTGAGAAATTGACGACTTTAAAAATACTTGTTATTGACTAGCTATTATCTATTAGTATAATAGACAAGATGTAGCGTGTAGCACCTAAGCTATGACGTTGCGCTATGACGTCACGCTTTACGATATTATTTGTGGGAGTGCGCGTTATTTAATATCATTTCCAAGCAACAGTGAATAAATTAACTCACAGAACACTGAAATAAAAGTATGTATTGCGTTAAAATCGATATATCAATCATTAGATGCTTATATTTACGTAATATTCTTTTGATATATTGAAGTATTCCTTAAATTCTTTGTCCATAGATATTGTAAGATAAAAGCTTTGTATTTCGAGCATCAGTGCTGCTATATGTTTGGTTAGAGTATAACTAGCATGGATTAGAATTACTAGTTTCATTTGACGTTAACGCAGAGGGCATGAATAATTTAGTTTTTTTCAAAATTTAAACTGTGTCCTATTACTGAAATTATTTTGTTAAAATTGGCATATTAATTATCAGTTTTTTTTACTGAAATCATTACATGGTTCAAATGAAAGAAGTTGCAAATTGTTCGCGATATATACGGCCTAAACCACAATGAAATATTACATGGCATCCTTCGTTCTTGCTGGAGTCATTATTTCAGCAGATGTAAGCTTTCTTAGCCGTTAAAATATCGATCTTCATCATAGGTAGCTATTAAGAAAGAAATGTGTCAGAACCTGTGAAGATTTGGGATCAAGTTTATATCGCGATGCATGGAATGTATTAAATTGCGCGTGATTGAAGCTTTGCTTTTCTATCAGAAATTTTAGCGGATATTATGGTTAAGCTGAAATGCAACCTGGACCAAGATGACAACTGAAACTTTTTGCTACAGCACAATGAACGATAAATTACAATGAGCTTTATTTTGTAACAATTCTGATTAGTTAAGCAACTGCAAAGAAATACCCACGTTATTTAATAACATTTCTAGGCATCCACGAATAAATTAACTGACTGAACATACTTATTAGTTGCTTAGATTTATTTAATATTAGTTTATGTAGAAGTATTCGTTGATATCACATATATGTAAGTTAATTTTCGCAATGTTAGCGGCAGTTTTGATAGATTGTTATTAGAATTGGCACTTGAAGTTACAGCAGAAGGCATGCGTTTTTTTTTTTTTTTTAGTAATTTTTTTCTGTTATTCTAACGAAAGTGTTGCTAACATTTTTCGGTTGCGGAGCGTCTTACGTTTCAGAATTTTTAATTTAATTCATGTCGACGTTTCGGAAAAAAGGAGGGTGCAAATGTGAAGAAGATGCCATTATAACGAAGCAATTGATACAAATTTCAGCAGGGCAGTACCAGTTTCCGGTCGGTGGAAAATATCACCTTCCACCCATTAAAACTAATATTACGTTGGAATGACGTAAGCTGTTAAGATTTATTTTTAATTTACTTTGGTTTTACTGTGTCAGCTATTCAAATGTGTTAGTATAATTCTGAATAACGAATATAAAAAATTAAGATTGAAGAACCCTTACAGATTTTTTATTTGGTTTATTTCGCGATGCAATGTGACCATTGAAATGTGATAAGTATATGTATTTATATGCGTGTAAAGTAAGTATTGTTTCTCTGGCGGCATGTTTAGCACATGGAGGAAGGAAATATTTCCTCCATGGTTTAGCGTAGTACTGTACGTGGTTATGGGATTCTACGATAACCGTGAAGCCGCAATTTGTTGATGGATTCTTATGTAACTCGACGAAAAAAACTGAAAGTAGAGAATAAAATGTTTTGATATCTTACTTAATTCTCGAGATATTGTATCTCAAAATTGACGTAGTTAGGTTGAAATGCGGCCTGGAACAGAAGAAAAATTTCGACATTGCCAAATTTGATGATGATATCGTATGTAACTCGAAGAGACAAATCGAAAACAAATAATACATTTTCTTTCCATATCTCGCTTAGTTCTCGAGATATTGTATCTCAAAATTTAGGTGGTTTGGGTGAAATCTGGCCTGGACCAGAAAAAACAAATTACCAAAACCGCTATATATACACGGTGGAAATGCACTATATGTGTTTTATTTTCTTCCTGGTGGTTGTTGTTAGGTTGAAATACGTCCTGGACCAGAGAAACTTCACCAAAATCACAGTTATAATTGATTTTCAACTTGCTATATCTCGAAAACCAAGAAAGATATCAAAAATTATTATTCTTTATTTTCGATTTATTTCGTCGAGTTCTACAAGAATGCATCATCAGATTGTGGCACCACGGTAATGATTAAACTGCCTGTTGTTAGATTGAAATGCAACCTGGACCAGGATAGCAACAGAAACATTTTGTTATTGCACAAGGCAATAGGAATTATATTATGATTTTTTTTGTGTTTATTTAAGCGATTGCTAAGAAAAGATTTGCCAGAATACTGAAGTTGTTATGATTTAATTTAGTATCCTTCGTTTTCACTGTGGTCATTATTTTAACTGTAGGCTATGTAATTTATGTCATCCGTTAACACATCGATCTTCATCGCAGTATTAGCGAAGATTGTGGTTTGACTGAAATGCGACCTGCATCAAGTTGACAACTGAAACGTTTTGCTACATCACAAGGGATGAGAAATTACAGCACATTGAGCTTTATTTCAAAACAATTCTGTTAGGTAAGCAAATAAAAAGAAATTAATTGCCAGAATACTCCAAACCCGTCAATTTTGACGGGCTTTGTGGCTAGTAAAAGTTATAAAAAATAATCTTTTGTACGTTTTTATCATTAGTGAAGATAGTAAATAAAAAGTTCGAAATTTTCATCAATTGAATGAAAACTGATTAGTCGAAAACAAGAAACGTCTAACTATTTAAGAAGTCACAAAAACTCTCTTGTAGTCCAAGCTGCCGTTTTCACAAATACTTATTGTTGCTAACATTTAGAAACGGAAATTCTTCTTCAACTTATCTATTGCTACTGAAGTTAATAATTTTATTCATATTTGTTAATTTCACATTATTGTTTAATTAAAATAGACCTCGTTTCTACAGTAGTGACACAGATAAAATATGAAACGTACTAACATAAAGCGCTAATATCTAATTACCACAAGAGCAATATGGTATCCACTGGTTAAAAATGTTATTTTACACAAGTATTTCAAAAGATTCATATAATTTTTTTCTGATGAACCTCAGAGCCTCAGAGGAACAATGCGGTTACAACCACAAAGTAAAAGCAGAATTAATTTAGAAGATGCTGAGATGTAAAAATCATTTGAATACTGCTCAGTCAATCGTCATAGCTAAGGAACGATTTAAATCTTTTTTGTGTGTATTTAGCTTGATGTGAATAGTACAGCTTTGAACACAATAAAATTGAAACTGTATTTGATCAGTAATAAAAGTAATACGCATATTCACTTTAAAATTTTTTTTTTGAGAATTGACATCTGCAGAATAAATCAGCATACGAACTGGAAGTAAATTTCGACATTGGAGCAAAGACATTACTATACTGCGATCTTAAGAAATCTAAAAAATAAAATGCATGATGTTTCGTGGGCTGTATCCATCAGTCTAACTGCTCTGATGGCCATCAGTACAGTACACTAATCTTTATATACATATTATATATAAATAGGCAAGTGTTTTCCTATATTTCACTTTTCAGTTACCACTGCCTACCACAGATCACTGGTCATTGTGTGTGAAAGTAGTACAAAGTTTCCTATCGTGTACAACGTTGGCCGAATGCCGATAGCTGTGGGGATGTGTCAGAAATGATGGTTAAAAGTGTTCGATTCAAGGCGTTTTCGTATTTCGACCAAAGACATATGTCTCCGTATATGTCACTCTGCTGCCACAACTACATAGCATAGACCATTGGTGTTTGTGTGTGGTACTGGTATCTTGTCTCCTATCGTGTACTATGGTGGTTAGATGTCGGTAGCTGTGGGGGTGTGGGAGATATGATTTGAAAGTGGTCAACCTGCGGCACTTTCATATTTCTACCAAAAACGTATGTGTCATGGTATATCACTTTTCAGCCAAAACTATCTAGCGCAGATCACTGGTGTTTGTGTGCGGTAGTAACACAGAGTCACCCATCGATCACAATGTTGGCCGAATTTCGGTAACTGTGTGAGTGTGGGAGATATGGTGGTTGAAATTGGTCGATCAAAAATATTTTCGTATTTCGATAAAAACATGTGTGTCCGTATATTTGACTTTGCTGCCTGAACTACATAGCGCAGATGACTGGCGTTTGTGTGTGGTAATAGCATCGAGTCTCCCATCGTGCACTATGGTGGTTTGATGTAGGTAGCTGTCAATACAAATTCTTTACAAACACGAACGAAGTCGTGGGTACCAGCTAGTAGTAACATTAATAATCTCACGTAGAGACAATATATCATTTATATACAGACTTTCGGACGCAACAAATAAGCAGATGTTAACATTTCGGTTGCAAATTGAAGAGTTGCGTATCAGTTCTCAGGAATGCGAATAAAACAGAACATACAGTGAGGCCAGAACTGTGAAAAGGAAAATTTGCTGCAGAAGAGAACGAACTGAGGATATTGAAGTAAAGGTTCTTTGATCACTAACAACCTATTTGCGATGACTGAAATGCAAGCAAGCATAACTCTGACTAAACTAAACCAGAGAGTTCCTATTCCCTATAGATTGATTCATAATACGATCTACTAGTCTGCTGAGACCAATCGCTTGGTAGTATCTGATTAGTCTAATCACCTATAAGAAATCCAGCTACATATGACGTCTAATATCGAACATGCAGCTGAGACCTGGATGGTGGTTCTAGACTGAACTCTCCCGAGGATTGACAGCATTCTTTTGACTAATTAGCAGCACTATTTTATCCACGAAACATTAAAAACTTCCAATGGAAACTTGTTGCCCATCCACACAAGTTGAACTATGTTAGTGCAACAAATTCCATGTTGTTCGATAATCACTTAAAATATTAACGAAGTTCAAATAACACTTTGAAATCGTCAGAAGGAATACGTTATTATAAAATAAAAATGATGCGATAGGTAGTTACAATCATAGTTATAATAACTCTTGGCATAGCTAGGTAAATATCAACACTCAGTAGTAATATTATGAGACAATACCAGATACTAGAAGGGCAGGTATGAAAGGACAATTTGGTTGAATACTAAAATCTATATATATAAAGATGAATGTATGTATGTTTGATTGTTTGTTCTTCATACAAATCCACAGTTTTCATCCAATCTCGATGAAACTTTGCACACTTATCCTTTGAAGAAAGGAGAAAAATACCGTCTACATTTGGTTGAAAAATTATCTGTATAAAAAATACATGCTGTCTTATAATTTCGAAATACTACTGAACGGCGATAGACAGACGCGTTGGATATGGAGGTTTCTCTACTGTTTTTCCGTGTAGCGGTCATGTAGGTTAGTGGCTAAAGTGCTGGCTTACTAATGTTTGGGTCGTGGTCTCCGGTTCGAATCTCCGTGGACGCTAAGGTTTATAAAAATTGTTTTTGATCGTAAGAGTCACGCCTGGGCCGTCGGTTATTCGGACTGAATGATAAACTGTAGATATTACAAAGTTAGGGGTGCAATGCGAGGCAAATCATAGGTAGTCTTGCAAAGCTGTAGGTGTACACTTTTTTACGTTATAATGATCCCTCAGGGGTTGTTCGCAGTCAGTGTGTGTGTGTGTGTGTGTGTGTGTGTGTGTGTGTATGTGTGTGTATGAACCGCAGTAATAATACTATAAATACGGAAGTAAGTCTCTGTCTTTTTGTTACGTTTTGACGACGAAATGGCTATATCGATACTGATGGAATTTGACAAGAAAATCTGCATGAAGGGCACAGGACATTTTTTCCAGTATGATTAACAGATGTAGTCACGAAATTTTGAGACCTTATCGAATGGTGACAGAAATATGCTGGAAACTGATTCTCTTCAAGAGACTGGTTCGACGGTAGAATGATATAGTGATAGCTTTCCTGTCATATTATGCCGACTCGGTGTTGTTTGGGTCAAATCCTTCGTACCAACAACTTTCTATATTCAATTCTGGCAAGAAATTCTTAATCCACGCGTACGAAGTCGCGGGTACGAGCTAGTAACTTATATTGGAGCAACATCGAAATTGTCGCAAAGACAAAATATAATAATCTTCAGCAGTAGGTTAGCATCAACAAAGATGCCAAAATGAGGATGGAATCTCTTCCAGGTTAGTACAAGCGCTTTTAAAAAGCTAACTTTCCGCCTTCGACTCCACGTGATAACAAAATTTATGAATACCGCCTACTGAGTCAAAACACGCATAAACGATATGAGACATTGAAGCGGTATTCGATAGAGCGAGGAGAACTAAACCAACGACAGTTGAAGCTGTGTTTGGATGACAACAAGTGTTTGATTATTCTTAGAGTTATAGCATAGATTAATGGTAGCCTGTGTGTAACTTACAATAAATGCTGTCGAAACATAATACATTTTTACCTGACTTATTTATTCACACACGATGGATCAGGAGCAGAACGTCGGACAACCAGCTCCATTTCGTCAGAACTACCTGTTACAAATTGAATACCCCCGTGCTTCCAAGCGTGCACGTTACTAATTATGATGTAAAGATGAGCGATTTTTTTTTTTTTGCCCAGACTTTAGTTGCCATGTAATTGTTTATATTCCGCCACACAAATACATCAGTCTACGTGATTACAGCCGTTTGTAAGGGCAAGCTTACAGTAAGGATACTTTCAATTCCTTCTCCATGAACTCACTGAAATTCACGTTGGGCCAACCTGCTCTTAATTTTTTACTATACATTCGTACCTGGCTTCTCGAGCACTCAATAAACCGACGTTGAATATTTGCTGTTCCTTAATTTCGCCTTCATAAATAAGCGTCATTTCAACACCGCATGACCATGACACACTGTTCTTCGAAAATGGAAGAACACTGCTTGGCAGTACTCTGATTTTCCACTCCAACAAATATCGTGTGAACACAGTAATGAAACAATTTTTTCCCATACAGTTTCTGTTGATTAAAGTCGTACACAGAAGTTCGAGTTAAAGCCCATTAGTTTCTAAATTACTAACTATTGAATGAATAAGAAAAGGTTTTGGATTAAATATTAATTTAATGTTCTTGTAGATTGGTGGAGATATACTACCACAGTTGTTCATGGATCATTCAGTATATGTTAAACATATTTGTTATTTTGCTCACAGAAAAACACGCACAAAATGTTCACAGTAATATGATGATACGTTTATGTCGCGGAACCCTGTGGCTGGAGGGAAAAAGCAGTAGTTTTACTACGAAACCAGTCTCTTGTTCTCCGAGAAATTTAATATATTTTAATTAGTATATTTCAGAAAATATAGATCCCTGCTATGTGTAGGTAATTATTTTCGTAGTCAATATAAAGTTATGTTACGTTTTAGTTTTTAAATACCTGATGTGAATCTTCAGTGTCAACAACGAAGAGCGGTGTACGAATCTTTGTCAGTACTATGATATTTCATTTGTTTACCTCATACCAGGTCAACGTTCTTATACGTAGTTTGTTTGCACATATTTATCGAAGTCACGTTGCGCTATCTGTTAATTCTCTAAGAACTCTTGAGATATGAACAGCGCTACTGATAATTCTTTGTCTACGGGGAATTTGGTATCAGCATCGCACAACGCACCTCACTTAATTGGTACTATATTTATTGTTCTGCGTCATTCGATTTTAAGCTCCTTCGGTCCAGAAGTCAAAGGCTGCGATGTTTTATCAACAGTCTATCAAAATCGCTTTTCCTCGGAACAACTATCAGTGTTTCGGCAGAAACCTTAACAACATCCATCATTTGAGCCAAGCCTTCTGGTTTATATTTAATTCATTCTTTACAGAAACCTTATTTCACAGTGCCTAGAACATTTATAATGAGCAATACATTAATCTTATAACTTGAATGGTTTCTTGCTTTTAGTCTGGAGTTAAACAACTTGAAACTATACAGCAGTATCCTGTTATCCGACTGTGACAACATACATACCAGATAGCAAGTAACGCAGTGCACACATTTAAATGTGAATAATAATTACTAGAATAATAACTATTTGTTTTTAGTGAATTGAAATTAATGATACACTCATCCATCTCTTCTTATCCTTGACATAATATCTTCTTTTGAACATATCCATTACAATTTAAGATAGGCCCTATCAGTTATATGGTCTGTATATTCCAAATTTGTCTTGCTCTTTTGAGCATTTTGAAGGACGCAGGTTCAAATCCTCGTTTGGACATTCAGATTTCGGTTTTGCATTGTTTCCGGAAATCAATTCAGGCACATGCCTGAACGATTCTTTGAAAAGATTCATTCGAAGGATTAAGTTTTCGTGTAGTACCCGTTTCATTTTACGTAGGCCCTATACACAATTTTAGCAACTTTTATTCTGAACTCTAGAGTAACGTTTCACACTCAAAATTTTATATTTTTGGATAATGCATTTTCTTTTAATGCTTCCGCAATTATTTGTAATTTTATTTCCTAAATAATAGAATCCACAATTCTTCTACTGTATTTGCTTTTACATTTAATTCAGTTCCTTCATAATTCATTGATGCCATTAAATAATTTCTTAGTATCCCTCACTATTACCTATAAACAGGAAAATTGTCACAACATTCTTGTGTCTCCCTGAATGCTGGGTTTTTAAATTTCATTATTTACTTTTTCAACATATAATAAAAATATTTTATTCAGCTTTATTATTAACTTGGCGCTTTATGGTTCGTCTACGGCGAGTCCTTAAGAGTCGCTAGAGTACCGGGGCAAAGAGCTGGAAGGATGCTGGCCACTATCTTTCGAAGGAGCCAACCCAGCATTCGCCTTGGGTGAATTGGTGAAACCATGGAAAATAGAAATATGTGGGTCGGATTGGAGAACCCCCGACCTGCTCGCCCACCAGGCTCGACAGTAGCCCAATAATGGTGCGAATAAAATACAGCATCGTCTTATACCCTTTCATAATGCAGTTGTAAATTACAACTTTAAATAAAATTTAAAATGAATCAAAAGTAATCATACTCAAACTTTACAAGCCAGCTAGTATAAACCAAAATTATGTAATAAACAGATCATATAGTAAAGGCTCGGATTAAGCCCGAAAACACTGTATTAATTAAGAAACCAGGGCGTATGAAGCTGTTGACGGAATTTGTCAAACTGAATGCCAAGTTGAATATGTCCCTCTTGTCCTTCGGTAAGCATGAAGGTTTCACAACGTGTTTCACCCCTTTTCTTTTTCATCAGATCAAACTATGCTTACCCATTGACACATCGAGATTATTTACACATATACAATACACTAAACAAACGAAATAAAGGAGCTTCCTCCATCGTACCTTAGATATATTTACACTGATCAGCCGGAATATTATGACCACTTACCTAATATCGATATAAATCCGTCCAGGTTATAGCAGCGCCACCTGTCGAGGAATGACTGCTAGCAGAGACGCGGTGCACGTAGTATCAGCGAGCGTTCTATCCGTGTTTAGAATGGGTAAGGCGTGCGATCTATCTGAGTTTGACCGAGCGCAGATTCTGATGGCCCGGTTTCGGAAACTGTACGACATGTCGGGTGTTTGAGTAGTACTGTGGTGAGCGTCTCCAACAAGTGGCGAAACCATGGTGAAACCACGTCCAAACGTCGAGGGGTTGGGCGGCCATCCCTCATTACAGATGTCGGACGTCGTAGGCTGGGGAGACTGGTAATACAGGACAAGCGGTGAACAGTGGTGGAACTAACACCAGACCTTAATGCTGGTCAGAGTACAAGTATGTTTGAACACTCTCTGCACCAAACACTCTTCCCGCCGGGCCTCCGCAGTCGACGACCCATGCCAATGTTAAATCCACGACATCGGCAACTACGAATGAAATGGGCACGTGACCATCGTCACTGGACGTTGGCACAGTGACAGAGCGTTGCATGGTCTGATGAGTCCCGATACCTTCTCCATCATGCCGATAGAAGTGCGCGAATCCGTCGTTTTCCAGGGGAACAGCTTCTTGACTCCTGTACTGCGGGACGGAGACAAGCTGGCGGCGGCTCAGTTACGCTCTGGCATCCATAGATCCAATGGAGCTGGTGCAAGGCACCATGGCGGCCAATAAGTATCGTCCACTGGTTGCAGACCACGTACACCCCCTTCATGACGACAACGTTTCCCAACGGCAACGGCAGTGGCAGTGGTATTTTTCAACAAAATAATGCTCCATGTCAAAAGGCCAGGGGTGTGGTGGAGTGGTTCGAGGAACACAGTGACGAGTTGAAACGTTGTGCCGCGTAAAGTCGTGCAAACACTGTCTAGGTTCGCACGGTTTGTCGCTGCCAGTGCGGCCTCTGCCGGACAAATGCCGGAAATACAGTGCAGAGGACTCAGACTGGGCGTAAGGTCGAGCCTAACAGTAGGCTCGGTCTGTTATTCAAGTGCTACGCGGTGACGAAGCGACGCTGGTACTCGCTCCGCACCATCGGAACAGCCACGAACGCCATCGTAGTCTTAAAATCGAAAAAATCGATGGGTGAAGTAACTGACGGAACAGCCACGAACGCCATCGCAGTCTTAAAAGCCAAATCGAAGGGTGAAGTAACCGAAAAATTAAAGAGTTCTGAGCATATATCTTCTTGTTATTTTCTATGTACTGTTGTATCATTCTATAAGACTGTATACGTTTGCTTTCGGAAAATGTAGATACTTCAAGACTGGGCACAACTCTATAGTCATGAAAAGTAAAATTTGGCAGATTGCACTACATTTTTGTGGCAATTTTCCGGCATTTCATAAGAGTGGAACAATTTTGCTGCTGAACATACGAGTGATCTTTTGGTTATTAACAATCACGTATCAGAGTGACGTCATTAAAGTGAGTTCAATGTCGTGCATTAATAGGAACAAATCGTTAAAACATGTAACATATATTTGAAGCATCCATAAAAATAATAATGCCTAAATGTGGATTCAGGGTATACATTATGTGTATCAGTAACACATAATGCACAAAGCTTGTTTATGTTATGGGTTTTGCTGCACTCTGTTCTGATCTCATGGTTTGTAATACTTCCGTAACATATGTTCATAAAACTCCAATGCGTTACGCTTAATGTCTACGACGATTCGATTGATAGAACTTACACGAAATGTTGGTAGTAGTCACTATTATATTGTAGATTCGATAAAGCGCCTGCTGTAAAATCTTGTTCATTTTTCTATGATGTACCATCCTTGTTACACGATTCTGGCGAGGTAGACACCATGCGCTGTTTCTGCATTGCCGAGTCTTCGTATGTCCGCCGAGCTTTCGTTTGTACGCCGAAACTTCGTTTGACCACCGAGCCTGGGATAGCTCTAGTGGTTACAGCTCACCCGGATAGTGTAGCAAGACGTTATTACGTCTACTACAATTTTAATAGGTAATATTTTATATTTTACATTTTTCTTAATTAATTTTTTTCATATATATAATCAGATCTGTAAATTGATTTAATTCTTTAATCTCGGGGCCAGCCAAAGACTATATGTGGTGTAATGAATGCCAAGTTATTCAGGGAGTGTACGGAAAATAAGCGAGGGTTGATTTCTGGCAAGGAGCGGACAGCTGAGACTCCGTATCCTGGGGCGGAAACGGTCCCGTTACCAAGCTCGCCAAGTTGTCGGCTCCAAGGCCAGCGGACGTTGCCCTGACGCTGGGGGTTGCAATTGCGGTGAAGGTCGGCGAGTTTTCTCCCGCCACGCCAAGAGACGCGTGAGCACGAATCCATGTATCTGAATGCGCGAGGTGGAACACGTGATTTCAAGAAGCCCATTTCCTCCAATGAGAAGTGGTATTCGGGTTTTTTGATATGTTTCTGTTCAGTCTGCCAGTAAAGGCCCCTGCCAGGCAGACCTCACACACAATGCGCCTGCACGCCGGGATACATATACGACTCCAAACAGGCGCAGAGACATCAAAACAAACCAGGAAAACAAATAGAATCATCTAGAAGCTAAGTGGGACTATTTCTTACAGAGGTCGCCGTACTACCACACAACGGAATTCCTGCGCCAGGCCGCCTATATAAGCGTAGCCGGCCGCTCCACCGCCAGTTCCCGCCTGACCGCGGAACCAGCTTCAACTACAGAAGACCACCGGAAGTTCGCGAGAAGTAGAAGCCGTCTCTCTACCCCGGATCAGGACCAGGCTAAATTTCTCGACGGTCATCCGCTAACTGTACCATATTTGTTATTGTTTACCAGTGTTTGTGTACATAATAATAAACCTCAAGGAACCATTAAGTGTAGTTCACTTCAGTGGCGACAAGGTTGGGATAAGAACTCTCGACCATCATGGCTACGCCAGCAGCACCTACGGAATGGCAACAGTTCCTCCAAGGACTTCTACATCAGTTCTTCGAATCTCAGAGACAACTGATTGCGGAAGTCAGGAATCTCCGCCAACCCACAGCCCCGCCTCCGTTCCCAGCATTCAACGACGACGTCGAAGAATGGGAGACCTACGAGAAGCGCATAAAACAACACTTCGCAATTCATCACATATCCAAAGAAGAAGACCAGCGTGCATATTTCCTTTCCTGGAACCAATCGAAGATGTATGTCTTGCTCACCAAACTTCAGCCACAAGACCCCGACACCCTCACCTTCACGACCATCTGTACGACACTGAATGCATACTACAGACGCCGGTACCATGTCGTCGCGGCCCGCGTCGAATTCTATCAATGCCGGAAGAAGCCCGATCAGACGTATCGCCAGTGGGCGGCCGAACTCCAAGGCCTTAGCAGAAAATGTAAGTTTCAAACTCGTTGTTCCCACGAATCCTACGCCGACGACATGGTGCGTGATCACATCATACAGGCTGCACCAGATGCCGCACTCCGGCATGACGCCCTCAAGTTAGAGGACCCATCCCTGGAGCAGGTCATCGAACTTGCCTACAAATTCGAAATATCTACGGCCGCAGATCGCCGCCTGGAGTCCTGGGCGGATGTGGCCGCAATCCGAACCGACGTAGAGGACACACAGGACGTCGCCGCCATCCAGAGCTCCCAGTCGCGCTCCTCCCGACACCACAACTGGGGACCGCTTCCTCAGAAGGACATCGAACCGGCCCGTTCCGGCAGGGGCACCAAGTCTCGGCAGCAGCAGCGGATCCCGCAGCGCCGACGCCGCAGCCCGCTCCGCCTACCCTCCTGCCCCGCCTGTTATTCAGCACATGAGAGGGAAAATTGTCCGGATCGTTGGGCTGAATGCTCACGTTGCGGCAAGGAAGGACACCTGGCGTCCGTCTGCCGCACCAACACCACCAATGCCAATCCCGGCTCTCGCCGCCCAGGGTCTTACCAAGACAGGTTGAGCGGTGCACCTATGGATATCAATCAGGTAGACACTTCCACAGCATCCAAACTTTTATTGACGTTACGGTCAATGGCAAGCCCCTGCGCCTACAAGTCGACACAGGAGCAGCAGTCTCATTGCTTAATTATACTACTTATGTGCAAATTGGCTCGCCCCCCCTCTCGCCGGCCCCCAAGCGCCTCCTGACATACAACAAACAGGAAATAGCACTCCTGGGACAATTCACAGCAAACGTCATGTATAAGTCTGTACATCGTTAAGTCCCCTTTTTAGTAGTTAACAGTTCTCTCACAGCAGACTTATCTGGACTGGACGCTTTCCGCTTATTCGGATTTTCAATTGAGGATAACATACACCTCGTATCTCAGCATGTTCCTTTTCCTGAAGTGGACGCCCTTTGCACCGAGTTTCAGGACCTGTTCTCACCAGGCGTCGGCTGTGCAAAGGACTTCGAAGCATCACTCCAACTCCGGCCGGACGTACGGCCTCGATACTTCCGGGCACGCCAGGTACCCGTAGCGCTTCAACAACCACTTCAGGAAGAACTTCAACGTCTCCAAGACGAAGGGATCCTCCAGCCGGTGCGGTTCAGCCCCTGGGCCACGCCGTTGGTCATAGTTCAGAAGCCAGGACGCCGCTTACGTCTCTGTGGTGACTTTAAGACCACCGTCAACCCGCATCTGCTGGTAGACGACTATCCACTTCCGAGACCGGACGACCTCTTCCGTAAACTAGCAGGAGATCGACGATGACATACAAGAAGCACTGAAGACATTTCCAGTCACGGCCTCAAAAGTCGCGGCAGCCACAGGGGAGGACCCCCTCCTCCGTGTCATCCGACACCACATCCACACGGGTGGCAAACACGTTCCCCTCCACGCCATCATCAAGACCTCAAGTTCTACTACTCCATCCGCCACCAGCTCTCAGTAGTAGAGGGAGTGCTCCTCCGCACAGAACCAAATTCCACCCCGAGGGTCGTCGTTCCGAGATCCCTACAACCGACAATCCTCCAAACTCTCCACCAAGGACACTGGGGAATTGCCCGCACCAAATCCCTTGCCAGACGCCATGTATTCTGGATCGGCCTTACCACGGATGTCACGAAGATGGTGCGGCGCTGTACCATCTGTGCCCAACAACTGCCCCGCCCCCCTCAAAAGTTCCTTTCCTGGCCGGCACCGTCCGGACCCTGGGAACGCATTCACCTCGACTTCGCTGGCCCATTCCTAGGCCACCAGTGGCTCCTAGTGACGGATGCCTTTTCCCACTTCCCATATGTCGTCCGTTGCTCCACAATCACCACAGAGGTCACCATTTCAGCCCTCACGAAGATCTTTTCCATCGAAGGATTACCATACGCTATCGTCACAGATAACGGACCGCAATTTCGAAGTCGGGAATTCCTATCCTTCTGTACCGCCAACAATATCCAACACCTCCTCACCCCGCCCTTCCACCCCCAATCTAACGGGGAGGCGGAACGGCTAGTCAGAACATTCAAAACCCAAATGACCAAATACACCACAAGTCACAAACTCGAAGAGGCATTGACACTCTTCCTCAGTTCCTATCGAACCACTCCAGTGGGGGCCAAAAGCCCGGCGGAATTGCTGCATGGCCGCCAACCTCGCACTCTCTCCTCTTACCCCCGCCCAAAGTACAGGTACCTTCGGGCCCATTCCGTTTCACCCCGGGCTCCCTAGTCTGGGCCCGCGGGTTTGGCTCCCGGGCCGGTTGGCTTCCGGGGGTCATCCAGCGGCCCCGGGGCCGCCAACTGTTCGACGTCAGCCTGGATGGCCGGATAGTGCGACGCCATCGAAACCAACTACGTCCCCGCTACCCCACGGCACCGTCCTCTTCCACCACGGCACGGCCATCCACTTCTTCCTCTCCTTCCCTGCCACCTCCACCACTCCTGCCGTCTAACCGTTGCTCAGGGACAGTTACAGCGCCACCAACGACGCCACAACCTGTCGGTCGCTCCGACACCCTTCAGCCGCAGCCTCTCGACCACCTGCGGGGACCATCTTCAGCGCCCCCCGTACAGCCCCCGGCCATCGACGCCGACGAACCGATGCCGTTAGCTCCACAAGTACCTCCACCACAACCTGCACCACGACGCAGGTCGGCACGCATCGCCAGGGGAACAGCTCCGTACTCCCCTGGAGGTAGCCTTCATAGTCTGCTCCAGGGCGCCGCGGCAGACGACCTCGCAGACGTCGCAGACATCGCTTCCCCCCCCCCCCCGGGAGGGAGGTATGTTCAGTCTGCCAGTAAAGGCCCCTGCCAGGCAGACCTCACACACAACGCGCCTGCACGCCGGGATACATATACGACTCCAAACAGGCGCAGAGACATCAAAACAAACCAGGAAAACAAATAGAATCATCTAGAAGCTAAGTGGGACTATTTCTTACAGAGGTCGCCGTACTACCACACAACGGAATTCCTGCGCCAGGCCGCCTATATAAGCGTAGCCGGCCGCTCCACCGCCAGTTCCGGCCTGACCGCGGAACCAGCTTCAACTACAGAAGACCACCGGAAGTTCGCGAGAAGTAGAAGCCGTCTCTCTACCCCGGATCAGGACCAGGCTAAATTTCTCGACGGTCATCCGCTAACTGTACCACATTTGTTATTGTTTACCAGTGTTTTGTGTACATAGTAATAAACCTCAAGGAACCATTAAGTGTAGTTCACTTCAGTTACCTTCTTGGAAGATCTGCTGGCCAAGAAATTGTCTCCCTCGAGTACAAAAAAGCTCGTTCTTCAAAAAACTCTTTTAACATTATTCTGTATTGTTAATTGTGTTATATAGTAAACAACTTTAAACTTGGCACCTACCATCAGCAACAATGAGTAAAGAGAAGTTTGAACAAGTATAACAATACAATACTGTGTTTGTTAACTGTTTGTACCATGTCTGACCAAAGAGTGATGCTTAAAACCAACACTCAACCGTTTTGGTCTAGGTACTGCGACACACTGCTGCTTTCGTATTGTTCAGTGTTTTTCTTAAACTATGGTTAATGCAAATATTTCGTAAAGTTAAGAGTAAAGATTGCCAACTATTTCAACCCTTATACATTCATCTAAATGAATTATGCTTGCTGTAACTAATCACTTATCTAATTGCTACGCAGACATAGCATTACTAAGAGTGAGCATCGGAATAGACAAAAAAGTACGTTTCGCATATATCTTTTCTTTAATAACAGTGTTAGCCTGGAAATACTCACTGCCATACGGTATGGCATACTTCCTAATATATGTATGACCCCCTTTTTCCCGACAATGTGCAGCAACTCGATGTTGCATTGACTCGGCTAGTCGTAGGAACTCACCTGAAAAGTATTCAGTGATGCTTCCTCTACAGCACTCCATAACTGCGAAAATGCAAGAAATGTCCTTTCCATTATCAGCTTCTGCAAAGCATACAGTCAGAATGCACGTCCCATATATGTTCGATTTGATTCATGTCAGGCGATCTAGGTAGCCAAATCATTCGCTGGAACTATGAAGAATATTCGTCAAACAAATCGTGAAAAAGTTCGGCCTCTTTTAACTAGCCCATCATCGTCCCAGAAAAGTTGACTGGTACCATGAAGGTCATAAATGGCTGTAAATGGTCTCCAAGTAGCTGAACACAATCATTTCCAGACAATGGTCGGTTCAGTTTGACCAGACACCTCAGTCCAAACCTTGTAACCACAGCCCACACCACATGTGACCACAACCACCTTGCACAGTGCCTTCGTGACAACCTGAGTCCTTGATCACGTGAGATATCGCCACACTCGAATCTTCCATCAGCTCTCACCAACTGAAATCGTGACTCGTCTTACTGCGCAACTTTTCTCAGTTAAATAGTGGCAATATGTTAACAAACCCTGGAGAGCGCTGCAATCGATGCGTTTCGTTATCACAGGCTCAAAGGCACTCTTGTCTGCCTTCTGCTGCCATGTCCCAACAACGCAACGCTTATTCGCTGCACTGCTCCACGGACACGTTGTCTTACGTCCAAAATTGTGTGTTACTGTTTTTTGAAAAAAAAATCCTGTCTGTGAAGATGTCCCTTGTCTCAATCATCAATTAGACTCCGTTGTGCATGGTGCGATGTAACACCGAAAATTACATATTTTCGACACAACCTTGACGCTGTGTATCAAGGAATGATGAAGTAACGAACAATTGCCGAAATGGAACGCCGTATGTGTAGCGCCAACTACCATTCTCTGTTAACAGTCTGTGATTCGTGTTGTACGTCCATTATCACGTCGGAAAATCTTTCACACGACACACGAGAGAACAAATGAAGCCCGACATGGCACGGCTCATATATACGCTTCCTTCGCGATTATGTCGCAGTCGGATATTGCTTCTTCCTATCCCTTTTGGTACTTCAGTGTACAAATAACTTCTGCCCGCTCTTCGTTGATTTGATTATTTATTTCACAAATGATTGTGAGATGAAGTCATATCGTTCATTGTCATCTTGGCAAAATTTCGACCACATTTTTTTTTTTAAGTTATAGCTTTAGGCCTCGCCAACGTCAACATCATTATAGGCAGTAAGGGAGCATGGAGGGGGAAGGATATTTTTAAAGAATTATTCCTGTATTCGCGTGGAGAGATTACAGGAAATCATGGGAAATAGAAATCTGATTCTGGACGGGAACTCGAACCTGCGTACTCCTGAATGCTACTCGAGAAGGTTTACGCTCACTCACCATGCTCGGTGTGAGAAGTTAGCTGCCTATGAATGGATACTAATTTGTGGAAACCTTGATTTTAATTTCTCAGGTTCTTAACGTCACATCAAAATACAACATAGCCTACCCTGTTTTAGCAACAGCTGAACATTTATTGAAGTTCCATCACAGCTGTACATTTATTGAAGCTCCATCAGAAAGTCGACCAGTAGTTTTTTTTACCCATCTTGCGTCAAATAGATCACGAAAATAGAAACTGATTGTGAATAGTTTTTTTTATTAATGTATCAGCATTTGCAAAAAATTAAACATACTGTGTTTTACTCCGAGGTTTATTGATTAGAAGAATCCCATCAATAATCTTCAATTATTTTTTCGTAAATCGCATTCAGTTTTTTTTTTTTTTTTTTTTTTTTTTTTTTTTTTTTTTTTTTTAAAAAAAAAAAAAAAGAATGGAAAGACGCTTTATATTCTTATCTCTCAGCTAAGGATTGCAATCCCGCAGTGTTTTCAATCCCGCAGGATCCGCGCGGATTGCGCCAATCCCACGGATCCCGCGGGATCCGTGCGGGATTGGTACAAACAGTTTTTTAACGCATATATTTGAAACATAGTTACTTAAAATGTTAATAAATTAAATAATAATTAAATAATAAATAATCTTTAATGTTAAATGATAAAAATTAACATTAACAATATTTTGATTGGCAAAATGACATTAAACTTTTTAGCGTGTCTTAAGTGTATTTCGAGGCTTTACATTTTTGTTTTATAATCTAAACCAATTTTTAAATAAATAATAAAAATGGAAAAAATCGAGTCTTAGGTCATATTATGTGCCTTACAATACATCACATAAGTTTAAAAATATGGTTTGCTTTTTTTAAAAAAAAAAAATTCTAAATAAACGTTCCATAACATCGAGAAAAGCATTCCATTTCACAAAGTGAAGTGAATATACTCTGTAAAGTGTAGACTTGGCTCAGAACAAGATCATAACTTTTTGTCACTGCACAAGCACGAGAGTTGGCCTCTTTTTGTGTGATTCATTATTATATATCCTGATTCCTTGATTGATATTACAGTTGATTCAATGTTATTAAAAGAAACTACTCACCAACACGTAAACTGTCAAGTATTTCAGATTTACTAATGTGGCGTAACGACGTTTTTAGAGTGGAAATTATTATTTTTTAGTAAGAAAGGAGACTTTCGCGGAGAATGATTGCAGTGAAGTCCTCATAGGCGTATCTCCGGATTTCATTGCAAACACACGAAATTACACACGTGAGGAAGACGGCGGAGGCAGCCGTCGAAGTATAGTGTTCCTACAACACAATTCGTCGATACACCCGTGAGAATTTAATTATAACTTTTTTACCTTTAGTCGAAATAATAACAAGAAGAAGAGGGATAATTGAAAGCCTGAGCGGCACATGTAAGCAGGTGGCTTTCGTCAAAGAAACGCATGAGGCAGCGGCCAAAACAACAATAAGTCAAAGGATATACAATTTTCTTTTGATAGGTGTTAAATAAATAGGGACGCGATCGTCAAAATTACGATAACATTAGTTTCATATCAACGAATAATCAAATTTCAGCCGCAAATTAGGAAATTGTCACAATTGCTTTATCTGAAAATACAGAAATTGGGAATAATGATACCGTGAATAAAAAGCTGTAACCGTGTAGTTCAGATAACGTGTGCGAAACTTAAAAAATAATAATATAGTTAGAAAATCGTACTAAATACGCACCATAACTCAAATTACAGAAATGTGTACTGTTGATGAATACGTAAAAGTGTATTTATTTACTTACGAATGACGAAGGTGACAAAAACAATAGCTTGTTCACATGAGGCAAATGCCAACTGGAACGGTAGCCGGCTCGGTAGCGTAGGAGCTAGAGCACTAGCTCCACGTGCCGAAGGTCGCCGGTTCGAATCCGGCCGCGGGCATGGATGTTTAAGTGTTGTGTGTCTGTGTGAATGTCCTGTCCGTCCTGTGGTGTCTATACATAGGAAGCATAAACGCACTGGAGTAACTAAAAAAAATTCACGTGAAGAGATATCATAAACACATTGAGCTGACTGAATGGCTTAGTCGCCGAAAGCCATTTAAAAAAAAAAAAAAAAAAAAAATGGAACGGTACAGGCTAACAGTGCAAAATATCCAACAGAGACCGAGTGGGGCCGCGAGTCACGCAGACTGACACACGTTTCCGCCGATTTTGCGGATTGCGGATCCGCTTAATTTGTGCGGGATCGCCGCAGACTGTCTAATGATGCGGGATCCCGCGGGATTGCGGGATCCCGCTTTGCTGGATTGCAATCCCTACTCTCAGCTTTAGGCAATTGCACAACGATGCGAGGGCCATAATCAAAGTCATGAACAACTCATTATAAAGCATGAAAATTTCAGCAATGTAACTAATTGACAGCAGGGTCGTAAATCACAGTGTGTACTCGACGTGTTGTCAAATTGTGACGTAGTTTGCTGCTATGACGTGACCACAGGCAATATTTAAAAATGGCGGACAGCAATGCTTCGTTTCGACAACGTGCTGTCGTTGAGTTTCTTGTTAAAGTGGAAAATCAGCTGCTGAAATTCAAATCAGACTGCAACAAGCCTATAGAGAAGTCTCTACGTGCGCCAGCAATTTTGGTAACACTAGATGAGCGTCAAACGGGAGCCTCGAACAGCGTGCACGGAGTGCAACAAGGAAAGAGTTGATGTGATTATTAGAGAAGACAGACGTATCGCTGTGAATGACATCACCGCAAAACTTTCAGTAGGACATAGAGCAATGGAAGAAATAATTCAAAGCTTAGGTTACCGAAAATTTTGGAAAGAAGGATAATGCGCATCTGCATACTGCTCAAGCCACTACGGAGAAGATCAGGACAGTATGGTGCGAAAATCTTCCACATCCTCCCTACAGTCCCTGCTTATCTTTTCGGTTCTGTTAAGGAAGATATGCGAGGTCAACGCTACAACACACGGAGGATATTCCGCAAGCAGTCTGCCAGTGTCTGCGGTCTGTTGGAACGGAGTTGTGTAGTAAGGGTATTTTGCACAATGATAGAAAGTGGAAAGCGATATCGCCCTCCTGCCTCACTTCGGGAGGGGGGGGGGGGGATGGGGGTTCAAATGGTCTTATCTTAATCCACAACAGGAAGCTCAGCTGTATCCTTGCGAAGGAGAGTGTCAGAGGCAGGACAGCCAATTCCTTTATTCCAACACCTAGTAAATCGTTTAACCGCAACTACGGAACGTCTTGGCTGCCTCACATAAACAAATCAATGCAAGTGAAAAAATGCGTGTGTTATCATTCATATTAGAGATTTAATTCTTTGTATCTTCTTCGCTTTTAAACAATTAAAACTGCGAACTGAAATTGGAATATGTGTGCCCACGTTGATGTGGATGGTTATGGATTGCGGCGGTGTGCTCTATAGATACTGCAGGATTTGCCCACGCGTTACGTCACTCAAAGGTCAACAGTCGGCCGGCGCAGCTGCCAGATCCGCCTTAGATATGGCGCTCGCTTGCGTCACAGCAGCGGCGGCAGCTTCCGCAACGCACGCCACCAGTCGGAATGCTCCATACCCTTTATCAGAATATACATGTCACCTAACTATTCCTCTTTGCTCAACATTCAGTAATTTTATAAAAAAGAAACAACTCCAGTAATCGATAACCATATTACAGCCTCGTTACCGCTTACAAAAAATTTTCACTATAGAATCGATTAGAGTCAGGGCTTTCACTCTGAGCTGCTTAGGCTGGAAGGATTGACATCTGCTTAATCCTGTATTTTATTTCTGCCTGAACTAGCAATAAGTTGGAATCACGTGTTCTTTCTTTATTTATTTTTTATAAAATAATTTCACCTACAAACGCACAAGTCTGAGAAATTTCTAACTTTTGATTGCGTATTTTACCCTTTTTTTAAAAAAATAATAATAATTCGATAAATGTGAGAAAGGTGTCAATGCTTTTGTTATGGCGTCTCGCTAAATATAAGGTGGTAAGGGGAAAAGTTCTACAGTTGGCCCAGAAATAGTGGCACCGTCAATGTCTTTTTTTGTGATGTTGGTACACCGAATGTCAAATTTCAGTCTGATTTGTGAATTGTTTTGGTTTATATAGATTTTTAAACCAAGTATAGTGTGTGTTTCTCTTGTTGAAAAGGATAAAATGGAATATCTTGTGGTCAAAAATTCCTCGTTTTAGATGTTAACAGTTAGCGAAATTCATCTAAAGTTGCTAAACGTGTTTGATGTATCCGTTCCTTCAAAATTGAAAGTGAATAAGTAGACTGCAGAATTTAAGTGCGGTCATACATAATGCGCATTACATATGACCTAAAACTGTAACTGAGGAAATGTACAACATGGTATCGGACGTTTAGTTATTAAGGGTGTCTGACACAGCTGAAGCGAATGTGGCTGAGTGAGCTGAGGCACCGCACACTTTATCGTGGAACTAAAGGGAACCGGGCGCGACCCAGGTCCCCGCGAAGTGCCTGTCCTGACCGCGGTCCGCAGCCATCAAGACGGACTCCGGGACGATCCCCCCGTCCTTGCATCACAATTCACACCAAAGACCATCACACAGAACACAGTTACACATTTCCAGACTGAAGGAAACAATTCACTTCCTCCATTAGTACTTGGCGTCAGCAAGAGAATGCGTCCGTATAATCAAAGATCAAAATTTGACCTTGCCAATGATGAGTAAAACTCACTAAAGACAGACGTCCTCTGAAGTGGTGAAGAAGACGCAGCTGAGCCCTTAGGCATATTGGAACAAAGGGTATAGCATATTATAAATTAGTAATTGAATATGAGAAACCTTTGCACATGAAAAAACAAGACCAGGAACGAATTTCTCAACACTGTTTAGATCATTTTGAAAAGGATTTGTTTATTCAGATGAGACACGTGTCCACCACTGTTTATCAGGAACAATTTGTGGAAGTCAGTGGTTCTGCGTCAAAAATGGCGAATATGATTTCTTTTGCCAGAAATGTCATGGAAAGTGTTTTCATGAATTGGCTTGGAAAGTGTAAAACAATAACTGACGAATATTACGCAAGTAATCTGGAACAATTGATTGAAATAAATTATGCCAAAATATCTGGATTACAATAGAAAAATTTCCATGTCTACAACAGTCACTAATCTCAACGGTAAAACTGAGGGATCTGAAATATGGGTTGTTGATATTTACAAAAAATTTCCTTTCTGACTTAAATTTATTTCCAAACTTATAGATACTTGCGGTTCGATATTTTTTTTAATCAAATGGAAATGTGATAACAGTTATGGATGAATATTTTGAAACCTTCCCAAATCGTACTGACATGCCAGACATTATTCGAGAAAGCTTTGACGAAGTGATTTGGATTACTGGGGTACTGGGGAACTACGCAGAACAATAATTGAATTTTGAACAGTTGGCCGAGAACTTTTGATCTCGCCCTCGTAATACACGTCGTATACGTCATACATTGACGTTTTGATTTTAGCCTTGTCACTATTTTGTTATTAACATAAATAACATCGCTTGTTCCACAGGTTCCTTTTTGCTGAAGTTCTCCTGCATAATTGTGAAGCGCTGTGCGAGACATTATTCCGAATGAATGCTTATACTGCTAGTAAATGCACCTATTATTTTCTTTACTGCCCTCGAGAAACAACAAATAAATTTTATTAGAAAGTTATCTCATGCTATATAAATTAGGAAGTGTTCAAATTTAAATTATATATTTTTTATAGCGTGTATTGTTTTTCAGGCTACTGAAAATTGAATACAATGCTATTTACAGCATTAATGATTATCACATTCAACAGCTCTGGTTACATAAACTCATTGCTTAGTGCCTTCATCTAATCCTCGGAAAATAGTTATATCCACTTTTCATTTACGCAGCAGACAAGCGCACTATAAACAAGAAGTCAAATTCAGAGACCAATTCTTGCTAATTGCAGCATACCAAAATATCTGGCTATAACGCTGGACAGAACTCTGGCTTTCAAGCAGCATGTCTCAAAAGTGACTGCTAACCAGTAACCAATAAAAATCCAGTTGAGGACCCTCAGTACAGTTACAAAGATTCGATCTCCGAGACGGCGCTGGAGAATCATCATTCGGACTCGAACAAGACAAGGGAGATGCGGCTACTAATTATACAAATGGGGCTGGGTAGAGTCGCAAGTTGTGGAGCCACCTTACAGACAATCCACCACATCGTTTCCGACTGTCCTCTTCGAGCATATAAAGGAACAATATACGCTAATATACAATGCGTCGATCAGAGCAGATGATTGGATACAAACAATAGATCTAGAGATATAGAATTGTACAAGCTTGTGATGTACCCCTCTATCTTCATCTTTTGTGAATCTTGTAAAATATTATACTATAAATAAATAAATTGCTTAGTACTCATTCTTAGTACTTGTGACTGTCTTTTCATACTGAGCAAGGATATTAAAATTATGTAGTGACCTTCAAAGTGTAGCAATACTGACAGCTTGCAGGAATTTAAAATCACACAAGGTCCAAGTAAAACTGGTTTTAAAACACTACATAATGATAATAATTCCGTTGTTCGTAATGAGTTTTATTGGATGCGCATTCCACCCCGTCGTAGCTGCCTAAACCTAGCCCAGCAATCCTGCCGGGTACAGGGGACTACAGTTTAACGTGGAATCCGAACCATGCAAGATTTCTGGCGTACTTCACATTACACAGCAAGCTGTTCCAGAGGGGAAAGCCAGTTAAGGGTCTATGAAAATCCCCACCGAGACAGGGATTCGATCTGGAGACCTTTCGCTCCCAGCCAGTACAGTAACCTTAACCACTGAGCCACCAGAGCGCCGAAACACTATGTGAATGATATT
>CM061914.1:39362090-39449613 GCA_031002005.1 Vandiemenella viatica
CACTGGCAGCGACAAACCGAGTGAGCCTAGACAGTGTTTGCACGACTTTACGCGGCACAACGTTGCAACTCGTCACTGTGTTCCTGGAACCACTCCACCACACTCCTGGCCTTGTGACATGGAGCATTATTTTGTTGAAAAATACCACTGCCGTTGCCGTTGGGAAACGTTGTCGTCATGAAGGGGTGTACGCGGTCCGCAACCAGTGGACGATACTTATTGGCCGCCATGGTACCTTGCACCAGCTCCATTGGACCTATGGATGCCAGAGCGTAATTGGGCCGTCGCCAGCTTGTCTCCGTCCCGCAGTACAGGAGTCAAGAAGCTGTTCCCCTGGAAAACGACGGATTCGCGCACTCCTATCGGCATGATGACGAAGGTATCGGGACTCATCATACCATGCAACGCTCTGCCACTGTGCCAAACGTCCAGTTACGATGGTCACGTGCCCATTTCATTCGTAGTTACCGATGTCGTGGTTTTAACATTGTCATGGGTCGTCGGCTGCGGAGGCCCGGCGGGAAGAGTGTTTGGTGCAGAGAGTGTTCAAACATACTTGTAACTCTGACCAGCATTAAGGTCTGGTGTTAGTTCAACCACTGTTCGCCGCCTGTCCTGTATTACCAGTCTCCCCAGCCTACGACGTCCGACATTTGTAATGAGGGATGGCCGCCCAACCCCTCGAATTTTGGACGTGAAGACGCTCACCACAGTACTACTCAAACACCCGACATGTCAAACAGTTTCCGAAATCCGGGCCATCAGAATCTGCGATCGGTCAAACTCAGATAGATCGCACGCCTTACCCATTCTAAACAGCGGATGGAACGCTCACTGATACTACATGCACCGTGTGTCTGACTAGCAGTCATTCCTCGACAGGTGACGTTGCTATAACCTGGACGGATTTATATCGATATTAGGTAAGTGGTCATAATATTCCGGCTGATGAGTGTAAATATACCTAAGGTACGATGGAGGAATCTCCTTTATTTCGTTTGTTTAGTGTGTTGCATATGTGTAAATAATCTCGATGTGTCAATGGGTAAGTATAGTATGATCTGATGAAAAAGAAAAGGGGTGAAACACGTTGTGAAACCGTCATGCTTACCGAAGGACAAGAGGGACATATTCAACTTGGCATTCAGTTTGACGAATCCCGTCAACAGCTTCATACGCCCTGGTTTCTTAATTAATCCGAGCCTTTACTACATGATATGTTTATTACATAATTTTTGGTTGCTTGGTGGGCTTGTAAAGTTTGAGTATGATTACTTTTGATTCATTATAAATTTTATTTAAAGTTGTAATTTACAACTGCATTATGAAAGGGTACAAGACGATGCTGTATTTTATCCGCACCATTATTGGGATACTGACGAGGCTGGTGGGCGAGCAGGTCAGGGGTTCGATCTCCAATCCGACCCACATATTTCTGTTTTCCATGTTTCTCTAATTCACCCAAGGCGAATGCTGAGTTGGCTCCTTCGAAATATAATGGCCAGCATCCTTCCAGATCTGTGCCCCAGTACTCTAGCGACTCTTAAGGACTCGCCGTAGACGAACCATAAAGCGCCAAGTTAGTAATAAAGCTGAATAAAATATTTTAATTATATGTTGAAAAAGTAATTAATGAATTTTAAAAAAACAACATTCAGGGAGACGCAAGAATGCTGTGACAATTTTTCTGTTTATAGGTAATAGTAAGGGATACTGAGAAATTATTTAATGGCATCAATGATTTATGAAGGAACTGGATTAAATGTAAAAGCAAATACAGTAGAAGAATTGTGGATTCTATTATTTAGGAAATAAAATTACAAATAATTGCGGAAGCATTATAGCATTAAAAGAAAATGCATTATCCAAAAATATAAAATTTTGAGTGTGAAACGTTGCTCTAGAGTTCAGAATAAAAGTTGCTCTAAAATTGTGCATAGGGCCTACTTAAAATGAAACGGGTACTACACGAAAACTTAATCCTTCGAATGAATGTTTGCAAAGAATCGTTCAGGCATGTGCCTGAAGTGATTTCTGGAAACAATGCAAAACCAAAATCTGAATTTCCAAACGAGGATTTGAACCCGCGTCCTTCAAAATGCTCAAAAGAAAGAGTCGTAAAGACAGAATTACAATATACAGAGCATATAACTGATATCTTAAATTGTAATGGATATATTCAGAAGAAGAGATTATTTCAAGTATAGGAAGAGATGGACAAGTGTGTCATTAATGTCAAGTCACTAAAAAAATAGTTATTATTCTAGTAATTATTACTCACATTTAAATGCGTACACTGCGTTACTTTTTGCTATCTGGTATGTTTGTTGTCACAGTCGGATAACAGGATACTGGTGTATAGTTTCAAGTTGTTTAACTCCGGACTAAAAGCAGGAAACCATTCAAGTTATAAGATTAATATATTGTTCATTATAAATGTTCTAGGCGCTGTGAAATAAAGTTTCTGTAAAGAATGAATAAAATATAAACCTGAAGGCTTGGCTCAAATAATGGATGTTGTTAAGGTTTCTGCCGAAACACTGATAGTTGTTCCGAGGAAAAGCGATTTTGATGGACTGTTGATAAACATCGCAGCCTTTGATTTCTGGACCGAAGGAGCTTAAAATCGAATGACGCAGAACAATAAATATAGTACCAATTAAGTGAGGTACGTTGTGCCATGCTGATACCAAATTCCCCGTACACAAAGAATTATCAGTAGCAGTGTTCATATCTCAAGAGTTCTTAGAGAATTAACAGATAGCACTAAGCGCAACGTGACTTCGATAAATATGTGCAAACAAACTACGTATAAGAACGTTGACCTGGTATGAGGTAAACAAATGAAATATCATAGCACTGACAGAGATTCGTACAAAGCTCTTCGTTGTTGACACTGAAGATCAAGTATTTAAAAACTAAAACGTAACAGGGATCCATATTTTCTGAAATATACTAATTAAAATATATTAAAGTTCTCGGAGAACAAGAGACTGGATTAGTAGTAAAACTACCTGCTTTTTCCCTCCAGCCACACGATTCCGCTACAAATACATATCATCATATTACTGTGAACATTTTGTGTGTGTGTGTTTTTTTGTGTGCAAAATAACAAATGGGTTTAACATATACTGAACGATCCATGAACAACTGTGGTGGTATATCTCCACCAATCTACAAGAACATTAAATTAATATTTAATCCAAAACCTTTTCTTATTCATTCAATAGTTAATAATTTAGGAACTAATGGACCAAGCGGGGCGGTGTAACGGTTAGCGTTCTCGCCTCGCATTCAGGAGGACGGCGGTTCGAATCCCCGTCCGGGCATCCAGATTTGGGTTTTCCATGGATTCCCAAATCACTCCAGGGAAATGCCGGGATGCTTCCTTCAAAAGGCCATGGCCGAATTCCTTCCCATTCCTTGCCCCCATCCTTGCCCCCCACCCTTTCCCGTCTCTAAAGACCTCGCTGTTAAGAGACGTAAAGCAGTTTTTTTAAAAAAAAGGAACTAGTGGGCTTTAACTCGAACTTCTGTGTAAGACTTTAATCAACAGATACTGTATGGGAAAAAATTGTTTCATTACTGTGTTCACACGATGTTTGTGAAGGGGAAAATCAGAGTACTGCCAAGCAGTGTTCTTCCATTTTCGAAGAACAGTGTGTCATGGACATGCGGTGTTGAAATGACGCCTATTTATGAAGGCGAAATTAAGGAACAGCAAATATTCAACGTCGGTTTATTGAGTGCACGAGAAGCAAGGTACGAATGTATAGTAAAAAATTAAGAGCAGGTTGGCCCAACGTGAATTTCGGTGAGTTCCTGGAGAAGGAATGGAAACTCTCCATACTGTAAGCTTGCCCTTACAAGGGGCCACAATCACGTAGACTGATGTATGTGTGTGGCGGAATATAAACAATTATGAGGCAACTAAAGCCTGGGGAAAAGAAATTGCTCATCTTAAAATCATAATTAGTAGCGTGCATGCTTGGAAGCACGGGGGTATTCAAATTGAAACAGGTAGTTCTGACGAAATGGAGCTGGTTGTCCGACGTTCTGCTCCTGATCCAACGTGTGAGGATAAATAAGTCAGGTAAAAATATATTACATTTAGACAGGATTTATTGTACGTTAAACACAGACTACCATTAATCTGTGTTTTAACTCTAAGAATAATCGAACACTTGTTGTCATCCAAACACAGCTTCAACTGTCGTTGGTTTAGTTCTCCTCGCTCTATCGAGTAGCGCTTCGATGGCTCATATCGTTTATGCATGCTTTGACTCAGTAGGCGGTATTCCTAAATTTTGTTATGACGTGGAGTCGAAGGCGGAAAGCTAGCTTTTTAAAAGCATTTGTACTAACCTAGAAGAGATTCCATACTCATTTTGCATCTTTGTATGCTAACCTACTGCTGACGATTATTATATTTTGTCTTTGCGACAATTTTTATGATGCTCCAATATAAGTTATTTTAGTATTCAACCAAATTGTCCTTTCATACCTGTCCTTCTAGTATCTGTTATTGTCTCGTAATATTACTACTAATTGTTGATATTTACCTAGCTATGCCAAGAGTTATTATAACTATGATTGTAACTACCTATCACATCATTTTTATTTTATAATAACGTATTCCTTCTGACGATTTCAAAGTGTTATTTGAACTTCGTTAATATATTAAGTTATTATCTAACAACATGGAATTTATAGATGAATGTAAATTTTCTCGGCGTTGTTTATTTATAAACGTTTCTCGGGAAACAAACCAAGTGATATCATTATTGATGCTCAATATTTCGGCGACTTTATCTCCGTCGCCATCTTCAGGTGCAGTTGTAAGTCTTTTTTTTAAATTTATTTTTGGTTTCTGGTCAATTGACCATTTCACCAACCTTTATTATACATTTGATCTTATACATTGATTTACTATAAATTGATTTTATTTGATAGTGTGTTTACCTTATTTTACATTAGTTACCAATTTACAATATTGTCGCCTTTGTCTTGCTTTACAAACTTGATTTTCTCCAGTAGTTTTCTTCGTTGAGTGTTGATCTTCAGTTGTAAGTCTTGAAGTCTGCCTTGAAGTCAGCCTTGAGCGTGTTGTTTGTAAACTGGCATGGCAACGACAGACGTTGTTATGATACCTAGCAGCATCTCAGACGTCATTAGACGCCCGCGGAACACAAAAATTAGAGCGTTGGTTACGAGCAGCCTCAATAACAGGAATCCATGCATCACTTATTTGGAATCCACAATCCCTGTTAACCAAATCAGACGCGAGGTGATTTCAAATGCTTCATTAATGACGCTGTCCCAGAAGCCTCTCGCATGTGTCAGCACCTTAGTCGCTTCGAAAACGAAACCATGTCGTTCTGCCAAACTATGTTCCGCCACTGCTGATTTGTCTTTTGCCCAAGGCGAACATGTCGGGCGTGTTCCAAACAACGCTGTTGTACGCACCGTATCGTCTGGCCGATGTATTTCTTTCCACATTCACACGGGATGCAGTAAACTCCGGGTGTACGAAGGGCAAGGTCATCTTTTGGAGAGCGCAAAATGTTTCTCAATTTTGGTGGTGGTAGGAAAATGGTCTTAATGCCATTTCTTGCCAGGACTCTTCTGACCCTAGTTGTTGTGGCGCCAGAGTAAGGCAAGAAGGCTAATTTATCGTGTGGACCATTATCGTGTTTATTAGGCCTGCGTTTCATTTCCCGGAATGCCAACTATATCTGATGTTCATTGTACCTATTCTTTCTGAAGGTATCACGTAGATGTTTTAACTCACTAGGAAGGCTCTATTTATCACATATTGCCCGCGCTCTGGGTACAAGAGTAGTTAGTACTGTCTTGCGCTGTGCCGGATAATGATGACTGTGCGCGTTTAGGTACAGGTCCGTGTGCGTTGGCTTCCTATACACCGTGTGTCCTAAAGTTCCATCAGCTTTCTTAATAATCAGAATGTCTTAAAAGGGCAAGCGGCCTTCCTTTTCAACCTCCATCGTGAACTGGATGTTTTTGTTGACACTGTTCAAGTGAAGGAGAAACTTATCTAGGTTGTCTCTAACATAGCTTAACTTGTGTGGATGGGCAATAAGTTTCCATTGGAAGTTTTTAATGTTTCGTGGATAAAATAGTGCTGCTAATTAGTCAAAAGAACGCCATCAATCCTCGGGAGAGTTCAGTCTAGAACCACCACGTTGGAAAACTAATCCAGGTCTCAGCTGCATGTTCTATATTTGATGTCATATGTAGCTGGATTTCTTATAGGTAATAAGACTATTGAAATAATAACAAGCTATTGGTCTCAGCAGACTAGCGGATCGTATTATGAATCAATCTATAGGGATTACGAACTCTCTGGTTTAGTTTAGTCAGAGTTATACTTGCTTGCATTTCAGCCATCACAAATAGGTTGTTAGTGTTCAAAGAACCCTTACTTCAATATCCTCAGTTCGTTCTCACTGTATGTTCTGTTTTATTCGCATTCCTGAGAACTGATACGCAACTCTTGAATTTGCAACCGAAATGTTAACATCTGCTTATTTGTTGCATCCGAAAGTCTGCATATAAATGACATATTGTCTCTACGTGAGATTATTAATGTTACTACTAGCTGGTACCCACGACTTCGTTCGTGTTTGTAAAGAATTTGTATTGACAGCTACCGACATCAAACCACCATAGTGCACGATGGGAGACTCGATGCTATTACCACACACAAACGCCAGTCATCTGCGCTATGTAGTTCAGGCAGCAAAGTCAAATATACGGACACACATGTTTTTATCGAAATAAGAAAATATCTTTGATCGACCAATTTCAACCACCATACCTCCCACACTCCCACAGTTACCGAAATTCGGCCAACATTGTGATCGACGGGTGACTCTGTGTTACTGCCGCACACAAACACCAGTGATCTGCGCTAAATAGTTTTGGCTGAAAAGTGATATACCATGACACATACGTTTTTGGTAGAAATATGAAAGTGCCGCAGGTTGACCACTTTCAAATCATATCTCCCACACCCCCACAGCTACCGACATCTAACCACCATAGTACACGATAGGAGACACGATACCACTACCACACACAAACACCAATGGTCTATGCTATGTAGTTGTGGCAGCAGAGTGACATTTACGGAGACACATGTCTTTGGTCGAAATACGACAATGCCCTGCATCGAACACTTTTAACCATCATTTCTGACACATCCCCACAGCTATCGGCATTCGGCCAACGTTGTACACGATAGGAAACTTTGTACTACTTTCACACACAGAGACCAGTGATCTGTGGTAGGTAGTGGTACTGAAAAGTGAAATATAGGAAAACACTCGTCTATTTATATATAATATGTATATAAAGATTAGTGTACTGTACTGATGGCCATCAGAGCAGTTAGACTGATGGATACAGCCTACGAAACATCATGCATTTTATTTTTTAGATTTCTTAAGATCGCAGTATGGTAACGTCTTTGCTCCAATGTCGAAATTTACTTCCAGTTCGTATGCTGCTTTATTCTGAAGATGTCAATTCTAAAAAAAAAAAAAAAAAAAAGTATATTCGTATTACTTTTATTACTGATCAAATACAGTTTCATTTTTATTGTGTTCAAAGCTGTACTATTCACATCAAGCTAAATACACACAAAAAAGATTTAAATCGTTCCTTAGCTATGACGATGGACTGAGCAGTAAGAGCTCCATTGATTTTCATTGTATTCAAATGATTTTTACATCTCAGCATCTTCTAAATTAATTCTGCTTTTACTTTGTGGTTGTAACCGCATTGTTCCTCTGAGGCTCTGAGGTTCATCAGAAAAAAGTAATATGAATCTTTTGAAATACTTGTGTAAAACAACATTTTTAACCAGTGGATACCATATTGCTCTTGCGGTAATTAGATATTAGCGCTTTATGTTAGTACGTTTCATATTTTATCTGTGTCACTACTGTAGAAACGAGGTCTATTTTCATTAAACAATAATGTGAGATTAACAAATATGAATAAAATTATTAACTTCAGTAGCAATAGATAAGTTGAAGAAGAATTTCCGTTTCTAAATGTTAGCAACATTAAGTATTTGTGAAAACGGCAGCTTGGACTACAAGAGAGTTTTTGTGACTTCTAAATAGTTAGACGTTTCTTGTTTTCGACTAATCAATTTTCATTCAATTGATGAAAATTTAGAACATTTTATTTACTATCTTCACTAATGATAAAAACGTGCAAAAGATTATTTTTTATAACTTTTATAATAGCTAGTCAATAACAAGTATTTTAAAGTCGTCAATTTCTCAACTGGTTTGATGGAAACAAAAAAAAAAAGTTACATTTCTTCTTACCGCACTTATAAGAATAAAAAACGTTATTTCTTCGGTTTTAATCTGGAAACAATATTAAGCTAGTTATGTGAATGTCACGATGTAGATTATATTCCATGCAGTAAAGTCAAATAAATGTTACATAAACTAACTTCAGAGTTTTATCAGTTACAGCCAAATCTTTATTGATAATCCTTATCTCTCGGTTTTTTTCCGCTTTTAATACCATACTAACAAAATTGAAAATTTGTGCAAAATGAGAATTAAAATTTCGTCTTTAGCTAAGAGGCTAGAATTTCTAAACAAAACTTTACCTACTTAACATTTCATTCATATAACTAACAAAGGTTATCTATTTTTCCGTTAACTCCATATCCAGCTAAACTAGTTTAGTTTTTATATACATGAATTAAAAATTTACACAGAAATACAATCATTGCACATAGAAAAAAATAGCATGTCTATAAACTAAAGCATGGCAATGTTGATAGCACATACAACGTGACATATACAAATAACAATGAGTTCTCAAATTAAATACTATAACACATTACACACAGCACTATCGCCAAATAGAAATTGTATCCTTCAATTTTCCAGTTAACGTTACCTTCTTTTACTTGGATTTTCTTTTAAATATCTATTTACTTAATTTAAAATTTATATAGTAAAACCTGACTCTTGTGGCTGTTTAGAAATGACAGATATTCTTCTAGACTTATTAATGTTGATTAAGATACATATGTTTAATATGAATTGCGTGCAGGTTTATTTGGATCTCGGTTCCATCTTCATTCAGGTTCACGGTGATTAACTTCTGATACCATAGACCGTAAAGGCATTTTTATTACTCAGTTTTATATTCCGTACTCTTTTTTTAAATACATTTTTATTCTATTATCGGTTTCGCCTGTATATACCCACGCTAAGTAGAGTCTTTTGGGATCTGCAATTAATTGTAGCTTGGACGCAAATAGAAGTCATACAAAACAGCCAAGAGCAAACTACTTTATGTTACATACCAATACACAGTGAAAATATTTGATAAGTTTATCCAACAGTTAGAGTTTGTATCGCATACAATTAATCGCTCTGTACAAATGGCTTTAGGCAAGGATATTCATGTGAATCTCAGTTATTAGGACCTGTGCAAGTTATTTCAGATGAAATGGACAAGAGAGGACGGATGGATGATTGCATCAAACCAGTATTTTTTCAACGAATAATGGTTTTGAACATTCATTATGTTTTCTTATCTGGCACAGCTAGGATTGGTTGCAAATGTAACGAATTGTGTGACTTATATTATCAGAACACCTTCACAATAATTTACCTTAAAATTATTCATATATCTCCATAGATATTTACATTGTTTCAAGAATTTACTTATTTCTGACACATATAGCGAGCAGAGAAAACAATGTAAAAGATTTTCAAGCAGTGATCGGGAAGGATTTTTTTTATTTCTAAAGCTGTCTCCTGAGTAAAATATTTATTAATAAGTATTTAATAAAATTCCATTACTTCACTTTATAGAGATTCATATTTTCATACCTTCCGCATCATTTATAGATATTGCTTTTTCAGTTTCTTAAGTTTGAGATCACCTATTTTATTCCTGGAGTTCTTGTTTTTCTCTGTCAGAGGTATCTGTATGTTCTTACACTTTGCGATGATACTAACAAGTATTTTAAAACGTTCTTTTAATTAACTTTTAATACCCAGCTATCAGAAGCTTTTACATTTATGTAAAGACGTCTTTTCGTGTAATTAAAAACTCTATTTTCCATAGTAACCCAACACATTCCCAGTGCACTATTTAGCACTATGGAAAGATTGCTTCTTCGAGGAATGTCTTCCAAATAGGACTAGAAACATTTTCAGAGTGGAAATGAAATCTTAATTACCCCATCTGGTTTCAAGTGCTAATTGAATTGGTAAATATATATATATATATATATATATATATATATATATATATATATATATATATATATATATATATATATATATATATATATATCCAGCTGAGCAGCATATTGAGCGATACCATTTAGTACTGATAGTATTCTAAATTGTGAGAATTTCTAATCTTTCTTGGCGTATTGCTTCTACGCGGAATGATAAATTCTGCTATGCATAATGTTTCAACAGCTTCGTTCGCTGTAATCATCAGATGAAGCGTTATATCGAAGATATTCTGTGATAAATTATGCCACCAACTCAGCTGGAATCGTAATGCCAAAATTGGGCATAGCAGAATTTATCAGGATATACCTCACTGGAAACTATGTAGAAGCGAGACACCTACGAGATAATTGGTCTTTTACAGTGCTTCCATTGGTTTGAATTCTAGTACGTTATTTTACAAATGTAACTGTACTGATGGAAAAGGTTTATATTTGTAGTCTCTACATCTATGAGTGAGAAATGCGGAACTGAAATCTCTATAATGCACCACTTATTTGTTACTTTCTCAACAAATTAATGTACAGGTTGGTACTATAACAATTAATATTTTAAAAAACTGTGATCATAAATTGGTAAATATAGGTAATGTATATATTCCTTTTAATACATAAATATACTTGTTATTAGGCTAATTGTGCTATTAAGTAAGGATACTACTATTTATAAAATTATTGTCTCCATTATTTTAAGTCGGATAAAGAGGAGCAGAAGTAATATAAAACCTGAACAATCACCTGCAATTACGTCAATACCTTTCCATTACACATCAATTTTTATTAAATTTTACCAACTGGAATAATACAATGGCAATTATAGAGAAAAAACTAACACATCTTTACTGACAGCATGAGAAAATTTGACAAAACTAATAAAAATAGTCTACGAAACCTATAGTGTATATATAAGAAAGATGGAAGAATATTTTGAACTTACAGAGAGTACTCGTTTTGCTGGGATGGCTTTCTAGATTTCAATAATGATGCTTGCTAATCAGTAATCACACATCCACACACTGCGGTGGACAATACACAACACCTTGATTGATCTAGAAACGTCTGCATATGAGCATTATCTTATCTTATATCACTGGCTGACTGGATCTGATAATTGCGAACGATGACGTTTAGATGGAATGGTGCATCTTTAAAACAAAATTAAATATAATTCTAACCATTTAGTAAGCACGTAGTGTTACAAAAATTAGATCGTTACATACATTGCAAAAATTACAGTTTTCGTCACCACCAGACTGTAAATTTTCGAGATGCATCTAACTTGAAATACAGGGGAAAAAAACATTAAAAATCTTTTTATGATACATGAAGGAATTTTAATTTATAAAGTTATTAATCAGGATTTTTTGTTAATAGAAAAGTGACAAAATAAAATAAAAACCAGAAATTGGCCATTATTTCTAACAATTTGTAATGATGCAGAACTATGCTACATATAATATAGATGACAATTATGTATTAATGGAATGGGAACTGGGTTAAAAAAACCTTGGATTTACACGGTCTCGTGTATTATGGTGTGTTATGGAAATCAAACAGTGGGTATCAAATATACAGGGTGTTTCGAAAAGGACTTTACAACTTTGAAAATTCATATTAATTTTATGAAACAAGGTACAGAGCTGGTTTTGGTGTTGTTTTAAAGGAAAACACTTCAAGTTTTGACTCGCGTAGTCCGCTAGTGCCTAATCGCGCCGCACAAGCGCTAGCGGCAGTTACGTTAAAGATGGCTGCCTTCACTGGACCCGAGCGTGCTAGCTGTGTGTTTTGGTTTGAAGAATCGAAGTCTGCGACAACAGTTCAGCGTAATTTTCTTACCAAGTACGCTAAAGATTCTCCTAGTAGGCCTACAATTTATGAGTGGCATAGATGTTTTGTAGAAACAAGGTGCTCAGTAAAACATAAAAAATCCTCAGGTCGTCCAAGCACATCTGACGAGGTCGTTGAGCAAGTGAGAAAAAGTTAAAAGTTTTGTCAACAGCCCTACGAAATCGACCCGGCGTGCATCTCGTGAGCACATACGACGGTTTGGCGTGTGTTGAGAAAACGTTTGCATTTGAAACCATACCGATGTTCGCTTTTACAAGCAATTAAAGACACTGATAAGATTGCACGTAGGAACTTCTGTGTGGAAATGTTAAATCGATGGGATGTCTGCAGAATAACCAACGGAAGCCACATAGAACATCTTTAGTTTAAGGTGAAAAAAAACTTGAAGTGCTTTCCTTTAAAACAACACCAAAACCAGCTCTGTACCTTGTTTCATAAAATTTATATGAATTTTCAAAGTTGTAAAGTCCTTTTTGAAACACCCTGTACTATTTGTTGGTGTGTAGAGGAGAGCACTGATAATTGTTTCAGAAAATACCTTTCAACAACCGATCGTGATGGCTGAGTGGTTAACGCTCTGGCCTCGCATTCGGGAGGACGCAGGTTCGAATCCCCGTCCGGGCACCCAAATCACTCCAGGAGAATGCCGGGGTGCTTTATTCAAAAGCTCATGGCCGAATTCCTTCCAGTTCCTTGTCCCCAGACACATCCCGCCTCTAATGACTCGACGACATTGGCAACTGTTTATGAGACTGATATTAATGATAGATTTAAAATTCTGTATTTCATAACCACTCCCGCAACCGACCATGAAATTTAATGCAATGCTGAGGGAAATATTAACAAAAAAACTGCGTAACGCTTACAAATGGTAGAGAGCAAGAAATGGTATGAGAAACTTCAAACATCGAAACCGTTAATGTGATTGCGGTGGGTTGTATAAAATTTAATTTAGAGCAAATGATAAACATGAGGGGGTTCTTCACGTCAGGATACTCTATCGAATCAAATCGAAGTCACAGATGACTGGTTAGAGTATTATTTACACAACTTTCAGCTGTTGTGGTGCGCTGGTTAATAGAGGCCAATTTCGGTCGTGCTACTGGATGCTATTACGGGGATTTGATCTCACGTCCTCTCGAATGCTAGGCCAGAACAGGCTCCATGGCACTATAGCACTACGACACTGTACACGATTTATATCTATATATATAGTTTAAAGCCTGATTTACCAGGATTTTATTTTGATTTTACTTAAAAACTTTCACCTCGTCCAATTAAATAAGTGAATTTTGTATTGTGTAAAATATATTGAAGATTTAAAAAAAAAAAATAGATAACTGGAGGCTTCTATCAACCTGCCAGCATCAGCCTCTGAGGTTCCATGTGGCAATGGTGAACGCTGGAAATTTTCATGTCTGTGATAAACACACTTATCAACGTTAATAAAGCTAAATGTCGAGTACGTAGCCACGAAATGTTACAGGGCATTAACAACTTCAATAGAATTTCTAAAATAATAAACTGAAATATACTTTAAGGCCGATCCAAATAATAATAAGTAAAGGCAACATAAACGCGTCATTTACCAAACCTGGAAAGAAAACCACTGATATGATACAGAATGGAAGACAAATAATATTTCCGATAAACCTCTTTATCTGTGGAGATTGATAGCCCAAACCGAACATAGTGTATTTGCTTGGTCTGTGTATGAAGTATCCTGTTTCGTGATACCCCTCTCCTATATCCTACTTTGTTATGTGATTGGTTTGCTTCTACTGCCAAGGTTTGTATTTATTATTCAAGTGCATTAGAGAAATTCCTTCAGGATGCTCTGAAAATAAGCGATATGGAAAACCCTCCATACAACGTTTCAAATCAAGTAAGAAATTATTTCTTTTTTTTTTTTTACCTTCAGCCTTGATGAATTTGAATAATATCGGTAATTAATTAGTAATCCTTGCCCATAAACTAGATGTCCAAAACGGGTACCCAAGCCTTTCAGACTTCTATAATATCAAGATCGCATGGGAGCGTGAATGAGTGAGTTATTCCACGGCGGAGAAATACACCTACCGTACAATCTCAATTGAGCGGTGCCCAGGGACTACAAAGTTCTATTCGCGCAATATGCGCCCTGAGTGGTTTATTCATGAGACAAAGTGAGGTTCCTCATCTCAAATTAGGAAAAAATCCACATGTTATAGAAAATGCAAAATAATAAGAAATGCTGTCGTGATGAATGGCAATATATTTTCCAGCGAATAAATATAGAAGGGCCTACATACTTGTGATTGATCTGTTCCAAGATTTTGCGCTTAGTTAAAATTTTAAATTAGTCATTGTACTTTAGGAATAATCGTTCTGTTTAAACTCTGTGTTGTGTCTTATTTTTGGTTATTGTTTGTGTGTGTTGTTTCTTTCTTCAGAGGTGACAAGTACCTACTGTGTGTATGATTGAGAGGCTTAATACCTATTAAGGAAGTGATTTACTGTCACAGACGGCTATTCTATCGACAAACCAAGAAACATAGAATTTTTCCATCACTCTCTACAGTCTAATACATTTTGCTGATATATTTTGTAAATTACGAGTAACAATAATAGGCATCCCGAGCAATTGTCGGAGGCGAGAACTTTTCGGAGAAGGTAATAACTATTTACGATTTGACTATGCGCAGTTGTTATTAATGGTTACTAGATTTCCAGCGTTCTGGTGGCTCAGTGGTTAAGGAGACTGACTGGGGCTCGAAAGATCCTCGGTACAAATCCCTGTATCGGCGGGGATTTAACCCGACCTTTACCTCTGGGGCAGATTGCTGTGTAATGTGAAGTACGCCAGAACGATTCCACGTTAAAGTAGAGATCCCCTGTACCCGGCAGGATTGCTGGGTTAGGTTAAGGCGGCTACGATAAGGGTGGAATGCGCAGCCAACAGAAATCCTGTCACTAGGTCGTTACAACCACACGGAATTATTATTACTAGATTTCTGGGGTATGCCGCATTGTTTATTCATTGTTGCAGGCTTTCGACTGCCATTCTACAGCCTTCAGCAGAGATACTATTTGTACTGGCATTGCATCGAGTGCCAAGAAATGAAGAGTAATAGGCCACTCACTGTATTCGTTGAAGTTGTTGGTATTCTTTTAAATTTCTGCCACCTCTTTCACTCGTCGAGGCCCCCACTGGTCTTCTCTCCACAGCAGCCTCGTGTCTTCAAATTATATTTCGTGCCCGGTGTTAATGACATGGAAGACGACTACTTATCCTATGATACTAGTGTGCTAAGAAAATTCGCCTGTCTCCCGACATACAACGTATCACAGACCGGAACCAGGGTGAAACACTGTTTACACCCACACACGAGCTTACAGATGTTCATGTAATCCCCTGCGGTGGTTACATTGGTGAGAGGGGTCGAACTATGGTGGAGAGACTTAAGGAATGTATCTGTTACGGTGAAACACCAAAATCTGGAGAATGTCGACATTCACCGGTAAATGTCAACATTCACATAGTCGCTTGGTATATGTCCAAAATATTTGCTAAATACCCTTATTTCTGACTTTCACCGGTGAATGTCGACATTCACCATGCACTAATGGTGAATGTTGAACATGTCTGAGTTTATATTTTTTTCTCCGTAATTCAGTAGCGATAAATCTTTCTGAGAGGAATAACTAAGAACTTAAAACACACAGTACTTTCAAAACGAGAAAGGAATACTATAGAAGGTAAAAACTTACTTAATTATACAGTACATTCCAAATGAGAAAGGAAAATAATACCGGTAGTAATAAAAAACTTACTAAATTATGTTAATCAAATCTTATTTATTGCAACAACTTAAACCATTATGACACTTCGAATTGCACAAGAGGCCCTTGCTTTTACAACTGCATTTATTTGTGGAACACTTCCTTTTGCAATGACAGCGTGTATAGACTTGCCCACCGCTTCTCGAATTAGCTGCAGCTGCTTCTCTCAGCGAAATTTCTTGAAAAGAAATCTTATCTATGGAAAGGAGCTTTTCTTTACAAATTTCGAACTGATTACGTGTGTAAAGCTGCTTGAGGGTACCATTTTCATTCGCAAGTTTATAGAAGTCGGAGTCTTCTATTCCAACAACAACCACTAACACATTTCAGTTATCTGTACGACCACGGTCGACATCAGGGACTTGTATTTGTACAGTATCACCAATTTGAGCAGGAGGAAATTGATTTGGTGACGTTCTTAATATTTTTGTTGCTTGCAGTAGAAGATTCTATTTCGCGGCCGCTCTTTTTATAGAAATTAACTCGTGTTTTTTTCATTCAGAACTTGATGTGAAGACGTGGTAGATTGCAAGTCCTCTTCAATATTTTTCTTTGGAATTTGGTTTTCGGTTTGACCACCGCTAAAATTTTTTTCAGAAGTATTAAGAGTTTCTTCAAGCTGTTCTTCGGTTTCAAAAGTATTGGCGATTTCTTCAAGTTGTTCCTCAATTTCGATACTTGCGATTTGTTCGCTAGGCAAAAAAGACGATGCTATGCCTCTTTTCGCTTTAATGCCAAACATGGCTTCATAAGGACTTTGGCGTATTCCTTCGTGGTATGTAGTATTCTTGGCAAATTGAACAAAGGGTAAACCTTCTGACCATTTATTTGTATTGTTATCGTTCATCCATGCAGTTAGCATATTCTGTATATCCTGATTGGCCCTTTCAATGAGCCTTGTGTTTGACTGTGACGAGGCTTTCCATGAACTATCTTAACATCTTTCCACATAGCGCATATTTAGGATATGACTTGATTACTGAATTCTCTACCATTATCTGATTGCAATATTGCTGGAGCACCAAATGTTAAAAATATTGGAACAACGTGATACGCTACTTCTTCAGCCCTCTTAGTTTTCAAAGGTCTTAGCTGGACAAACTTAGTTAAATGATCTTGAAACACCATTATGAACTTGTATTCACCATCTGAGTTTGACTGCAGATCTATCAGATCAACTTGACATCTTGAGTTTAACTCAGAACTGATCATTGGTTTCACAACAATACCTTTCTTAGGTGCACTGTGTTTCATTTGACACTGTTTGCATAGATTTAAATACAACATTATAACTTCATATGTAATATTTTTGTATTTATTTTCCAACTCTTTAAGCAGACGTTTTCTTCCTCCATGGCCTATCCTGGTGTAAGCTACATATAGTATACTGAACAATTCGTCATTGGTAGCATAATACTGTATATTCGTATCTCCTGATTTTAATGGTACAATTAACTTCTCTTCATCATTCATTTTTAAAACATCAAAACGTTTTAATCGTCTGTAATCCAAAGGTGTGTTGCACTTAGTTTTAGCAGAAACCACTTCAGAAAGTATTTTAGAGTACTTTTCTCGAGAAAAATAAAAGCAATTGTCTTCTCGTTTACCCGCAATTAATACATGTAACTTTTCAAGAAAAAGATCACGATTCACTGCAGTATCCATTCTGTATAAATCAGGAAATCAGAAAAAAAAATTAAGAAAACTTTGCTCTCATCATCGAACCTTGCATATGCATAAGAGTGACAAAGCTGATTGACCGCCAGCACAAAGAATTTGGCTGGAAACAGCCAGTCGCCAGGATTTGGAGGGAGACTCCACCAGAGCAAAGGATTTGGCGAGAAACAGCCAGTCGCCTCTTTGTCGGCTACTCTCTTTTCGACCTCCACCAGAGCATATCTGTGATTGTCGACATACGCCGGTGAGGGTCCGAATGTACAAGAATGTAATGAAATATTCGATCTTTCACCGACGTATTTGGTGTTTGTTGACATTCACCGGTGAATGTCGACATTCTCTGATTTCGGTCTTTCACGGTAACATATCCACCACGTGCACGAAATAAAATTCGGAGACACGGGATTGCTGTGGAAAGAACATCTATGATGACCCCGATGAGTGAAAGAAGTAGCAGAAATTTTAAAGAATACCAACAATTTCAACGAATACAGTAGTCTATTACTCTGCGATGATTGGCGCTCGTTGCTTTGTTAATATAAATAGTATCTCTGACGAAGGAGGGAGAATCGCAGCCGAAAACTTAGACCAAGGATGCCCAGGCCAGCGCATTTGAATTTACCCGCCAACAGCAGCTGTGTAGAATATGTAGCTCAAAAACCTCTGCAAAGGTCTCACTGATAGTTTCTACTTTTTCATTCTTTAAATTGTGTTACTTATATCTCTGTCATGTTTAAATATCTATTGTAACTACAGGCAAGTATTATGTGGCCCGCAGACAAATCCAGATTCAAAATTGTGGCCCATCTTCAAAATTGGTTTTTCAGCCTTGTTCTAGACTATAAAATAAACAACGTGCTATGCCCCGAAAATCTAGTAATCATTAACAAAGATGGCCGCCGATATCCGAGTAACCAGTTATCAATGTTATTTTCAAACTTTATGTATCACTTTCCGAAGTTCCAACAACAAATAAATGTCGTAACAGTATTTTAAACGTACGAATATACTGAATGAAATTCTATGACGTTATCTGCCGAGAGGGAAGGGAAAATAAAAGGTAATTACATAACACGTAATTTCACTGTAATTTACGTGACTTAATTTGAGTTAATACGTAGAACAGTAATTGGTTCGGCAATACAGGAATGAGTGTCGTCATCTGTGTAAGGGGAACATGCAGAAACACATAACTCACATAATAATAAACATATTAACACTCCGTATTACACCTGTAAAATATAATTAAACCCAGATATTTATCGATTCTGAAATTACTACCAATTTAATTGGCCCAAATGATCACTAAAATCACTTAATCTCTAATACAACTGAATTATCAGCATCTTTGCAGGTTGGCTCCATACATTTTTTACACCTCAGGTATGAAACACTTGCTTTCCTATGCAGGAAAAAATAAAAGTCGTGTGTTATTTCACTGAAAATGTATGGAGATAACTCTTTAGAAAATACAGAAGATTTTTTTGATGACATTCTATTTTATGTTAAATTCAATGAAAGAATTTACATCTCCTTATACTAGTACAGACCTTTCTGAAGGCTTTGATTTTATCAAATATATTATGCTACAGCGCTCCCACAACAATGTCCATCACGTTCAATAGATTTTTTTATTTTCCTTTCATTGCTTTCGTTGTCCGCCATTAGATAAAATGAATCGTCTTCTTAAAGTCAAAACCCAAATAGATCTCTCAAATAAAAAGATATGAAGAGTATTTAACTTAGTCAATCTTTGGTCAGGAATCTGATAAAACATTAATTAACAGAAAGAATTAAGGAGACAATGAACTTGAATCAGTTTACAATTAGCAGTAAAGTAATCTAATAAAGAAAGAATATCACAGCACTCAACACAATTCAAGGACATACTAAATTTCAATAGAACGATTTCAAAATGTATTTCTTTCTTTATTTTTGCAAAGAAAGTATACTTCAATTTCTACGTTTAATGTTATGAAATAGTTCTTAAGCGATTATTTTTATTTTTTACCAAACTAAAGGCATCCATCGATATTTCTTGACTACATCAAATAACCTATTTCATGACAGCTGTATGTTGCTCCTATAACTTTTCACTCGTAACCTTACTAGTTTCCACTTCGATAATTTATTTGAAAAAAAAAATAGTAGTAATTGTCAGAACACGATATGGACGCTTCAGCCAGGGACTCGCTTAAACTGACCATTAGAAGAGAACCGATTAGCAACCGATTGACGAAGATGGTCCGTATCATAATTTAAAACAATGATGACGTTTGCCTCACAGCTTTTCAAAACGAACAATAGTAAAGTTAGAATTCAACGAACGAACAGTATTTCCACCCTACCAAACGAAAACCGAAAGACACCATTACACAAACTCTAAATCAATACAGAACCGAGTAAAAAGGAAATGAAAACAACGAGATAAATTAAAATTCATGCGAATTGCTGCCTAACACATTGTTAAGAAAATTATTTAACAATATTTTTAATTTTTTAATTTTTAATGTTTGTTGGTGAAAGATGGAACACAATAATATTAAAAAGTTTTTACCAATAGAATTTTAGTCTTTGGTCGAGACCGAGAAATTTACGCAAATTAAATCCAGTCTGTCTCTAAAGATACCCGCTGTGGTATAAGATACACAACTAACAACTTAGACCAAGCAAACATCAAACCGAAGTTGTGTTTGTCAAGTTATATTTAGAAGCATCTCTACTGTTTATTCAGTTATCGAATTACTTCCGCCATAAACATGTTTTGCATCGGTATGCATGCATAACAGTTAATTAAAGCAAATTTTCATTCAAACAGAATTATTGCGTTAAAAACGTAGCTTCAAATTCCGCTGGGCTAATTTGCAGGGCTCGTTTCCGTCAACAAATGCGGAAGAATCTGAATCATATATGTTCCTGTCCATGCATATTCAATTTTACACGGCGTTCTCACTCTGTTGTCTTTGCAAATTTGCATTTTATGGTCTCGTGACGGACGTTATTGTTAATTATATTTATTAGTTTCATATTGAATTATATCATTATTAATCAAACAGCAACGATCGGTGAATTTATAACACGGTTTCTGCAGCAAATAACTCACTGGAAATGGACATGTGTAACTATGTGCAAACATTATTTAAGGTAAATATATCAATGTAGAAGTACTATGAAATAATAATTGTAACACTTCCGTGATATGATATTTTATATGCCAATTTATGGCAGCAGTTGTCATCATTCAGAATACTTTATAACCACTTTTGTATATTCCTTAAGGGGATAGGCTGACAGAAAAATTAGCAACGGTGAAGTGGTTTGGTGTAACAATACAGGAAGAAAGTAATACCGTTGGAAAAGGACCGACGCCTACAAAGAAAACAAATACCAAAACAAAGTATTAAAACTATAAATAAACCTGCGATTAAAATTATGAAGGGAATGTCACTGCTTGACACAGCTCATCATTTTCATAAAAGAATAATATACAATGTAATATAACTCAAATCTAAGTCAGAAAGAATATCTCTTCTAACAATTAATTACAGAACTAAAACGTATACTTTCATTATTTGTCATGCACCAATAAAGGAAGATAATAAAGGAAATCCAAACAAAGTAGAAGATTTCTGGGATCTTTTGCATGACGAAATATCTAAAATTCCAAAATCAAACGAAGTGATATTGCTAGGAGATTTCAATGCCCAAATAGGTAGAGAGAGAATTGATAGATGGTAGGATACCCAGCATGCTTTAGACCGAATAAAAATTGAATAAGATTAATTACTATCTGTAAAACGTTTCAACCGAAGCTAATGTCTACTTTCTTTAACAAACAGCCAAGAAAATCTAAAACGTGGATACCTCCAAATCCGATTCTAGATGAATGTCAACTATACTATGTAACCATCTCCTAAAGAAACATGAAAAAAATCTTGTATTTCATGGTAATAACTAGCAGGGAATTTGACTCTGGTCACTATTTGTCTAAAATTAAACTCAAATTTTTACTTTTCAGAAATAACAGAAGGGAAAGAGTAAAGAAATATAATAATGACAGGCTACAAATTACACAAGAAGCATTAAAAAAGATTTGTGAAAATAATAAAAGTAATTCAGAATGGTAAGTGGGAGGATTTATCTAAAGAAAAGCCATCGCTGCTCAGAAAAAGTTTGGGTTAATGAAACCTAAAAAGAAACTTTGGTGGAATGTAATATGTGAAGAATCGTCGAAATAAAGAACAAAATAATGGAAAAAGTGGAAATTCTCCGGAAATAATGACCACTATGAACAGTTTAAACAACAAAGGAAAGATACCACAAGAATAAGAAGAGGAGTTGAGAGATCTTTCGAAAATAGCAACTTATTGAATCGGAGGATAGTTTTGTTAAAAATAACTCCAGAATGGCTTATTAGACTTTTAATAGTAAATTAAAGGGCTATCAAGTCCCCAGTATATGCTTTAAAAATGAAATTGGTAGAATGGGACTGAACAATACTGACAACTGCGAAGTACTTGTTAGGCACTTTGATAAGCTTCTTGACTGTCGTGGACCAACGAATAAATTGGAATTTTCAGAAATTAACGAAAAACTAGAAGGAGATATATCACCCACTGTTGAAGAAATTAAAGAGGTAATTAACATTCTCCATAACGGCCGAACATTTAAAATGGTCCCAATCAAAAATCATTCAAGAGTTACATTTAATTTTTGAAGATACCTGGGGAACAGAGAAGATTCAAAAAGAATGTAAAGTGGCATTAATACATCCATTGCATAAAAAAGGTGGCAAACAAAATGTTGATATGAAGTCTTCATGGGTTCTCCGCTATATGGTGTTGAAAAAAAAAAAAAAAACAACGAGCTTTCGGTGGCTGACTCTGCCGCCATCTTCAGGTCTGATCAGACCTCAGACCTGAAGATGGCAGCAGAGTCAGCCACCGAAAGCTCGTTGTTGTTTTTCTTCAACACCATACGGCGGAACCCGTGAAGACTTCATATCATCGATACGCCGTGAAAGCCTTCGTTCTAACATCAAACAAAATGTTGATAACCGTATAGGAGTTTCCCTATTGCTTGCAAAGTATTCTAAAAGATCTTGCGGAATAGAGTAGAGACAACACTTCACATTCAATTGGGCGAATATCAGGGTGAATTTATAAAAGATAGATCTTACTCAGAGCAAATATTTAATTTGAAAACCATAATTCTTCATCGAATACTGATCTTCAAGGACTTAACAGTAATATTTATAGATAGGGAAACCTTGGACATAACAATTCGAAAATTTGGAGTGAAATCTAAACTAGCTACCCTAATACTTGAAACAATTAGAAACAGTTTCAAAAGTAAATTTTATGGGCGGAATATCGAACTCTATTAAGGTAAATACATGTGTGCAGCAAAGTGATTGTTTGTTTAACTGCATCTTACAAAACACTGTAATGTTTTAAAATAAAAACTTGAAGGATACAGAATTTCACCAATAACTTTGGAGAGAAGAAACAAATGTATTAAAATTAATTGCCTGGCATTTACGGACGATTTCGCTGCACTTTCAGAGACTATTATAAATGCCACAACAGAAATAAATCACTTGGAAGAAATAAACAGAAAAATAACTTTCCTGTAGAAAAAAACTAAATTTATTACAAATATTAAAAATGTTCCATAATTTTTAACAAAATATGTTAAACGAACAGAGAAAATTAAATATTTAGAGAAAATAATTTAAGAAAATGGATTAGATAAATCTGTCATAGAAGAAAGGATACACAGGCTAAAATGAGGAAATGGAATTATTAAGAATTTTTATAAGAAAAAGTGGCTATCCAAAAATCTTAAAATAAAGCACTACAACTCAGTCATGAAATGCCTATATGCGAGTGAATGCCTAGTATTTAGCTATAGAATAGATAAATATTAATTACTCGAAAAATAATCACAAGAAAAATCTTGTGTCCAATTAAAACAATCGAACTAAGGAAAATAAGAAGTAATGAGGAAATGCATCAGAACTTAGAAAATATAACAGAATCAATAAGAAAACCGAAACTGTTGTTTTTTTAAGCAGATCTATAGAATGAATGACAAACAGATTATCAAAAGGGATATTTAATTATCTCTGGGAAAAAATGAACAGCAAACTGGAGTAAAAGGAGGTAAACAGAGATTTGGAAAGAAATGAGAGAAGAGGAAATAGTGGAAATAGAGGACATTAGAAATAAGGTATTAAATATGGAAATATTCCAAGGCAGAAGAGTAAAGAAATGGGGTCCAAAGAAGTCTGGGAAAAGAAAGAAGAAAGTTACATCATTATGGAATATTGCATTGAACAGAAGAAAAAAAACAACAAACGATGAAGAATTAAAATTGACATGTGGTTTTAGCAGGCCTTATCGGAAAGAAGAAGTAGAAAGAGACTTGAAAAGCTTTCCTAATCCCAGTAATCCCTGTTTGGCAGTTTTTTGGCTAAAAATGGCATGGTTCCGTTGCCCCATGCACCTTACTCGCCTGACCTGGCTCCGTGCAACTTTTTCTTATTTCCACAAATTTAAAGGGACATAAAAAGACATCGATTTGTCAACACTGGAGAGTACAAGATAGAAACGTGAGAGCAGCTGTCAGCCATTTCTAACGATGACAACAGAAAATGTTTCGAAAAGTGGAAGCACCAGTGAGATAAATGTATTAGTTGTAATTGAGAGCATTTTGAAGGGGATATGGTTGTTTCGTAAAAAAAAAAAAAAAAAAAAAAAAAAAAAAAAAAAAAAAGTATATAGCTTTTTAAAAATAATTCCGGTTTTTTGGGGTACCCCCTCGTATGTCATACGCATTTCATTCATTTTCAGTTTTCTTGAATGACCACAGGCGAATAATGTTTGTCGTCGGCCTTTCAAACTGTGCACATAAGGATTTTGAGAGTTCTCTGTCTGTATTGAAAATCAAAGATGTTGCTATTTAACATGGACACAGTTTTCTTGAACAGCTACGCACGCGAATATTGTCCTTCAGCGACTTTTCAAGATATACTCCTAAAATGCGTTTTATAAAACTCAAAACACCATATGATATTGAATACGGCTTCTTTCCTATACGAACGGCCTATGGGAATAAAAATAAAAGAACACGTGAAAGGTGTTCTGTAAATTTAATTGTAAATCTTTTGGTGTAGACATGCATCATAGATATTTCGTTAAAAAACTGGGGAATTATATTACTTCTGGTTGGTACGAATTTTTATTTGAATTTTAGCAGTATACCGCCGTCATAGAAGACAACGTCTTTGGTATGTAAAGCAGTAAACTTCCTCATGCGGAACTATCTCTCTGCAGGAAATGTAACTGAATTATACTCCACCTGTGCTGTTGGTGAAAGGGGTAGGAACTGGAAGACTTCACTCTGATCGCCTCTCCCACCACCGAGACGATAATAGTAACTCCGCAGCTCTCTGATCTTAAGTGCTTAAGTGTAATGCGGTGACAAGAAGAGTATTATAAAGTCAGAGTTCACAGCGGCGCACAGTGTGTTATTTTCGAAATCTAGAGGGACAAAAGTCAATTTTGACATTAGTCTACACAGGCAAAATAGTTATTTATATTTAAAGTAGACAAACTACATTATTAGGGACAAAGGTTTATTTCCCACGAATATGCGCCTAACAATAGAAAAAATAATTTGAACATTGGGCTTCCTGTGACCCACCGATCAAGAGCTCCATTCGGCCGCGCCATTCGCCTGAGTTTGGTCGATGATTACGCTGTGTTTCTGTGTGTTATTAGTAATTTGTGTGTTGCTATTGCTTTAGGTAAGTTTCAAGATAAGTTTATGCACGATTTTTCCGTAATACTTTTTAAAACTCCTTGAAACGGCAAGTCAAGAAGAAATTTCGATGGTAACTAAAGTGCAGGAAAAAGAGATTCTGCTGCAATCGTGAAAGAGCTTTGTCTTTATTCACCTAGGTTTCCTTTGCAAACACAAATTTAATGGGCCGACATTATTTGGTGAAAGGTTTTGTCATACAATTTTTTTCCTGCTTCGGTCATCTACTGCGTAGATTTGAATGGGCACCATCGATATGCTGAATAAACTTTCATCACTGCAATTCCTTCCTTTTTTGCTTGTACTTACTTTGTTCAGCACCCGTATTTTACAATGATGTCAGAATCATCATGCCATTCATAGCCTTCAGCACCTCTTCTTGTACTTTGCACAATCGTGTAATCGTGTGATCCAGCAGAGACTGCAGCCTAATTTTAGCGTGCGTTTCAGTGACATTAATACCACTGGGATAGCATGATTGTTTTGCCATTTTTACATTATAACAAGGTGGATACATTTTCCTGTTAATACATTTTGATTGCTGGCGTATTGTTTTATACTGGTGAGTCGAGAAATCCGTTTCAACCATTAAAGCGAGAGCTTGGTCCTCCGATAGTCCAGCTGGTTTTGCGGTCTCCAATCACTTCCGCACTTTCTTCATATTAGTACCTTATCTAGGTGAATAAAGACAAAGTTCTTTCACGATTGCTCCAGAATCTCGTTTTCCTGACTTGCGGAGCTGCACTTCCGTTGCCATCGAAATTTCTTCTTGACTTGCCGTTTCAAGGAGATGTTTAATTCGCCGTCTTTTTGTTTTAATACTTGAACTCTGTAAGTATTTTTGTGGTTTTCAATACGAGGCAGTGCAGTTTTGGTGACAATTTCAGGTAGTGAAACGTTTCCTTCTAACCACTTTAGAATATGTGTTTATGAAGCGGTCTCTGTGTCTTTCCGTTTTAGACCATATTTGCTCAATTGTTAGAAAATCAATTCTGATAGTAGCTTTTAAACTCCTTATAATGTTATCTGAAAACGATGTGTCACCTAGTTTTTGCAATACAAACTGAAAAAAGCATCTATCCTTGATTGTTTTGCGTTAGCAAACCATACGTTGAAAAATTCTCTATGCGAAATTTGTGCAGTCATTCTGAAAATGAAGAAAAGTTGTGTGGATGTCGCAAACATGCGCAAACAAATGATGGTATTTCTTGTAGCTAATAAGCAGCTCTTTCAAATAAATATAAGAATAGATTAGTATAATGTGGTATAATGAATTAAAACTCAAAATGAAACTGGCTCAGTAGTTTTTTTTAATCAAAAATAATCTCGCTCTGTTTTAATGATGCTCATTACGTATTACGGAAAAATCATGCATAAACTTATCTTGAAACTTACCTAAAGCAATAGAAACACACAAATTCCTAATACCACACAGAAACACAGCGTAAACATCGACCAAACTCAGGCGAATGACGCGGCCGAATGGAGCACTTGATCTGTGGGTCACAGGAAGCCCATTGTTCAAATTATTTTTTCTATTGTTAGGTGCATATTCGTGGAAAATAAACCTTTGTCCCTAATAATGTAGTTTGTCTACTTTAAATATATATAACTATTTTGCCTGTGTAGACTATTGTCAAAATTGACTTTTGTCCCTCTAGATTTCGAAAATATCACACTGTGCGGCGTGTTCAAAATGCGATTTTTGATACAAAGTGCAACTTTTATTATTATTATTATTATTTACACTTCGTCGACGGCTAAGATCATTAGAGGCGGGATAGGACCGGGGGCAAGGAACGGGAAGGAACTCGGCCATGGTCTTTTTGAAGGAAGCATCCCGGAATTTGCCTGGAGTGATTTGGGGCATCCATGGAAAACTCCTGGATGCCCGGATGGGGATTCGAACTGGCGTCCTCCCGAATGCGAGGCCAGAACGTTAACCGTTCACCCACCACGCTCGGTACAAAGTACAACAGCCGCATCAGTTATAAAATATGGTATCACTGACATCTACTCTAGTTCTGTGCCAAACTACAAAAGTTTCCGATTGGCGAAATAGAAATCGTAATAACGAAGATTCTTCAGGGAAGTAAAATCTTGTTTACTAATGATTTTTTTATTTTCAAAATAGTGGAACGCGACACCCCACTAAGTTGTCCTTAGGTAAACCACAGTTTATGGACTTCTCATAGTCGTAAATAACTGCAGTAGTGTTCATTCAATTTCTTTTATCGTATTTACTATTTATTTATTTGTCGTATGGCTAAGCAACTAATATAATACATACAAATATCTACAATGACAACAACGTTTTATTGAAAGAAATCTCCTCAAATCATTCTAATCATGACCAGAAATAGAAACGATTTAAATTAGTTATAGCATTTCTCAAAGTAAACCTCGTTATAATTCAGTGGCGACGATCATAAAAATAAATTTACAACAAATCCTTTCACAATGAACACTCTTTTTAGGTCCCGGTCTCTTCTTTTGCAGTTTCATCTTCTCTTCCAGGACAACTCCTGCCTTACTGGAAGCTGTTATTCATACTATGATTGGGTTCTAATTAAGGCATTCCGATATCACAACAAAGCTCGGGGGTTAAGCGATAACGCTCTGGCATAGCATTCGGGATGACATGTGTTCAAATCCCCATCCGGCTATCACGATTTCAGTATTCCCGACGAATGCCGGAAAGATTCTTTCACAGAAGGGTACATCCAAATTCCGTTACTTGCCTCATATCGTTTCCCGCCTCCAACGATTAACACGTGATGCACGAAGTAAACAAAAATTAAAAATTCACACACGTACTTCAGGCTTAAATCTGTCCGTGTTCAACGGCGAAGTAGAGTCGTATAGTATTACTTACTGTGTATGTGTACACCGCTCGAAACAGAGTAATACGAAATAATGAGCCCTAAATCTCGAAGCTAAGCCTCATAGGAAGTACGAGGATCATGAAAATCAATGAAATGGTAGAGAAATTCCGCACTAAACAACCGTAGATAAATTTTTATATAACTCTACCATCCTTGACACATCGCTTCTCATAGGTTCAAAGAAGTTAACCAACGATTTGTTTCTCTGGGACTGAGTATCAGGGCAATTGCGTTATAACTATTACGTATACAAACACCTTCCCTTTCTGCGATTGGCGCAGTTAAAATTAAAAAAAAAAAAAAAAAAAAAAAAAAAAAAAAAAAAAAAAAAAAAAAAACATTATGACGGTATACATTTGTATAAACTTCTACTCTATCACCGCTTTAAAACGCGGCATTGGCCCTATAACTGCAGCAAAATATTCTTTCATTAATTTCTTGGTAAAGCTTGCCCCGCTGGTTTAGGTAACTGCGGTACCATTGCATGATCCGCCTCCTATCATGGAATTAGCTAGTAACTAGCTAGTTCCAATTTCCATGAAGGAAGTAATTTTCATCATTTAAGATCGGGCTAGGAAGATAGAAGATGTTGCTTTTCACAGTCTTGGCTTGAATTCCATCCCTTCCCGGTGGAGTGGTGACTTAAGAAAGGGTGTACTTTGACAGGCAATTGGCGCAGGAGGGACAGTACAGTTCCTGTGGTTCTATCTTTTTTTAGATCGGAACAGCGAGTATTGAGACGCAGAGGAGGGCAGGGCAGGACATAACTACGACACACTTGTGTTGATGTCACGGAAAAAGTGTCACGCAGCTTACTAGTGGTGGTTTTAACTGTAACCTTTCTTGCGTTATTTAACATTTTGCTTATTCTAAAATTATTATCAACTATTCCAGAAGAAAAATTGATTGGGCCGGTGCATAACCACCCCCTAATTTAGTGTACCAGTCATTCAAACTACATGAAAAGTAAATTTAAATAAGAAATTTGGTCCAAAATCACTAATCAGATCAACTCGTCAAGTGGTGAATATGTTCAACATGTATTTATCATTCAGTTGTTCCCTTACAATATTCACTTTTATTTTTATCTTTTGCTAGCTGGTTCCCACGACTTCGTTCGTGTTTGTGAAGAATTTTGGTTGGTAGTTACCGACAAATAACACCATACTGCACGAAGGGGGACTTGAAGCTAATACAACGCACAAACATCAGTGATCTGCGCAGGGTATTTATGGCTGCATAGTGAACACTCATGTCTTTGGTTAAAATATAAAAGTGCCCTCAGTCAACTACTTTCAATGAAGGGTATTCATAATTCTACGAAACAAATGTGTGTCCCTGTGTTTCACTTTCCAGCCACAACTACACAGCGCAGACCACTGGTATTTGTATGTGGTAGTAGCCTCAAGTCTCCCATCGTGCACTATGGCGGGTGCAAGTCTGTTATGAGCGTGGTGGTGTAACGGATAGCGTTCTGGCCTCGCATTCGGGAGGACGGCGGTTCGAATCCCCGTCCGGGCATCCCGATTTGGGTTTTCCATGGTTTCCCCAAATCACTCCAGGCAAATGCCGGGATGCTTCCTTCAAAAGGCCATGGCCGAATTTCTTGCCCCCATCCTTTCCCGTCTCTAAAGACCTCGCTGTTGAGAGACGTAAAGCAGTTAAAAAAAAAAAAGGTTCCTTTCCCAGATTGTGTAATAAATAAAACGCATTAATTTTTTGTAACAAATGTGACTTTTAATCGAGTTTGCTATTCATTTTGTGAAATTGTTATTCACGTAGTGTTATTCTTCTGTGAGTGCCCTGCCCATGTCTGAATCTAAGCGGTTAGATTAGTGCGTGTTTACCCTTGTAAGGTAACATCACGGGGAGATAAAACTAGAGTGGTTTCCAGTTTTTTAATGGCTTTACCCCTTGTCGACGTTGAATTAATTAGAGGCGGGAAATGAATGAGGGCTAGAAACGGGAAGGAATTCGCCAAGCTCTTTTTGAAGACCTCGCTGTTAAGAGACGTAAAACAGTTGTAAAAAGAATAAAAATAAAAAAAAACTTTCAACCTGCATATCTCCCCCATCCCCAAAGCTACCGATATGTAACCACTGTAGCGCACGATGGGAGACTCGAAGTTACCACCACACACAAACCCCAGTGACCTATGCTATGCAGTTGTGTTTTCAAAGTGAAATATAATGTCGCACACGTATCTGGTCGAAATAACAAAATACCCTCGGTCGACCACTTTGAACCACCAAATCTTCCACATCCCCACAGCAACTGCTTAACAGCGAGGTCTTTAGAGACGGGAAAGGATGGGGGGCAAGGAATGGGAAGGAATTCGGCCATGGCCTTTTGAAAGAAGCATCCCGGCATTTGCCTGATGTTGGAAACCATGGAAAACCCAAATCTGGATGCCCGGACGGGGATTCGAACCACCGTCCTCCCGAATGCGAGGCCAGAACGCTAACCGTTACACCACCACGCTCATAACAGACTTGCAACCGCCATAGTGCACGATGGGAGACTTGAGGCTACTACCACATACAAATACCAGTGGTCAGCGCAGTGTAGTTGTGGCTGGAAAGTGAAACACAGGGACACACATGTCTTTCGTCGAATTATAAAAATACCCTTCGTCGACCACTTTCAATCAACGAACTCCGCTCGAGCCATTCGGAAATAATTCATACATATTTCAATGGAGAAATCTCTTGTCATTGCACAAGCCCCATGCGAACTACTTTTTTTCATGTATTAGCTTCTCGAAAGTTTTCCTTTCCTCTGCTTCTGATAAAAATGACCCGTCCGAAAATTTCGCGTATACAATGAATAGCAAGGTTGGTGGTTTGTAATAGGACGAAAGAAGAACCGCTTCATTAGTAGCAATTGTTTATTTGTTTAGTGTTATAGATACGTAACATAAGTCGACGCCAGTGAAGCAGTTTAATAATATCTCTGTGATATGTGCTGCTGCTATCTAGTGGCTTGGCTCTGAACTGTCTCATACGCGCGAATTTCACATTTATTACTTTTGACCTTCAAGGATAAAATTCCGTAAAAAATATCTCGTAAAGAAAAAAATACGTTATGGAAATAATGAAATTTTGCCCTTCGAGAGTCAAATTCCAAAATATTCCTGTCTTAAGATATTATGTGGAAGAAGCAAAGATATTAATCTTTAAAATGATACCTCATTTGTCTATTTCCTTTAGATATCAAAGAAGATAAATTCCGCAAATTCTCTGTCTTAAAATATGATGCGACCAATGCGGACACCTCAGCCCTTAAAATAATACCTTATTTCTCCATTTCGGTAAGGTATCAAGGGAGATAAATAGATTAAGACTAAAAAAATACGTTATAAAATATTGATTCATTTTCCCTTTAAGGATGTTTTCTTAAAATCTGGATGGCCGAATCGGGATTCGAACCCACGTCCTCCCGAATGCGAGTCCAGAGCGTTAACCGTTAATTGGAATGCATTTTCGTTACCTTCCGCAATGTGGAAATGTGCGTATTACTGTTTCATTGGGATCACTGTTATTGGTGTGTGTGAACACTGTAAGCGCCTGTGAAAATTCCAGCATCGGCCTGTATTTGTTTGTTCAAAGTAAAACAGTATGTAAACATTGTTGTTAAGTTACATTTTAGATCCATGATATTAGACAGATACGCAACTACAAAATGAAGGATTGCAATTATTCCTGGTATGGATGGAGGGAATATTATCGTCCCTATCGAGGTTTGGTACCCGGATGCGAAAAAAATTGCATTTATGGTAAAAGCTTTTACCTGTAACGCTACTGCGCGAAGGAGTCAGTATTTTTTTTTTTTTAACCAAAAGTTATCAGAAATGATAAGATTGTTATTGAATGTAGATATCCAACACCTCTGAGATTGTGAGCAGTTCAGATATATCAACACCAACGTGACATCAGAAGAAAGCGTGTTCTACGGAAGACGATATTCTGAAATGTTCTGTAAGTAGTAAGTTACGTTGCATTAGCATTACTGTTGTTGCTCATTTTAATCGAACTAGCAAGCTGCCATAACGTTTATTAAAAGTGCTCAGTTGTTCAACTGTTATCTTTTAAGTATCCTCATACTGATATATTTTTTTTTTAATTTTGTTAAGGTGCTATCTGAAGACTTACATGTCGACCCAATACTGGGCAACTAAGTGTGTGTCATTCACTGAAGAGGAAATACTGCTATGTAGTTGAAATGATTTGATTCAGCCAATTACAGTAATGCAAAGAGTTAGTAAAGAGATCTTCCAAGGACAGACAACAGAAAATATAATTTTCTTAGCTTTTTACCGAAATGTTAGCACTTTAGTTGTAATCATTTAGCTACATTAAAATCGATCAGAATGTCGGAATATATTCACGCTATCTGTAAGAATCTTAAGGAGGAATATCATATTAAACCTTTTCGAGGTGCAGAGAAACAGGAACAAACCTGCAATTTTGACTACCTCAGAATTAATTGTGGAGACTTACATTTGACACATACCGTCCTAGATCATGATCAGTTAAAATTAAACGAGCAAAACATTAAAAAGATGATGCAAGACTTCAGCAAATCCAACTACAAGAGCGCTGGAGAAACATTGCAGTTGTTTCTGAAATCCATCAAGCAAACATCTGAAGAATTAAAACAAACATATGTCGAACAAAATAAGAAAACTTTTGAAGAGATTATACAAGATTTTGCCAGTTCAAGCAAGCAGTACAGTAAAAAGATGATCAGGAATGTTCAGGAAGAGAAAATTCAGGGACAATTCCTTTTGTTGTTCAGTGAAATAAAAGTAAACAGTAGGGACGTGCTTCATATCGTTCACAACTGCCGCAGACAACACGCGTTCTGCGAATGTCGCTTCAACAAGTTCCTCATCACCCCGGCTTCGAAGAGTGTTTCAACAACAGCTTACATGGCGGAAGACTTTGAAGAAAGAAACGCCTTGCTCAAGTCCTTCCAGGATGGTTTGAACGGCACCTGTTTGATACTAGTCCGCAGCAGTTTACAAACAGTACTGTACGAACTGTTCAGCAAACCAAACTCGGCGCCCGAGACAGGATCACAGGACACAGGGACTCCGCATACCAGTAGTTCAGAACAACGCCAGCCTCCTGCTGAACATCATAAACCGCCTTCGACCAACAAAGATCGGCGGGGCCACAAGCGGAAAAATAATTACGACTTTCATGAATTGGTAAAAATAGTGGAGGACAATATTTGTGTACCTGTTGAAAAAGTGAATAAAACTTCACTTTGGTTGACGGATGATTCTCTGTGTAAAGTAAACGAGAAGCGTTATTACGAAGTAATTCATCATGTAGAAGAAAAACTGCTGAGTCTTCGAACTGAGGAATTACGTAACTTCCTAAATAACGCAAACAATCCATGTTTCCAAGGATATCTTGAAGGAGTTAATAAATATTACTGTGGGAGATCCGAATCAGTCGAGGCTGTTATAAAGTTATTACATTACCAGTTTCCTGAGCCAGATGCATTTAAAAAGTTTATTAAAACTCTTTACAACGTACTGAACAGAACTAATGACAGGAGAAACACAATTCTTTTCGTCGGAGAACCGGACAGTTTGAGCATTAAATTCGTAAACATGGTTGCTTCAGCAATGGTTAGCGTCGTGTTTCTCAGCTCTATCAGCAGTGGTCAGTACAGATTTTCGGCATGTGCTCGTAAAAGATTGATTGTAATCAACAAGCCGACTGTCGATCCTAAAATCTATAGTGAACTTCAAAATATATTCAATGGAGAAAACGTCAATATTAAAGTAAAAAAGGAGCGTGACTATACTCTTACCAAAACTCCTGTTCTGATATGCAACAGTACCAACATATTCAAAGGTCCACCCTGGACTGACGCGATTGTAAGATATTCATGGAACAAGTGCAATTTTACTTTGAACAGACAGTTGCACCCAATGGCAATGTATGATTTATTTGATAAATATTCGCAGTATTTATCATAGTGAAAGCAGAATATCACTTTTAATTACTACGATCTAATACATGTAGATTCATGTCCTCTGTTTCCATAAAGGTATATATGTTTACCTTGAAAAATTCAAGACAGCATCGAAAATAAATACTGCACTCAACCTCTCCTATCGGAAACATTAAAGATGTTACTAACCCAGTTACGTTACTTTGTTCTGTACCTTTAATATTTATTACTATCAGTTTTTCAAACAAATTTTTGGTCATGTGTACAATACTTCCATTATTTCTAATGTCTGCAATAATTTCTACATCGAATAAGACTATTTGAGTCTTGAATACAACACTAAACTGTGGAAAAGAGGGAAAGAGAGAGAGAGAGTAGATTGTATCCAATTGATTTATGAGAATTACAAAATATTAATGTTGAATGTTGTATGTTAAATTGTTATAGTAAAAGTTAATAAATTGTAAAAAAAAAAATGTTATTTGCAGGAAAAAATAATAAAACATTTTGTCAAAATCTTTGTTTAGTCTCATTTAAGTCAGCTAACTAATTCCATTCAGCCGTATAATTTTTATGTTAATTTGTAAAAAAAAAAAAAAAAAAAAAAATAGAAAACTATGTCACGATTTGCAAAATCTAATGCAAATCATGTGAAAATATTACATTAAACATGAATTTTCGGTAACATTACATTTCAATGCTTTTCATAAGTAGTCAATATGTTATAACATTCTCTAAAGCAAGAAAAATAAAAAGTCGTGAAAATAAGCTGCATTTAAACATGTGTACACGGTTGGAAAGGTTAGGGTATATGAAGAATTCTGATTTCCTCTAAAAACAGCTGGTGGTATCTGATGAGAAGCCAGGTCGATAAGGAATGTGATAAGGTTTTCAAATAAAGAACTTCTTGTGGCTAATCGCACTATGCGCAAGGGTCAAGTTCTCATACAACTCGCACCTTATTGATACTGAAAACGACGGTTCATGAACTTAAATTTCCGTCACCATCTCCTAAATCACTAGGAACAGTTGCCAGCTATGTGCGGTAATACATTGATACAAAATATTAATTACACAGAACAAGGAAGTAATGCAGGTCGTATTTCCGCTGTGCTTGGTTAATTATTGTTAGTAAAAAATGTTATTGCAACTGTTTTTGATTTATTTACTGCCGTATGTGTTACCAACAGTTTGTTAAATCAATGCTAATTGTAGAACATTAAGATTAATGATTAATTGAGATCTAATCTAAATATAAATTCCAATAATCCTCGATGAGAAGTGAAATGGATTCTGCAACAAAAAAAAAGGTTGCATTGGCGTTCTTTACCAATAATTAACTAAAGACATAACGGTTTATCACTCGTTGCTAAATTGTTTGGTTAAAGACAAATTATAGGCTTTGTTACTGTAACTGGTGATGCAGCTTACATTTCGTGTCTATAACGTAGAAACAAAGATACTAATATCTCTTCCAAAGTATGAAATTCTTGTTATTTGAAGGAGGTATTGGAAGCAATGAATATGAAGACAAAATCCTTACCAATCTTCTTTGATCTAATTAAGGTCTTAGTTTGCAGCAATCGTAGGGCTCTATTACACACATTTAGCACTAATTTATGTGATAGGGGTAGGTTTAGTTTAAATGGTGTCTAGAAACCAATTTATACTCCTGAAAGATGTATATTCAGCTGAAATTAAAAACTCGGAGATGGGATTATTTAAACATTGTATAGTAGTGTTTGCATGTATTTACAATATACATGAATGATATTCCAGTCGTTTTACATTTTGAGCGAAGAATAGTACGCTTTGTTAACAGCAATAGTATATCCTTGACATATCAATCAGTCCAAAATGTCTAAGACACAGTAAGTCTCACTATGAACTTTTAAGTTATAATGAGGTATTTTATTTTAAGATAAATTTGCTAAAGCGGTACTTGTAGAGAAAAGCTTAAATTGGAAGCAACAAATTCTTCAAGTCATTATATATATATATATATATATATATATATATATATATATATATATATATATATAAACTTATTTTACAACTTTCTCAATAACGATAATAACTAGAATAGATCGGAAGGAAACAGCAAAATTAAAATATTTTACATCTGCTTTCTCTATACATAAATGGCATATGCTTTTTTTTGGAAATTATTCACAAGCAACAAACATATTTATGTCACAAAAAAGTATTACATGAATTATTTGCAGAGTAAGTGTGCTGACATTTTACAGATGCTGCTTTGATTAGTAAGTATTGTTGAATTTCCAGTGTAAAGCTTGCATTGTGTGTTAGAGAACGCTGAACACTTGCATGCAGATTGTGAGATGCAAAATCGTAATATTCGTTACGGATACAAAACTCACAAAAATTGTGTTTCCTATACAATTGCACAGCTATGTAAAAAGTGGCGAAATTCTTAGAAGTTTCTATGTTAAATTTTTGTGAAACATTCTCTTCATGCATCTGACAACCCATAATTTCTTACCTGTATTCGTTTAATTCCCATTATTTTAAAAAATTGGTTCAGATGTAAATTATTTAACATATGTTAACTGTAATGAGTACTTAAATACTTACTTGCATGCTTAGTTGAGTATTGTGTGTGGCTTAAAAAAGTGTTGCTGCCAAAAATATAAGACTAGTCCACAGTGGAGAAGCTTTTGCGATTTCACTTTGTGAATGATTTTTCTTCTTGGAATTTGTGAACTGAAGAGTGCTGCGATAATACCACGTATATTTCTTGAAATAATAAGAGAGAAGGTAACAAGGTATCACTTATGATCTTTTTCACGCTGTATGTGATTCCCTGTAAAATTTAAACATTTCTAAAAATAAACAAAGATTTTTAGAAACGATGTCCCAAATACAGAAATTACCGATGAATTCATGAAATTCACGACAACCGTATGATAAGTACCATCATTAGTTTATAACAATATTGTTTCCTCAGAAATATTGTGGAATGATCCATTTCGCCGTGGCCCCTCTAATAGGCGATGAAAGCTAACATATATAATTGGTTTTAAGTTAAACATAATTTGTTGTGGGGCATTTGTTTGACATCGTCAATAACTGAAATATTCTCCCCAAGCAATAAATAACACACACAAAGTATTGTGGTAATGATCATGTATATGTGATATAAACTTCATCCTTTATGTTATGGATGTATAGGTATAATTGCAATCTGTATTATGACTGTATGGTGTATTTATCCACTGTCAATATAAATAGGCAAAAAAATACTTCAGTAGTCGGAGTATTATTATTTATTATTATCGTATGGCAAATACAAATAAAATGCATGTTAATCATACATCTATATCTAGGGATTCAGGCCGTCTTCTGGCAGCTTGTCCAACTTGATGCAGTGTGAAGAGGCCTCCAGATAATCTTCTTCCTGGACAGTCAATCACAATTTGGTCAGCGGTTTGGATACCACCACAGTCATCCCCACTTATGTGCTGTTGTATTGCACACTGCGTGTCCTGTGCGAAATCTATTCAGTTGACGCCAAAGACGTCTAGGCAGGTCAAACCCTGTAATCAGGTTGTCGGACCTTTTACAAGTCCAAAATTGTGTCGGTCGTTGCTTTCCCACTAGTTTCTCCACTCATCATACAGGTTGAAGTTGTTATTTCTGAGGTTTCTTGCTTCCAATTAGGCAGGTCTCCTTGATTTTAATCCTGTGCGAGTGAGGTGGAGAAGATCGCTGTACAGAGGAATCATGTTGTTTTCTTCCACTCCTTCCAGTTCTCTAAGCAGTATCGATTTTCTCCTCAAATGTGGAGGAGGAATGTTGGAAAGTACAGGCAGCCAGTTTACTGGGGTAGACCTAATGGCATAACTCGTTGCTGTCAAAGCAGCGTTAAGCTGGGTGTCAACTATGGCAGTATGAACATTACCAAGCCATGTAATGCAACGGTATTCTGCTGCGGAGAATGCCAAGCCAAGGACTGCTCCTCGAAGAACTTGAGCACCTGCACCCGTGATTGTTGAAGGCTTGAAGAGAAAATATCTTGGCACAACTTTTGATAATAAACACAATTGGGTAGGACACATTGGGCAGGTGATAGGAAAAGATTACAAAATCCTACATTTACTGGAGAGAGTGATGTACCAGAGAAGTTAAGGAATTGGTTTACAAAACTTTGGTCATACCATTGATTGAATATGGTGGTATAGTTTTGGATCACATTTTGGGTATTGAAGTGTTCCCTATGTTAGGAAAGCGACTTATCGACCTCACTAAGGCCGTTTGCTACCAGTTGTTAATTTCCAAATAATATTAAGTATAAAAACAAATCAGATGGGCACCAGAGATTGGAGTGTACCGTATTCTGAGGGAAGCGACATCGAGATCTCAATGTATTATTATTGAAACATGAATTATTGAATTAACCAAGCAAAATGACACATTACAAGACTGGATGGGATCTAGTGAAAACAAGGTTCACAATCTGGATTTACTATTTACTTCTGTATTTGACAACATTTTACAAAGATTAAATTTTCCTTTTTTACATTACTTTTTCTGTGGAGCAAGAGAGTCTGTCTCGGGGCTATATCTAGGGTAAAACGATGATGATGCAGAAGTTTCTTTTTCTGAATGGTGATTACCGTGCAGGCGAATCTAAGTTGTGCAGTCGGTGGATTGACTAGCTCTCCATCACGGCCGGCTGCCTCCTTGCTGTCTCTCCCCGTGGTCAGCTGGACGGTCGACCTGCCACCCTCGGTCGGTAGCCAACAAGTTCCTCTTCTCTTCAGTGCTGCCGGACGAAGCGTCGCTTTCCACCCCCTCTTGATGATGTCGGCCAATGTCTGTATTTGGAGGGAACCTCTTCTTGCTGGTTGGCTCGGGACATGCAACAAAACCGCCCTTTTTTCATAATAAAAATACAAATTTTTCCTATTGGCTGTTCTCCCTGGCTTCCCTTCACCCTTTATTCTTGGATACAGATTTACTTTTTCATTTTTTATTTGTATGCTGAAAACAGTCCAGGCACCCCACTCCACTTGAGTCTTGGCCCTTGTCACGGCGCTGTTATGCCATAATTCAGATTTAATGGACCCCACTCAGGGGCTGGCGTTCTCCAAATACGAGCGGAACATCCCCTGGGACCGACACACTCACGACGAGAAAAGAAAAACGCACACATGTGTTTCACCCGGAACATTACAGTATCTAATACAGGGGTTGAAGTATAAGCGAAGGAGAGCAGCTATATTTGTTTGTGAAAATTACCGCAGGGCCCATTCAGTAATTTAAATGGTTAAGGGGCTGAATTGGGCGTCTTTGGAAGACAGGAAGAGGGTGAAGGGAATGTTCAAGATGTATGTTGGTGATGGGGTTTGGGAATATGTTGGTCGAAAAATTAGAAGTAGAGCATGGAATGGAAACGATGGCCATGGGCACATTCTGGCACTTGATTTTATGCACAAAGGGGAGGAAAAATTTTCTTTTCTGGGGAAGGGTGTCGGAGATGCATTATCTAGGGAAATGGTGAATAATTTACAAATAATCTGAATAAAATTTAAAACTAAAACACATAAATCGCAAATATAGGCTGCAGGAGGAATTTTAGCATTGAAAATATGTAAGAGAATAATAATAATTAAATAGTTAGGAAAGTTCAATTACACGATCAGGGAAATTGCCACCGCAGCATGTTCTCCATCGCACTTGAATTCAGCTAACTGATTGATAATATTCGGAAGTATTAAACGCCTTCTGATACAAAGAGAATAATAATGTATGTTATATTCTGTAATTTTGACAGGGCTTCACAATTCAGATTCCAGAAAGTGTCATCCGCAATTAAGGCTATATATTTTATTTAATACAATTGGGGAACAGAATGCAAATAATAAAATATTTCCTGTCAGAGATTTTTTTATCGTCAAAAGGCATTTACTCAGTTAGTCATGAAACAGTATTCTGAATACATTGAGTCACAGGAAAATTGTTTAATACAAGATACATCAAATGCAAAAGGGCTCCCCCTTCTGATTCTACAGTCATTATAGATACTTCATCATAACGGAAAAAAACAACATGGCATACTTCACCATAATGAGAGAAAATACAGCATGGAATGTCACTTCAAAGTGCTCTGGATCCCATTTGTTATAATTATACACCAATGATATCCCTGGACACTTATCCAGCATGGCTAGGAACGAACACCAGACGCTGAAAAATAGTATAAAGATACAACCTACTGTAGTTATTAAGAGTCATAAAAAATGTCGTCCAATGTAAAATTAGGATTTTGTAAGCATCATTCGCCTATGAATTCGGTCCTGAATAAAAATTGAATGCTGATACTGTCAGCAGAAGATAAGTTGGCATAGCTGAAGAAGTTGAAGTTTGGACTAGCCGATGACCATTGGAAGGCGTAGGAGTTCTAACAAGGAAACACACTTGCGTGATCGCTGCAAAGACCAATTATTTTTTAAAACAGACATTAGATTAGGATGAAACCAGAAAAAAAACAGTTATATGCAGAAAGAATATTTACATATTTTTTTGCTTACTGTATGGCTGAAATAAACACCTCTTTAAGAATAATCAAAAAAAGGACATCTAATTCATAAACATACATCTAGATTTTTAATATACTTGACAGAATCGTTCTGACACCTATGTAGGTACTCCATTTGCATTCTTCTACAATGTGGCAGATGATTCGTCTATCTGAACCACAATCAAACTAATGAAAGTCTATTTTCCCCAATGATAGAGTTAAACAGCACATCTTCGACTAATTGTTCTTTTTGTGTTCTGATATGTGTTCTGTATTCTGGGACTTGTAATTTTGTGGCTAAGAGTTCCAGCCATTGTCTCTCCTAAGTTGAGAGATTTTACTGTTTGGTTGAAGGGTTTGGCAAGAGGATCGCTCGACAGTAGATATTTATTGGCAACTGGGATTTTCCTGAGATTGTTAAAAAAAAAAGTTTCTCCTTCAAATTCGTAAAAGAGCAAAGAGGATCAGAATAGGAAAAGTTTATTGGTAAAAACTGGATGATTTAGGATTTGGAAAAAAACATCAAATAGTTGGAGATAAAACTTTTCATACTTACTAGCTAATGCCCACGACTTCGTTCGTGATTGTAAAGAATTTTCACTTACAGCTACCGACATATAAAAACATAGTACATGATGGGAGACTCGAGGCTAATACCACACACAAACATCAGTGATCTGCGCAGGGTGAAACATAGCGACACACATGTCTTTGGTTGAAATATGAAATTGCCCTCCGTCGACCAGTTTCAACCAAAATATCTCCCACACCCCTATAGCTACCGACATGATACCACCAGGGTGCACGGTGGGAGTCTTGAGGTTAATGCCACATACAATCACCAGTGGACTGCGCTGTGTAGTTTTGGCTGTGGAGTCAAATATAGGGACACACATGTCTATTTTCTATCAGATCCACTACTTTCAACTAACATATCTCCCACACCGCCAAAGCTACCGATATCTAACCACCACAGTGCACGATGGGAGACTCGAGTACACTACCACACGTCATCACTAGTGGTCTGCGCTATATAGTTGAGGCAGCAAAGTGAAATATACGAACACACATGCCTTTGGTCGAAATATGAAAATACCCTTCGTCGACCACTTTCAACCACCATATCTCCCACACTCTCACAGCTATCGACAATCGGCCAATGTTGTGCACCATCGGTGACTCTATGTTACTACCACACACAGACACCAGTGATATGAGCTAGATAGTTTTGGTTGAAAAGTGATACATAGGGACATATACGTCTTTGGTCGATATATGAAAGTGCTCCAGGCTGACCACTTTCAACCACCACCCCCCCATAGCTACCGACATCTAATCATCATAGTGCACGATGGGAGACTCGATGCTACTACCACACACAGACACCAATTTGTCTGTGCTATGTAGTGGTGGCAGGAAAGAGAAGTATAGGGACACACAAGTCTTTGGTCGAAATATGAAAGTGTTCCGACCACTTTTAATGCCCGTAGCTATCGGCATTCGTCCAACGTTGTGCACGATAGGAAACTCCATGCTACTTCCACACACAAATACCAGTGATCTGAACTAGGCAGTGGTGCTTGAAAAATGAAATATAGTGAAATACACGTCTATTTATTTGAGGAACAACGTTCTTAATCTTATATATATATATAAGATTAAGAACGTTGTTCCTCAATTTTTGTGTAATCCCCTTATACCCTGAACGCCTCTGGCATTGGGTGAAAGGCATAAACTGAAAATTTTCACTTAGTTTATATGAATTTTTTTTTTTTTTTTTTTTTTTTTTTTGTAAAATCCTATAAATTCTCGTATGTTACAAAAATGGCGCAGTCTGCCAGAAACGGGTCAAAAGATGTTTTTGAGATTGTATTAAAATTTTACACGGTAATTCAACAACTTTTGTATATTCTACTTTGTCCTTGAATAACCTGAGACATTGGCAGAATGGCCAAAACAGAAAATGTTTAACTGATTTGTGCGGTTTTCGGCGAGGGTAAACATCTCGATATGTCATGCAAATGGCTTTGACTGGAACCAAAGTTGCTGCGAAAAACATTCTTAAGTTAAAAAATTGACAATTGTGAATTGTACACAATACAAATTGTTTGAGATGGTTGGCAAAGACCCTTCGATTCCTCTCTGCTCAATTTATTATCATCAGAAGGCTTACCATCAGAAATAAGGGTCTAAGCAGAAAAAAAATTTGAAACAGAAATAAAATTAAAGTATGGTTTTCAGTCTGACAACCATGCAAAAACACTTATTTTTAAAAATCTTGTTATTTTGCTTTCACGCTTGAGAATCAAGTAAAGAATGGTTCAATTTTTTGATGAAAATAACATCCTTTGGTGAGGTCCAAAAAGATATCGCCCATCACGCCGCGGTCAGCAGCAAACCGATGAATATCATGTGATTCCACATCAAGTCCATGGTCACGGTCCATCTAAAGTTCCACAGTTGATGATTTTTTCAAAAGCCAACAGGTCCAAGATTGCAGAAGGCAGAAATATAAAGTAATGGCAGCACCGATAGTCAGAATAGGCTATTTGACAGTATTAAAAAAATATATATTATAAATTGAATTCATTCTCGTATATTAATGCTTCAGGAAGCTAGTTTTTTTAATTTTGAAAAAAGTTGATTCTTTTTAATAAAAAAAGCGAAATAAAAATTATAGTTTTATTACCTCCCATCACGTCACAGAAAAAGCTCTAGGATTGGTGGTCGCTTGTGTGACATTACACGTCTGTAAACGCTGCTGCTGGAAATGGAACATTTCCTATTGTCCAAGTTTTCAAATATTTTTATTTTTTATTGCTGGTCATTTCTTGTTATTACAGAAATTTCATTTTGAATACAACGATTCAGTTCCAATTTCGCAAGTGGCAGCTAAATTTATGATTCTATCACATTCTTGCACTAGGATACTATTATCGATTCAAGTTGCATTTGAATCCAGCATACACAAGTTTCAAGGATTGACATAAAGTTGTAACTGATTTCGCCGAGAAAGAATTGAATTTAGGGATCACTTATGAAGCTATTTAAAGATAGAAAACAAGAGAAGAATTCGTATTTGCACAAGAATTTGAGTGGCACATACATGAGAAAATTAATCTGTTTGTCGATTCTGAGCACAAGAGAAGGTTTTTATGTTCGATGCAAAAAGAAATGTTCTAATGTGTTAAATTTTGTAATCATAAATGTCATAATAATATTAATATTTTGAATTAATTTTAATTTAGATTACATTTTCCGATAGTACTTTAACAGTAAGCAATACGACAAGAATTCTTCTCGTATATTTTTCCGGATAATTTCTTGTTTCCACAACGTTTCGGCAGCAATCTCCGCTGCCTTCATCAAGTGGGATGTCATAGCGAAGCTACCACTGCGACGACACAGCACCGATAGTCGGTTCTGTGTCGTCGCAATGGTAACTTCGATATGACATTTCGCCTCATGAACTCAGTGGAGGTTGCTGCCGAAATGTTGTGAACGGAAGACCTTATACGGTAGAATACCCGAGAAGAATTCATGTCAGCAATACACCGGAAAAAACTTAACTCTCACTAAACAATACGGGTTGAAAAATCAAAGAAATCCCTGGGATGTCATCAAAATCTATACTTTAGTTAACTGGCAGAATTAAAAACTCAAAACGTTGTTTTTCATCTAGACTACGATAGTAGTATGAGCGCTGTTTATCCGCCCTGGAGCACAGTACTCTCCAGTTCAGTGCATTAATACAGACGCAGCGTAGAGACAGTGGATCCCCTTTGTGCCTCAAAGCTTTAGAAGAAGGTGGCCACTGACAGATAGCATTCTGAGAGATATGACACCAAGATACCTGGGCTTCTTGTTGTCGATAAAGAAGTTACCTTCGAAGCTGACTTTAAGTTCTCTGTCAGCCAGTTTATTATTAAAGTGTAAATCGTTTTTCAGTGGTATAGCTTGACAACGTTGTATCTCCCACTTGCGACAACACATTCCAAAATATGGTCTCCCGTAACCTGTTTTCCGACCTCTAAGTATGTACGCTAAAGTTATTATCCAATCGTCTGTATATTTTTATTGTGTCGTCGGTATATCACCGATATCATCATCATCTAGGACAGCTTCCAGCCACTGGCCGGGTCTGCTGGGAACAAAAGCCTCGCCAGCGCTTCCTGTCTAACCACCATCTCTCTTCTTCCACTGACGACCAATTTCCTCCTCTTTCCTCCACACATTTCTTAACACCTTTAATCCATCTGTCCCTCGGTCTTCCTCTAGACCTCTTCCCTTTCAGCTCCATGTCCAGCATCTTCCTTGTAGCCTCTCCTCTCCCATTCTCTTTACATGCCCGTACCACTGTAGCCTAGATTTTTCAATTCTTTGTTGTAGCGGTTCTTCCTTTATCATCTCCCTGATTCTCTCATTCCTTATTCTGTCTCTTCTTGTTACTCCCTTTTTTTTCTTTTTTTTTTTAACAGTTTAACGTCCCTTTTTAACACGTTGTCTTTAGAGACGGGAAAGGATGGGGGCAAGGAATGGGAAGGAATTCGGCCATGGCCTTTTGAAGGAAGCATCCCGGCATTCACCTGGAGTGATTTGGGGAAACCATGGAAAACCCAAATCTGGATGCCCGGACGGGGATTCGAACAGCCGTTTGTTAGGCCGGCCACACACGAACCGGGCGAGGCAGAGGGCATTTTGCCCCGGGGCGTCTTGTGCGACGGGAAACGCACGGGTGCCTATGGAGCATCACACACAGGACCGGGCGGGGAAGGGCACGTCGAAAAGACGCCCCGGGGCAAAATGCGAAGCTGAAACAAATTATGCCCCGGCGCAAGTCGCTGCCGGGCAGAACGTTCTGCGCATGCGCTGTCACGTGACCCACCCTCCCTCCCCGGGCTATCTCGCGGTCTGATTGTGTTGAACACGTGGTTGTGTTGTGTTTCGAATATTCGAGTGACTTGTATGTGTGCCATGTATGACTGTAAGATTTAAAATTTATATGACTATACAGTGTTATTATATGGTTGAATAACTAATGCTCAGGTAAAAGAGGACCAACATACATACCTTAAGGTTATCAAAAGCCGCTCCTCTGGGGGTATGGCTGTTCTCCAGTTGGTATTTTGCTTTTCTATTCTGCTCCGAATGCTCTCAAGTACAAAGTCGAATGTCGAAATTAAAAACTTGTCTGGGTTCTGCTCGAAGCTCAGAAATAAAACTTCCTATATTCCTTTTCAGGTTTATAGGGTGTATACCTACATCTCTCTGTTGTTAACATTGTGGTCCAAGAGCTGCAGATAGTTCCAACTTAACAAAACGGTCTCCTCATCTTCATCCATTTCAAAATGATACACTACACACCAGTATGCTGCTACTGAGTTCACTGACAGGTGACTGGGTCAATGAAGAAAATTTGCTAAGTGTTTGACTTGTGCCCCGCCTCGTTCTGTGTGTGACAGCAGCACGACAGGGCAAGTCAGGCGACTCGTCGCGCCCCGCCCCGCCCTGCCCCGCCCGGTTCTGTGTGTGGCTGGCTTTACTCCCACTCTACTCCTCTGAAATTTCATTTCCACCGATTGTACCCTCCCTTTGTCTCTCTCCTTCATCACCCATGTTTCTGCTCCATATGTTAAAATTGGTACAAAATATGTTTTATATATTGACTCTTTACTCTTTTGTGGGACATCCCTACTCCATACCAGGCTTCTAATACTTTTAAAAAACCCATCTGCACCTCTTCCTCTTTCGTTTATTTCCATCCTGTTTCCTCCATTTTCTTCAATACAGCTTCCCAAATATTTAAAACATTCCACTCTATTTAGTTGCTCCCCTCTAAGTGATATGCCTATGTCTGTCCTGTTCTTCTTTCTTGTTGTTATCACCACTTCACTTTTTCTCGCAGAGAACTTCATACCATAGGCTGCAACTACTCTCTCCCACACATCCAGCTGATCCTGCACCTCTCTTTCATCCTCTCCCCAAACTAATAGGTCGTCTGCAAATACCATTGCTTTCATTTTTCCTTCCCCAATACTCTGCACCACCTTCTTCAATATTTAATCCATAGCTACAATAAATAAGAGGGGTGATAGGGCACTTCCTTGTTTTAGTCCATTTTTCAAATGGAACCATCCAGGTGTGGAACAATAAACGCTTAATAATACTTCACTAGAAGGTTAAGTTCTTTCACCATTAATTTTAAACTTTCATATCGGTGATCCTGCTTTCAAATATAAAGGATCACCGATATGAAAGTTTAAAATTAATGGTGAAAGAACTTAACCTTCTAGTGAAGTATTATTAAGCGTTTATTGTTCCACACCTTTAGTATATTTTGTTAAATATCATACGATAAATAAATAAATAATAATTTTGGTTCATATGACTACCCGTAAAGTTCTATTTGTAAGATATATAATGATCAAATTCCTTTCCGCTGTTAACAATTTCAAGTCTCTAAAGACCTCGACGTCAACGAGGCGTAAAAACCTAAGAAGAATAAAATACAATCTTGTAATATCCTGCCTACTATCACATCAGTGCAAACAATAACCATGTACAGTACGTATAAATTACTGAAATAAAATAATTTGAAAAACAATTCGTCTAAAATTCTTTAAGACTGAAATAGATAATAAACTTAATTAGAATGAACGTACCACATTAGTAATGGGGAAGTTGAGCAGTGCCACCTTTCCACTAATACCATTTTCTTCGCAAGGATCTGGAGCTTATAAAGTAGATGTACATCATATTCGTTCAGTCACGTTTCATGTCACAAATTCATCATAACACTCTTCACAATGGAAAAAAAAGTTTTCATAAAACATGAATCATCTATTAAAACGCTTTTAACGTTACTTCTATGCACATGTGAAAAGAACTTTTTAAAACATGAGAACGCAGTTTCTTTTGGCGTTGAGAATATAAATAATGTTCTCGGGTGACTAGCCGAGTTAAACAAGTGTTATAATTACACGATATTTCGGCAATCTCATTCGTTGCCATCTTCTGTACCAGAACACTTCTTTAACTCGGCTAGTCACCCGAGAACATTTCATATATAACTTTTTTTAAATCTCAATTTAAAATAACTACCCACTATACTTAATCTCTTATGAATCTTTCATCACAGAATATTTTCACTTGTTTAGTCTACTTTCGATGTAACAATTTCAATTTAAGAAGCAAAAATAACTTGCAAAATCCTCAAATATTGTTATCATTAATATAAAGCTGTACTAATTATTTTATGACAGAAGAGTATAAAGTAGTCTTTTGATAAATAAAACCGAAAGATTATTTGCACCTTCCCCAATATATCCAAAAATGTATATAAAACAAGTATTTGCATGTGATATGTACTATATATAAGTGTTTTAAACTTTGCAGTTGAAATGGTGTGTTTTTTCTAGGATCTCTAGGTGCATTTATTAACTGTAATGTGTCCCATTTACAAGAGTCCTGGTATAAAAATAGATAACACAATGAGAACTCTGAAAACGAGTGTGTCACATAATATAGAAACTTCCTTATAGAAGGTGGTGGCAATCAAATTTAGTCGTTGAATATTTTTGATGTAGGAATGGGACAACCAATAATATAGCCAACCTGAAACTTAATTACAAATGTCTATTTATGAAATAGATAACAAAAACAGACTTTTTAATACGTCTGTACGATAGAGCATCTTATTCTTTCTCTTTCATGAACTTTATTACTTGGTAAGCGAATACCTTCTACAATACAAATTATTAAATTAATAGGTTAAATAAAATGTCCAAACAATAAAAGCTAGATGAAACAAAATTGAATTGGTTTTTTTTTAAAAGGGCGTAATCGACATGTTTCACATTTGCCTTTTCTGGCATTTTTTGTTCCTTGAGGACAGAATTATCAGTTTCTTTTGAAAAGGTATAGTGGGACATCTTAAGGTAATATATTTCAAACAAAAATACCATATAAAGCTAAAAAAACTAATAAGGCTTCTGGATTGGTTTTTTGTTTGCTTTCCGGAAGTTTACATTTGGTCGCATACGATCTTTCAATATATGATCTGTGTAATACCACACGTTAGACACCCATATATATATATATATATATATATATATATATATATATATATATATACAGTATACCCAAAACTAACCCGAATAGCATTGCCATGGGCGTAACTTGTGTACTATGCGTTTCTGCCACTAGATGTTTATTTCGAAACTCATCGTCAGTTCAGTGTCGCCTGTGTTGTCGACCTGGCTTGTTCTCTTAATCAGCAGTGATTGATTTTGCTAGTGCTGTTTTGTTACTGTTTCGTTTTTAAGATGGCTAGTTTAACTGAACAACGTGCAGCTGTGAAATTTTGTTTCCTACACAGTAAAAATGCTGCTAAAACTGTTTAGTAGGAGGGGATAGCCGATTCAAGGAACAGCCAATCAGCGTTCAGGGATCGCATGACGTCACGAAGTGAGCAGCCAATCAGCGTTCAAGGTTGTATGACGTCACAAGATGGCCGCCCGTTAGTTCTTTGGCCGACCAAGATGGCGGGCCGGCTGACCAAGATAGCGGGGCCGTTAGTTCCTCGACCGGCCGCACAGATGGCAGCATCTCCTGGGGGCGCTGGACCGTTAGATCACCGATCCGCTGATAGATGGCAGCACCTAGAGTTGCTATAGTCACCGCTAGATGGCCTGGCATGCTTCATATGCGTGAAATATTTCGGAAACACCGTTTTCGGGCCTGCGTGAACACGCTCTGTTTGCTTATCCATTAGCCATTGCGAAATGTGTACTCTTCGCGTCGGCTGACTATTTCTGTTTTGGCAAGATGCAAATATTTCAGCACAGTAAAATATTTTCTTCGGTTCTGTGTCGTGAAATATACTTAAGCGTAAATCATTGCAATTTTACTAAAAAAAAAAAAGTCCACATTAAAACGACCTCGGTAGTGTTGGCGCTAGAGTGCCGAAGGTCGCCGGTTCGAGTCCGGCCGCAGTGTTTTTATTGAAAAAGCCGTTCCAACTCGTCAATTTCAAAACGAAAATCAAAATTTTAGTTTCCACGCCTAGAGAGTATGGCGCCAGCTTGTTATAATTGAAAAAAAAGCATAAATGTTTCCTTTTAACGTTCGATATGGAAAAAAAAACCGTCATAAACTCCAGATATAAAACCGAGGAAGAATTCTATATATACCTGTTTTCATGAAATTATTTAGCGTTCTGGCCTTGCATTCGAGAGGACGGCGTTTCCGGGCATCCAGATTTGGGTTTTCCATGGTTTCCCAAATCACTCCAGGCAAATGCCGGGATGCTTCCTTCAAAAGGCCATGACCGAATTCATTCCGATTCCTTTCCCGTCTCTAAAGACCTCGCTGTTAACATAAATTCCGTTCATCGAAGCAGGCAGACATTAAAAATTAATTCACCGACGAAGAGACTGGAAACAAATTCACTTTTTCACATCATAATGGATTCATTATGAACAATATAATATAACTCACGAGTGTCACCTACAGTCCGTGTATTTTAAAGGATGTATTAAATTAGGGGTAGTGAAACACAGACACTTTTTAAACTTAGAGAGGCATTGAAGGGGTTTACTGATGGATGTAAGTATAACCTCGATGGGTTGAGAGCCTCTAAACTAAAGCAAAGTTGTCGATTTGAAAACCAGTTTCTTTTCCTACAGACATTTCTGAAGTGAATACATGTTAATCTCTCCACTGATATCAAACCAATCAGCCTGTAATTATTTCAAGCCAATTTCTCAACCCTGTCTTTGGACACGAGCCCCACATGAAAATACTTGTGACAAAGCCTTTCCCACACCAAAGCTAGATAAAATCAAAGTTTCCAGTTTGACCATGGCAAAAGCTCATGGAATGCAGTGAGGGAAGAAAGAATTCATATTAGCATCAGTGCGACACCTTATTTCCCTAATCTTATCTCTGCTGCCATTGGTATAAAATATTTAATCACACTCATAATTTTTGCCATCAAGCTCAAACGTATATCATCTGTCTATCCAGACCAATCTGTGTATCAATTCTGCTATGCTTTTGTAAGCAATCACAAATTGAGTGCCCTTAGCTGTACTTTTTCTAAAATTCCAATCAATCCCTTGTGACACATCAGTGATTGGCTAGAAACATAGAGATATACCCACCTTTAACTGTATTTTACAGCACAGCAGAAATACGTCTGTTAATCTTACTAATTTCACCCCTGTCGATTCGAAGTACGCCAGTCCTATGTGATAAAAATCGAGTCACGCTAAGCACAGAACATGCCTGTGACCAAGGTGGAGATATAGAAAATTTACCCACTTCCTTATAGAAGAAATCCTACTGATAGTCTTTTACGCAGCTTCTACTGATATTCTATTCCTAATTCTTTCACCAAGATCCACCCCTAGCCTCATCGCCAACATACGCCCAGCACTTCGTCAAACCACCTTCTGTTTTCCAATGATTCCCATTCAAACCCCTGATCAGTTACAGACAGGGTTACCTTCTGTTCGTGCGTTAAAGTAAACCAAAAATTGAAAATCAGTAGCCAGGTATCAAAATGTTCATTTACGGTGGTTCTACTAAAGTTTTCAGGGAAATTCTCCCCTTTTCCAGGAATTAATTTTTCAATACCGTAATACGCCGGTCTAAAAGCGCGGACCGCGATGGTTTACCGGAGTTTTCCGACCGGGACCTACTACCGGTAACCGCATTTTTAGGACCGCACTGAAGACCGGAATTTCATTGCGCTCGTAGGCGGTAATATGCGCCGGTATACCGACCTACACGATGTACGCGTCCGCTGTGAGGAAGGGTGGTATATGCATGGACATATGTGTGTGTGCGCGTGTTCCTGTGTGGTTATGTGTGTAATTATGGTGGTAGGAGTCTACTTGAGATGTTTCCATCAGTGGCCACCTATGTAGATGTAATCATTTGGGTATGATGAGCACCGAGGTTTGTAGCAAAGAAATGAAATATTTCGCACATCCTGTAGCTATTCAGTCTGGACCTAGGGTGTTCAGTCCTTTTCCTCCAGTTACGTGTATGTGTGTGGTGATGTATGGTAACTGTGTGTATGCATGGACATGTGAGTGTGTGTCTTTCTATGTGGTTGTGTGTCTATCCCGATAGGATTCTACTCGACTTTGAGATTTCACAATGACTGGCTACCTATGTGTTGATGTAATTAATTGATAATGTGATAAGTACTGAGGTGTATGGCAAAAACATGTCATCCATTGCACACACTCTAACGTCTGTCGGATGGTTTTTTGGTCAGTTATGTTTGTGTGTGAGACCTAGTATGAGTATGGGAGTTATGATATTTGTCTGATGACCATGTGCCTACTGATACTCGTGGTACGTCGGACAAATATTACTGAACAGCAGAAAAGGCTTGTGGCGTGGGATAGAGGTGGTGCTGATCATGTGAACAGCTTTGTACATATTACCAACGATACTGAATGGCAGAGAGGTCTGTAGTGTAAGTTAAATGATATGATTTTGATGTGAGGAGGTTGTTACTTGGAACACATGTTAATGATGATTTTTTTTGTCAGTCTTGAGCCATGAGGGTTCTGTCCCACTTTTTCTTTGCCATGATTGGGCTGGTTGTTGTGTTGAGCTCGCTGTAGGCATGTATATATGTGTCTGTGTGCATCTTTCTCTGTGTCTGTATGCGTAAGTATGGTGATACCTTCCTTAAACTCATTTATCTGGACGTATGAATTGCTGTTCCTCCCATATGTTTGTGCTTGTGTGGAGACGTATGGGTTTGTGGGTGAGACCTAGTATGAATATGGAGGTTATGATATCCGTCTGATAGACAAGTGTCCATTGTAACTCATGGTACCTGGGTCACATGTTACTAAATGAAAGAAAGGGTTGCGGTGTGGGAGAGATGTGGCTGTGATTTCAAACTTCACACATCCTGTAACTCTTTAGTTGGATCTGGCATGTTCAGTCTCTTTCCTACAGTTATGTGTGGTGATGAATGGAACTGTGTGAATGCATTGACATGTGTGTGTGTATGTGTGTCTTTCTATGATTTTTGGCCAGTCATGGGTGTTCTGTACCACTTTTTCGTTGCCGCGATTGGGCTAGTTGTTGAGTCGAGATCGCTGTAGGCATGGAAATGTACGTGTGTATGCGTCTCTATCTCTGTGTGTTTTTATTTTGCGTAAATATGGAGATACCTTTCTTTATCTCGTTTGTCTGGATGTATGATGTGCTGTTCCTGCACTTATGCTTGTGTGAGATGACATATGCATTTGTGGGTGAGACCTAGTATGAATATGGCAGTTATGATATCTGGCTGATGACCAAGTGTCTACTGCCACACATGTTACTGAATGGCAGAAAAAGCTTAGGTGTGGGATAGACGTTTTGGTGCTGATGTGAACAGTTTTGTACCTAGCACACATGATACTGGATGGTAGTGAGATCTGTAGTGTGAAATAAATGAGATGATGTTGATGTGAAGAGTATGGTGCCTGGAACATATGTTACTGATGATTTTTTGGTCAGTTATGAGCCATGGGGGTTCTACCCCACTTTTTCGTCGTCATGATTTGGCTGGTTGCTGTGTCTAGCTCGCTGAATGCATGGAAATGTGAGTGTTTGTGCGTCTCTCTCTGTGTCTGTATGTGTAAATATGGTGATACCTTCTATAAACACGTCTGTCTGGACGAATTATTTTTCTGTCCCTCCACTTATGTTTGTTTGTGCTAGTGTATTGAGATGTATGGATTTGTGGGTGAGATCTGATAGCCAAGTGTCTATTGCAACTCATGGTACCTGCGTCACTTTTTTACTGAATGGTAGAAAGGGTTGCGGTGTGGGAGAGACGTGTTGATGGTAAATATAATCAACTGGGGCGTGATTAACACTATTTATGGTATAAACACTTAGGCTTATGGTGGAAACATGCCATCTTTTGCACATCTTCTATCTCGCCAGGCTGATGATATGTAGGGAGACTTCTGTTTTTCAGCAAGTCATGAGGCAAGAGAGTATTACACCACTTTTTTTGTTTCCATGATTGGTACCGGTAGGTGTGTAGTCTTGGACATGTGTATCTGCGTCTCTCTTTATGCATGTAAGCGTAAGTAACTCGTCTGTCTGATGATTTTTGTAACGATAGTTCTGTCCAGTTAATCAGTTGTAACGACAATTCTGCCCCCCACTTCATCGTTTCCGTGATGCTTGCTGTTAGTTCTGTCGACCTCGCTGAATGCATGTACAAGTGTGTGCGTGTGTCATTCCTCTGTGGATTTGAGTCTAAAATATATGGTTATAGAATTATCAACGTGTGCTTCTAACCATTGTTTCAGGGCTTAGACAATCTCCCATTTCGATGTGCTCTTTACAGTTTACTGCCGTTTGTGTTGGCATGTGAATTTTGATTCTCACTACATAAAAATCATTTAACAGAGAGGGGTGATGTACCAGAGAAGCGAAGGACTTGGGTGCAAACCCACAGTCAGACCATTGCTTGTGTGGTGTAGTATGGAGTCCACATTTTTGTACATCAAATGCAAGGTGCAAAGGAGGGCAGTTAGATTTATCTGTGTAAAATATTCAGTAAGTGACATAATAAAGGAGCTGGGGCTGGGATGTCATTGGAAGATAGGAAGAGTGTTGAGGGGCTGTAGGTGGCGTATAATGCTGTTAGAATGGATATTGGTGGAATAATTCTGAGTGGTGTATGAAGCCTAAGTTGACCATGACCACAATCTCGCACTAGACTTTAGGTGATAAGGCCTGAGTATATAAAATATCTAAACACCCACTTTGACCTAACAATTTACGACAGTTCAAGGGTGAGCACTATCTTAGGCGTAATAGAACCTATGGCGACGTTTTGGATACTTGTCGATGTGTGGGGATCTTCTATAAAAATGTGGGTTATGATGTCTGTTTGATGACCATGAAACTATCAGAAACTATCAGTTAGCTAAGAGCATTATGGTAGCTTTATCGTGGTTACTTGCTGTTAGAATGGATATTGGTGGAATAATTCTGAGTGGTGTATGAAGCCTAAGTTGACCATGACCACAATCTCGCACTAGACTTTAGGTGATAAGGCCTGAGTGTATAAAATATCTAAACACCCACTTTGACCTAACAATTTACGACAGTTCAAATGTGAGCACTATCTTAGGCGTAATAGAACCTATGGTGACGTTTTGGATACTTGTCGATGTGTGGGGATCTTCTATAAAAATGTGGGTTATGATGTCTGTTTAATGACCAAGTTAGCTTAAGAGCATTATGGGAACTTTATCGTGGTTACTTGCTGTTAGAATGGATATTGGTGGAATAATTCTGAGTGGTGTATGAAGCCTAAGTTGACCATGACCACAATCTCGCACTAGACTTTAGGTGATGAGGCCTGAGTGTATAAAATATCTACACACCCACTTTGACCTAACAATTTACGACAGTTCAAATGTGAGCACTATCTTAGGCGTAATAGAACCTATGGTGACGTTTTGGATACTTGTCGATGTGTGGGGATCTTCTATAAAAATGTGGGTTATGATGTCTGTTTAATGACCAAGTTAGCTTAAGAGCATTATGGGAACTTTATCGTGGTTACTTGCTGTTAGAATGGATATTGGTGGAATAATTCTGAGTGGTGTATGAAGCCTAAGTTGACCATGACCACAATCTCGCACTAGACTTTAGGTGATGAGGCCTGAGTGTATAAAATATCTAAACACCCACTTTGACCTAACAATTTACGACAGTTCAAATGTGAGCACTATCTTAGGCGTAATAGAACCTATGGTGACGTTTTGGATACTTGTCGATGTGTGGGGATCTTCTATAAAAATGTGGGTTATGATGTCTGTTTAATGACCAAGTTAGCTTAAGAGCATTATGGGAACTTTATCGTGGTTACTTGCTGTTAGAATGGATATTGGTGGAATAATTCTGAGTGGTGTATGAAGCCTAAGTTGACCATGACCACAATCTCGCACTAGACTTTAGGTGATGTGGCCTGAGTGGATAAAATATCTAAACACCCACTTTGACCTAACAATTTACGACAGTTCAAGTGTGAGCACTATCTTAGACGTAATAGAACTAGTGTCTGCACCTTTGGATACTTGTCGATGTGTGGGGATCTTCTATAAAAATGTGGGTTATGATGTCTGTTTGATGACCAAGAAACTATCAGTGAGCTAAGAGCATTATGGTAACTTTATCGTGGTTACTTGAACAAAGCATGCAATTACAAACAAATGTCAGACTTGGTCCTGAATCCGAAGGTTGGCGTTAGATGGGAACATTTTAAGCCGAATGGAGAACTCCCCTGGGTCCTGATTTATTGAAAAATAAATTCCTGGAAAAGGGGAGAATTTCCCTGAAAACTTTAGTAGAACCACCTTAAATGAACATTTTGATACCTGGCTACTGATTTTGAATTTTTGGTTTACTTTAACGCACGAACAGAAGGTAACCCTGTCTGTAACTGATCAGGGGTTTGAATGGGAATCATTGGAAAACAGAAGGTGGTTTGACGAAGTGCTGGGCGTATGATGGCGATGAGGCTAGGGGTGATCTTGGTGAAAGAATTAGGAATAATGCGTAAAAGACTATCAGTAGGAGCCGGCACTGGATTTCTTCTATAAGGAAGTGGGTAAATTTTCTATATCTCCACCTTGGTCACAGGTGATGGTCTCAGGCATGTTCTGTGCTTAGCGTGACTCGATTTTTATCACATAGGACTGGCGTACTTCGAATCGACAGGGGTGAAATTAGTAAGATTAACAGACGGTATTTCTGCTGTGCTGTAAAATACAGTTAAAGGTGGGTATATCTCTATGTTTCTAGCCAATCACTGATGTGTCACAAGGGATTGATTGGAATTTTAGAAAAAGTACAGCTAAGGGCACTCAATTTGTGATTGCTTACAAAAGCATAGCAGAATTGATACACAGATTGGTCTGGATAGACAGATGATATACGTTTGAGCTTGATGGCAAAAATTATGAGTGTGATTAAATATTTTATACCAATGGCAGCAGAGATAAGATTAGGGAAATAAGGTGTCGCACTGATGCTAATATGAATTCTTTCTTCCCTCACTGCATTCCATGAGCTTTTGCCATGGTCAAACTGGAAACTTTGATTTTTTTCTAGCTTTGGTGTGGGAAAGGCTTTGTCACAAGTATTTTCATGTGGGCTCGTGTCCAAAGACAGGGTTGAGAAATTGGCTTGAAATAATTACAGGCTGATTGGTTTGATATCAGTGGAGAGATTAACATGTATTCACTTCAGAAATGTCTGTAGGAAAAGAAACTGGTTTTCAAATCGACAACTTTGCTTTAGTTTAGAGGCTCTCAACCCATCGAGGTTATACTTACATCCATCAGTAAACCCCTTCAATGCCTCTCTAAGTTTAAAAAGTGTCTGTGTTTCACTACCCCTAATTTAATACATCCTTTAAAATACACGGACTGTAGGTGACACTCGTGAGTTATATTATATTGTTCATAATGAATCCATTATGATGTGAAAAAGTGAATTTGTTTCCAGTCTCTTCGTCGGTGAATTAATTTTTAATGTCTGCCTGCTTCGATGAACGGAATTTATGTTAACAGCGAGGTCTTTAGAGACGGGAAAGGAATCGGAATGAATTCGGTCATGGCCTTTTGAAGGAAGCATCCCGGCATTTGCCTGGAGTGATTTGGGAAACCATGGAAAACCCAAATCTGGATGCCCGGAAACGCCGTCCTCTCGAATGCAAGGCCAGAACGCTAAATAATTTCATGAAAACAGGTATATATAGAATTCTTCCTCGGTTTTATATCTGGAGTTTATGACGGTTTTTTTTCCATATCGAACGTTAAAAGGAAACATTTATGCTTTTTTTTCAATTATAACAAGCTGGCGCCATACTCTCTAGGCGTGGAAACTAAAATTTTGATTTTCGTTTTGAAATTGACGAGTTGGAACGGCTTTTTCAATAAAAACACTGCGGCCGGACTCGAACCGGCGACCTTCGGCACTCTAGCGCCAACACTACCGAGGTCGTTTTAATATCCGCTAATGTGGACTTTTTTATTGTTGTTTTTAGTAAAATTGCAATGATTTACGCTTAAGTATATTTCACGACACAGAACCGAAGAAAATATTTTACTGTGCTGAAATATTTGCATCTTGCCAGAACAGAAATAGTCAGCCGACGTGAAGAGTACACATTTCGCAATGGCTTAATGGATAAGCAAACAGAGCGTGTTCACGCAGGCCCGAAAACGGTGTTTCCGAAATATTTCACGCATATGAAGCATGCCAGGCCATCTAGCGGTGACTATAGCAACTCTAGGTGCTGCCATCTATCAGCGGATCGGTGAACTAACGGTCCAGCGCCCCCAGGAGATGCTGCCATCTGTGCGGCCGGTCGAGGAACTAACGGCCCCGCCATCTTGGTCAGCCGGCCCGCCATCTTGGTCGGCCAAAGAACTAACGGGCGGCCATCTTGTGACGTCATACAACCTTGAACGCTGATTGGCTGCTCACTTCGTGACGTCATGCGATCCCTGAACGCTGATTGGCTGTTCCTTGAATCGGCTATCCCCTCCTACTCTGTTTTAATGTTGAAAACAGCTTATAAAGATAACGCTTGGGAAAAACTCAAGGATACTAATGGTTCGCTCGGTTCAAAAATGGTGACATGTCGACTGATAACAAACTTCGTTCTGGACGTCCATCAACTGCCTGAATCAACGAAAATGTTGAAAAATTCGAGAGCTTCTGCTCTCAGACCGTAGACAAAAAATTGATCAACTGTCATAGATTAGTGGGTTATCTTGGAGCTCGGCTGAGCGAATTTTGACCGAAGATTTGGGAATGATAAGGGTTGCTGCTAAGTTTGTTCCTCGGGCTCTGACTGCCAATAAAAAAGAACATCGAATTGTAACATGTCATTCTTTGAAACAACAGAATGAAATTGATCCAAATTTTCTGTCAATGGTCATTACAGGTGATGAGCAACTGTCAAGCCAATGGAAGACGTCATTGTCACCCCGTACAAAAAAAAAATGTTGTCAAGTCAAATCAAACATGAAAACAATTCTCATTTGCATTTTTTGATGGCAAAGGCGTAGTTCATTAAGAGTTTGTTCCTCCACATCAGAACGTCAGTCAAACTTTTTGTTTGGATGATTTAAGAAGATAACGCAACAGTGTTCGTCAAAAAAGATCCTATTTGTGGCAGACAGGAGACTGGTTCTTATACCACGACAAAGCACATGCACACACAGCTGTCTCTGCTGGGCAGTTTTTGTCTAAAAATGGCATGGTTCCGCTGCCGAACGCACGTTACTCGCCTGACCTGGCTCCGTGCGACTTCTTCTTATATCCACACATGAAAAGGGGCACGAAAGGAAACCGATTTGATAACATTGGAGAGGTCAAGGAAATAAACGAAGGAGGATCTGTCAGCGATTTCTAAAACGTTTCGAACGGTGGAAGCACCAGTGGGACAAATGTATTTGTGGTAATGGAGAGTATTTTGAAGGCTGTAAGGTTATTTCGTAAAAAAAAAAAAAAAAAAAAAAAAAAAAAAAAAAAAAAAATGAAAATATATAGGTTTTAAACAATAATTCGTATATGTATATATATTGTACCCAAAGATTGGAAAACAGCTATGATCCACCCGTTGCACAAAAAAGGCAGTAGGAAGATTGTTGACAACCTTACTTCCGGTAACAGGCAAAATTCTCTCACTTGCCATCCTGGAGAGATTAGAATCCCAAGTTTGGCAGCAAATAGATGAATACCAAGGTGGCTTCAGAAAAAATCGGTCATCAGCGGAACAGATCTACAACCTCAAGACGATCATCAGATACCATACGCTCAGGTCAAAGCAATATGTGTCAGTTTTTGTGGACTTTATGACTCGATAGATAGGGAAGTGCTTTTAAACATCCTTAATGAATTTGGAGTTGACCTAAAATTATTGGCTATAATTAGGTCCACACTGACAAACACAACATCAAAAGTTAAGATTTTAGGATGTCTGTCAAATCCTTTTGAAGTCACAACTGGAGTCAGGCAAGGTGACGGTCTGTCTCCACTACTTTTTAACTGTGTTCTCGAAAAGATTATTCGGATCTGGAGAGCGAAATTACAGGAAATTGACTACAACCCATTAAGAATATGAACTAAATCTAAAGGAATCACAATAGAAACTCTGGCTTTTGCCGATAACATCACTATCTTATCAGATGATTTAGAAACTGCTAGGATCCAAATTGATTTGCTGAAGGAAATTGCTGATCAAACCGGTTTCCAGATATCTTTTGAGAAAATGAAATTAATGACTAACATCAAGGATACTTCACCGAAAATTCAAACCAATTACGGGAACATTAATCAAGTGGAAAAATTTAAGTACCTTGGTGAGATCATTATGAAAAAACGGATTGGGCAAAGAAGCTATTCGGGAAAGGATTCGCAAACTAGAAATATCCTACCAAACTTCGCGAGAGGTCTACAATAAAAAAAGTCTTTCACAAAATACTAAAATACGTCATTATGAAACAGTTCTGAAACCAGTAGTCTTGTATGCAGCTGAAACCTTGTTCCTGAATGCCGATAAAGGACTTTTGGGAGAACTGGAGTAAAGAGAGAGAAAAATTAATAGAGTAATTCTGGGTTCCAACTTTAATAATGGCGTCCATCAAAAGAGATCCAACAAAGAAATCTACAGCAAAATAGAGAAAATCACTGAAACAATCGGCAAAAGACGGGCTCGATTCTATGGCCACCTCACACGGATGGAGGAGAACAGACTAACAAAAAAAATCTTTAATTTATTTGATTCCAGACCCAAAACTGTAATGCACTGGTTCGTAAATATTAAAGAAGATCTTCATTTGATGGGACTAGAACCAGAAGATGAACACTCCAACAGAAGACGCGGTACACTCTGGACAGAGAAGCGCAAACAGGCGCATTCAAAACGAATGAAGGAGTTCTGGGCCCAAAATAAGATGAAACTCGCTGCCAAATGCACAAAGGCTTAACGTGGTCCTAGTTGGCCTCAACGACTATATATATATATATATATATATTAACTGGCCACCTTCGGCACCGTGCCCCTGTTTTATGGTTATTTATTTTAAAAAAAAAAATTCTGTGAAAAACTTGGTACATACTATCCTCTCGTACATCTACATAATAATCTACAGATATTAGTTACTGGAACGAACATTAGGTCACGCGTGCATCTTGCGAGAGCTGGAGAAAACCTATTTAGAACTACTAACACTCAATGTTTTACAGTGGGTGAGCGGTAACTCTTTGGCCTCGCATTCGGAAAGACATGAGTATGAATCCTTGTTCCTTCAAAAAATCATAGCCCAATTATTCCCAACTCTGATGACCTCGATGTCGACGAGACGAAAAGCTCTAAGCTCAAAAACCCAAAGGTTTTGCTGATACTTCACTAGCTGCAATAGAGAAACATGCCGATTAAGACTACATGAGTACCAAAACAAAATGATGTTATTTTTGTTTTGGTAATAAATGGTATTCCAAATTTATTAATGGCTTTACGATCATTGTCATAATTATTGTAGGTCTTTACTATAGCTCTGATACATTTACTTCTGTAACATTGTGGTCAGCTGAGTTTTTTACATCAGGCTTCTTTGTAAAAACTCCTAAAAAGAAGTGATCACTTTTTTCTATTCGTGTACAGTTGCAACTATCACCTCGAATTCTTGTTCCTTTCTCAAGTGTACATCCATGATTTATTATTTTACATTATAGTGCTGTTTGTATGGCCGACCTCTTTATATTCGGCCATGCAGACTGTAAGTTCGCTTATTTTTAAGTCACTCTAACTTACCAATTGTTTGTTACAGCGCTAATTAACCCTCAGTCGACTCGCCTAATGTCCTAATAATAACAACAACACGATCAGCACGCTGTTATAAAAATAAACGGAATGTAAAGAATAAACATTTGTAAAACATACTGTTCGTCAGGTTTTCTTATAAAAATCAAATGCGGACGACTATTCATTTACTCTGTAAAATATATATACAAAAGTTACATTCTTACATTAAAATAGACGCAAATTGTACAATTACACCAGCCCGGACTGTTAAGTTCCAGACCTCGTAAACATAGGAGCCTGCACACCAAGCGTCTTCCACGTTGATAGACCATTCTGTAACTGTCCAGCGAAGCAGGCCAACATGTAATGGCTTGTTACAACGACTATTGGCGCTTGTAACTCAACAGCAGCGCCAACTCGACCTGAAAAATATCATTACGTTATTACCATTCACATCATACCAGACAGTTAAATTAGCAGCATGGCACAGATAAGGCAGAGTAAACGTAGTGAAGATGTTTTCAACGCAACTTACCCGATAGTCTGTACTGCTTAACATTTGGGATTACGTTTCACAAGTATTTTCAAATGTTATGTTTTCATATTCCGCAAAAATGGAATTTTAACAGACGCCCGATAATCGTCGCCGCATTAATGTGGCAAAAAAAGAATGGTCCTCAAATCGCTTAGGTATATAACGATTCCTTCTACTGATTGCAATCATTAGGCAATAGTCAATGTAGCACGAACAATAGTAGGGCCTAATAATAGTAGATTAAATGTAAAAATAAGATTAGTGAAAAGAGCCTTCGTGTAAAAAAGATATCTTTTAGTTTCAAATATTGATGTAGGGTGGAGAAAAAACTTTTTATAATTGATGTAAAAAGCATAGAACTTTCTGGTTGTGAAGTATGGAAATTCGAAATACCAGAAAGAAGGAAAATTGAAGAATTTCAAAAGTAGTGGACGTAAAGTACGAACGTCTTTTGGAAATGATAAGTAAGGGAAGAAGTTTACAGAACAGTCTCACATAAAGAAGTGATTCTTATATGATAATGCGGAAGACGAGCAGTATGGTCCCCCTTGATTATATTGTGGCTTAACAACTCTTGAGTATCAGATGGTTTCCAACGCATGGTTGTAGAAATGGTCCTAGATCCAGCTGTTTTGATTTCTACGTCCATCAGTTATTTAATTGAAATGCAATTTTTATGTATAATTATTAGTAGCAGAATACTATTCTGGCGGTTTGCCTATCAAAATTTAATCGCAAGTATTTTTAATTAAATTTTTAAAGTAGAATTTAATTAAAAATGCTTGCGGTCATATTTGGACAGGCATTTGGTATTCTGCTACTAATAATTATACATAAAAATGGTATTTGAGTCAAATAAGAGATAGACGTAGAAATTATGCAGGTGGACCTTAGGCTAAAAACCCAGGGACCAAAAGTCTCAGTGACCTAACAATTAACATTGAATGACTGTTACCTGCTGTTAATTCCCGTCCCAACAAGCAGGCTTACGAGCCAGGCTCAAAATTTTCCACTGCTTTAAGAAAAGGAATCACTTAAACTGAGGAAGTAGGCAGATGAGCAGGCTATTAGTACTATACCCAGCACTGCAACCCAAGCCAGAAGGCTATCCTGCAAAGATAGTTCAGTGAGTCAGGTCAACATTGCAGTAGATACATCTTACTGGTTCTGCTTTTAAATCTCTTTTTGTTTGTGACCGAGCGTGGTGGGTGAACGGTTAACGTTCTGGCCTCGCATTCGGGAGGACGCAGGTTCGAATCCCCGTCCAGGCATCCAGATTTTGGTTTGCCATGGTTTTCCCAAATCACTCCAGGTCAATGCCGGGATGCTTCCTTCAAAAAAGCTATGGCCGAATTCCTTCCCGTTCCTTGTTCCAAGCCCTATCCCGCCTCTAATGACATTAGCCGTTGACGAGGCGTAAAGCAATAAGTAAAAAAAAAAAAAATTTTTTTGTTTGTATTTGACTAGTTAAATAAATCGCCCTTCGTCTCGTAGCTACCTGTATTTCTTTCTACAATTTTTTGTGAGGAACTGAATAATCACATTTTATAAACCGTTATCAAAGTTCAAGATTACTTTCTTAGCTTAGCCCTTACGTACTCCAGCTGCCAAAATAAAAGGCTAATAGTTCATAAAAGGCTAATAGTCTAATCTTCAGCAGCAAAGTTGAATGAATGTTTCCTCATATATGAATCACGTAACAGAATTCAGGACTTGTGGAGTGTTATCCATTGACTGTTATTTTCTGACCACTAGCAGAACACGAAATGCGGAAGCACTTTTAATGATAATTGACTAAGTAACATTTAATTAAGCGTAAATATTTTCATTTTTAATTCATAAATATGTAACAAAATCAATTTATTTCCTCCTTCTTTAGAAAAGATGTATAGACATTAAAACTGGTGTAGAAAGATAAAGATATCCGCTGGAAGGAATGCATAGAGAAACTGTATGTTAGGATTGATTTGAACAACAGTGTACTGGAAAAAGAAGGCGATGTCGACATTAATGACTTAAAAGATGCTGTTTTAAGAACAGAATTTAATAGAGTTTTGAAAGATTTAAAATCAAAAAGGTGGTTGGAATTGATGAGATTCTTGCAGTACTTCTGAAATCCTTAGGAGAAGGAGGAATCAAAAGTCTATTCAAACTGATATCAAACAATTTTAAAAAAGGAGAGATTTTTAAAATGTTTTACTTATTGGAAGATAGTGAAAATTCATATAAGTATAAACACCTGACGCGCCTTCAAAACTGAAAATCTGAAACTACTCTCCCAGGCAATCCCCTTCAAAAAATGTGAATAGTCTGAGAAGTTGCTTTCAGGAGACTTATCTAATTTAATATACAGCGTTCTGAAGAAGCTCCATAACGGCCTTATAACCAGCAGTGAAACAATACTACCTTCTGACATCTAGATTTAGCAATCTCTGTAACGAAACAACTCATAACAAACAATACACGCTGTATACAACCAAACAGTAGAATCTACATTAATATTATTAATGCGAAAGTAACTCTGGCTTTCTGCCTGTCTGTTGAGTTTTACGACTAAACAGCTAAAACGACGCCGGCCTCGGTAGCGTAGGGGCAAGAGTGCTAGCTCCGCGTGCCGAAGGCCGCCGGTTCGAATCCGGCCGCGGGCATGGATGTTAAGTGTTGTGTGTCTGTGTGAATGTCCTGTCCGTCCTGTGGCGTCCATACACTGAAAAGCAATTATAATTACATTGAGCTGGCTGTATGGCTTCCGTTGCCAAATGCCATTAAAAAAAAAAAAAAAAAAAAAAAAAAAAAAAAAAAAAAAAACGACCTAAATTAAATTCGAGAAGGAAATGTTATTTATCATTATGAAGATACCTCTTTTCGGGATAAATAACATATTTTGTCATGAAATTTTGAAAGTTAAGAAAACGGTGACAGACAGATGGATAGCGTGTGTTAGTATCTGTAATAGTTTATCGGTTACTCAGGCTTTGTTTATGTGGCAGTCAGTTTGTGTATGAAATTCTAAGTCCATGTGTTCGAAGTCACGGGTAACAGCTAGTTAATTATGAATGAGAGACCAGCCGGCCACATATACCTGCCGGCTGCGGTCACTGGCCGTAGACCTCGACTATGAACTTGAAGCCGCGACTGAAGTCCGACTTGAAGCTGATCTCCACGAAGTGGTGGCCGACACCCCCGCGCACGATCTGCGCGTAGCCTCCGGTGCCGTCCTTGCGTTGGTCGAGCACGCGCACGCAGTGGATAGTCCGCGCGTCGTGACCACTCTGCGGGTAGAACCACGTGGCCTCGGCGAAGCCCAGAGGACGGAAGTCGGACTTAACCACAGCGCGGGCCAGCAACCTGTCTCCGGGTTTCGACTTGCAGTCCACGATGTTATGTGGTTCATGTGGTCGATCGGGCTGCCCTGCTGGAAAGGGTTACAACTATACAGGCACTGCATATTCTCTACTGCCATACTATTCATTATCTATACAGGGTGTTTCAAAAAGGACTTTACTACTTTGAAAATTGCACTTACTTGTTTACTTTCGGGTTTGCGCTGCGATTTATTTGCGGATAACGCCAACGTTTCGGCCCCAACCTGGAGCCTTCGTCTGGGCTTCTGTCTATTTCGCCGACTAGTGCTTTTTTTTCTAGTCGGCGAAATAGACAGAAGCCCAGACGAAGGCTCCAGGTTGGGGCCGAAACGTTGGCGTTATCAGCAAATAAATCGCAGCGCAAACCCGAAAGTAAACAAGTAAGTGCAATTTTCAATGACGACGCCTGCGAAAAGTGTGAAATTTTATATAACTTTGAAAATTCATATAAATTTTATGAAACAAGGTACAGAGCTGGTTTTGGTGTTGTTTTAAAGGAAAACACGTCAAGTTTTGACTCGCGTAGTCCGCTAGTGCCTAATCGCGCCACACAAGCGCTAGTGGCAGTTACGTTAAAGATGGCTGCCTTCACTGGACCCGAGCGTGCTAGCTGTGTGTTTTGGTTTGAAGAATCGAACTCTACGACAACAGTTCAGCGTAATTTTCGTACCAAGTATGCTAAAGATCCTCCTAGTAGGCCTACAATTTATGAGTGGCATAGATGTTTTTTAGAAACAGGGTGCTCAGTAAAACATAAAAAATCCTCAGGTCGTTCAAGCACATCCGACGAGGTCGTTGAGCAAGTGAGGAAAAGTTTTATCAACAGCCCTACGAAATCGACCCGGTGTACATCTCGTGAGCTGCAAGTCCCACATACGACGGTTTGGCGTGTGTTGAGAAAACGTTTGCATTTGAAACCATACCGATATTCGCTTTTACAAGCAATTAAAGACACTGATAAGATTGCACGTAGGAACTTCTATGTGGATATGTTAAATCGAGTAGATGATGATGAACATTTCTTGGACAACATAATCTTTTCTGACGAGTCAACTTTTCACTTAAGTGGCAAGGTTAACACACATAACTGTAGGATTTGGGGCAGTGAAAATCCACATGAAACATTGCAACATGTTCGTGATAGCCCTAAAGTGAACGTTTTTTGTGCGTTGAGCAAGAGGAAAATGTACGGCCCCTTTTTTTTCCAAGAGAGAACCATCAACGGGATAGTGTACCTTGATAAGTTGCAACAATTTTTGATACCACAGATCGATGAGGATGACCGAGAACGAAATATTTTCTTTATGCAAGATGGCACACCACCACACTATCTGACTGAAGTCCGGTATTTTCTCAATGATCGCTTTCCGGGTCAATGGATTGGCCGTGATGCGCCAATTGCATGGCCCCCCCGTTCCCTAGACCTGACACCACTAGATTTTTTCTTCTGGGGTTTCATAAAAGATATGGTGTACGTACCTCCTTTGCCGGCCACTCTACCTGAACTTAGAGCAAGAATTTACGCTGCTGCTGAGCAAGTTACACCTGAAATGCTAGTGCGAGTCTGGGAAGAAATCGACTACCGATGGGATGTCTGCAGAATAACCAACAGAAGCCACATAGAACATCTTTAGTTTAAGGTAAAAAAACTTGAAGTGCTTTCCTTTAAAACAACACCAAAACCAGCTCTGTACCTTGTTTCATAAAATTTATATGAATTTTCAAAGTTGTAAAGTCCTTTTGAAACACCATGTATTAATATTTTAAATGCACATAACGTTTTCGTGACTAAACAGTTCACACAGTCTTAATGAAATTTGACAATGAAATACTGCATATCATTAAGAAGGACAGTGGTTAGTTTTTTCTAAATAAATAACATTTTGTCATGAAATTTTACGGTGACAGACAGACGGATGGCGTGTTTAAGTCTCCGTGACGTTATTTAAGTCCCTCAGGATTTGTTGCTCTCGCCGTCAGTTTGTGTATGATCTGTTCATTAATTTCATTTGGGGATGCAACTTGTTATATTATAGGGGTGCTTACAACATATGGGAGAGTTGGTGGGTGAGCATGGTTTAACGCTCTCGCCTCGCATTCGGGAGGAAGACCCTGTTCGGGCATACAGATTTGGGTTTTCCATGGTTTACCCTTATTTCACCTGGAGAATATCGGGATGCTTCCTTCAAAAAAGGCCATGGCCGAACTCCTTCCCGATCCTTATCCGCAGTCCCATGCCGCCAGTAATGACCTCGACGTCGACGAGGCATAAAGCAATAAGTTAAAAAAAAAAAAAAAAATTTGACCAACGAGTTTCAGGGCAGAAACAGTACTGGATAAGCCACGTAGCAAGAGTTAGCAAATGCTACGGGCCTCGCGCCTTCGGGGGGTTTAGCGCCTATGCTATTTAATGATCCGGCTTTAATGAATAAAGAAAATGATTTACTTATAGTATAGATTCGGCTACTGTTATATCTAAATTTTACCACATTAAATCACGAAATATAGTTTCGTAAATGTGCTGTTTCAGTTTACATCCTAAACTTTAATACCTAAAGCACACCAAGAGCTTCTTGTTCGCATTTGCTTCAAGCCCTACGCTGTCATAATCCGGCTCTGGGCGAAAGTGGTTCCCTGAACTGATTCTTTGAGCGCTAGCGTCGGCTTAAGGTCTTTAGGCAGTTATACTTTCTACAGCCAACTGGAATTGCGATTTTCTCTCCGTTAATGTTATGTTAGGTTTAAATTACACCACAGAACATAGTGTTATGGCATACACTTCCAACTTGCGACTTGATTTTTATCAAGGTGCATGTTATTTCTACGTGGATACCATAATGTTTGCACGTAAGTGTCATATGATTAAATACATTATAGCTCCTATTAAATATTACTACACAATTTTTATCGTTATGAACAAAGAAGTGATCAATTTACTTTCGTTTCTGGTTTGCCATCCTGACTTGAATTGTTTTTGAAAATCCGCTCAGCAAAGCGATGTGAATGTAACAAGAAATATCTATTCGCTCTACATATCAAGAATTGGTGTTATGCAAATTCTAAAAGAAAACACTTTATGACATTTGTTGTTCCATGTAATGGTAGGTATGAATGGAATACTGTGTAATGCCTTTCTTTACTGCAGTTTAAGAATTTTCTCAAGTCCACGAAATTGGTATAACGTTAACAGGATATCTAATTGGGTTAGTAAACATGGAATGAAGATAAATGCAAAGAAGAGTCAGCTTATTAGATACACAAATAAAAAACAAAAGGTTAATTATGAATATAAGGTGGGGAAAGAATTGCTTGCTGAAGACTTGAAATGCAAATATCTTGGAATTACTTTTGATAACAAACTTAACTGGGCAGGACACATAGGACAGGTGGTAGGAAAAGGTTTCAGAGTTCTGCACTTGTTGGAGAGAGTTATGAGGGGATGTACGAGAGAAGTCAAGGAATTGGGTTACAAAACTTTGGTCAGACCATTGCTCGAATATGGTAGTGTAGTATGGGACCCTCATTTTACGTATCAAATACAGGAGTTGGAGAGGGTGCAAAGAAGGGCTGCTAGATTTGTTTCTGGAAATTATCGCAGAATGCAATCAGTGACGGATATGATAAAGGAGCTGGAATGGGATTCATTGCAAGACAGGAGGAGGATGAGGAGGGTCATGGGAGTGTACAGGGCATATACTGGTGATGAGGCATGGAAAGATATTGCAGTAGGTATGAAAAGTAGTGCATGGAAGGGAAAAGATAACCATGACCACAAGCTGGCACTCGATTTCAGGCACAAGGGTGTAGGAAGATTCTCTTTTTTAGGTAAGGGTGTCAGGGATTGGAATGAGTTACCAAGAGAAACGATGAATAATTTACCGAAAACTTTGAAGGAATTTAAAGAAAAAATTTGTAGAGGGCAAATGTAGGTGGGTGCAGGATAGGGGGAAGATAGCTGTGTAGGGAAATTGCCACCGGAGCCTTTGCTCCATTGCAATTAAATTAAATTAAATTTGTAATTACATTTGAGTGCTAACATTCTAGATTAAAATGCTATAAATTATGAGTAATTTCTTTTAATCTAGGATGTATATTTTAGCTCATTAGTATCATGTTCTCGAGCATTAAAAAATATAATGCTGCAACTGATGGTGCTTTCTATTGAACGTTTATATTTTTGTTTCTATTCTATGAGTTAATTGCAAATAGGTCATGTAAAAAATGATAAGAATTTTTTTATCAAGGTGCATTTGATCCAAGTGTTATGAGTTACCACGTAACTTATTTTTCTACACATCCATTTTCTAATTTATTTATTTTTTCTCTTAAATTATTTTCTAATGTACATTTCCACCACCCCCATATTATTGTCCTTTACAAATTTAATTTTAAATCTATCGCATTGGTGGTAAAGAGCCAAGTATTTTATTTTGTGATTTTTTTTCACTTCCTTACACAAAAAATAAAATTTTCTCACTTCCTTAAGACTGAAATGAAGTGCCAGCGTGAGGTCATGGTCATCTCTTCATTTCCATGTGTTACTAATTCTGCCAATATCTACCTAAGCCTTGTCGAAAATATACGCTTATATCGTAGCAGTTATTGATTAAGTTCTGTAGTAATTTACACAAACAAATTTAGTTTTAATCACATTTGTTTTAGGAAATCTGAATACAATTCCAGATGTGGGTGTGGCTCTGGGTTCTGTTTTTCTCATATGCAGTTAATTAACTTAATTTTGGAAAGTCACAGGTTTATACTTTCAAATTGTAATAATTTTTACGCAGTATGGTTCTATGCAACCAATCCTGAGAAAGCGAGACTTCCCATGGCTGTGTGATAGGAGAAACGGTGGTGATGACGCATTGCAGGATGGAACAAATGTAAGCTGACTCGTGTGATGACTGTGAGAGCAGTTAGAATGGAAACGTGACTGAACAGTCTTCTAATTCTAATCCCGCTAAGAGTGGTTGACGAGGTCTGTCGTTTCTACCAAGATGGAGGAAGGCTGCCAACCGGAACCGAACTCATCGTGATGGCTTCTCATCACATTATCGCCGCAACGCGTGGCTGAGAGCTGATGCCGCCTACATCATAACAACACATCGCCCCCGCGATAATGTGTCCGAGTCATATTTAATCAGGTGCTCACGATTATGACTCAGAAATCCTAGTACAAATTATCTCTTGATCCATGCCCATTCAATACGAGCTATCATCATCATTATCGTTGGGGACCATCTCCAGTTTCTCGGGTGTGGTTTACGAGCCTTGGTTGTCTTTCCGAGGTTCGTTTTAATTTTGAAAGCAACACATTTTGTTCTCTATTCTGTTGGCTTGCTAGGACTAACACAGAAGAGGATTTTCTGTCGGGGTTTACTCCCTTAGCCTTTGAAGATCCCTCTTCACCACAAGGCAGTGGTTACCTTCTCAATTTCCCCTGAGAAGTTGGGGTTGCCTCCTCCGCCATCTACCCCATACCGAAGAAACTTCTTCTCTGCCGTAGATGCCGTTAAGGTCTTCACCCGTGTCCCTGGGTATGGGTGCTGCGTTATACCCCACAGGACTGGGCCCCCACCTGGATTTTGCCATTCTGCCATTTCGGACTACTGAGATGGAGAATGCCCACCCCCCGCATCGTGGATGCACCAGGCAAGAATTACTCAAGTGGAGGATAGGGAAGGTGACTCTATCTCCCTTGAGCCGGGCTAATGGCTGTATATGGTGCCACAACCAAAGGCAATACGTGCTATGTCACCCTTATTTCTGTTTAATAGGACTGATATGAGGATGCTAGGGTGGCTATTGGGTATTTCTATGAGGGATAGACTTCGAAATGAAGATATGAGAAAAATAGATGGAGTGGCTAGTATTAGTGAAGTCATCAGAGAGATTAAGGTGGTATGTCATGTCAAGGAAGCATTGGGGATCATTGTGGGAGGAAAGACATCCAGAGAGAGAGACAACGAACTAGGTGGAAGGTTCTAGTTAAGAAGGACCGCGTAAACAAAGGAATGAAAGAAGAGGGCGCTGTAACGCGGGAAAAGTAGAGGAAACTCATCAAGGCAGCCGACCCCTAATGTTGGGAAAAGGTGGTGGAGAAGAATTAGAAGAAGAAGAGATGTCATTCACTCCTATTTATTTTTGTCAATAATTCTAATTTTGCAATGTGTCGTATTGATTGGTAACAACTGAAAGGCTGCACAACTGTGTATATCATTCACCCCACAACACGGAACAATCCAACATTATGAATCCAACTAAATTGGAAGGACATTGAGAGCCACAACTCTGATAGGTTAGTGTACCCCAACTTTTACGGCTGTTCTACTGTCATTGATACCGAAGTTCCACCGAGACCTGGTACTTCCCTCCTCGTAGTACGGCTACCGAATGACCAAGTGACGTTATTACCAATTAAGTGACCTAACTGACCGGATTCTACTATCGACTGCTGTTTAGAGGGGACGCTTTCCATCAATTTTAAGGTGACTTGATCCAGCTAATCATATTATTTTCTTTCAGAGTCCAAACTCGTTTATTTCCACGCAAATACAGAATACAGATGATGACAATGTGTTGTTGGAATGTGTACCGTCATATTTAAAATACCCAAAGACCTTTCAATTCTAGTTGTTTTCACATGAGTTCTTTGCGGCAAATGGTGCAGCTGTTGTTTGGCTGAGTCATAAAGAACGAACAAGTTATTTCTTATCAAAAATCCATTTCCAAAACCTTTTTAGATAAAATGCGGAACGTGAATCCACCTGATAACATTACTGTGGTTAATCCATCCCATACAGAAGCTGCTGGGTGCTAACTCAACAAAGAAGTGCTAAAGCCAAATAAATCGTTTCAGGACAAGTCACGGTCGGTAACCATCAACTTTGCATCACGTGGGCCCAAGGAATAGCCCTGCTGTTGCTGCGACAAGGAGCAGTCTGTTAAAAACGCTGTGGAGAACTGCCCCGCAGATGTTTGCTGTGTCACCTGTCTGTTCTTCTTGATGCTACACTGGAATTGAATCCTCTCTCAACATCACTGCATAATTCTGTCAGTGTCATAACGATTGTTCATTCCATACGGGAAATAAATAACTAGTAATGGTTATCTCACTTATTTCCGCATATTAGCCATGTGATTTTGCTTATTAGATTCCTTGATTTAGTGTTGTGTGAATCTGAGATTTAACATAAATCAAATTGTGACATAGTTCCTTACTCGAACTTAAATCTCTAACAAAATTAAAAAAAAAAACACTGTAAATGGATGGCTAAAAGTTAACAGATGCTGGAAGGTACAGAAGTACATGGTACTACAAAGAGACAGAGTGAGTTCTGGAAAAAAAAAACTAGCATTGCAAAGCGCGATATATTATACCATCCATCATCCATTAACTAAGTAACAGTCGGTTTCAGTGGCAAGACACCTGAATAATTCACACCAGTAAAATATTTTTGTGATTTAAAAATGATTAAAAATTCTCTAATAGAGAATGAGAAGGAGAAATTCCTTAGAAAGAATTTAGAATCCAGGAAACAGTAAGAATGTTTTATCTTTCACCTGAGCTCGAACTAAGAACCGTATGAGAAGATTAAAAATAACAGCACTAAGAGGAGAAAGGGAAGATTGCTGTTTATGAACCCTGAGAGACTAACGCATAAAATACTCACTTATTTTTCAGGAGAAATGTGAAAATCTACCTTTCATGGCTGAAAATCTTAAGAGAAGGCAGTATAAAGGCAGCAGAAATTCGAGACAGAATTGGCTTTAAAAATAAAGTTGAGGAGTTGAGGAAGGCTCTTTAAAGTCGACCAGCTGGACAGTGGAATATCTCGTCAAAAGAATCGCAGAAGAGAATTTTGTCAAAATAGTCTGCAATTCGCTGAATCGGTGTAAATAAATACCACGATATGCGTAGCGTGCAAAAGAATCAACACGGAAATCGCATAATTATTGTGTACATGGCTGAATTACCTACCTTGAGACCATGAGCCCAACTCCGACACAAAAAATATATGCACTGGCAGGAAAAATACCACCGGATATAAGACGGAAAGTGGCCACAGATAAGGAGAAGTTAAAACAAACGACAGATCCAAAGCACCCAACGTGCAATCAAACCACCACACCTCCACTTACGGAGAAGTTTCTTAAAGAGAAATAGGGCCCTAGACAAAACACCAGAAGAAAGAAGAATATCCTTATGAGAGGAGGTGCTTCCCACATCTTCAAACTCCAGGGCCCAAGAAAAACTGGGCGCTGGGAGTGATCTTCCGTGCGAGAAATGAAAGGCTTTGAATAGGATCATAACAGGAGTTTCAAGGCGCAGGAGTACAATGAAAAAGTGGGGATATACAAATGACGACAAGTGTAAGTACGGCTCCATTCAGACACCTGAGCATCTCATCGAGTCCAGAGACTTGGGATTGGCGTGTCAAACATAGGACCCGTTCTTAGCCAACGACAAAGCAATCCAAGCAGCTAGTTTCTGGAAAAATGCGATTTGAAACAGTGTGGACACGGGAAGTAAAGTAAGTACCTACCTTCAGCGTTCTTTTTTCCATTTGCCGCCATCTCTCCCCACTCATCCTCTTCGACGTGGGTCCTCCGGTGCTGCTGGGGTCGGTGGAGCTCTTCGGGCCCTTCTCGGTGGCTCCCCGTCCCGTGGCTGTGGGTATGTGCAGCTTTGTGGTGATCGTCGTGGTGCTCGTGCTCGTCCCGCTGTTCAAGGTGTTTTTTGTCCGTCGCGCTGTGATGCGATGCTTGGTGGTGCGGGCTGTTCTTGGTGTGGGACTTGCTGGGCGTCTTCTTGGCGGGGTGGTTTGCCGTGCGAACGTTGATACCCTCCGAGTCCTGCGCGCGTTTGCGCTTGACGCTGGTGAGGTGGTGTGACGAGTGAACATTAGAATTCTTTGAGTCCTGTGCGCGTTTGCGCTTGACGCTGACAGGATGATGTGACGAGTGAACATTAGTACCCTGCGAGTACTGCGCGCGTTTGCGTTTGACGCTAGCAGGGTGGTGTGACGAGTGAACATCCTGTTCACGTTTGCGCTTGACGCTGACGGGGTGGTGTGACGAGTGAACATTACCATCCTCCGAGTCCTGCGCGCGTTTGCGCTTGACGCTGCCGTGGTGGCTATTGTGAGTCTCATGGTGGTGCTGGTTACTCCTGGCATGTTTCGACGCAGACACCAGATGCGCCACTACCGCAGACAGCAAGACCGCCAGCAACAGCACGCGGGGCCATCTCATTGCCGCACCACCTGTTTGTGACAAATCAACTGTTTGAGTTTCTCCAACCTCACCTTCAAAATTATTTTCTGATAATATGAAACTGAGATATGTGTTCATAGCATGTAGTCAGGAGCTACTAAACGATGACACTGAATCAGCAACTAATCCTTCAGTCACCTAATGTCGTGTAATCTTTATGCAGAAAGAAAGTAAGTACATTCACAGAATGGTAGTCCATGGGATTTTTTGGTATTGTAGTAGCTACGATTCCATGCAGCTCTAGTTAAAGCATTTCAATCGCGTCAGCAAAGAGAAACAAATTCAGACGTTGGAATGTGGCGATGCTGAAGCCAACGTCCAGGAAAGACGGTCAGGAATTAGCAAGAATACGCTGAAACACGACGCCATTTGGCAAAGGATGGGAGAGTCGCGGAGGCCGCGATTGGTCGAAAAGCCTCCCTACCCCCGGAGGATGGTGGGAGACTGGAGATCAAAACCGGGGTGCACGAAGGAGAGAGTGGCCAAGCCAAGCTGGTATATCAGTTGAGCGGAGGCTCGTGGCTCTTGTATTGGTCGATGAGGAGATCGGCCGTGGCATGTTCGAGGTGGACAGTTAGCCATCGACATCAGCAGCAGCGATGATGGAAGCAGCTAGAAGCATACACCATCATCTTTAAACCCAACAGGTGGGATTAAACCATTTGAGAACATGTAACAGGGTTATCAGGCATTAGCAGCAAGGTGTAATTGACTTAACCATTTGGAAAGCTCAAGAAGTCTATAGAAGATAAACCGTGTGTAAAGAAATGTGTAAATAAATATAATGTTTATATTACTTTGCTGACAGTATCATTAATGAAAAACTACCACTCACGTGACTTAGAGTCTTACCCACAATTTAACGTACCTCTCCTGATCTTGAAAATGTAAACATTACACTTCTCTGTCAAAAAAAGTACCGGGAATCGGTCAGTAAAACACAAAATATCTATTATTCATCCAAATTTATTGTATCGCCTTCGAAGTAGGACCGTTTCGAAATAATTCACTTATGCCAACGAATAATCCAATCATCAAAATATTTTTAAACGCTTTTTCTGGAATCAACTTTGGTTCTCACCGCGAATTCTCGACTGAAAACTGGTGCCTAGAAGTGGTAATTCGAGTTTTGGAAAGAGAAAAAAAAGAATTGGCGTAGCCATATCAGGTGAATTCTGTGGTTGTTCGATGGTATGTGTTGAGTTTTTGGACATAAATTCTTAGCCTTGTGAGATGGTGCGTTGTCTTTGCACACAATCTTTGAGTATTCTTTCCCCAAATCTGGCCTTTTTCGAGACGAATTTGCTGTCTCAAACGCCACATAACACACAGATAAAATTCTTTATATAACGTCTGACCTTCTGGCGAGAATTCCGAATGCACAACACCGCGATAATAAAAGAAAACACTCAACATCACCTTGACTTCTGATCGACTTTGACGTGGTTTTTTCGTTTCGGCTCAATTGGAAGACGCTATTCCGAAGCTTGTTGACTGGTTTGCATATCAAATTCGTAAACCCATGTCTCATCACCGGTTATAATACTTTTATGAATATGGGATCGGAATTCACTGGTTCTCGCATGTCTTCAGCGACCTTTACGCGATTGAGTTTTTAAAGAAAATCTTCCATCACATCTCGACCGGTTATGAATTCCCTGTACCACTCATACGCACGTGTTTTTGATGAAGTCTATTCACCTTAAGCCTTAAGTAACATTTTCAACGATTCGAGACACGAAATTCCATATGCAATGAAAAATTCGAAACAAATTCTTTGTTCGATATTTGTATCCATTGTAAAAATCGCTAAGAACAGTAGAGATGAATTGTCAACAATGAATACTGAAAACAAACAAAACGAAGATACCACTCAAACTCAGCGTCAGTATAGAGGACATTTGTGTCAACTTCACGACAAAAAGAATTTTTAAATGATCAGTACCCGGAACTTTCTTGACGGAACATTATTCCATTTTAGTTCAATAATTAAGGATCATTCGGTAATTAATCACACAAAATCGGATATTCTGGAATCTCAAGAAATACCCACACGCGCAATTAATTTCAATAAAGTCGTTTTATGGTTCAATAGATATTTCCACTGAATGAACGGCTGTCGGAGAAATTAATTGCCTTCCGGGTACTAGAACGAAATAAAATACTTTCGCCGAATTCGCTTAATGAAGCACTTCACGTGTTGGCGATTGGCGCACTTTTCTCCCAATTTCATTAAACGGCAGAATTTAATTATGCAACGCAAGTTAATTGACACATCAACGCGCACGCTCTCTTGCTAATAGCCATATTCTGCGGCTAAACTCGTTTCCTTCTCCTCATCTTCCACGGGAAAATTTTACCGAAGGAACTCTTGTCCGAGAATAAATTCATTAAATAACACTAACCGCCTCACAAACGAAGGTCACTGGAGTGTGTTTTTTTAGGAAACACAGGCTTTATCGCTGCATATCTGTTATTTAAACGTTTTTAATAGCTTGACCTGTATGTATATATGTATGTATGTACCACTCTAGTTTGATTCCATTAATATAACACATAGCATAAACAGAATAATGAAGTACCATTCCTGATTATACAAGGAAACGACTGAAATTTTTTAATATTATGTAGCAGGCTATCCTAACAACTTATTCAAACGTATGAATAAAAATCGTAGTGTTTCGCATTGTTACACACGTTAGATGTAAATCAATTACAAAGGAAAACTTAATATTTTAAAACTTGTCTATAGATTTCGATTAATAAATACTTGTTTATCACATTCATGCTAGTTGAAAGATGTATTAAAATAAACAACACTGCGCATATAAGAAAACCTAATAAGCTTTATGAATAACAGCAATCAAAATTTATTTCTGAAAAAAAAGTTTTAAAATCTAAGTTCTGGGGTTTTACCATAAACGTGGCGCCACAATTTGATGATGGATTCTTATGTAACTCGAAAAATTGAAAATGACGAATAAAATATTTTTTTGTGATTCGCTTAGTTCGTGACATGTAATGTCTCAAAAATAAGGTGGTTTGGTTGAAATGCAGCCTGGACCAGAAGAAAAATTTCTCAAAAGCCAAATTTGATGAATTATTCTGATGTGACTCTTCAAAACAAATCGAAAATGGAGTAAAATGTTACGATATCTCGCTTAGTTCTTGAGATATTCTGTCTCAAATTTGACGTGGTTAGGTTGATATGCGGCCTGGACCAAAAATAGGGGATTCTGCGATAACCGTGGCGCCGCAATTTGATGATGGATTCTTATGTAACTCGACGAAACAAATTGAAAGTAAAGAATAAAATATTTTGATATCTCACTTAATTCTCGAGATATTGTATCGCAAAATTGACGGTTACTTTGAAATGCGACCTGGACCAGACGAATAATTTCACCACAGCCAAATTTGATGATGAAGTCGTATGTAACTCAACGAGAAAAATCGAATATAAGTAATAATTTTTTTGATATTTCGTTAGTTCTCCAGATATTGTATCTCAAATGTGAGGCGGTTGGACCAGGAAAAAAAAAATCGCCAAAACCACTATATCTACACGGTGGAAATTCACTATACGTGTTTTATTTTCTTCCTAGTGGTTGTTGTTAGGTTGAAATACGGCTTGGGACCAGTAGAAACGACACCAAAAACACAAGGAACTCTACCTATAACTGATTTTTAACATGCTATATCTCGAAAACCAAGCAAGATACCAAAAAAAATTATTTTTCATTTTCGATTGTTTTTTTCGTCGATTGCTGCAAGAATTAATTATCAGGTAATGATAGAACTGCCCAAAAATAAATTCGCAAAAGCCGCAAGGAACTACACACTGAACAATTGATATGCGCAATGGGTGGTTTGTTTTTTCTTGCCAGTTGTGGTTAGTTTGAAATGCGGCCTGGCCCAGAAGAAAAAAGTCGGCAAAGTCTCAAGAAACTAGGGATATAACTAATTTTTGACATACGATGTCCCGAGAACTAAGCGATATATCAAAAAAAAAAAAAAAAATGGTATTCTGCACTTTCTATTTTTCTCGTCCAGGTTCACAAGAATCCACCATCAAATTGGTACACCATTGTTATGCTGCCAAGACGATAGCAACGAAAATAAATAGTAAAAGGCTCGAGCGCAACGCCAGTGTCCCCAGAAGGAAATGTGCTATCGCTTTTAAATTTGTTACACACGTTCCTGTAGACATATTAATTGATAAAACGTTGCATGTGAAGCCATCTTACCAACTTACATTCTAACAGGGCCTGTCAGTTGTCATTGCTGTTCCTGATACATAGGAACCTCACCACAATCTGCACCAATATTCACAACGAAACATTGATTTAATAGTGAACTGATGGGATACTGTAGTATTCAATTCCTGTAACACAATATTTAGAGATTCTAAAAACAGATGTCATATGCAGTTACAGCATTATGAGGTTGTGTAAAGAAATAATATGCAAGCTTAATTGAGCTATACTACCAATGGTTTTGATACATTCGTGGCAGAATTTTTATGAGGCCTAAAATCTTTCACTTAATTTACGGTATTTGGATTTAAATTCCTAAATATATATATTTACGTATTGCACTCATTTTTTATGAACTACTAAATAGGGTCCGTACAGTCATTGTATATCTTGATCCAGCATCTTATATTTGTAATACTAAATCTGCAATCAAACCAAATTTCAACAGGTTAGTACCAATTTCATGTGGGCTCCGAGAGTGGTGCAGTCTCCCTAAATTATAAAAAAGTATTCAGGAAAATAAGGTTTCAGCAATCTCCTTACAAAATTAAAACACTGGCCAAGAAATCATTATTTTGAAGTAGTATTTATACTTACCAACTTTGGAAGGCGTCTCATAAAGACTTTTACACTGAAATCTTGTTCCTTAATGTTCTCCAAAAAATTAAGTTTAAACTGAACATGCTACGATCGCGGGATGGCGAATTGCAAGTAAGTAATCTCTAAAAATCTTAAAACCCGCTTCCGCACTCGTATCTATCATATTTATGTCACAGTTCTTAGCTCTCAGGATCAAAGATATTGAAAGAGAATCATTTCCGGTTTGTAAACTGTCTCTTCAAGCGTGGAGGTCATCATCAAGAAACCTAAAACACTTCTGTCAATAATTACTTTTATTTATTAATATTCATCGTAAAACAATTTTTTTCCAACATTAGTTTTAATCATATAAACGGAGAGGAGGTAAAAGTAATGAGATATTACGATAAACAGTTCCTTTCGAGCATTTGTCATTTGATTTCTACGTCAAAGATGTTACAATTTTTCAATCTTTCTCTCTCGCTGCAATGTAACACAACACTTACAGGTTGTATTTCTGCCAAACGCCACGGTCATTTCTGAATTCCTTTTCCCTATTGCCGTGGTCATTGTGTTTATGTGAAAGTTCGTCATGGATCAGAAAAATCTCATAACATCTTCTAACAACGAATATTTCCAACTCTCTACACCTTTGAAATCCATTTTTCGGAAGTACATTTTACTGAGACTCAAACCTTGGAAATTACAACATAATCACGACGTTATTAGCATATAATTTCAACTATTTACAATGTTACCAATAGCTAAGAATTGAAGCTTAGAAAATGCTTGTCTCTTAATAATTTTATAATCCAATAATAAACACAAGAAAATACCAAATGCAATTAAATAAGTCAATTAATAGAGTGGATTTTTTTAAACACAACTTTCGTTATATTCAACACATCTGCCAACAATGACGTTATCTTAAAGTCAGAACCCTGCCTAAGGGAAAAATTGATATTAAGTATTCAAACAAGTTATGAACGAGGTTTTGCCTTAGAAACTAATTGCTTAGTTCAGGAAAATTTGATTTTCGTTAAATATGATATTTCCGGGCTCTTCTTTCAACTTCGACTTTTTTTTCTTATATAAATATTTTAATTCCAACAATCCAGCACTTAATGGAATTCGAGGCACGGAGAATCCTAACGATAAAACCAAAACTTTCACAGAAAAATTCAAATTAAGTGACCATAAAAATTCTTGTACGCAGTGGTATACGAATCGACGCACACAGGGGTATTTGACACAAAAAGTCGATCAAAATTCTTTCTATGTAATATGGATTTTTGTTTCGCTTTTTTTGTGTATTAGAACTTATAACTGTGAAGTACGAGTAATAATATAGAACATGTACTGTGTTCATACACTTTATAACATATTAAGCGAAAATTTACAAAATACCTAAACAATAATCATACATGCACATTAAATATCATTCTGACGAACCGTCCCATCCTTCGTCGTCGGAATCTTCACCTTATGGCTCGTTCTCTTCTTGAGTACTCGGGTCGCATTAAAGTAATATTTTAATAGTTTCTGGATTGAATGATTTAGATGATTTTGGGGTTTTGTGCCTCATGAAGCTCAAATACGAATCCGAAGTTAATGAAAGCCTGTTAATGAAATCTGTGTTGCAGTAAACCCAACTAAGTTTTTTGGAGTGTCTCTACCTAAATCATCGAAAATATTTGATTCTAGCTTATGTTGCTGCTTCTGTCGGACTGCCTATAGGCAAAAGTGCATACTCTATTATAAGTGGACCCTCCATCAATACTTCTCTTACAGGTGACACTGGATGCCAAGAGTACAGTTCAATGTACAGTACATCTTAAATTTTTCGTGGCAGTAGGGAATATTTTATATATATATATATATATATATATATATATATGTTTTGTCCACTATATATCATTCACATAATAGTTTAAAACCTGTCAATCAATGTTTTGTTAATACCTATTATCTCTGCGAACATCATTTGCCAAAATCGGTCAAATCATCGAAAGATTTTCTAGGCCAATCCACATTCGTCGGACTGGATTTTATGGGGATTTCGATACATCTTTTGAACCAATCATGGTATTTCTTTCAAATACACTCTCAGTTCTCTTAGCAGCCTATCATTTTCTTTTAATTTCCAATTTAAGCCTTAAAAACTTTTGTTCGAACTGTTGCTTTTGTTCGACCGTGAATGTCGGTTGATTTAAAATATTTTCCTCGACTAATTACAACTTTTGCACTAAATCATTTCCTTTCTCGTGTTTAATCATATCATAAATAACTTTTCGGGTCATGAGCATGATACCAGAAGAGCCCATAACAAAGAAAATCTTATATGAACTAATGTGACAGAAAAAAGTAAGTTTGTTTCATTGTAAATAATCTAGAATTTTTTCGAATAAATAGACGTTTGGCACTTTTTGGCACCTAATTCAATGAAACTACAAGATAGTACACTAAACTAATACCATACAAGAAATCAGACTCGGGAAAGATCCGGAAATATAACAAAACCACTCTTTAATACTTTTCGTAATAAAAAAATCAGTATAAAATGAGTCAGCTTACAAAAATGTACAGAAATAAAATTGTGCGATACCTTTGGATTTATGTTACTATTATTTCAATTCTAGGTACCTGGCTCAACAATATCCATGATTAAAATCACCACTACTCACTTAACATCACTCACAAATTAAATTGGTACAATTTATAATTTTCTTGTATTTGCTTGGTATCATTACGTGGGTCTTGCAATGTGCTCAGAAGATGACTGTTCACAGGTTGGGGAATGAAGATTATCTAAAAAACATAACTGACTGTTATTCTATACACATTTGCCTCGAGTCAGGTTCTTGGAATTCGCTTAAATTTTTTTTTACTTTTGATCGGCTTTTTGTGTCAAATATCCCTGTGTGCGACGGTCCAAAATTTTTAGCGTCGACGCATTTACCAATGTGCTCTCTGACCAAAGATTTAAGTTAATAATCCTTATTGGTCGGGCGCAACGCTTATTTTACAGAGTGTAAAATTAAGTTTCTCAACAACTGAATAATGTTAAATTTTAAAGATAATTTCTAAGTTCCAAAATAGTTTTCCATAAAAGTCATTACGTAAAATCAACTTGATTTTTTTTCAGATTTTTAATCTGTATTATTGGGAACTTAAATAGGAAAGACCCATGCTTAAAGGCACTGATAACTTCAAAGAAAATCCTAAAACAAATTTGACTTCCTTAATACCTGTTCAACGATACTTTCTTACGCACCTAAAAAAATATTTTTTGGATGTTTCCTACAGATCTGTTCGACAAAATTAAACATACGTTCCCCTGAAATCGCAAACATGCGAAGGTATATTAACTGAATAATTTCAAAAATTAAAAAAAAAGCTGTATTTATTAAGCGCGATCATATTATATTTTTTCAGGGTTTCATTCATATGGATGGAAAATTGAAGGAAGAAGTGACAGCATTAACTCAAATATTGCAAAACACACCCCTAAACAAAAATGATACAAAAAATAACAGAAATTACACTTTTTAAATCCTCATTCAACATAACCACATTGAATTTTTCTAAGCTTGTTTTTTCCGTCGTTAGAACACATACTCCTGTGATACTGCATCAAAAAAAAAAAATGAAAAAGTTATAAGAGTTCCATTTTTGTCATGGTGATTGCTATTAACTCTTTAGAAGTCCCAGAAATAAAATCAATTCATTTAGTATTTACTTTGATTATCTGCTGTTTTTGACATCAAATAAAATATATTGAATGCTATTTGGGGGGATTTTTTTTAGATTGTGTAACTTAAGGCCTGACTTATCCCAGGAATTTTTCATCTCGTTAATTCCTATGGCAAAGCAGAAAAAATAAATATGTTCTCAACTTTTTAACTATACTCTGTCAACGCTAAAGAAAAAAAAGCTAAATAGAATTCGATGAGGTTGAAAACTAATCAGCTGTCAAATAAATTGAGGTGTTTACGCTTATTACTCTAGGAATGGGAAAAAAGTAAAAAAATGATAAAAACATGAACAAAGGAACATATATTTAATATTATTCAGATGGCCTGAAGATCTGATAATAACAGTAATCTGAATGGTATATTTAAATATAACTGAAATATACTCAATGCTAAGAAAAAAACAGATTGCACAACCATTATGGAAATACTCATTCGTGCATCGATTTGTCCGTATTACCTTTGTCAAACCCAAATATCATCCGAACTTTACTATGGTTCTTACCAACCTTTACACTAATATATAAAAAAAAAAAAACAAAACTAGCCTTAAACCCCGTCAGAAATAACAATTTGAATACAGTGTCGTGCCAAGTCATGTCTTCTAAGTGGCTTAACTAAAAAGAATTGTTATAAAATAATCCTCACTGCAATTGTCCGTGGTAAAATGTATCAGTTGCCATCCTGGTCCAGGTTGCATTTCAACATAAACACAAACTCCGCTAAAATTTTTGTTAAAAAATGAATGTTTAAATCTTATGCGCATTAATACATTCAATGTGTCGCATGTTAGTGGCAATGTAAACTTGATCCGAAATATTCAAGATTACTTACAACTTATGTTTTATTAACCTTGATCCAGGCCGATATTACAACGTTTGAATGGCTGACACAGTTACATGTACATGAAATAATGACCTCAGAAAAATGGCGTCAGTGTATGCAATGGCCAAGTTTAGAATGCTTTTGGTTAGTCTGTTGTTACTCATTCTGATAATATGGCCGTAGAATTTAATTCCTCTTTTCCTGAATGTGTCTGGAATTTTTTCCGAATGCTAATACAGTTCGTATAATTTCATTTTCATCCAAATTCCTCCGGTACAAACTGCGCCAAAGATTTTCTTTAAAGTTTTCGTTTCATGATTTCAATATTTTTAATTAATGATCTGCCCCCAATAATCAAAGTTTCCGATGCGTATAATGCCTCCGGTTTGATTACAGTTTTAATGTTTTAACTTGGCATTTCGGGATATTGACTTTGTGTTATATCTGTTCCAGGTGATCATGTTGGCTTTTTGTAATTTAGTTATTCTCTCCTTGTTTGCTTCACGATTTAGTGCTGCAGGTTGAATAATTTCTCCTAGATTTCTGAATCTAGTTACATGAGTGATATTGCCAAATCGCATTTTTAAGAGTTGTCCATCTTGGTACTGTGAAGATCCTTCCATATAGTGAGTTTTAGCATATGAGATTTGGATACCACATTTAGCTGAAACTTCATGTATTTTTTCAAGGCAGGTAGACTGCCTCTTGCCTGTTGTCGGAGAGAAATGCTAGATCATCTGCGAAGGCCAAACACTGCAAGTGATTTTTATTTCTGAGTAGCCTGCCAATAGTTATTCCTTTTATTTATTTCTCCCAGGGTTTGATTACTTTATCCAGAACAAGATTGAACAAAAGGGGTGATATGCTTTTCAAACTTCTATCATGATTTTAAAAGGTTCAGATACTTCACCTAAGGGCCTAACTTTTGAAATGGTATCCGTTAATGTCTGTTTGATTAATTATCTTGTTTTCCTGTCTACTTTGTATTCTTCTACTATATTAATAAGTGTTTGTCTGTTAATAGAATCATAAGCTTTTCTGAAGTCTACAAAGGTGATTAGATGGTTTTGATATTTAAAATTTGTTGTGCGCATGACCTGCCTTTTCTAAATCCTGCCTGACACTCGCCAATAAGATGATCTATTTGTGTTCATGAGAAGTGCCTTGGATGGAATTTTGTGAGTAATTGGTAACAAGGAAATTCCTCTGTAGTTATTAATGTCAGTTTTATCCCCTTTTTGTGAACTTGGTGAATTAGAGCACATTTCCAGTCTTCAGGGATGTTTTCCTTGATCCAGATATCTTCAGTAATCATATGAATTTTTTGAGCAAGACTCCAACCACCTATTTTACACATTTCAGCAATTATGCCACTGGGTCTTTGTTATTTTTAAGTCCCCGGATTATTTGTTGGATTTCTTCTAAAGTGGGAGGTTCTGAATCTGGATTTAGAGTGTATTTTTCAAAGGTAAGTTGTCCTTTAGAGTGCTCACAATTTAGAAGGCCTTTGAAGTAATTTGCTAGCAGCTTACAATTTTCCATATTATTTGTTTCTAGAGTCCTATTTGGACGTCTGAAAAAGAGGCTAGGTATCTGGTATTTTGACAATTCTACTTCGAATGTTCTGTAGAAGTTCCTTGTGTTGTTTTTCTTAAACTCTTGATCAATTTCTGCCAGTTTGTTTCTATCATAAATACGTTTCTCTAATCTAATGGTTTGTGAGTTTGTTTCTGCGTATTAACGAATTTCTGCTAATTTGTATGGTTTTATAGGAATTCCAATTTCACCAAGCTTTAATTCAAAGTTCTAGTTGAGGCTCTATCAATGTCCCTTAGCCCTTACGTTAAGGGATTCTTGTCAGAAGTACTTGCCGTCTTCGCATTGCCTTCTTTTATTTGCTTTTTCCGTGTAAGTGCTTGTTTTACTTTTATATTATTCATTTCTGTTGAGCCTTTTTTTTAAATTTTTTATATTTTTAATTTTTTTTTACTTTTTATATTTTTTTCTTTATTTTTTGTGTATTTAATTTAATTTAACATTGTAAGTGCATCCGTTTCGCACTGTATTTGTGGTTTTCTCACTAGTTTTCTAGTGGACCCTCATGTATGTCATACTGTGCTAGAGAGCGAATAAGGTGGTTATCGCTCTCCTCAGTTTTTTGGTAAAATGTCTTGCTATTTTTTTTATATCTATCGCGAAGTCTCGGGATCCCCGCTGTCTCGTGGAGGATGTCTGTCGGGAATCTCATTGGCAGGTGGAGTGCTCTCTTCAGCGTCTTGTTTTGCATTCTCTGCAGCTTCTCAATATGAGTTTTTGCGGCATTTCCCCATACAGGGGATGCATATTCCATAATCGGGCGCACCAGTGCTTGATATAATTGGAGGACGCATCTGGGTGGTAGTGTGCTACTGTAATTCAACACTAGATAAAGTTGCCCCAGTCGTTGAAGAACTCTGCGCCTGACTTCTTCTAAGTGCGGCTTCGATATTAGTTTTGTATCTAGGGTCACCCCAAGGTACTTTACCGTGGCCACCAAGGGGATTCTCTCCCCGAAGAGTCTCAGCATCGGTCGTGGTGGCTTACGCCTCCGCGTCAACATGATGGCCTGGCTCTTCGATGCGTTGATCTTAATTCTCCACTTGGTGGCGCACTCCTCGACGTCTTTTAGCAGTACTCGGAGGCGGCGTCCCACGAGGATACGGCAGCGGGACGTAGTTAAGATCGCCGTGTTGTCGGCGTATAATGCCAGCTTGGTTTGTTGCCCCATCGGAATATCCGCTGTGTACAGCGTGTAGAGCACTGGACCCAGTATACTGCCTTGAGGTACCCCGGCGCGAATGGGTCTTTTTGTTGATTTCGCGTTGCCTATTTTCACCATGAAGGTTCTTTGCTGGAGGTAGCTCTTCAATAACAGGAGATATGGTCCTGGAACTCCAAGTGTGGCCATTTTGTAGAGTAGCCCTCGGTGCCACACGGAGTCAAAGGCCTTCGCCACGTCGAGGAGGACCACGCCGCAGTCCTCTCGTGCGTTGAATGCTGCGGTTGCTTCCTCGACGACCCTCAGCAGTTGGTGCGTGGTTGAATGGCCAGGTCGGAAACCGTGCTGCTCTGCTGGTATCATGACTCCGTCGCGGATGTGCACCTGCAGTTGCTTGAGTAACAGTTGCTGGTAGGTAGGTAGGTAGGAGGCTGA
>CM061914.1:39450613-39505224 GCA_031002005.1 Vandiemenella viatica
GACTAAAAATTATCATTAAATCCGTTTTTCTCAATTCCAGATAGTTTACGCTGTTTGAAACCTTCTATTCCATATTACCCTCCAAACGACATTTTTTTAACTAAATTTTCCTCATTAAAAAAATTTGTTTTGACAGCCTTTTATTAGATATACATTATCACAAGGAGTTGAAGGTTGTATTGGTTTCAGTTTCAGGTGTTAAATTATTTTCAGTACTGTTTTGTACAACAAAACATAAATGGTATTCCATATTACCCGATTCTCCTCTACATATTACTAGAAAGTAGTTCCTCGTTTTCTAGCCGTTATTTGGATATATTTTTTAAGAGTGAAATGCTTCGTAAAGCAAACTTAATGAATGCATTCTGTCAATTAATTTCATAGCAGTTGCTTAGTTGTTAAATTGTGCACACAGCCTCGAATTGATAATAATATCTCTGGTCACGGTTAATATGCGAGCGAAGGCAGGTGCGTGACGTCACCATTCTCCAATCAATAGCTATCAATGTGAATGAATGAGTTTACGAAATTGTTGTGTAGATCTATGTACTTAATAAGCCGAGTATTTTGGGCATTTGTCTTCATCTCATGTTAATCCACGAAATATCTTGTTCAGTCCATCCGTAGCTGTCAATAAACTTCTCTTGTTGCAAATCTTACTATCAAAAATTAAGACATCCGTAACTTATGGGTGTAGACGTACAAACATAATACTTTATTTGAATAATGAACAGTTATTGCCCAATTACATTTCCTCAACAAAAGAAAAAAAAAGTAATTATTGAAAATTGAAAGACATATTTTTTCTTATTGTTTTCAAGGGTAGTTAAAGAGGAAGCCATTGAAATCTGCACTACTTAAATTGCAGACAATACTAGCAGCTGACAGAAAAATTAAATCTAGTGCAGAATAATAAGAAGATACGCGACAGCAGCATATTGGTTCCTTGTTTTTTCATATTCACTCAAAACATTTGAATTGAACAAAAACTACGTTTGCATAGCGCAGGACTGTGATACATTAAGAGAAAATGTGTCGTTTGTGACATACAGTGAATTTATCAGTTGGCGCATTAGCTAATTATGACAAGAGTTAGTTTTTTAAAAAGAAAAAAAGGGCGGGAAACGAAAGGAAAAGTAAACGACCGTCAACTCTAGTTCGCTTTGTAAGATTTCTTTTCCACATCCAGGTAACCGTTTCCCTCGCATTCCAAAAGCGAAACAGGTTGTTAAAATGATGAAAGCCAAGTCAGCACATTTATGCCCCTTACGGCTGTCGCCCCCGTAATTCTTGAGGAAGCCATCCAGCTTTGGAGGGAGGAGGCCCTCTGAAGAATGGTGAGCATCCGCCGGGATCAATGAACAACCACTTTGCTTTCCACAATGGGTCGGGGGCGGTCGCTTTCTGATACCCACTCCAATCCCTTCCTGCTGTCCTTATTACAGACGAGGTCCGTGTCGGGCTCTCAACAGGCGCCGGAAAATACACACGTATTCAAACTGAAAAACTTGTTTCATTTCGTAGTAAAACGTGGTAATAAAGTGATATGATAAAACATGATTAGGTAATAGAAATGATGTAGCTTGTAGAGAGCTGTAAAAAAATGATTTTTCAAGTCAAAATTGTATAAATTAGATACTTTAATCTTTAATACCGTAAAACGGGCTAGCTGGATTGGTATATAAAAGCAAAGAAGAGTCAGCTTATTAGATACACAAATAAAAAACTAAAGGTTCATTATAAACTGGGGAAAGAATTGCTTTACTTGAAATGTAAATATCTTGGCATTACATTTGATAACAAGCTTTACTGGTCAGGAAACATTGGAGAGGTAGTAGGAAAAGATTTAAAAATTCTGAACTTGTTGGAGAGAGTGATGAGGGTAGGTTATGTACGAGAGAAGTAAAGGAATTGGGTTAAATAACTTTGGCCAGATCATTGCTTGAATATGGTAGTGTGGTATGGGACCCACATTTTGGGTTTCAAATACAGGATTTTGAGTGTGTGCAATAAAAGGGCTGCTAGGTTTGTTTCTGGAAATTATCACAGAACACAGTCAGCAACAGATATGATAAAGGAGCTGGAATGGGATTCATTGGAAGACTGGAGGGGGATGAAGAGGGTGATGGGAGTGTACAAGGCGTATATTGGTGATGAGGCATGGAAATATATTGGTGTAAGAATGAAAAGTAATTCTTGGTAGGGAAAAGATGACCATGACCACAAGCTGGCACTCGATTTAGGCACAAGGGTGTAGGAATATTCTCTTTTTTAGGTAAGGGTATCAGGGATTGAAATAAGTTACCAAGAGAAATGATGAATAATTTACCAAAAACGTTGAAAGAATTTCAAGCTAAAATTTGTAGGTGGCAAATGTAGGCGGATGCAGGAAAGGGGGAAGATGGGTGTGCAGGGAAATTGCCACCGGAGCGTGCGCTCCATTGCAGTTTTAATTAAATATTATTAAGACGACCTGTATCAAAAGATTTTGTGACAGAATTTGAGGTTTTTCTGCTGTTGCAGCAACACGTTCCTTGAAATACACCGTTGCAGTGGTTACCCCATCCTTCCTCTGCAGAACTATATGTTTATTAAACTTAGTAGCTTAGCGATTTATGAGAAATTATCACAATCTTACCCCAGGGTCCTGAGTGACTTTGTGACTGACTATTGTTTTTCCCAGTAGAAACGTATGAAAAAATGGAATGTCTCAAAGTTATCCCAAATATTCTTTATTTAAATTACAATAGAAAAAGGAAACTAAATACATATTTAAATATTTAAGTAGAGTACAATTTTGCCAAATAAAACAAGTTACACATTAAAATGATTTTTTTTCTCATTTACAATTGGGCAAACCTAAAATATCATCTTTCAATAATTATTATTATTATTTATTATTTGGATGGGCGATGCGAAACATGATCTCTTCTTTTGAATACAAAATTACGACGGGATTAGTAGGCCAATTCTCTTTTTTCCATTGCGCCTACCCTCACTCCATGCACTTTCTTCCCCGATAACATCTCCTGGGAATAGGTCTCCTTCAAAATTAACAAAAACATAGTCCCCCGATCGTATTCTTTCTGTGTGGCGTTGTAGGAATTCTTTGGAATAAATTTTGTAATTTAGAGATCCTAACGACTTAATATTGTCTTCAGCATTGTGTAATATTTGATGTAAGACCAGAAATATAGCATAAAACAGTCGTGGGGCTGACTTTTTGACAAAAAAAACGTCGTCATAAAGCCACCCCGGCAACTTCTGATTATTTTACATGATTGATTGTAATTCTTGAAAGACTCGCTCTGATAAGGTCATATGTTGTAGTCGGTATATTAATGTTCAATAATAATTGCTTGTCAAACGCAAAACCTATGACGTATCATGCAGCACACGAGAAAGTTTCCTGCAAATGCAAAAATGCTCAAAAAGTGCGTGGCTTACTGAGTTAAAGTGTGCCGAATTCGTTCCTTGGCCGCTTAGTGACTGCACACTATATAAGCTGTTTTCGCTTAACCGTCGCGGCACGTGAATCAAAAGTATCAAAAATGGCCACCCCTTGTCACATTCACCACAGCAGTAACAAATTCACCCCGGTTTACAGTACGTGATAATTTGGTATCTCCGTATCTCAGGCCAATCCCGTCAAAACCGCAAGTATGTGACTTTCATCTGGAGAACAGAGCAGCTCATATAATTTGTCCGGCATACTCCGCGATATGTTGGAGTAACCCGTAATGCAGCTCATGTTCAGTGAAACACTACGAATTGCATGTAAGAAGTCTGCTACATGAATAATTTGCTGCGTAAATTGATTAGATCATAGTGGGGTACTCGACCATAAATCAGCGCCTACGTTATTTTTCTGCAGGATTTGGTAATGTCTGCGGGAAAGGAATGGCCATGGACTTTTTGAAGCAACTATCCCGGCCTGGAGTGATTTGGGAAAACCATGTAAAATCCTACTCTGAATGGCTGGACGGGGATTCGAACCCGCGCCTTCTCTAATTCGAGGCGAGAGCGTTAAAGCTCATCCACCACAATCGGTGGCACTTGACCAGACAGTATATAAAAAAATACCGTGAAAGAAGATAACCATTGTAATATGAATTTGATCCTAATACACTTGAGCATTCATTTTTTTTCTTATTGCAGCAATTTTTTGTTTTGTTATTACCTTATTTTAGTGATCATGTTTATTTTCAAAGCATCAAATGTAATTGCATAAAAATGGACTACAGTATTCCTCATTGTAATGCTGAAGTTTTTTTCTTTCTACTTATGGCTTTACGCCTCGTCGACGTCGAGGTCATTAGAGGCGGGATAGGATTGTGGAAAAGGAACTGGAAGGAATTCGGCCATGGCCTTTTGAAGGACGCGTCCCGGCATTCGTCTGGAGTGATTTGGAGAAACCATGGAAAACCCAAATCTGGATGCCCGGACGGGAATTTGAACCCGCTCCTCCTGAATGCGAGGCCAGAGTGTTAACCATTAACCCACCACGCTCGGTCTGAAGTCAGGATCCAGATTTTAGTCTCCTCTAACTGAAAGACTACCATACTACCTTGCAGCGATAGGAGACGGTGAAAGTATAGTGCACATCATACGTAAGGAATTCGGCCGATTGCTTAGGAATTCAGCGCGATCTGGACATTATTTCTGCTTGGTTCGATGAATGGAAACTGACACTAAATTGCATAACTAACAAAAAGAATCAGTTTGTTCAGAATTATAAAGTAAACAGATCAATTATTGCTATAGTCGATTCGGTGAAGTATTTGGGAGTAACAGTACAGAGCAACATGAAATGGGTCTTGCACATTAACTTGACCGTATGTAAAGCTAAATCTAGGCTGCAATTATAGGTCGAATATTGAAAAATCGTAATCCACAAACAAAGGAGGTAGCGTACAAAACTGTTCTGCGTCCACATTTGGAATACTGTTGTGCCGTTTGGGATCCGTTTCGTGGGGGATTGATTAAAAGTATAGAGAAAGTACAGAGAAGGGTCGCTCGATTCGTGACTGTTTACAACCGTCATTATGAAAGCGTCACAGAACTGATTCATAGATTTTTCTGAGATTCTGTGGTAGACAGATGACGTAGGTTTTATTTGAACCTATTGGTAAACATGCGTACAACCGCTATCATTTACGAGTGCGATGAAATAGTTCGTCCACCAACGTATTTGGACAAAAATGATAGGAAAGGTAAGACTGGGGTAATAAAGTTCCGCACTGACGCTTATATGAGTTCTTTCTTCCCTCGTGCTGTTTGGGATTGAAGTGCACAGAGTAGATATTAGTTTTGGTGGAAAGCAATCCCTGTCACCCACAATTTTGTAAATTGCAGAGTATATATGTAGATGGAATTTATCCGGCAGTAACTTACTCTCGGAATCCGTCTGTTTCACTGAAATAAGCAGGATAGCAGCTGTTGAAGACTAGGATCTCGAATTTCTCGGTAGGATGACCAGGGGCGTAGCTATCGGAGGGCCAGGCAGCTCATGGGGCCCCCAAGCGCAGCTCAGGGTGCCCCCAAGCTCAGCTCCGGGGGTCCCCAAGCTCAGCTCCGGGGGCCCCCAAGCTCAGCTCCGGGGGCCCCCAAGCTCAATTCCGGGGCCCCCAAGAGCAGCTCCGGAGGCCCCCAATCTCAGCTCAGGGAGCTCCTGCCAACAAACCTCACAGGACTTGCTAGCGATAAAAAAAAATGGTCGTCCATCTGGCCTGAGTGCCCAATTATTTTTTTTTTTTTTTTTTTTTTTTTTTTTTTTTTTTGTGCACCTGTACCCTTGTTAACCTAGCTACGCCACTGAGGATGACAATGACGTAACACCGCAAATATACAGCAACAACTGGATAACACAGTAGTCTTTGAACAGGCAGCTCCGAGCTAGCTGACATGGCTGAATGTCAGTTCGAATAAGGTCAAACCGTACAGCACACGCCTCAATGTTCACTGTGTCAATATTCATGCTTAGAAGCCTCCCGGAAAGCACTGTGTGGACACGTTCTGTTGGACAACAACCTGAAAAACATTGTTACGTGATATTTGTAAATTTCCTGTGAGGGGAATTATTGTAATATAATTTCAGTATCGCATTTAATGATGAAACAATCGTGAGATTACATTGCCGGTGGCTTTTGAATGATATTATCGTTAGTGCTGAAAGGTTCATAATTAACAGCCCTCGACAAGCCGGCGATTCAGCCTTATTATTATATTAATTAGGATGGTATACAGAGATTAATGGTCCTATCTGGTGGAGTGGGAAAGGATTGCGACATGAAGATAAATGATAACAAACATTGTCGGCCGCGGTGGTTTAGTGTATAGCTAGGAGCTATGTCACGGTGCAAGGGTCGATAGTTCGAAACCGCCCTCGCTCATGTGTTTCCTAGTGGTGCCCCTACTTAGTTGTGCGAGCATGAAAAATCTAATACTGCCATCTGGTCACAATCAAGCAAAATAGTAGCAAAAACAAAACGCAATTTTTAATTTTTTTGATTAGAAACAACAGATACCAGTTGAGTTGTACCGTCAGATGACTTCCATTTTGAAGTTACAAAAGCGTCTTTTACAAACTGATGACAACAAGTGTTACACTCGTATTTTCGTCTCCTAAGAACTAATTAATAAGTGGCCCACATATTCTAGAATTTTCTTACTTTAGAAGAGATTAATTTATCAATTCGCTACGAAGACTCCCGTGCTTGTTATCGATATTATCTTGGTTGTCTGAACGGTTAGCTCTCTTTCGGAACTAATAAATAGGCGTCAGCGATTCCAGCCATCGCAGTCATCTGAAGAAAGCCACAGAATTATGGCTGAAACGTTAGGTATCGATAAATTAACCCCGTGCGACCATGACAACCAAGATAATAGATTAATTTATATTTACATAGCACTATGTTGCGGCTTTACATGCAACTTCAGTGTTTGGCTTCGGTGTCTTGTTATTATTTTAAGTTTTTTCTGTAATAAAATACTTAAAGCATTGATTTTAAATATCAGTAACATGTGTTGGTTGTTGCCAATACCAAACAAAATCGTAGCTGAGGGAAAGTGATGGAGGAAAACAAATCTTTAAATTTCTAAGCCCTCTTGTAAGAAGAAATAAGAAATCCCATACTGATTTTTGGATGAAAAATAAACACAAATAGAAAAACGGTAAGGAATGGAGTTTGTGGTTGAAAGAAGAGTGACTGTGGTCTTACATGAAATTTGATGAATTATCCATAACTGTACTGATGCCAGTTAGTCAGTATCTGAGACACAATATAGAACAGCAATTACTATTCTCTCTATTAATTCGACTGCGGATGAAATAAATGTTATATCTGAGTAGTTATTCCTCTGTATCATAAAGTTTCTAATTAAATAATTTCGTACTTTCTCAACATCGTCACGCAGTTAGCAAAGATTTTGCTGAATTCCAACAGTGCGAGGTGCTTAAGTTATCATTCGTCTTAAAATTTTTGTATATGTTGCTGATTTAGAAACGTTTTACGTCACAACGATTCTTCCAAAAATTATTATAATTGGTTCTCTTCGATACCGCAGGCTAGTAAATATTTTAACACGCAGGTGATCGGCCATTCGCGGATAAAATAAACAAAGCATTTTACGTTAAAACAAATCATTTATTTGTCGACGGGCTGCCGGGACACAGTTTACCCCAACGCAGCACTCCGCGCACAAGAGTAGCATTGGTAATTGTAACTTCAGGCGTTGGCAGTAACCGAAATTATTTAATTCGCATATAAACAATATTTTTTAGCAATAATCGAAAATTCATTTTGATTGCATTCTGACATCAAATATTATATACTACGAGGTATTGTGATAATTTTCTATTTTTTTGAGGGAAGGTTTAGTTGACGATGTGCTGCTGCAATGACCTTAACCAAAGAAGCGGAAACTTCTTTGGTAAAGAATCACCGATTCGACTCCAAATTATTGTCGAAATTCCCACTGTCCTCAAACTTTCTTGCACCTACACTTTCTTATGTGTGCGAATTACCTCGTGAGTACTGCCTTATTGGATTACACACTGAGCTGTAAGTCTGTTTTAACTAGCAGGAGTACGCCATAGATTAGGCAGAGAACCAAAGATGTGAATTGTGTATCCGAATGAAAAGTGGAGCATTTTCCTACCTGCATGGAATGAAACATTATAGTGCGTTCTGTTAACAGAGGCGGCTCAAACCCTGCTCTGTCCCCACTTCGCTACCCTAATCCCTACATGCGAAGGGGAAAGAGTGCTCGCTTACAAAATTGCCAATTGGCTGCGTGCACATAATGGTCTCTTCGGAGGGGTGGCAATGGGAGGGAGCGGTTAGGTGAGGAGCGGGGCAAGGGGATCACGACCTTGAGCCGTCAGTTTAGAGTGAACAGAGTATAACAGAAGTCGGCCGAACGGTCGGTTTGGTCATGCGACACGCCAATTATTTTTAACAATGCCCCTTATTCGAGAAAGTTTCTCGATCTTGGTGCAGTAGTTGTTTTCCGCCCCAGATTTCACTCTGCATTCCTGACGGCGCGGCGGCGGTCCTGTGATCGACTCCCGCCGCATTCCAGACGGCAGGTGGTTGCATTCCTCGGCTCATTTCCCCTCTCGCCGCTGGACAGCTTTCCAATATTAATTGGCAGCGCGTGGCGGCGCCGGCGCACCAGTCCGCGATCTAACAGGTGGCTAATATGTTAGCGTCCCCCTGCCTCCCGCCAGAAGAAGGCTCCATTATAATTGTAAAGGAGAGGAGAGGTCCCCTGCAGTTTTCAGTCCGTTTTGCAAATTCGCTGCTCGACCTGAAGGAGGGTCGCGGCGTGAAAGGAAAACTCCTCTGGTGGAGTTAAGGACGCATTAAATTCGTCGAGTGGCTTCTGAAACTGTTTAAACTGGAGTTCTCTGTGTTGTTAACCTGCGTTTGTTAACTATGATTGCCTTCGTCTCTTACTGTATTTTGCCTATATGTGAACTATATCCCTTGGTAATGATGCAAAACTTAAATTTCTATCTGGTACTACTACATTTTATGTGTTTTAGTACGATATCTTTAAAACAAGGCTGCCAGTGATCCCTGTAAAACCATGGTTTTGAGAGAGATCCTTTCGTTATTTTTAATTACATTTTGTTACCAATCCTGTTGGGTGTTGAATATAAAAATAGTTTAAAGTAACTGTAGAACAACATCGTGCAGGTAATTTGGCTGTACCCAGTACATCAACTAACCTAATTTGCTTAACCGTTTCAGCAAGCATTTAAACACTTTTATCTCTACACCTAAATATACAACCGAAACACTTGGAATAAGTATATGTTCCTAAAAGAATAAAAGTCATTGACGTTTGCGCAGAGAGTAATAAAATTTTCTACATCTTCTGAAACCGTGTTTCTCAACCTAAGATGGTACAGATGGACCGCAGACAGATTTATTAAAAATTTGGATACCATATTCGTACCGTATAGGGCTATAAGCTACTATAAGCCAAATGTTCAACTTTTATACAGCCTGGACCAGAATAAAAATTTCGCCTTAGCCAAATTTAACAATAAATTCGTATGTAACTTGGTGAGACAAATCGAAAATAAAATATAAATGTTTTTGATATCTCGCTTAGTTCTCGAGATATTGCATCATCAAACCACTATATCTACATGGTGGAAAAGCACTATAGATGTTTTATTTTCTTCCTAGTGGTTGTTGTTTGGTTGAAATACAGCCTGGACCAGAAGAAACTTCACCAAAAGCACAAGGAACTATAACTGATTTTTGATACGTTAAATCTTGAAAACCAAGTGAGATATCAAGAAATGTTATTCTTTATTTTAGATTTTTTTCGCCGAGTTCTATAAGAATTTATCATCAGATAATGATAGAACTGCCAGTGTTTTGCACTTGTGAATTTCATGTCAGTCGCTCCATTCTTCTATACGTATTTAAACGGCTAACCCCCTGTGTAGCAGGAAAGAGATGGGGTTGGGGTTGATTTATTCCTGCAATATTTTTAGCCATGATATCAGGAACATGTGTACTAAGTTTTATCATAATAACCACAACAATTCGTGCAGCAATAGAAACAATGTTTTTTTTCAGGAAATGTAGTAAAGACAGAATCGCTCATCAATAAATTACAAAAAAAAGTAACACTATGTCAACACTAAAGGTTTTAAACAGTTCAATTTCATGTTCAAATCCGTGCATTACTTACTATTAACAGCGTGAATTTAATTCGCAGTAATTTCAAAAGCAACAAATTTCTCGGATGGTTCTTCACTAAAGGTTTTAAACAGCTCAGTTTCATGTTCAAAACCGTCAAATATGCATTACTTAACACACCCATTAAAATTTCACAACGTGAGAGATTGTAGCAGTGCGGCCTCAGATAGTGACATCAAGAAACAAAGAAGATATCGAAAGATTTTTTCATTGTATTATTAAAATTAATTTAAATATTTTCCACTTTACGTAGTTTCCTCTTCGCATTCGATATAACTATGTATGGGGTTTGAAGACTAAAAACCAAAATTTAATAAAGTAAACTTTACATGCGATAACATGGCTATTTTTTTTTTTACGATGTATGACGTAAGCATCGTATTTCTTTTATTTTTTGTTTCGGGCTGTACGTTAAGATTTTCATTTACCACACCTGCGTTATGTTTCGTTGGAGCATAAGACATTCCAAATACTTCAATTGGGATTCTAAGCTTTAAAACGGTGAAAACCTCATCGAAATCTGCTCTGTAGTTTCCGAGTTTTTATATTTCAAATATATCCGGTTTTCGTTTTATAGATATAGATTTCAGTGACCAGGCAAAAATTTCGTATTTCCAGGATATGAAAATGCAACAGCATTGTTCCTACAACAGTCTATTCATTTCCAGTTGGCATCAAAAAGAGCGCCGTTCGTTTAAGTTTTAAGTTATTTGCCGTTTTCTGAAGTTCTGATGGTAGGTGCGAGGGACTGATAGTGTTGGTAACATATAAGTGGTGTAGTAAACAAGAATAAAAGGGGTCAGGTCCTGTTTATTTATTTTATTTTGGCTTGTAAATCGGTGGTATAGTGTAACATCCAGCCTACAATAGTAAACTTCCAGTTTCGTAACCGTGTTTCGGTAAAATTCAAAATATGTCTTTACATTTATTATGTTATAATAGTACCATACAATATGTCCGAGATGTTAAGAACATACACGTAGGTAAACATTAGGTCCATTTAAGGCAGTGATCCCCAACCTTATTTTTGACATTGTACTGATTCTCGGGTCGAAAAAGATTGAGAAACGCTATACTGGTACATTTAGTGTGCTGTAAAAATATTTTTATATTTCATCTATGTATGCTAAAGAGACAGTAGAAAGAAATTTATGTTTGGTATATAGGAAAAGTAAGGAGTTTTAAAATCAGTAGTAATCATTATTATCCTGTAGCTAATTGACAATAATTGTTCAGTTTGTAATTAATTGTTATGTCGTGTGCATATCTTTTAACCAGTTGTTATTAACTTAAAAATAAACCCGTCAAGTGAGTTACTCTCCGCTGATAATTCCGTACACAGATTGTGCTTAAATGTGAGATCATTAAAATTGTTTTTGTAGGAACAAGTGATTTTAAAACAGAATTCACTATATGTTTTGCGCATTTGTCTTTCGACTGGTATATATAAATCGAATACAAAAAAAGTTTCAGTTGCAAGATAAACTCATAGTGAGTCTTAGACCAAATTAAGAAAACTTTCAAAATGTATTTTCGCGAAATATTCATAAATCTATTAATGAAATTCTCAGTCGAACGATACACCAACCGAAGTATTAAATTACTCATTTTATAATCACCGAGCGGGGCGGTGTAACGGTTAGCGTTCTCGCCTCGCATTCGGGAGGACGGCGGTTCGAATCCCCGTCCGGGCATCCAGATTTGGGTTTTCCATGGTTTCCCCAAATCACTCCAGGCAAATGCCGGGATGCTTCCTTCAAAAGGCCATGGCCGAATTCCTTCCCATTCCTTGCCCCCCATCCTTGCCCCCCATCCTTTCCCGTCTCTAAAGACCTCGATGTTAAAAAGAGACGTAAAGCAGTTACAAAAAAAAATATATATATATATATATATAATCTTGCAAAAACCAAAAACTATGGAAAGATCTTAATCATTTTCTGTAAACTTTAGGAGGCTACGTATCACTTAAATTTTGAATACATTTTCGGATCAGTAGCTTCTGAAATAAAGGGTGTATAATTTTTGTATGGTTTTACACCAAAAACTTGTTCAAATTGTCCTAAAAATAAAAATCCAAACATATAGATAGTAGGTGATTACAAAGCTTTCATTTATATTTAAACATCGTTTAAAATAATTTCCTTCTGCTCCCTCCTCATGTATTTCATAATTTGATTTTTAATTTGTGATCGTGTAAAAGTCAGTAAGAACTGAAGTACTGCTTATTTACACATTTCTAAGTGAAACGGTTCAGAAGTTTTGACGGTGATACAGACGTACGGAAGAACGAGAGTATCAAGTCAAAACGTTGGGAATCCTCGAAACAGCAAGTAACGTTACTCATCACAGAATATGCTCTCGCACTGGATATGTTCAGCTGTGATAGACGTCTGGTGTTGGGAGCTCACGACTCAGCAATCAATCACTACTGCAATCTGATGCCATCGGTTCGATTAGTGACTCAGAGGCTGAGAGTAAGCCAATGAATTTATATCGGGAGTCCCGTGCTGTTCCATTGTGTGCCAGTGCCCCTATCAATGACTGCGCTGTAAATATGATTGCGAACCCGTTTGTATTAAGAGGCCGCCGCGCCGGTTCTTATCAGTGTGGCCCCCGAAATGTTTACTGGTCGTTATACTTAACTCAATCTCTGGAAAAGGTTTGCTTCGTTAAAGTGAAGTACGTTAGTGAGAAGATCGTATTATCTGTAGAAACTCTGTAGAAATGCAGGTTTGTGGTAGATAGCGACAACGGAATCGGAGAGCGTGACAAATTGAAGCTCTGTGGCACTTACGCGGCAGAACAGTTTATGGGTTTTCTTGCTTGTAATGGGAAATGCTGCATATTTATTTTTACTCTGTCCAAGGGAATTCTGTGTGAAAAGAGAAAAAAGAGGGACTGGTTTGAGACAATCCTCCATCGCATCCTATCTTGCGCTAACCTCTTCATCTCACCCCTTACTACCTACGTCCTCTATTATTTGGCTCATATATTGTAATATCTGTCTTCTTCTACAATTCTTACATTCGAATGTTCCCTCCACTAAACAAACTAACCAGTCATGCATGTCTTAAAATATTACCCATGATCTTGTCCCTTCTTCCTGTAAGATTCTTCCATAAATTTCCAAAACACGTTCAATTCATACTTGTATGTGCAGCTAACTTTCAGAATCATTCTGTATCACCACATTTCAAATACATCAATTTTCCTTCTTCCTGGTTTTCCTGGTTTCGCTAACATAAAGTGCTGTTCTCTACATTTTAATGGGAGGTTAAAGCAAATCAGTTTCATTTACTAGATCAATTCGTGTAGAGAAGTTCCAACTGTCAAGCACCATCCTAAACCTGACTATACTAATAGGAACGTCGTAGTTATCTAATGAGGAAGTGGTGGATATTATTTGCACCATGTCGTGAAGAATTTGATGCAAACTCAAGAAACAAACCAATTACATTTATAGTCAGGTAACTGGTGGAGTGGATCGAAATATGGAGTTAACTATTGACAGAAATCTGACTCTGAGAGTATGCGTTATCTACTTGACTTCTACTGAGTGAATAATTTCATGATTTATTTGAAAATAAATAACATTACATACGCAAACGGAGACTTTCCCGGCGTATTGATTCAATGAAAGTTTCACGGGTGTCCAGCCGGATGCTGTCCTAAAACGACGAGAAGCAACATCTAAATAGACCTGATGAAGACAACCGAGCAGGTTGTCGAAACGTCGTCGTTTTATGACACCATCCGGCTGGACACCCGTGAAACTTTCATTGAACATTACATACGTTTGTGCACTGTAGGCACGGACATGAACTTATTCTACTACTTTTCTGCAACGCACTGCTTCTTCTTATTAGTCTCGTATGTAAACTGAACGTAAATTTGATAAAAAAAATTGCTTAGAGCCATGGATGGTATTTTCCGCCTTGTGATGCGACGATTTTGGCTCACAATTTGTTGAGCACTGTTCACCCAGCAGCCTTGGTAAGTATCACTATTTGCATGTATATATGTACAGATGTTCCTTATACTGGACAAGCATATTCTACAGGAGCGAAATACAAGGCAGATGTTTAGGAGAAATACAGACAGAGCGTCAGTTGTTCAAATTTCATTTGCTTCTTTGCGAAGAACACTATTTGTCATTAACTTTCACTCTAGTTTTCTCTGAAATTTTTATGTGGATCAAAGTACGGCATGTTGTAAACCCTAAATAAAGAGTATTTTTGACTGACACTAACGTAAACCAGTCCAGCTAACGAGATCATACATGACTTGATTTTCATATCACGGAGACATTATACCTTATTTCACGAACATAAAGTAAGGTGTGCCTTTAAAACTCCCAACGGTGACCTGGATTCCAATCCTTAATCAAAAATCTTGTCCCCAGCTTTTTTTAATTTTGTCTAGTCTACGCCTGGGTGATTAGAGGTGGGAAAGGAGTGGCGATAAGGAACAGGAAGGAATTCGTCCAAGCATTCTAAATAAACCATCTTGGAAGCGATTTACTGAAACCGTGGAAACCCACAATCTGGATGGCCGCATGGGAATTTGAACCTGCGTCCTCCCGAATACAGGCTATAGTGACTCGTAACGTGGTTATTGGCTTCGAAACCCGAATAAGTTTGCACGTTTCATATGAGACAAAAGAAAAAACCCTCTCTTCCTCGTATAATAGATACTACCTTCTGTTAACTTCTGTGTTCGTTTTGTTGCTGAGTGTGTATTGTAATATTTCCCTTGGTCCATATTACTAAACACAGAAAATAAAATGAGAATGGTTTATTGCAAATTACATTTTCCTTAAATTATTTATGGATTTTTTGACTCCATCAGATGGTCTACTGAGTCGTGACCATCAAAAGAGACTCTTATTTGGATTTTTTTAAAAATAACGAGATTTTTTTTATCCCCGCTTCCGCGCTGCTACGTTGTAAAGAAACTTCACGTCGAAAAACGAAGTGGTTTTTGGAGAAGCAGGCGGCCGTGCCTACATCTTGAAAGTACATCAGCACAACAATCGCTACTGATTCGCGGTTTGCTCCCTATTCCACACTATTCAGCGGGCTGGCTAGCAGACTTTTTCATACTTCATAAACTCCGATCAACTTTTAAGAAGTTAAGGAAAATTCCAAGAGTCTATCAGAGTAGTACAAAGGAGATGCAGGGTAACTATGTGTTGGTGTATCTGAAAAGATTTAAAAAATTATTTCAAAACAGGAAAGATGTTAAAATTAAAGTCATAATATAACTTTAAATGAGTTTTCCATGTTGTGTTGTTGTAATCGGAGTAAAGTGTTGGGAGCATTTGCTCAATCTACACTATTAGTACCTGGGTGACCGATCTTCGCTCGGTATCTTTCGATTTCTGTTCAGTATCCAAGATTTCGAGTAAAGTTTGATTAAAGTATAAGGCTTGAAGGCTTCCTAGGCGTTTGAGGTGCACAGTTAACCAAAGAGAAGTTTAACTAACATCAGTAGGCTTACTGGTACCTGAACCTTCTACGTAATGAGGTTAGGGCCGTTTTCGAGAAACCAAATACAAAAGTTGCTCCTTTTTTTTTTAAAAAAAAAATCGTGTTAAAAACTTGAAAATAAAAACGTTATCTACATGTGAAATTTCATCCAAATCGCTAGATCCATTTGCGAGACAGCCTCACAAATTGCTTTAAAAAAAAAAAATCTATTAATATGTTAAACAGAAATTTTAATGCCAGTTTGGTATTAATTAATGGTGCGAGATTTGTGGTGATTCAAAGGATGGATTATATTTCGCTTAGTTCTCGAGATATCGTATCTCAAAATTGACGTGGTTGGTTGAAATGCGACCTGAACCAGAAGACAAATTTCGCCATAGCCAAGTTTGATGAATTCGTATGAAACTCGTCGAGACAAATCGAAAATAAGGAATTTATTTTTCTGATATCTCACTTAGTTCTGGGGATATTATATCTCAAAAGTGAAGAGGTTAGGATTAGATCCGTCCTGGACCAGAAACAAATCCACCAAAAGCACTATGTCTATATGGTGGAAATGTACTTTCAATGTTTTATTTTGTACCTAGTGGTTTTTGTTAGGTTGAAAGACGGCCTGGACCAAAAGAAACGTCGCCAAAAGCACAAGGAACTATACCTATAACTGATTTTTGACATGCTATATCTCGAAAACCAAGAAAATTTATTATTTATTTTCGATATGTTTCATCGAGTACTAGAGAATTCATCATCAGGTTGTGACGTCAATAGAACATCATCTGTGCTATATTTATTCACTCCGATAAAACTATGCTCATACCTCGCAGTAATCTCACATCTTCTGATCAGCATTTCAAAATGATAATAAAACAATTCCCATAAGAAGTAACCTTCGTTATAAACAATAAAGCACAAGGTCAGACGATTCAAAAGGCAAGATTCTATTTATCAGAACCCGTTTTTTCGTATGTGCACTCGCACGCGGCTTTTCAGGAATTTGTAGATGTAATAATTATGCACTTTATTATCAAACTCTACTCGAAATCTTGTATATTGAACAGAAATCGAAAGATGTTTTATAATTAAGGTGGTAGTATTTAATGGCTAACTAACAACCACTATTTATAGTAAAAAAATAAACGATGATTACTTTATAACTGGTACCGGTAATATTAATTTCAAAGAAGTTTCTGTAAAGTTATCACCTCTGATAAAACCATTGATAAATTTTTAATTATCTTTCTTTTTAAATGTTTTACAATTGAACTTGCAGTGCTAATATTTCCACGAGCCAGTATACAAGAACTGTTCGTTTACTTATTCTTTGGAATCAAAGAAAATCTAGTTGTAGGCTTTCTGGTACCTGAATTGTCTACGAGATGGCGCTAGTGCCGTTTTCGATATACGGAGTGACAAAATTTATCATATTTTGTAAACTCGCTTTTTAGTAGGGAAGACAACTATTCAGGTAATCTTAAAAGTCAAAACATTATCTAAATACCAAATTTCATCCAAATCGTCACAGCCGTTTCCGAATATATATATATATATATATATATATATATATACACACAAGAATTGCTCGTTTAAAGATATAAGATAAATAGCGAGCTTCGAGTGTTCTGAGAGTTTGAAATAACACCACGCAAAAATTACCGTAGTAATTTGGATGGTGTTTTCAAATTTTTAGAGTTTACGGTGTAGCTTAAAATCCGCGAAAATATTTTATGACTATGTGATAGAATAACGGAGCAGGAAATTGTAATAATTTCGAACAAGAACAGATATGCGCCACAGATCACTCTGTATTTGAAATGAGCACTACTTTTTGCAATCTGTTTAATTTTTGGAGTCAGCTATTTATTTATCGATTTTTCTGAAATGTAGTACATTAAAATTAAGAGAATACGTGAATCAAATATAATATAAGCATAATTAACATTTAATTTACTATAACATCGTTGTGCTTGAAGATATATTCACTTAGGTTTACTATTATTTTGTGTTAATATATATATATATATTTTACTTTGATTATTTTTCTTCAGTTTCTGAAGTAAAGTAATAATCGGAATACTTTAATCAAACCACTATGTCATAGATTAACACTTAAATAAGCTGAGCGAATTTGTGATACTTAATTTAAGGTAAAAATCTTTGTGCCTGTATGAAAAGTTTACAGACCTCCCACCGATGGAGCTTCTTAATCTTATGCGACGTTTCGGAGCCGCTCTCCGACTCCATCTTGTGGCCTAATGTCGATATTAAAACGTAAAAGCGTAAATAAACTAATTTTTTGTTTACTGTAGATTGCTTCGTGCTTAATATCGATATTAAAACCTTATAGCATTATACTGCTTTATTCCGTATCAGCATTTAAAAATACTAGATGACCCAGGCGAAAATTTCGCGAATACGATTAATAGTAAGATTGGTAGTTTGTTATAGGACGAAAGAAAAACCGCTTCATTTGTATCAATTGTTTATTTGTTTAGTGTAATACGTACGTAACAAACGTCGACTCCCGTGAAGCAGTTTATTTATGTGCCTGTGATATGTGCTGCTGCTATCTGTCGGCTTAGTTCTGAACTGTCTCATACGTGCGACTTTCACAGTTATTACTTTTGTCCTTCAAGGGTGAAGTTCAGCAAAATTTCGTTCTTAATTGATAATATTGAATGAGTGGAGACCTTATCTTTTGAATGATACCTCATTTATCGATTCCGGTTAAGTATCAAGAGAAACAAAAAAAAAGAAGATATTTTTACCCTTTAAGGATCGAATTCCTAAAAAATCATGTCTTAAGATATGATTTGACCAAAGCAGAGACATTAATCTTTAAAATGATACCTCATTAATCTCTTTCGGTTAGACAGCAAAGGAGAAATATCTCGTGACAGAAAGTATGTAATGGAAATAATGATACATTTGCACTTTAAGGGTCAAATTCCGAGAAATTCTTTTCTTAAAATGTGTTGTGACCGCAGCAGAGTCCTTAACCTTTAAAATGATAACTCATTTATCTATTGTTAAATGGCTCGTGACACAAAAACTTGCTGTAGAAATATTGATACTTTTGTCCTTTAAGGGTCGAATTCCGAAAATTTCCTTTCTTAATATATGACTTCACCGAAGCGGAGATCTTAATCTTCATAATGATACTTTATTTATCTATTTCAGTTAGTAATACACGAAGATAAATTGTGCGTGGTACCAAAAAAAAAAAAAAACTCGTTTTAGAAATATTAACATTTTTGTCCTTTAAGGGTCGAATTTGGAAAAATTTCTTTCTTGAAAAATTATGTGACCAAAGTGGAAACCTTAATCTTTAAGATGGTACCTCATTTATCGACTTCGATTAGGTATGAAGGGCGATAATTACTTGTGACTAAAACACCTTATAGAAATAATACATATGATGATTTTTTTTTGGTTAACCGTTGCGGAAATGATATTTGCGACTACAGATGTAACTAATGATAGTTTGTGCTTAGTGATATAATTATATATATGTCTTAGTGGGTTAGGATAGTACTAATATACAATGTATTAGAATGGATAATTTGTCACCTAGCTTTAATTTCTTATATAGTATTACATTGCGTTAAAATATAAGTGAAACAAAGATATATACATTTTTTGCTTCTCCTCGTTAAAATTTGGTACTAGAATAAAAAGGTAAAAGCATTTCTACACTCATCAGGGTAAGCGCTCGAAGCAGCGGGAAAATTCTATAGCTGTGGCAAAGGAAATTATGGGATGAGTGCAACCGAACTGTTTCCGCAGTTTGGAACATTCTCGCTTAGCCTTCTCTCTCTAACAGTAAAAAATGGTAAAGTTTGGCGTCCTGTGTTGCCTAGCACGAGCGTCAACCCACGAACTATCACTACAAGTTAACAGGTGAATTTAACTGTTAAGTGCCCGACTTGGTAACAGGACGTTTGAACTCGCCAGCCAATACTTCTGGCCGTAGCTATAGTGTAAGGTTGCTGTGATCGAATGGTGCATTCTGTATGAAGCTCTGGATATAACATACTCAGAATCTGATAATGACGAAGCTGTCATGTTTTGACAAACCACAAAACTCATTATTCATTGGCATAGTGGGAAGGGCTTAGTTCACGCAGAAATCTAGTGTTTGCACTGTTCGTTAGTGTCAAATTTCGTTTTGGGATTCGGTGCCTTGCAGACAACGTGTTCGCCGCAAAGGTTGGGATGCGACTGGTTGAGGCGGGAGGCCAAACCGCGGCCCCCTCCTAAAGGGAGGGACAGCGACCCTCAACAGATGATACCCCTCTCTCCTCTCTTGAAGACGTCCTAGGGCGCGCGCAGGGGTGAGAGCCCCGGAAAATCAATACCCCGCGGGTGGAGGGGGAGGTGCAGGTGACTTGAGGGGGGAGGGAAGCCGTGCCCGTGTTAAGACGTCAGCCATCTGCCGCCGGCTCGCGCGGTCGATTCCGGTGCTACAGATCGATGCCAATTAGCTCGCCTGCTAGCACGCGGAGGCTGCGAATAAAAGTGCAGCGGCCCACTTTTCGTCCGATTGATTGATCGAGTGCCGGCTCTAATGAGGCGACGGAGTTTTGCGAGCTCCAGTTACGTTCGCTCCTCTGGTGTCGCAGCTGACGCCCTAGTTGCTGGATTACCACAAGGCTCAATACTCGCTCCGCTAATGTTATGTAATGCTGTACGCAAGACGTAAATGTCATTATACATGTCCTCGAAAGAATAGATAACGATGAGGCAAAACGGTCATTACAAACGTGTGTTCTACCCCGCTGGTTTGAGAAATAAAGCCGGTTTATTGTATGTTTGTAGTTAGAACAGTTTAAATCTTTACATATTCCACTGTTAACTTCTCTCACAAACACATGACGTTTTGATTGCCTTACTTCGTGTTCATTTTCGCTGATTGGTCAACAATGTCCACTCATACATAAAACCTTCTCGTGAAAGTATCGCAGCAGGTGTTACAAATTTCAAATTACTGTGATAATCGTCGAATAGTTGTCATATGCTACTAGTCTTTGTATTTAGAAGACAAGTACGTATACATAATTTGTCAAACTTACTTGTAATGATATTTCTGATGGTCAGCTACCTGATTTCTTACAATGTAAAATCAAGTTCACAGAATGTTAGATGTATAAAATTTTTTTTCTTATGGCTTTACGCCTCGTGTATACAAAAATATGGTGATAAGACTTGTATTAAAGTAGTAGTCAGAAGATCAAATTCGGCATCACTGGTGTTAAACTGGTTTCTAATGATTGATGACGAATAATAAACACTCCCGATCAAATAAGGAAACTAGAAAAACGGTCTGGTGCTTCAGTGGTTAAGATTGGAGATCGAAGGTCCCCGGTTCATATTTCTGTCTCCCCGCGGATTTTCAAATGCCATTGACCCGACATTCACCTCTGGGATAGCTTGCTGTGTAATTTGGAGGCTTAGATTCCGTGATAAACTGTAGGTCCCCCGTATTCAGGCGACTTGATAAGAGCGCAATGCGCAGCCAATAAAAACCCCGTCTCCAGGTCATTACGACCATACGAGGCTTTACCTTTTATTTTACCTTGAGAGAACTAGAAGACTCCACCGCGTTGTCATAGAGTTTTGAACATATGAAAATTTATTATTAAGCCGCTTTAATCTTGGATAGTAGGCGGAATACGACATAAGTTTGTCTCAAATATTTTGAGCCTAGTGACATTCTTTTACCTCCAGGAATGCTGACACTTCTTCCGGGATTACCTTTACACAGATGTCATACACACTGTGGCATAGGTAGTCCACGCAGGACAGTTTTGTGTTACTGTACAGTGATACTTCTTTAATTTTCACTGCGAGATTATAAAGAATTTTCACTTTCATTCCGTACAATCGCATTTTACAAAATTATCGGGAAATTAAAGGCTTTGGATTTTTTTTTCAGTTTGTACTTTGCTTTTACTATAAGTTTTTACGTACCTTAATGTGTCTTTTTAGCTCATATATGACGGTCACGAACATTGTACAAAATATCCTGTCACCTGCTTCGAAATTTTGAAGATATACACTAGACTTTTGTAGGAATCTCCACTTGGAAGGAATCGGAGTGTGGCAGCCAGCATGATATTAGAGAAACAGGTTGTCAGCAGTTATTATCTCGCACACAACCAATCTCAAAAGACATTAAAAATCATTTGGAGTTCGAGGTTATCCAGTAGATAATAGGCATGAAATTTCCCCATTTTATATTTTGCTCTGCATCCTTTTTTTAATGAGAAAAAGAAGTTCTGCTGATACTCCCGTAAGTGCGAAATCTCGGCTATCTTGATTCGAAGAAAATTACCTTGAAACTGAATCCGGATGCTTCTGGCAGTACCGACACGACTCTTTGGGACCACTAGGACAGCACCGACGCAGTCCTACGACAATGAATGCGACCAAGACAACCTGTACAATAAAGCTGCAGTGATCTTAAATAAATTAATACGCTAATCTAATTTTGTGTACGTATATAAACTTAAATTAATTTCCAAAGATATTTTAGTGAAAACTCACATTGTAATTGAATTTTCGTTATGCTCCGAGTTCATGCTTCGAAACGAAATTTCAGGAAGAATATTTCGTACTTTGCCTGGAATAACCCATTCACAGTTAGATCATTTGATCTTCCTGTAAGTAGACAAATGAAAGATTTACAATCTATCTATACTTATAAAATGCAAGTTTTGGTCATCTATGACGTCATATGTCATGCCACGGCGTCACTATGACGTCGCGCTTTGTAAGCCTTTGGTCTAGATTATGCAAGTTATTTAATAACATTTCTAAGCATCCGCGAATAAATTAACTGACAGAACACCGAAACAAAAGTATGTACTGCTTTTAAATCGACATATCAATCATTAGATGCCTATATTTACGTATTATTCTTTTGATATATATAAGTACTAGACGGCCCGTGCGAAAATTTCACGAATAAAATGCGATGAATAGTGAGGTTGAATATAATGTCACCAAGTTCAGTCATTACTCTTCATACTCCTACTTCATTTATCGATTTTGGTTAGAAATCCAGGGAGATAAACGGCTCGAAACACAAATAACGTATTTTAGAAATATTGACATTTTTGCGCTTTATGGGTAGAATTACGAAAAATTCCTTTCTTAGAATATAATGTTACCACCGCGGAAACCTTAGTCTTTAATACGATATGTCATTTATCTATATCGATTAGATATCAAGGGAAATATAAGACTCGTGACACAAAAATACGTTGTAGAACAATTTATACTTGAATTTATAGTTGAATTCGAAACACTTCTTTCTTAAAATATGATGTCAGCAAAGCTGAGACATTATTCCTCACAATCGTACTTGATTTATCGATTTTGGATAGATATCAAGGGAGATAAGTGGCTCGAGACACAAAAAACGCATTTTAGAAAAATTGACTTTTTTGCCTTTTATGGGTCGAATTACAAAAAAGTCCTTTCTTAACATATATTGTTACCACGGCGGAGACCTTATTCTTTAATATGATACCTCATTTATCTATATCGGTTAGATATCAACGGAGATAAATCGCCCGTGACACAAAAATCGGTAATAGAAAAATTTATACTTTTTTCCTTTAAGGGTTGAATTCCAAAAACATTCTTTCTTAAATATGATTTTACAAAGCTGATACATTACTCCTTATAATCCTACTTCATTTATCGATTTTGGTTAGATATCCTGGGAGATAAATGGCTCGAGATACAAAAAACGCATTTTAGAAAAATTGCCATTTTTGCCTTTTAAGGGTCGAATTACGAAAAATTCCTTTCTTAAAATATAATCTTACCACGGCGCAGACCTTATTCTTTAATATGATACCTCATTTATCTGTATCGGTTAGATATTAAGGGAGATATATCGCTCGTGACACAAAAATGCGTTATAGAAAAAATTATACTTTTTCCCATTAAGGGTATAATTCCAAAAACATTCTTTCTTAAAATATGATGTCACAGAGCTGAGACAATACTCCTCATAATCCTACCTCATTTATTCTTTTTGGTTAGATATCCTTGGAGATAAATGGCTTAAGATACAAAAAAAACATTTTAGAAAAATTGACATTTTCGCCCTTTAAGGGTCGAATTACGAAAAATTCCTTTCTTAAAATATAATGTTACCACGGCGGAGACCTTAATATTTAATATGATACCTCATTTATCTATATCGGTTAGATATTAAGGGAGATAAATCGCTCGTGACACAAAAACGAATTACAAAAATATTGATACTTTTGCCCTTTAAGGGTCGAATTCCGAAAAATTTGTCTTAATATATGACGTCACTAAAGCGGAGATCTTAATCTTTAAGTTGATACTTCATTAAACGATTTTAGATAGGTTTCCAGGGAGATAAATGACACGTAACATAGAAAACAGCATTTTATAAATATTGACATTTTCGCCCTTTAAGGGTCGAATTCCGAAAACTTCATTTCTTAAAATATGATGTGACCAAACGGAAGACCATAAGCTTTAAAATGACACCTCATTCATTGATTTCGGTGAAGTATGAAGGAAGATACAGGCTTGTGACAAAAAAATACCTTATAGAAATAATATATATGATGATTCCTTAAATTCTTTGTATGCAGATATGTAAGATAAAAGCTTTAATTTTCGAGCATCAATGTTAGCGAAAGTTTTTATTAGATTGTTACTTAGCTTGGGTCAGAATTACATCTTGCATTTGACGTTACAGCAGAGGGCATGTATAATTTAGTTTTTATTTTCAAAATAATTTAAACTGTGGCCTATTATTGAAATTTCTAATCGTTTGAACGGAAATAGTTGCACACTGATCCCGATCTGTGCAGCTTACACTACAATTAAAACAAATATTGCGTCGCATAATGTAACTTTATAATATTTATTTTAATTTCCTTTTCTTTCACCGAGCAATATTACTGAGGCTATTATTTCAGCAACATGTAACTGTGTCAGTCATTCAAACGTTATAATATCGGTTTGAATCAAAGATAACAAAAAAGAAAGGTGTAAAAATCCTTGAAGATTTTTTATCAAATTAATATCGTGATGCGTTATTTGTAGCGGCAATATTAGCGGAGATTGAGGTTAGGCTGAAATGCACCCTGGACCATGTTGACAACTGAAGCTTTTTGCTGCAGCACAAGGGACGTTAAATTGTAATGAGCTTAATTTTATAACAATTCTATTTAGTTATCAACCGCAGAGAAATAAATTACCATAACACTCAATTAAACCTGTCATTTTTGACGGGCTTTGAGGATAGAATTTAATGTTTTTACTATTTTAAAGCCGGTCAGACTTTTTTCTGTCGTGGAGTCTTTTTTTTCGGTGATCTAATGACCAACAAAACTCTACATGTTTGTTACCAGCCAATTCAGGGGTGCACAGAAACATTTAATCCATTACGCACGCGATTTTTATGTCATAGTTCTTCTTTAAGTAACAAAATATTATTGTAACGGGGAAAAAATTGATCAGACGAAGAAAGAACTATCTCGTTGATTGAGAATAGTTGCTGAGGTTTCGAGCGTGTGTTTTTTTATGGCTGTCACCGTCTCCCATACGGTTTATAATAACACGAGTAAAAAAAGATCCTTAGAACTTAGCTAATATTCGTAATTGTTCATAATTCAAAAGTGTTAAAGGTATTTTGCAGTTTTGTGTTATAATATCAGGAAGAGGTCGAGGAAAGCAACAGGTAGAAGATTCTGCCAGCTGCTTGATGGACCTGCGAGGTATCTGAATAGCATTTAAAAGCAAAAGTTATATACATAGAAATATCGCCACTGTCCTCAATAGTGTATAAACTAGTTCGCACTAAAACTGAACTAAACGATCGGAATAAAAAATCAGCAAGTTCTCACTTATTTTTAAAAAAGTCTTTTTCATTTTTATGGTGCATTACGGAAATAGATGCAGCTTTGTTTTTTGCTTAGGGCTTTACGCTTCGTCGACGTCCATGTCATTAGAGGCGGCAAAGGACTGAGAATAAGTAACGGGAAGGAATTCGGCAACGAACTTTTGAAGGAAGTATCTCGGCATTCGCCTGGAGTGGTTTGGGGAAACCATGTAGAACCCAAATCTGGCGGCCCGGACTTAGATTCGAACCGGCATCCTCCCGAATGCGAGGCCTGACCTTTACCATGCAGCTGTTGAAGCTATTTTCGACCCAGATCTTGCTGAAGAATTTGTGGGAGTCTTCTAATCTTGTTCGCGATAAAGATATTTCCTTTTTCTAGCCAATCACATCGCATTTTGAAATAGCAGTATGCTTTAGCAGGAATATGGTCACAGAAGGAAAAGATGTTTCGTATTTCCCAAATTACATTCTAAAACGTTCTTTACGTATCCTAAACAAGCATTAGATTAGCCGAATCCGTTGGTGGCTGCGATTTGATCCATATTTTTGGCTATTGTATGCCACGATAGTATCGTTCAGTCAGGTAAGAATAATTCTCATTTTCGACCAATTAGTTTGTAAGATAAAAACCATGCTGATAGCAACTTGAGCCTAGTACCCAGAGACTCTAGCGTCTGCGAAGAGTACCGCGTGGGTCTCTTGTGTCTGGGCTGCCCAGATGGACCGGTGTGTCGCGGGATAGTATTTTCTTCGTCTTTTGCGTCCCCTCCGAAATTCTCAGATTCAAGTCACGAAACATTGGCCTGTGTAGAACAAGACTCTCATATCCATGCACTCGCTCTCCGGTTCGTTTCGGGGATTGTTTTTTTGATTTATTTTTGCAATTACGTTGTGTAGTAAGGTTTTACAGATTTGTTTGTGGGAGGTGTTCTTCACGGAAAATAGAAATCGAGAATTAAAAAGTAAGACATTGACGGCTTTGGCCGATAAATATTATGTATCCGTGTCGGATTTTTTTTTTTTCAAAGTATCTACTCAGTGAAGGGCGATTTAGGTGCGAACACAGAAGTATTCGCCAGTAAAATGTAGTTTATTCGGTTTTAAGGCGTTGTCGTTTTTATTGTATGTGATGCAAACGAGAGAGCAGGAAAATGGAACACTAATGAAGAAAGCGCAGAGAAAGTAGAAACTTATTCAAAGACAAAATTGTATCTAAACTATGAGTTGGTACATTGTTTCACATGGTGTTATTTTGGCACGACACCAGGGCCGGCGCAAGGAATTTCGGGCCCCGGGTAAAATTGGTGATCCTTCTTTTTTTTTGCTCTATAAACTAGCCGGGTGACAATGGGCGGATTCATGGCTTCAAGGCCTGGGGGCCCCTGCAGCCGGTGATCGGGGGGCTCCCATCAGCCGGCGGGCCCATGTGCATTTGACCCGCTTACAGCCCCCCCCCCCCCTAACGCCGGCCCTGCACGGCACTGAACCTTCATCTTACAGTGAGTAATCGCCGAACTCATTTCGGATTTCCTTTCTCTTCTTTTACAGCGACCATGCCCTTAGATAGTGAAATTCCTGATTTCATGATCCTGGTATTATATTCCTATCAGAATCTTCCCCATCCAAAGAGCCAGGGGAAGTATATACGTTGCTCGAAGATACACTCCTGTGAAAATTATGTAATCAGGCAAAGGCAAAAGAGGTAGAAAAGGACTGGAAGCAACGAGAGAGAAGTAATTTCACAGGAATTATCCCGACATTTGCCTGGAGTAATTTCATGAAACTGTGGAAAACAGGAATCTGGATGGCTCGACGGGGATTCGAACCTGCAACCTAGAGAATGAATGCTCAACCATAATGCTCGGTATGGGTGTCCTTTCAATTATTTCATAATTTGTTTATTACTTAGCATAGGAAATACTGGACGACTGTTGTACAGTAATTCACGATATTTGCCAGCTGTCATCATGCAGCTGTTTTTGATGAAGAGATATAACCAGAAAATTTCACTGATCTGTGTGTGTCTATCTGTGTTTCGACACCTCGGCAACCTTCAATTTTGGTAAGCGTTGGTATTCTGCTATCCAAATGTTTATGTATGTAAACATTAATGTGTTAATTTGGCATCACTTATGACTTCCGGAGACACAACTTACTGTCTCTACGAGGGCGGTTCGTGAAATTCTTGCAGCAATGAATCAATTTTTGAAAAACATTGTTTTAATGTTTAGTAAATCGTTTGACACCTGAGCATTTCCTCCAGTGATGCTCCATTTAGAATGTTGTGAAAAAGTAGAAATATAGTTTTTTTTTTCATTATACTAAAGATCCATCATAAATGCATAACAAATTCCTCCAGGAAATCTGTGAACTTTAGCAGCTGAAGCAGTAATTAGAGTTTTAAAACAGATTCCACACTTAAAAATCATTGGTTTGATTGCTTCAATGTCTCAGATTTTTAGAAATAATGCTTGTTTTTTCCATTGCATTCCGTTGAAACACTTTCAAGCTTTCCTTGCAATGGCCCACAAGTTAATGCTTTTGATCCATTGTAAACAAATTCGGCACCCATCTTGTTGATAGTTTGCTCACGTTCAAATGTTCATTTAAAAAACTATGTATACAGTATTCTGAAACACAAACAGTGTGACACATTTCTGTTGCTCACCACCATTTCATGGATTTTCTCAAGAATTTCCAGAGTAGCAATCACAACTGCATGTTAATTCCTTAATATGTTATAGATCTTTCTGCCTGAACTTTTTGTGAGATCCTAAGAGTTGGCAGCAGCTAAGTTAAAATAACATTATTAACATTAGTGGATGTCTTATTTTAGACGTTGCACTGACTTAACCAACCACCAAAACCTTATGATTACCGTTTTAATATAAACTGCCATAAATGCGAAAACTTAAAACTCTGTTATCAGATTATTAAGGTTCTGATTTTTTTTTTGGTAATTACTTAGCTGTTGACTAGAGTATATCCTGGTAAAATAAATGCATTCTGTATGTCAACGTCTGTTGCAGTGATTTTTTTTTCCTTTTTAATTATTCACACTAACTCATTTTATTGCTGATAATCTTGTATCACTGTTGTAATAAAAGATGTGTCATATCACAGTTATTTATTCAGTTGGATTTTCTGCCATGGTAGTAATTTCCCTAAACTCTTCCTTTTGGGTCAGTGCATTTTTATTTTAAAATTTCCTATCATTTGAGGTAAATTGCAAATTACTTCCCTCAATTAGAATTTAAAATTTCCTACCATTTGAGGTAAATTACAGAACACTTCCCTCAGTTAGAATTTATTCCAGTCCCTGAGTATCTTACCTACAAATGAAAACTTTACCACATCATTATACAAGAAATTTGATGCTGTTTTACAGTCATGGCCATCATCATCTCTTAGCTTCCGCCTACAGCTCTCTATTCTTAGCCCAATATTCATCCAGTCCTTATCCACAATCTATGCTTTATATACACCTACTTTATTATTTCTGTCTCCTGTCTTCAGGTGGTTCCCAATCCATCTCCTTTATCATCTCAGTAACTGGTTGTGGTTCACAAAACAATATAGAGGTTCACCTTTGCACTTCCTTCAATTCCTGTACTTGGCTTCCAAATCCTGTAGCATATTATCCTACTATGCTAACAGAAGGATTGAACAGATATCTTATACCTTCCTCCGTGGAACATCGCCTCATCACCCTCTCTAATTGAAGCAAGTCTCCGGAATATTTCCCTGCAAACTCCACGATATGTCCAGCCCATCTGAGTTTAATACCAAAAGGTATGCCTTCAACAAGCATTTTCTCCTCCATCGGATAATCATCCCAAAACATTATTTTCCCTAATAATTATTATTTAGTAAATACACCAATACAACTGTTGTTGTATATTATTTATTTTTCGGATGCGTTTCGCCTCTCGTCGAGGTATCTTCAGCGTACAATGTTTTTATTTACATTTTCATTTTGAGGTGTGGTAGCTGGTTGCATGTGACCTCAACCAGCATGCTGTTTGCAATTTTCACATGCGCACTGCTGTAGGTTGAAATGACATGCACAAAACTGTGCTTCAAAGTGGAGTAATAAGAACCTAACTATATCAAACTGTATAATCAAATGCAATAGTGGAAACAGCATGCTGGTTGAGGTCACAGACAACCAACTAACACGCCTCAAAATGAAAATGTAAATAAAAACTTTGTACACTGAAGATACCTCGATGAGAGGTGAAATGCGTCTGAAAAATAAATAATATCCAACAACAGTTGTATTGGCGTATTTACTAAAAAATAATTATTAGTTTGACAAGCAACTGTGGAAGAAATGGCCTACAATAATCACACATTATTTTCCCGTTTGTATACCAAATTATCTGACACTTTTTTAGAACTTTTTCATTCTATATTAACCTACCCTTCTGGATATCCTAATACTGGTGCTTATACAGATGTTCATAATACTTTCGTATGAACACTGCTCTTGGTGATGTGTTTTACAATCAATTATAGATGAAGGTTAGAAATGTGATGTTTGTGTAAGATGCTATTGATAGAATAACTGTAATTACTTCTGACCACAATTTAATTTGATAGATTCCTTTTTACTACTGAGACACCAATTTGTTGCAGCTGGAGTGCGCAGACGAACTGCGCAAGACGGTGCGCGAGCAGGTGGAGCAGGGCCTGCTGAACGGTTACACCGAGCAGTTCCTCGACTTCGATACTATCACACCGTATGGGGTCGGCCTTATGCCAGACTACAACGTCTTTGCCGACTTGGGAGGACACATGTGGTACAACACTTGTGCACAGGTCAGTCTCCTTGAGTATCTTGATGCTAACAACACACTTGATTATCACACTCTGATCAGATATACAGTGTCTTCTGCGTTGAATCCTCCACAATTTATAGCATTAATCATTGTACTTCTTACTCAGTTCCCATTTCATTTCTTAAAAACTTAATGATAGGAGCTTCTCTTCGTAATCTTAAGGCTTCATACTATTGACTCTCAGAGTGGCCCATGTTCGAGTCAAGAAAAAGAGCCAAGTGAAGGAAAAATTATTATCTACTGATCACTTTAGAGATTTAGCAAAGTTATTCTAGCTATGAACTGTTGAATAACTGGTTTATTGGGGTTATAAGACTAAATATCATATAAACAGAAGACATTAATAATGAACCAGATGATAAGGGCCAAGAAATGAGAGATGAGGGTAAGAGAACTTGGTTCTTGGCCATTTCTACATCTACATCTATACTCTGCAAATCACAAATACTGTGGGTGGCAGAGGGTGCTAAGCACCAATCCTAATTGTGTTTATAGTGGATCGGGTAACCATTCCAAATGCAACAAGCTTCTTAACTTAGGTGGAACCGTTTCATTGAAGGGGTGTCATATTAACCTATTAGAATTCATAGCTCTATTAAGTGTCAAGAGATTTTTGAGAAAAGCTAATAAACACTTGTTAGAGATACATAGGGTATGGATATAATGGGGCTTATGGATAACAGGGTATAGGAACAGAAGGTGTTGTAAAACACCCAGACTGTAAGAGTAAATCCAAGAAACAGGTCTCTGTGTCAAGATGCAATAGCATAAACCTCTTCATAACAGCTGTAAGCAGTGCCTTTAAATTACCAACTGACAGTGAAAAATCGAATGAGTACAGGATTTCTGCTTCCTTGGATCCAGGAAATTTTATCCCAAAGATCCACCGACAAATAGTTGATAGTTCAATGCTGTAATGTAATTTTTAAAAGCAATGACATCGAGCATCTTACCTAATGCAATTTTTCCTTTCCACTGGACCACAGGAAGATTGACGTATTTGAGCTATTAAGCTAGAAAAGGCTTCCAGGATATCATGATCTTCAAGGATGACAGACAAAGGTATTTTGAAGCACGTTAAGCCACGAAGGTCGTTTGAAGGAAAGATAACCAGAATCAGACTTACTTTGGTCTCTCTATGTGGTTAAGCTCAGTGAATAAATCTCTGAGGCCTGAAATTGAATCCATCAAATAACAAAATGGATTGACCCTATCAATACTGATATTAATCTAAGAACAGGACAACTAAAAGAGGAACACCATAAAGTGCAGAAATGACTTATAGAATTACTAGAATTGAATATGAATGATTAACATCTTCTCAGCAAACACAATTCCATTAGTAGTGAATGCCGTTGTTCCATCACTCCTCAGGTATGCTTTTATGTTGTGTTTAATTCAAGTGGACAGCCTATGTTAGAGGATTGTGGTGACACAACATTTTTATCTATTAGTGCATGGGAGGTGTCCTACTTATATATGAAGCTTACCCATCAAATAAATTACTATTTAATTTTTCTATGAAAGAATTAATCATCACGCTGTTATTTTGTGAGTGAAAGCTGGCCCGTGATGTCACCATCCTCCGGCCAATAGTCGTTGAGGTGAGTGAGTGAGCTTACGATATGTTTATCGAAACAGTATTTCACTAATTAATGCTAAAGATCACGTTTTACCAAAACATATTTTCAGCTAAAATATTTTAAATATCAATTAAAAATGCTACTGTTTGAGTCTCATTATTATAAGAATTCCCAACTTGCTTAGCTACACTTCACTGTCTCAGATTTACTATCAGTTCTGGCATATTCTGATTCAAATGAATTTTATGTCATACTCGATTTGTTTGTAACCACTTCAAGTAATATATTACATAAAATGAACATAGATAATACTGTGAACTATTTTCTTTGCTATTTCACATTGGCCTCGGTTCTTCAAAAGATTAAGTGTTTAACGAAAGATCCATTTTTACAAATTTTTAAATTATTAATACATAACAAATGTAAATTATGGCAATCCTAAAATCAATGGAGAGAGTACTTTTTGGCAACTGGACCCACTTAACAATTATGAACTGCACACAACTGATTGATATTTGTATAAGAATTGTATCAGTGTTTATAGTGCAATTATATCACCGTGTTAATTATTAATATAGTTGGAGGAATGTATGGCCATAATTAAAAAGACTCACAAGAAAAGATATGACAATTTTTCTTCAATAGAAATAATTTAGGGTCTTGAGAAATAAGTAAGAGATAAGAATACTAGAGATAGTATAAAAGGCATGATATTAATTTATAATGTTTACTATATTTTATAGGGCTCAGTTTTCTTGTGACAAGCTACCCTCTATCTATCGATATCAGCATAAGTCCTTGAAAAAACTCCATATTGGCTATTCTCCTGTGGCTTAATTTAATTATTCTGCTGATGTAATTGTTGAAAAATAATCGAAATATGTAAAACTAAATTCCATACATTATTTTTTTAATTTATTTATGGACTTTACGTTCAATAAAATTTAATACATTCAATGGATTTAACAATATTAGTCTAGTTTACAACAAAATCATTACAGTCATAATCTGTATTTAAATTCAATCAAATAACATGTTACACATATTATGTTCAATGTTCGATGTCACTTTATCTTAAATATTTTTTTTTTGTATTTAATATTCAAAGGTTAATGCTTTGATATTAAAAATATAAACAATTGATGACTTTGAAACACCACTATTGAATAACATAACACCAACACTAAACATAAACAATAATAGCAAATTACACTAAACATTTATGTAGCAAACAAGAAAGACGTCTTCACTGTTCGACTGACAAATTACAAAAAATTAACCTCAGTTCAGAAATCCATTGGATTGTTTGTTGAAAGTTTTGTTTCAGCATTGAGAGTTCTGACAGTGTGAAAAGTGACTGCTTGTTGTTGTAGGTTCGTAGTGGTTTCTGTTTTGTGTTAATAGAGAAGAAGAAATGCCTTGTACATGTGTAAATAACCAAAAATCTTTTTGTTATTTCTGTGGAGAATTAACTCTCAAATCACAAAAACGAAAATTTACCCCTCTTGTGGTGAAGTGCTATGAACTTTATTTCGGGTGTAAAGTTGGCGATCAAGACAAAAAATTGGTACCTCACATCTGTTGTTTGGTATGTGTCACACTCCTGACAGGCTGGTTGAAGGGATCACGTCACATGCCCTTTGCTGATCCGATGATATGGAGGGAACCAACGGATTACTCAACAGACTCTTATTTCTGTCTGACAAAAATAGCAGGAATTACCTCAAAAACAAAGAAAATTGTGCAATATCCTAATTTATCATCTGCTTAAAGGCCTGTATGTCACAGTGAAGAATTACTGGTACCAGTGCCTCCTGAGACAATGACTTTTTTTTAAAATTGATTTACGTCTCTCAACAACGAGGTCTTTAGAGACGGGAAAGGATGGGGGGCAAGGAATGGGAAGGAATTCGGCCATGGCCATTTGAAGGAAGCATCCCGGCATTTGCCTGGAGTGATTTGGGAAACCATGGAAAACCCAAATCTGGATGCCCGGACGGGGATTCGAATCGGCGTCCTCCCGAATGCGAGCCGAGAACGCTAACCGTTACACCGCCACGCTCGGTACAATGACTTTGAGTGAAGATGAAGACAGTGGTGAAGATGCAGAAGACACTGAACGAAATGTTAATGTCGACTCTACATTTCAAGCCCCCTGTGAATCAAATCAGCCACACATTTTGTCTTAAGTGGATATCAGTGATCTTGTCCGTGATTTAAATTTGTCAAAGCAATAGGCTGAGCTTGTAACTTCGCGACTGAAAGGATCGAATCTTCTTTCTCGCAATACGAAAGTGACTTTTTTCTTGACTGCCATGCTGATTTTTCCAAATATTTCTCCAAGAGTGGTGACATAGTTTTTGGTAAAGATATCGAATCAGTTATGTTGGGAAAACGTGGCCTGCTCGGAATGAGCTACTGCCTGGACAGAAGAATGTGGTAAACACTCGACTTGTTGACCCCAAAAATGTATATCTACCTACGCTGCACATTAAATTGGGTCTAGTCAAAAACTTTGTGAAAGCCATGGATAAAACATCTCAAGGATTCATTTACTTGCAAGAGAAGGTCCGAAAGATCAGTGAAGCAAAAATAAAGGAAGGAATATTAATAGGACCACAAATTAGAGAACTAATGGATGATGATAATTTCCTTGATGTCTTGAGTGATGTTGAAAAAGCAGCGTGGCTGTTTTTCACAAATGTCTGCAAGAATTTTTTAAGCAATAATAGGCAGAGAACTATCACAATATTGTACGTGCATTATTGAGATCATACCATCGTATGGGATTCAACATGTCATTCAAGCTGCATTTCTTGAGTGATCATTTGGACTTCTTCCCGGATAACCTTGGTGCCGGTTTTAACCTGAAATATTGTATTTTTTGTGTTTGTTGTTGTTTTGTGTTGCTGCTGCCCTCCTCCTTTCATCTTTGGTGAATGTTGGGTGTATTTTATCTGTCCTTTCCATATAAATATTATACCTAAATGGTTTTGACAATTTTGTAGATACTTAATAGCGTGCAAAGAATGGCTGCTAGATTTGTCTCTGGAAATTACCACAGAACACAGTCAGTAACCAATATGATAAAGGAGCTGGAATGGGATTCATTGGAAGATAGGTGGTTGGTGAAGAGATCCATGGTAGTGTACAAGGCATATGTTGGTGATGAAGCATGGAAAAATACTGGTGTAAGAATTATGAGTGGTGCATGGAAGGGAAAAGATGACCATAACCACAGGCATAAGGGTGTGGGAAGATTTTCTTTTTTAGGTGAGAGGGTCACAGATTCAAATAAGTTACAATGGGAAGTGGCGCATATTTTACAAAAAACTTGAAATTTGTAGAGGGCAAAAGTATGTGGGTACAAGAAAAGAGAAAAATTGGTGTGTAGGGAAATTGCCACTGGAGTGTGCATTCCATCACAATTGAATTAAATTAACAGCTCAGACATTTAAGAAACTGCAGAAAAATTGCCTATAACAACATTTCATTTAACTATATTCTGTTCACTAATTTTAATTTAATTGCACCACTACAGGTCCTTGTTTCCACCTGCACTGTTGCAGGACAGGACTTGTGTTCTTGACATCCCTTGTACTGTCCTCCATCCTTCCTAAAGTCAGTGACTTCGTTTTGCAGTTTTGTTGTGAAGGGGTGGAGTGTATGGTTGTGAATGGTACTTCATTGTATTTGCAGTTCATTGTCTTTGAATTATGTTTTGTCTCAACCCTAATTATCATGGTGCTCAGTTATTGCGGGAAAGGGGAGAGGGTACTGGAGGGGCACGAGTTCAGACTACATTGTTGACTGGTACACTGTCAGAACTGGTGACATCGTCGTGTGGGTAGCAATCTTCTATTAATCTTGGTCTCTCCTGTTGTTTGCCAGGGGACATTGAAGGGACAACGATATTCTGAGAGATTCTATAGTTCCTAGTGCTTCCAGAACATGTATGAGACCAGCCGGGATGATGGCTTCAGCCATCACTGGGTTCAGCTTGTGAAATAGCAGTTGCACTAACTTTTGCATGACCTTCCATAAGACATCATTAGATGTCTCTATAACACAATGCTAGACTATAATGTCACATGTATTCATATTAGGCACTGTGCAATGTGATCTTGAAGGTTCTTATAACCTGCTGAAATAAACAACTCATTGACTTGACATACTAATCAGTCATTGGTATTACTGTTCCTATTATGTGTGCCAAGTTTGATTCCATGCTAAGGTACCCTTTTGGATGCAACTTTTTTATGCCAAGCAACATATTTTCAGAAAATTCATGTTATTCGTGAAAATTAAACATGTAGTTCTTCTGGCTCTCCTGCTTTCATCTTGGTGACGCTATATTTCCTAGCATTACTTATTTTAATTGCTTATTGGCACTCTCATTGACAGCATTATCCAGTCATTAATATTTTATCAGATTTTAATTTTCTGCTTCATCTCAAGGTAAGATAGCATACCTCATTAAGTCAGACTTAAGCTTGTGAGGTTTGAAAAATCCATTAAAAAGTTTAATGGTCACAGCAGAATATAAATTCCCTGCTCCTCAAACAGGTTTTTTTACTTCCTTAGATTTTAGGTCAATTGATCTGCTTTCAAACTTTGGAAATCCTGTCAAGATCTGTTAGGTAGTTTCTATATAGTTCCCAAAAAATATTTTTTTGGGGACCTCTAAATAGTAAATTCTAAACATTCTTAAAAATGAATGTTTTAGAATGAACGATTTATAGCATGCTTGAATATTAGTAAATAACAACATAATGCATAATGTCAGGGTATAAATTCCTTCTTAACATCAGTGGGTTTTTTTTAATACCAAAGGGGAACATTTGATGCCCTAGTTAAGAATGCAATCTAATGTTTAACAGGGGTCGCAGCATGGAGGTCCAAATTACCTATTGAAACAAGAAGACAAGTTAGGATCATGGAACATTTATGGTAACGATCCTCGAGCACATCAAGGTAGGTTAACACTGATATCACAATTTATGGTAAGTTACTAATTTTACCATTAGTTCAGTCAAAAGTAAGTGTGAGTTCATTTCCAAAAAATTTCTGTAACCACTTCTTAGTGTTTTTAATTCTAAACATTAAATTAATTTAATCATTATGAATTGTTCTTGCTGATATTAGTTTTCAGAAATACCAAAAAACTTATCTACATTTCCCTAGTTATATAAAGTTTGCTGTAAAAATGTATAACAGATGTACAGATGTTAAAGTATTCAAAGTAGACCATCACTAACATGAGCTGATTGTTTATTTGTTGTTTTCAGGTTCACCATTTATGATGCGGCACCAGATGCTTGGCAGCAATCAGTACCCCATGCCTCAAAATGGATCATCAGCAGGGCAACTGCAAAGCATTGGAAGAATGGGGGGGATGCAACAATCCTCATATTCTGGAATGTTTCAGCAATCTGTTCAAAAACAGGACATGTGTGTAAGTATGGCCACGTGGCTTAAATTGAAAGTGATATATATTCAAACAACTATTTTTAAAGATAATTTGAATGTGCTGAGAGGTCAATTACAGAAAACACTAAAACAATAAATGTAGATACGAAATCATCATTATCGTTGAGGGCCATCTCCAGTTACCCGGGTGAGGTTTACGAGCCTTCTTGTGTTTCTGTCTTGGTTGTTATGGACGATCGTCTTCTACTGTCTCCTATCCAGAAAAGTTTCTCTGTCCATAATATATTCCAAGTTCCAGCCTCTTCTCTCTATGTCCTCCTTCAGTTGGTCTGTCCATCTTCTTCTTGGTCTTCCCACTGGTCTTTTTTTGCCCACTATCCTTTTTTCCAAATAAGTTTTTGATAGAGATGACTTTCAAATTTTTTATTAAATGAAAAAGCAAAATTTGATGGATGATAAGGTTATTCCATCAATCTATTCTGCAAATCTTCTATCCCTTCCGATCAAGGTGGATCAGTGAACAATAGCATTAGGATGAATCTGGATTTGTGTCACAATCCAACCATTCAGTTTTCAATGTATCATCGTTTCCAAAAACGTTTCAGGTGAATGGCAGTATTGTCTCTTCATAAAGACCACTTGCCAATTTTCTTCACATCCCTTGTTGTCAGTCCTGTGCTAGTTCTGATAACCTTAATATAAATGAACACTAAAACAATATTATAAATCAACAACAACATTTAAAGAAGCAAATTATTGGTTACTACACATCCCCCTTTATATTATTTTCTTCCAACTTCCTAAAAAGAATGGAGTAACTATCATCCATTATTATTTTATAATTTTAATACAGCATACATCAATATACTGATCATGTGGAGGCATTTGTTCGTTTTTTTTTTAAATTCAACAGCATAAATTTTCTCTAAAGTTGCAGTTGAATCGCTAAATGCAGAAAGGGAACATGTCCAGTTTGATAAATTTCAGGGACATGACAAAAAAACTGTATTACGTTCGTACGGTAGACTACTCAGTATTACATTTTGTGTTTGTTTGGGATGAGAAGCATATTATTTAAATGTTTTTAAGTGACTTTCTGCAGAGAACGAAAGGGCTAAGTTGAAAGATGCCTTTTCCGGAAAAAAAAGTTTTTGTTACGAAATGGACATGTTCCCTTTCTGCAATTAGCGATTCAGTTGCTTTGCAGGTTTTAGCATTGCATCACTGTTACTAATGCTGTCAGCATTTCAGAATGAACCTTGACTCTTCCTTAGGGCTACTTCAGTTTAATATATCAGTTCTTTCATCTGATATCATAGATTTTCCCGGCAAATCTGATGCTTGAAGATCTCTCGGGCATGCAGCCGGATCAATTGATCGCGGATGAACGAATTTTCGACGGCATAATGTGCCATCATTTTCAGGTTGCGTCTGCTGCCCAGCGCGAGGAGCGCAGTCCAGGACACGACTGCTGGGCCGGTCCAGCCATGTTGGTATTTATACCCTCCGACCCATCCCCTCCACTCTTGCCGTGGTGCTCCGATAGCGGTGGTGGGGGTGGTACGCTCCAACACGTCAAGCAGTGACCATCAGTCTGTATGCCACCTCCGTCGCACACTGTGTCTTGGCTCTGGTGTTTGTGGAGCTGCTTCAGTGCTGGGTTCCAAGCTTGGCTTAGTTGAAACTCATTATCTTTGTTTAAGAGGTTACTCCGCAGCCGGATCTCAATGGCTTCATTGTATACACAGTCCCAAAAGTGAGATGTGTTTCTCAGAACTTTGGTGTCCTCATATTTAATAGTGTACCATGTCTCTAAACAATGTTCAGCAATTGCTGATTTTGATGGCTGCTGTAGATCGGTGTGACATTTATGTTCTCTGCACTGTTCTTCGATCATGTGAATGGCCTGCCCGGCATATGCTTTTCCGCACTCACATGGTATGTGATATTCTCCAGGTTTCCTAAGTCCCAGATCATTTTTAACGGAACTAAGTAGTTCTTTAATCTTGGCTGGCGGGCGGTAAACGCATTTGTTGTTTTGTCGGCTTAGAATTCTGCCAGTCTTACTCAATACATTGCCTGCATACGGATGAAGACTGTGGCTTTTGGCTTGTCCTCCTCGTCAGTTGGTTTTTGAGTGGTCTTCCACCTGCATGTGTACCTAATTTGGCGGTTGTCATAGCCATTACTCTGGAACACATTCTTGAGGCGTGTTAGTTCAGTAGAAATCACTCGTGCTCTATGGACCGGTGTATTTAGCACTTCTTGACTCTGTGATGGGTGGTGGCAGCTGGTGGCATGTAAATATTGATCCGTATGAGTAGGCTTATGGTAAACACTGTGCCCTAATGTGCCATCCAGTCTTCTCTTTACCAGCAAATCCAAAAAGGGTAGTTGGCCATTCTGTTCCACCTCCATGTTGAATTGTATCTGGTTGTGGATGGAATTCAGCTGTTGCTGAAAAGATTGAAGTTCTTCTTTTCCATGTGGCCAAACAACAAACATGTCATCCACATATCTATAGAAAACTGTTGGTTTTAACTGTGCCGATTCCAGTGCTTCATCCTTTTTTTTTTTTTTAATCAAGACTTCAAGCATATCTGATGAAAAGTAAAAAAGTAATTATAAACATTTAGTTTTAGCAAGCAATGTAAATATATTCTAGGTATGTTTATACTTTAAGCTCCTGTTATTTTTTTTTTTTTTTTAAATTGAGGTTCAACAAAAATATTCTGGATTTATGTACACTTAGTGCCAGTTATAGGTGAACCAGTAAAAGGAAAAAGAAATTATAGTGTTTTGTTTTTGAGACTCTTATTGGAAATTCGGTATTATGGTTTTATTTGAGTGTAAAATGTTATTTTCAGAAAATTTGTGCCATTCATAAAAATTAAATATGTGTTTTTTGTTAACATTTCAATCGAATAATATTTTCATCTCCATCTTTAGGCGAGGCAATGTGATGATATATACTAAATTTCAAAATTTGAAAACCATGTAAAAATCTTTACATTACATTAGTTTACTAAAATTAAGAAACTTCAATGTCCAAAACAGATTTTCATATCCTGATCTATCCCCTGGTGTACCTAAGATTTCAAGCCTAACTCTAAACTTTTAAGTTGTGAAAATCCTTACAAAATCTGTTTAAATACTTTGTGTGGTATGTCAGAACAAAAAGACAACAATTCTTAAATTACTTTTTCCCAAATAATTTTGAATAATTGATCACAGTTTTACAGTATTATACACTGGTGTGCAAAATTTAAGGATGATATAGATAAAGTAACATAACATACTAATTTCTGGGTAGAAATTAATGAAAGTGCAGTAGCATATTGCCAGATGTCTCCCAAACGTGCGCAGAATGTTGGACGTTACATGGCATGAGGTCGGCATGACTGTAGCGCCAAATGTATGAGGTCCCATAGCACAGGACATTTGAAAGAATGGGACAAGACACTGTGTGTCAATCAGTGAGCTATTCTGGTACACTGTTACAGTGTTCTTCTTTACATCGTGTAAAGAAGAACACTGTAACAGGGACAGTGTTTGGATGACTTAAAAAAGGGGAAGAATGATCGGGAAATTGGAAGACGAACGAAGTGCGACGATAGTAGTCCAGGATTGTTTCACGTCCATGGGTAGCATTCCAAATCAAAGGCATTGTTGTTGGGAGGGAAGGAGATGGTAAACCACAGCCAACTACTGCAGTGGATGTGCACTACATTGTGCAGCAAGCAAGAAGGGACCCATGCTAAACAGCAGGTGGAATTGTAATCAAATTTAACAGGACTGCAAGGCATGCAATATCCCACTCCATAGTGGAACGGTGATTGCATGGGGTTGGTCTGTTTGGCCAACAACCTTTATGTTGTGTTCCGTTGACACCCACACATTGGTAATGGTGCTGAGAACATCAAGTATGGACCAATGAGGATTGCGGTCATGTACTCTTCTCAGAGGAGAGCAGATTCAGTCTGAGTAGTGATTCTAGGTGTAACTACATTGGTAAGAGGTGGGAACATGCAATATTCCCAGGTAAATTGTCGAAGAAAATCGTTTTGGTGGTCCAAGCATTATGGTGTAAGAAGCATAATGTTGGATAGGCATACTGACCTCCAAATATTTCAACAGTCAGCATTATTGCAGCACTCTTCTCCTTCCCCATGTATGTCTTTTTGAGAGTACATTCAGCTCAGACTTCATTTTTATGGATGAAAACACACGTCTGCATCGGATGCTCAGATGGATCAGGTCTCGGAACAAAAGGATATTTGATGAATGGACTGGCCTGCCCGTTCACCCAACTTAAATCCCATCAAGCATGTGGCATGTGTTGAGGAGATGTATTGCAGCATTTTCACATGTGCCAACGACTATCCAGCAGTTGTTAACTATGCTGGTGGAGGAATGGAACGCCCTACCACAATAACTCGTTACCAACCTTGTGGCCCGCATGGAAGCACGTTGCAGAACATTGCTGTCTGTAGTGATCACAACCTTTTAAGGGACCATGTCCCTCCTTATAGTATGTCCAGGGAACCATCATGAGTCCCCTTGACTTCAGCGTATTGTCTCTATGTAAAAGAGTCATTTCTGTGCATCTGATCACATATTTATCTCAATTGCCTACTGTATCATACTGTAGTGCTATCAATTTGCTGTACAAGTCTCGGTGTTCTATGTTACTTGGCAGTAACACAGCATGTGAATGTTATTTTCGTCCTTTTGCATACCAGTATTGGTTATTGAGGTTTTGAACCGTAAATTTTAACAACAGTAACTAACCACTAAGAAAACGTAAACTTACTGATTGTTACTGTTGACCTGTTTATAAGCTTTTACTAGCCATCTTTTATTTCTTAATTCTCATTAAACTTTGAAATACTATATAACCATAAGCAATTTGTCCTTTCACACTTTCAAAATTTTTGTCAATGAATAAAAGTACTCAGACAGGTAGGTAATCTTTAATATGATATAATGCCCTAGTCACAGCACTATCAACAGAAAATATGGTCTCAGTAAATATAGAAACAGTAACAATTTTTATTCATAATTTTGCAGATCTCAGAGATGATTTAATTTCAGGTTAGTGAAACAGAGAGAAAAAAGTGTTATCACTGGCTGACAGTATATGAGGAGTGTGGAGTTTTCAGATCAGCTGGAATCATGAATTTGAACAGTTTCTTAAATAAGGATGTTAATGCTTATTAATGATGTTCCTTAGAATAAGTTTCTTCTTCCCTTTTCTATGTAGACAATTTAAGATGAAAATGTATTCACTTTATGTCAAAATTGTCAAAAAGAAAACTTCTCTTTTACCAGATATGCAAATGCAGTTTTTTCTCCATTAGCTGTTTTAGTTAGTCAGAAAGGCTTCACCACATTTTTCTTAATCTGAAATCATTTTGTTTATATAATTGTATGACATATCTGACATATGGGAATATTATGTATATTTTTATTACTTGATGCTCAAATGTCATAACTAGTACATGAAGACATAATGAATTCATTATGTTATTCTATTTAAATCATCTTCAAACAGTACCTATACCATGAACATATGTAGCAAGAAGTTCAGTAAGTAGAAAGGGTACTTGTCGTAGGATGGTTTGAAAACTGATGAGTTTCAATCATTGCTCTCCCCAAATTCTCCCCCTCTCTTTTTTCCTCCCATGCTTGGTGAGCCTGTCATAAGCATATACATAATACTGAAAGTCAGTAATTCAAGTTGCAGTTGTAGTGTGAGTTTTGAAATTAAATATTAAGCTAATGGCCCCTTTACAGGACTAGTAGAGATCTATTGGCTAAGTTTTGCAAAGGTAGAGTTCTGTATTAATTTTCTGCATCGTTAGCTCTGTTGTGGAGGTAATATTGTCAGCGTTTTGCTTCAACCATTCTTTACCTCCCCACAAATTTTCCTTCATCCTTGGTACTCTTTGGAAAGTCGCCCAGGGGAGTTGAAAACTTTTCAAACCACATTTGTGACATTCATATAACAAGTTAAATTACTTTTTTCTATTATTATAAAGAAACAGTAGAAGAAACTGCTTTTGCTATGTATGAATTCAAAGATTTTATAGAGAAAATAAACAAATCACCAGGAGAGCTGCAATTATATATATATATATATTAGACATTGGGATAGGAGAAAAACCACCGCTTACCAAAGATGAGGGCTCCAGCGGCGTCAAAACACGAAAAAACACACAAACATAATACAAATTTTCGAGCTTAGCTCTTCATCAGGTTGTAGGATGAGTTGGTTGCTAGCTTCCGCGGGGCAACCACCTCATCCTACAACCTGATGAAGAGCTAAGCTCGAAAATTTGTATTATGTTTGTGTTTGTGTGTTTTTTCGTGTTTTGACGCCGCTGGAGCCCTCATCTTTGGTAAGCGGTGGTTTTTCTCCTATCCCAATGTCTAATATATCCGCTCTCAGCGCCTTTGTTTCTAAACAATCTATATATATATATAGTAAAACTACAAGTTCTTATATTTCTGATATTTTATTTTTCACTTATAGTTTTTCAAAATTTGTTTTTTTATATATGTATCCTCACCCAGTTATTATGTTGATCTACCACTTTCAATGATAATATTCCATCAATAGTATATCAATTATCGATCCAATATTTGAGCTTCCCCCCTCCCCCAAACTACCATCCATTCGGCAGTCTCTGTGTACACATCTGACTCCACCTGGAGTCTCACTTCTGCACGTATAAGGCTGCAAGCCAAAATATTGTGCTTCTCTTGTGTTCTTCGTCCCAGCCTCCTCCATCTGTGGTAAGGGTTGGGTCATATTTCCCTATCCATCCTTAGTTTTATTGCCTTAAAGCATTTTCCTGCTCATTGTTATTATAGATATATATATACTACTTCTGGTGACCCATAATCATAATATTTACACTGCTCGTCTTAAATCATTGTTTATGGCTAATGACTGGACACTGTAACAGTTCATCATCCACTATGGTATCCACATAAGTCTTACTATGTGTCTATATATACTCTAGCATGATTTTTTGTTAAATGTAAAAACCCATTCTTATAACACTTAGAGAGATGACACAATGAGAGGGAGCACCACACTGGTCAATGGCAGCCAGCAGAAACAACAACAATCAACTTCAAAGCAGAACTCCAAGAGGCAGCAAGTTTCAGAGACAACTGCAGCTGTAACAACTGGCACCACGTCTAACACCACAAGCACTGCATCTTCTGTGCCAGTTAATACAAAGCCACTGCCTGCTTTTGAACAAGCATTTGGATCAACTGAGATTGGGCGATTTTCACATGAAGGCTTCTTTAGTAGCCTGCAACAGCAGCAACAGCAACAACAGCAACTACAGCACCAACAACAGCAATTACAGCACCAACAACAGCAACAGTTGCAGCAGTTTCAGCAGCAGCAACAACAACAACAACAGGTCAGTCAGCAGATAGAATGGCCTCTGCTGGAATCTCCTATATCAAACTTATTCCTTAATGATTTCAACTGCCCAACCATTAACTACAGCCAATATATGCTCAATGGCAGCTCCTATTAGATACTTGCAAAGCATTATAAATTGCTGCCATTAGTGACAAAGTAGTTGAAGAGATCCTGGTTAAGATGAATCAAGGGTAACAGGTTGAATATTTTACAGTTTTATAACTATGATAATTACAAACCTTAAGTAAGGAGTCTGAACTGTATAAATAGCAGTCTCACGATATTGATTATAAATTCTTAATTTTTATTCTAACGTCAATCAATTTGCTAGACAAAATCACTGGATAAGTATCATTTGTTAATATCCAGATCCTGTTAACTTGTTGGCTGATTTAAATATAATTTTTAAGATTGTAGAATTTACCTTTTTATACAAATCAGTTAAATTGGTTAGAACACATTGAATGCTTATTTAATTCTGGTGTTTTTTGTTCTGTTGTGTATTGTATTTGGTAAACTCATATTTTTTTAAAAAAAAAATCATGATATTAATCAATGTTTATTGCTTCTTTTATGTAAGTCATAAAACATAAAATTTTAATGAGATTTATTTCTGAACATAGAAACTAATCTCTGAAAGGCCATGATCAATCATTGGTTTCATTACATAGCAATTCCTAAATATTATTTAACAACATTTGCAAACTGTTAGCCTTTACTAACTCTATATTTTTGCCCCAAAGATCGTAAAAATCTTCTAATTTCTAAACATTTGCAAATTATTAGCCTTTAGCAACTTTGTATTTTTTCCCCAAAATTGTATCGGTTATATTATTTTTAACAATGGCAGTAATATTTTTTAGTTATTTTCAGAATCATTAAATTCTTTCACTTTGTGTTCTGAAGTCGGTTATCAGTGCTAACAGAGAATCCAGAAACTTCATGAAATGAGAAGAAGATTTTGGCATCAACATATATTAAATGTGGAATACAAAACACAAACATAAAAATAACTGCAGCAGATAATTTGAGTAAAATATTTTACCTTTAAACAATCAAAGAATAGTACCTGGTAAATGTGAATATTTTTATTAATAATAATAATATGCATTCTGATTTCACAAAGATCTCGTTTAAGAACTTTTGTTTTCTTTATCCTGAATGGTCAAACGCTTTTGACTCAATTAATTATGCAAAATAGTATGTTTACAAGGGCACTAAGGATCCAATACTTCACCAAAAGAAGAAGTTGGAAACTTATTTTGAAATATCACCTTTGTATGACACACTTCCTCAACGGGAAGCTCAAGAACAGTTTATATGATGATTTTATTTATGGGTTATATCCATACTGTGTAATGTTCAGTTTTATACATGCAGAGTTGAATGAGTCATGGTAATAGCTTTAAAATAAATCTGAAATTTTGTTCAGTAAATAAGAAAGAAAATACCACTTCACTCCGTAACTCCAGCAGATGCTTAATCTAAAAATTTAAATAAATAATGGGGTTCAAATATTATTGAACAATAACTGATTTACAGAACACTAAGAACACAGTTCTAAAAACTGAAATTAACTTTATTTCAAGTACCGTATTTAAATGTAAATAAAAAATTCTTAACATATGACATTTCTATACCACGAGTAAGACCAATAACTTTCTTGCTTTCTGTAAATCATGGAAACGAACATTTTAGTTTTGTAGTTATTTAAAAGGTTCATCACATATTGTATCATGTTTCACAAAAGCAATCTTTTTTTTTGTGGTAATATAAGAAGATGAAGGCACATTTTACAACAAAAAAAACTGTACTGAAACAAATGTCTCATGTAATTGTGTGTATAATATCAAATATTAAAAATAGTTTTCTAAATTAAAGCTCAAAACTTGTTGCATAACTGTTATCAAGAGGATAGAACGATTTTGACTTTTCAATATAAAACTGTTGCTGTAACATACTTTGCTTGAAAAATATTGTAATAGGCATGAGCTTTGTGCAAAAATTAAAATTTAAACTTATTTCAATTTGATTTGAAATTATAATATGATTGAAGCAAAGATATTAATAACATTGTAATGATACCCAGTATGTAAACTAAGTTAAAAATTCTTACTATAAAATTCATACAAAACTCATGGCAGAGAGACAAGGACAGACAAAAAATATTTCTGAGAGTACAACGTTAAATTTTTCAGTTCTGTGATTAAAATCAGAGAAATAAAGAAGTTCAGGGAGAACCTGAAATATTGCCCTTTCTTCAGTTATAGACTGTCAGCATCCTATTCTTAAATGTGATAAGCAGTTGTGTTCTGTTCCTGAAAGTCCTAATTTATTTTATTAACTTCTTCAAACTTTTACCTATTCTCTTTATGATAGCTCTCACTATTGAAGGATATGTTGTAGCTGATGATGAGATTTTGTCCTGTCCTATCTAAATACAAATTTCGTCCTTATCTGCAGGAGGTGTAGTCTTTTACTCAGAATGGCATGCACAAAAATCAGTTAAAAGAATTAAAATAAATGTTTCTGCAGTCTCTTGACAGTATTAGCAATTTGATTTTTTCACACTAAAAAGAGCATATAGTTTCTCTCATTTGAGTTCTGTGAATTTATTTCATATCTTTTTCTTAAAGAAAAAGTTGAAGCAACAGGTTTGAGGACACCTTCTGGTGTTATAAAATTACATAATAATTCAATTATAAACATTTTTGAATGGATTTTTTTGGGAGAATATGTCTTACCATATGGAGAAAATTGTGCCTTCTAGAAAAGGACCCAAAATAAACTTTTCTTGATTCTAAAACACTGCATGACTCCAGTCAGTAAAAATTACTGTTTTGTCCCTCTAACATATCTATTCAAATCATGATAATCATGGAATTTCATACCCTAGTTCAATTTTGGAATGGAACTTTTTGGTTATACAGAGACTAGCCCTACTCATTAAAGATATAGTTTGGGGACCAATGACTCAAAAGATGCAAAGGAGTTAGCTTCTCTGAGTGTATCACAACATGCTGTGTTACTTTACTGACTCCGTAGTTCTAAGATAAAATAACTTCTTTTAGTAAATTTCTGTATCTTGTAAATGAGAAAGTGTGTTTCACTGAATAGGTAACAATGTAGAGTTGTTGACTTTTATTGTGAGAATCCTAAAATACACTGAGTTGGGTACTCTTTTGATGACTAGTTTTAATGTTAAATTAAATGGCCTTGATGTCAGATTTCCAAAGATATTTATCAATAACTGTGTTGAATATGAGAAATGGACAGAAAGTGATAGTGAAAAGGCAGCATCCTAATTTGATGTTACAGCCCAAGCATCACTGTGTTTCTCCTTGTAGACTGTGAAGTTACTATTAAGATGTAAGAATCTAAGAACATCAAAGTTCTATATAGTAAAATGATTTGAATCATAATTTTTTCCTCATACCTGTGTGACTTACAGAATATTGTAGAATATAAGCTTACAACAATGTAAAGACTATTTTAAATACATTCCAAGTATTTCTACTTTCATTCTGCCAACTTTTCAAATCTTTTCTTTGATAATATCAATAATTTTTATTTTGATATTAGGATTGCCATATCAGATTAACTATGTAAATTTTAACAAGACTAAATTTTTCTTCAAAAAATAGATATGATAAAAATATAACTAATTCTGTGTAACAAATTTGGGTATTTGGTGTTTGAAGATTGAGTTGCAGTGTTTATATAGGTTTTGTTATAGCTTCAGTTTTAGAGTAAAATAGTAAGGGCCTAGCTGCATCAGTGATGATCCTTTTTACTTTTAATTGAGTCATTTAACAACCTTATTGCATGAAATCAGTCTAGTATGAAAATCATGTGAGTAAGTTGTGGTAAATATCATGAACAGTGAACATTCAAATACTGGCAGAGTGGTAATATTCTAAGTAGACACATTATGGTGCATTTCATTTGAACTGATCCAGAAACTTTTAGTGGAAAGGGTATTTTGATGCAACCTAACTGATTTAGGGGTGGTAACACTGTAAATACAATATTTTACTCTAAGCTGTTAATTCATAACCAAAAGTCTGATGGATCTTTATGTTTGGTTGAAGGTCAGGTTACCAGCTGTCAAGTGTCTTGCAGATTTGAATTTTACTTGGCTTGAGGTACTTTGGTTGGAAGAATTCAGAAAAAAATATTTCTGATTCTTTTATACACTATTAATCTGGAGGTATCTCAACAATAATATTTACATAAATGCAACATTGATTGTAAAATCACTGGCTTTCCAGACTTTTTTATTAGCATGAAAATTTTCACACTCCATTACATCAGAACTCATAACTATAACTTGTAAAGAACACACCACATGGTCTACCAGTGCATTTATTTTGCCATTCATTATAAATCTAATACTACTGATTTGTGATCACATGAGGCAATTATTTTGTGTTTATTCTCCATCGTTTGAATGATTTTTGTATTTCTAAATTTTTTGACAATTAATGTAATACTGTTCACCGAATGAGCAACAAAAAGGCAGATCATCCATTAATCAGCGTTATTTTCTCTCTTTTTTTTTAAAGAATTATATTTGTTACAATTTTTTTTTGGGGGGGAGGGGGAGCAGACATGTTACTTATTAACCAGTATATTTTATGCAAATGCAATCATAGGAGCATTTCAACAAATCTAAATAATTGCTATAACCTCTGTCTAAGGCAGATGTATCCCATAATATTTATTTTATCATTCCTTTACTTATATCTATATCACATTGATTTGATCATTGCGTTGGATACTTGAGTACCTATTGGGTTCTACTTATTTTCTCCCATACAGAGATTTGTCTATTTCCTAAGATAAAAGCAAACCATTTGCAATGCCATGGATTTTTTTTAAAATCATATTTAAGCATATATTTATAATACATCGTCCACATTTTAAGAGACTCATTGATTTTCTGAGCTCATGAACAACAAACACATCAGATTATTCAGAATATTGCTGGAACTTATTTTTTTATTTATGTTACTAAAAATCATAAATGGTTAAATTTAAAAGGTACTATTATGACTTCTCAAATTGATTAATTATGTAAGAAATGCAGAGTGTATTAGCAACTTTATGATATAGAAAATATACTTTATTTACATTCTTTCAGCAATTTAGCATATTATGTCCATTGCCATTTACTGAACAGCTGTATTAGAGATAGTATGAATTGCTGATTAATTCTCTATTGCATTTGAAAACTTTCCTCAGTCATCAATACTTATGAACATTTTTTTTAACATAAAAATTTCCTTTCTTAAGACATATATTCTACAGTCATTTGCAGATTCGCATGTGCAGTTTAAAAGTATGAACTCACATATGAATAGGTCTAATATATTTAGCTGTGACATACAGTGTCTGTAGTGATTAGTGTAATTTTTAATTTTAAGCAATTCACATTGTAACTATCTTCTCTTTACATAATCTCTCACTAATGTGTGTGTCAACTCATTGACATCAGTGAAAAACTTTTCCCCAGAGCATTATACATTTTTAGCACCACTCTCTGATTTCCTCAAAAGAAAGTGATGCTGACAAAAAGTGTCAGAAAGGATGTGTGTAGTCCAAAACTTGGAGTGCCTTATTTATTGGAGAATTACATGTTTTTGAGGACTAGAAAAATAGCTTACTTTAAAATCTGTTTTAAAATGATAATGCAGAGAGCTTTAAAGGTTAAATATGATATCAATAAAATATATTGCTGGAGCAAACTACTCTTTGGTTAAAGATTTACAGTGAAATGGAAATGGACAAAGAAAAGAAAATATACCTAGATAGTGTGTGTTAGTTCCCTTGTAGAAAAAAAAAATGTTGATAATGTAAATCTATGAAAAGGTTAATATTAATCATTTTTAATATAATTAATGAAGTAAAACAGTGAAGGTGCTGTGTTCATAGCTATTGCATGATACAGAAATCCGTGTTATGGAGATCTATTCATCAAATAGTTTTCTGGTTCATTTTGAAGATAAACTGCTACTGATGTAGAAACTTGCCTTTTGGCAATTATTTCATTCCACAATATGTGCTTCCTATTATTAATACAATTATAATCATCTTTATCTTAGTGAATCACTGATTGTAATAAAATACAGGCATTGATTTTTTGCCACCTCTTATTGCTTCAGGCAAATGTTATGTACATGGTACAAACAGGCTTCCTAAATTTTAATGGTGACATCAAGCTGAGATGCCATTTAGTCAGATTAATAATAATTAAACTGTGACATGGTAACTATCGTGTCAAAACAAAGCTAGAAGATACTATAGTTGATGGACAGGTTTGACACATTGCTACTGATATATTCTGCAAATTAAATGAATTATCTTGTACAATTTTTTTTTTTGGCTTATCCACAAATCTGACCATTTCTAAAAAAGAAAACTGCATAAATCACAGACACAAAAAATCTTACTTGCTCATTAAAGGAATCTGAAAGTAGAAATTTGTTTGGAAAATATCAGTGGCAATTAATACCTTTCCTGTCTTGACAACTGTTAGTGGTATGACAATTTTCCATTAAACACTTGTTGATATTTGATCACAATAATAGGAACAGTGTTAATTGCAATTGAAATGTACACTGAACTGAATTATGTGTTGTTGTATGTTAATATTTGAAGTTTTTGAAACTTATTTAAGAAACAAGATGCTATCTAGAAATTAGCTATAGCTCTTCCAATACATTAACTGTGTTATTAGTATAGTATTGTCCTATGTATTGTATGCAGTTGTTTTGCTGTTCAGAGAAAAGGAATCCTATGTATTGTAAATTATATCCTGCTTTAAAACTAATGACAATATTAGTCTTGATTTTAGAAACTTCAAATGACAAGTAATTAAACAGTAAATTTTGAAAATGTGTTCCCCAACCTGTATTTAACAATTTACTGTTACGATTTAAACCAACTCAAGGTTCATGTTTTGCATCAATTGTGGAATGTCCTGAATTGTTAGCTTAAGCTATTGATCTTGACTCCTGTATTCTGACTTTAATTTTTGCTACATGACAAGTTTGATTATTTTATTCTAATGAACACTTAGTTAATTCATCTTTATTGCTTGCTGAAAGCTGGGAATAGTTCTGTTGTTTTCATAATAACTTTTTACTGCACAGTAATCAAAATTTTAAGAACAATTTAAATAATACTCAGAACTAAAATGTGAAATACCCAAGTCAATCCAGCAGAAAACACCAGAAAAGAAACATTGTACAAATGATTTACCAAAGTTTGATGTTAACTGTGTATTCCTAAATATTATATATAAATATGCAGTGTTGGTTAAAGTGCATATCAACGTGATATCGTGCATTTAAGTAACAATGGACGTAAATAAATATATTACAGCCAGATAGTTATTTGTATTCCTGACTTCTTCCTTCTCCAAAAATAAAGTTCCATCATTCCCATCACATTCCTTGACTGAAAAATCAGGAAGTAATATTTTCCACGTCTTTATTCTATTATTTTCTTTGTCTTACTTTCAGATAGTAAAGATGAAAAAATTACAGCATAAAGAGCATCTCATAGGCTCATCTAGATCCTGAAAGTATGGAGTGATAAATCTAAAGGGCCAGTGTGTAACGGTACTTGGGGATATGTGTAATTTTGTGTCTACATTTATGATGGCCAATGTTGATTTTAAACTAAATTCCTACAATCCTACAACTTGTTCTGAATCTCTTTTGTTCTTGAACTCTTCTTTCTTGGGTCTGGTTTTACTGTTATCTGACACTTATATATGGACTGCAGTAGATTTGTAGGATCTACTCGAATAAAATATTGAATCCACTTAAATCCTTTATTTTTTAAATACAGGTAATCTGCATTTATAACTGAACACAGAGGTGAACACCAGGCTCTTTGACTAGTATATTTTACTAAGTCGAATTGTGAAATTAAAGCAGATATTGGAGGTAGTGACCCCTGGCAAGTGAGCAAATAAATCTGTTTGACTTCCCACCTTGATTTTGCTATAAAGGATCACCATAATCTCACTAGTGGGTTGCTCAACATTACTCATAGATACTAGTGTCAAAAATTCAGAACACAAGAAATAAACAAAGTGAGAACAAGAACAATAGATGATACACTTGTACTAGTGATTAAGAGCCGAAAGTTATAGGCCAATTAGTTTAACATCAGTGGTAAGTAAATCAATGGAGAGACTGATATACAACCACAACACAAATATATGTGAGGAGTGTAAGTAATTTTCAATTTGCAAGATGGCTTTAGGCAAGAATATTCATGTGAATCTCAGTTAGTATGATAGATGCAAGATATTTTGGATGAAATGGACAAGGGAGGCCAAATTGTAGTTTTGCACTAGACCTTTCAAAGGCCTTAGAGTGAGCCATAAAATGGTGGAGTTGACAAGAAAGTGATTTGCTGGGTAGAAGAATTTTTAAAAGGTAGAAAGCAAAAGTTATGGTAGTAAATGCAGGATTAAAAGAAGTGGAACTAAAAATGGGAGTGCCACAGAGTGTTTGCAGGTGGCATCATCATCTAGGACAACTTAATGCTACATAAAATGATCAAACATTGTGAACAGCTACAGGGTGGTCTGGACATGATATCTAACTGGGTTGGTAAACATGGGATGAAGTCAAATGCAAAGAAGACAGAGCTCATTAGATACACAGATAAAAAACTAATGGTTGATTATGCCTAGAAGGTGGGAAAAGAATTGCTTGTTGAAGACTTGAAACGTAAATATCTTGCCAAAACATTTGATAACATGCTCAACTGGGCAGGACACATTGGACAGGTAGTAGGGAAAAGTTTCAAAATTCTGCACTTGTTGGAGAGAATGGTGAGAGGATGTACGAAAGAAGTAAATGAATTGGGTTACAAAACTTTGGTCAGACCATTTGCTGGAATATGGTGGTATAGTATGGAACCCACATTTTGGGTATCAAATACAGGTGCTGGAAGGGGTGCAAAGAAGGGCTGCTAGATTTGTCTTTGAAATTACTGTAGAACACAATCAATAACCAGTATGATAAAAGAGCTGGGATGGGATTCACTGGAAGACAGGAGGAGGGCGAAGAGAGTCATAGGAGTGTACAAGTTGGTGATGAGACTTGGAAAGATATTGGTTTAAGAATTAAAATGGAAGGGAAAAGATGACCATGACCACAAGCTGACATTCGATTTCAGGTACAAAGGTGTGGGATTATTTTCTTTCATAGGTGAGGGGTGAGGGATTGGAATAAGTTACCAAGAGAACTGAGAATAGTTTACCAAAAATGATGAAACAATTTAAGTTGAAATTAGTAGAGGGATAAAGTAAGTGGGTACAGGAAAGGGGGAAATGGGTGTTTAGGGAAATTGCCACCAGAGCGTGCGCTCCATCACAATTAAATTAAATTAAGACCTTACATTGAATTATTCTGGGATTTAGTTGTGTTTCCAGATGTATAATAAGATAATTAAACTGTATGGTACCATTTAATAATTTAAGATATATAGTTAATTCTTCCTTAATTTGTGTGTACTAGTTAAATTTAGTTCTGCTAGTCTTTGACTATAATACATTTCATATTTGAAATTTGGCAAATAAATGTGGATAAGCTAAAGCATAGTGATTTTTTACAGTTTTAATGGCAGGTGTTCTGAAGTTAATTCTAATTATCTGACAATGTGTTGCATTTATGAAAAT
>CM061914.1:39506224-39909758 GCA_031002005.1 Vandiemenella viatica
GTTTTATCAAGATGCAAAAGATATAAAATAATATACTATGTACATACAAGACAGCTAATTTCACATACCATACAAAGTAGAGACTGTCATCAAAGGAGTGTACCTTTCTACAAAATCAGATGTATTCTCCCTTTCTAAATTACATACCATTTTTGGTTCTTTTTTCCATAAATTCCGCTTGACGCACTGCACCAGGATGCTTTATTTTCAATTCTTTGTCACTATTTCTTATAAAAAATGTAACTCATAGCTCAGTTAGTTCTCTGTAGTTGTCTCTAACGAAGGGTTCTTGTTAATTCAGTCTACTCAATTTGTATGTCATTGAAATGTTATTGTATCAACTTGATGCCGTCATGCAAAAAACAACAACTTTCTCTCTAACAGCCGAATGTGATATTGTACCTTATCTTGAAATATTATTTAAATTGAGGATGGATACTTGCTGCTTAGCACAGGACTGGAAAAGTGCGATTGTAGTGCCGGTACATACAGGAGGGGTGAGAAATGGAGTCTAAAATTATAGGACAATCAGTTTGACATCAGTGGTAGGCAAATTAATGGAAAGATTGATATGCAACCACATCAGAAGTATATGTGAGGAACTTAAGTGGTTTTCAAGTAGGCAACATGGCTTTAGGCAAGGATATTCATGCGAATCTCAGTTGGCAGGATATTTGCAAGATATTTCAGACGAAATGGACAAAGGAAGCCAAATTAATAGTGTAGCACTAGATCTGTCAAAGGCTTTTAGCAGAGTGAGCCATAAAATTGTAGTAAATAAAGTAAAAACGGAATGGATGGGAAAGTGATTTGCTGGGTAGAAAACAGAAAGTTAGGATAGGAAATGCAGTATCAAAAGGAGTGGAAGTAAAAAAATGGGAATGCCGCAGGGTAGCGTATTGGGACCATTGATATTCATTATTCTAATGAATAATTGTGTTGATTGTTTACTATCTGAAATTAAATTGTTTGCAGATGACATAAAGCAATATAAAAGGTTCAAAACGGTAGAGGACTGTAAACATTTGCTGGGTGATCTGGACAGGATATCTAGTTGGGTTGGTAAACATGGGATGAAGATAAATGCAAAGAAGAGTCAGCTTATTGGATACATAAATAAAAAACAAAAGGTTGATTATGATTATAAGGTGGGGAAAGCATTGCTTGCTGAAGACTTGAAATGTAAATATCTTGGCATTACATTTGATAACAAGCTTAGCTGGGCGGGACAAATTGGACAGGTTGTAGGAAAAGGTTTCAAAATTCTGCATTTGTTGGAGAGAGTGATGAGGGAATGTACGTTAGATGTAAAGGAATTCGGTTACATACTTTGGTCAGACCATTACTCGAATATGGTAGTGTAGTATGGGACCCACATTTTAAGTATCAAACACAGGAGTTGGAGAGGGTGCAAAAAAGGGTTTCTAGATTTGTTTCTGGGAACTATCGCAGAATGCAATTAGTAATTGATATCATAAAAGAGCTGGAATGGGATTCATTGCAAGACAGGAGGTTGAAGAGGGTCATTTGAGTGTATACTGGCGATGAGGCATGGAAAGATATTGATGTTCGTATGAAAAGTAGTGCATGGAAGGGAAAAGATGACCATGATCATAAGAAGTCACTCGATTTCAGGCACAAGGGTGTGGGAAGATTCTCTTTTTTAGGGTATGGTGTCAGGGATTGGAATAAGTTAGCAAGGGAAATGATGAATAATTTACCAAAATTTTGAAAGAATTTAAAAGTTAAAATTCGTAGAGGACAAATGTTCGTGGGTGCACGAAAGGGGAAAGACGGGTGTGTAGGGAAATTGCCACCGGAGCTTGTGCTCCATTGCAATTAAATTAAATTAAATTTGCTCCAGAAGTGCCCAGGCACTGTGTCGCAGCTCATTATCTATTATTTATCACTTATTCAGAGCAATCAGAACAACTTCACCTTGGTTTTATCACAAGAAGTTGTTACCTATTATGAAATGTAATTATGAGATAGATTGGCAGTCGTTCTTCTTTGGAACTTCCTCGCCCAGACGAGGCAACAACTTCCCATCCCTCTGAATGGTACCGACTTGGGACACGTCATTTTAAACACAGTTATTATAGCTTCTGCTAATTCTTTCCCTATTTGTGTCATCATTCGTTGTAAGACTTGTTTAAACAAAACTGTCAATGCTAAGTCCACTTGCCTCCACGATAACATGAAGAACGTAAACTGAATCTCTTACACTTAACTGGTATTAGGAGTATTGATATCTTTTCTTCTGCGCTTTTCAGCAGTTCCTGATTGTATTATTTCAGGTGGGGTTACAAAATTCTCTTCCTCATGATCTCCAGAACTAGAAAATATGTCGTCGAGTTCTTCAGATAGCATCAACAAATTAGGACGCTGAAAGAGCTTGACTACCCGCTGGACCACATGTATTTAAGTATTTTCTGTTTCATTTATTTTCATTTGTTTTACACTTTCTTCTTTCTCATCTAGTTTTCCACAAACACCAAGAAATCTGGTCTCCCTGGCTCTCTCTGACGCTGTAATAAAATTTTACCCTCTTTTTTTTACATCCTTTCGAGGGGATAAGCGTGTGCAATATCATAATTATTATGAAATTCTCGTCTGAAATCCTCTTCCCCTCCAGAGATTTGATTGCATTCTTTTCCAACAGTCTCCATAATCTTCCCCAAAATGTAACGCACGCGTATAGCGACATTAGGGATTTCACTTATAGTCAATTTGCATACGCGGATATTGCCTCTCCTTATAAAAATATGCTCTTTCTAGCACATCTTAATCCTAAAACCATATGTTAGAACATAACAATATTTGATAAATATTCAAGAACTGTAATGACAGTAACAATTAACGTGGGGGCGCGCCACTAATGTCGCGTAACTTGTACAAAGATGAGTCGTAGCAAGTCGGCACGGGTTACAGTTCTTCGAATGGCGTAAAAATTTATTTGTGAGTGTTTTAGAGTAAATTGAAAAAAATTACTTATGCATTTCAAAATATTGACTTTGAAAAATGAGGGACACTCTAGTGGACAGGCAGTAAAAAAATTCAAATTTTATTTAATACTGAGAACTATATTACTAATGCACTTTAAAGAATATTTCTACATATGGTACGATGTAATATTCTTAAGATATCTGTGGACGGTGCGAAGAATTGCAGCTGTTTGACCATATTACAGTAGAATCGAATCTGTTAGTACATAGGAGTGGGTATAAATAGGGATGCAAGTTGATGTCAATATCGATAACTGTATCGATATTTATATCAATGCAAGGTTGATACCAATAAAACGGTCACATCATGCCAATACTATCGATATTTTCCGATATTTGTCTATATTTAAGTAGAAATCAAAAATAAGTATGTAAATCAAATCAAAATCAGGTAATAAATTTGAGGCAGTTAACTGAAAAAAATTAGATCTGAAAATTTCAGCGTCAACAGATCCTGAAAACAGTAGTTTTCTTAAACTTTTCTCATGAAGTCTATTCCTAGATGAATGACAGCGGCTCCTGCCTTTGAGGCTTACGAAGCTACTTTGAGTAAATGACTAATTACGATTTTAAACATATCTTAATCCAACTCATATTCAAATCATGATTTTAATTCTATTGGAGCAAAAAATGTATAGTAATCTCCAAAATATCACCAAATACTTCACAATTTTTAAATCATCCTTCACAACTGCTGAAATTTATTCATATTACTTATCAATTTTTGATTTTGTAATTCCACTAGAAGGGACTTTGTATAACAGTGCTGAGTGCTTCATTAAATACTTAATACCATTGCCTTCAACTAAGGTAAAAAGCCTTTTATCAACGCTGATAAAATCAGTAATTGCATCAGTATATTTTCAACCCCCTTTAGAATATTGTAATATGTCCTAGAGAGAAACAAGAACCAAAGAACGCGAGCGTAACGCAACAAATTAAATAATAAAAAAGTGAACATAAATGAATCAGGAATTAATAACGCGCACGAAACGGAATGGTACCACAATGTAGGAAAATATTGATTTTGTTGTCAAGCTAAATCAGGGTTTAACACAGTCATGGTTGGACTCTGCCAAGATTTCTTAGTGCTAAGCTTATTGTAGCTTTCGATACTTCACTGCATTATACCAATATTATTGTATCGATTATGTAAAAATATCGTAATAAATGTCGATATTTTGCTTCCAAAATTATCGATAAACTAATATATTGTTGTAAGAACGGAGACTTTCCCGGCGTATGCTTGAAATGAGGTCTTCACGGGTGTACCACCGGATAACACGATATTTCGACGACTAACTCCATAGTCTTCATCAGGTGTCGGGACGTCTGCATAGGTCGGCTGACCGTCGGATACTGAGACAGGGTAGGTGCCGCACCCCCTTATATAGGCCAACGGCTCTCTCCAACGCCCGCGCCCGGCAGTGAGTGGGCGGGGCTACAGGTGTTCGTAGCGTGCCGAGGAAGTTAGTATTGGGCCTTTTATGGCGGTTGCTGAACGTGCGTGCCACGCTCTCTGCGTAGAGTTGCCAAAGCTGGTTTCCATGCGTCGCTAAGACATAGCACACTATCTCTGTTGTAGGTATCAGCCAATCGAATTTCAATCGCATCTTTGACCATAGAATCCCAAATGTGTAAGGTCCTAGCCAATATCGTAACGTTGTTGAAGTCAACCCTGTGGCCATGGTTGTATACATGCTGGGTACACATCGCTGACTTGCTATACTGTCCCAGGCGAAGATAGCGTTTGTGTTCTTCACACTGGTTTTGGACAGTGCGTATGGTATGACCGATGTAGCACTTTCCACACTCGCTCGGGATGCTGTAAATTCCAGGAACTCTGAGGCGAAGATCGTCCTTAACTGAGTGGAGGTAGTCCAGAATTTGAGCAGGTGGCCGGTAAAAACATTTTATTCCATGCCGTTGGGGATTCTGCCAATTTTCCCTGAAGTGTTACCGGCGAAAGGCAGAAAAGCGGTGGCCTCAGGAGTTTCTTCCTGTTGGACTGCATTTTTCTCCGGGTTGTGATTAATTGCTCTTGTTATCTGCCTCTCGGTGTAACCATTCCACCTGAAGACAGTTCTTAGATGTTCCAGTTCCTGTGGTAGACTTTCTTTGTCAGAAATCGCCCTAGCCCTGTGTACAAGCGTATTTAGAACAGTTTTACGTTGCACAGGATGGTGAAAAGTTGTGGCTCCCAAATATTGGTCTGTGTGGGTAGCTTTTCTGTGTACGCTATGTCTTAGCGTTCCGTCCGGTTTTCTTTCAATATAATGTCGAGGAAAGGTAGGCGGCCGTCTTTTCCAGTTCTATTGTGAACTTTATGCTGGGATGAATTTCACTGAGATATTCTAAGAACTCATTTAAAGCCTTGATGCCATAGGGCCACACGACAAACGTGTCATCGACATAGCGGAAAAAATATGTCGGTTTGAGAACCGCACTTTTCAGAGCCTTTTCTTCGAAATACTCCATGTATAGGTTGGCGACTACAGGAGAAAGTTGCGATCCCATGACAACTCTGTCCACTTGCTCGTAGTATTCCCCTAAGTAAGTGAAATACGTGGACGTCAGCACATGTCTGAAAAGTTCCACAATGGCTGGTTCAAATTGGCGTATCAGCTCCAGCGTGTCTTTCAACCGGACGCGGGTGAATAATGAAACGACGTCGAAGCTCACCATTATGTCCGAGTCCTTCAGTTTCATGTTCTTGATGATCTTGACAAATTCCGTTAATTCTTGACATGGTGGTCGTAATGGCCAACTGAAGGACTCAAAAGAGGGGCCAGATATTTTGCCAGAGGATAAGTTGGAACTCCAATATTGCTTACGATTGGTCGCGGTGGTACGCTGTCTTTGTGTATCTTCGGTAGACCGGCTGCCGTGGTGGTCTGGCAGCACGACGTCTGAGTTTCTTGTTGATCTCTGCAGGAAAAATCGGCTTTCTTCAATAAAGCCGTAGTCTTCCTCTCAATCCTGCTGGTAGGTTCGTTGTCTAGACGGCGATAGGAAGGAGTTGACTATTATGATAAATTAACACTTGACGTTAAATTATAACGGAGTTGGAACTTTTCGTTTTATAGGTAAAAGAGTCATAGACTGGAATAAATTATCGAGAGAAATGGTTAACAATTGTCGTCAAGCAATAACAAAAATTAAGGTTCATTTGAAAGCAGCTGAAGGAAATGCAATTGGAGTATAAAACTTCATCGCAGTCAGACAATAATCAAATAAAAATATTAATATCACTTACCTACCTATGTAGGAGCTATTTCTATTTTTCTGGTCTCCCCATTTCTAACTATTTAGAATTCCTGTTCCTATAATTCACCTATTATTCTGCTGTCCCTAATGGAGTCATCAAAATACTTGCTTAATATTTTTGCCTTTTGTTATACCCTTGGTAACAGGGTGATATATCGTAATAAATTGACTTTGGAGAAAACCTGAACTTCGCTGTCCAGCATAATCTGTTAAAGGTCGTGAAGATTATACAGTACAATTACGCATTTCCAGAATCTAGAACAAATATAAAAAGTGACACTAAGAATAATGAAAAAAAAAACAGTGGAACACTAAAAATTCTGTGAGCTGGTCTTGTTTTGATGCATCAATTGGACTTCTTTCTTTTCCCGAACATCTTCCTTCATTCTTTTGAAGTTTATTTTTTTCTTTATTATTATTGTCATTATTATTACTTCACGTTTCACTAAAAGTGTGTAGCGGAGGGTGCAAAGTACCTATGCGAATGTGTAAGAGTTTGGAAGTGATATACGGGATTTGACACGAGGCCCCATGGACTATCTTGAGGAACCATCCCGGCATTCGACTGGGGTGATCTGGGAAAACCATGGAACACCAAGATCAGGTTGGCCGGAGTGGATTATCGAGAACTACTACTGTCGGATTCTATTTTCTCGCTCGGCACATCCTTCCTATTCCATTGCATAATCGCTCGTGGGAAAAATGAGTATAAAAATGAATTGGCTCTGGCCCTGATTTCTCTTATCTTATTTTCTCAGTCATTCATAGATATGAATGTTGGTGGTAGTCATATTTGTTTGCTGTCACTCCGAAATAATTCAAACCATTCCAACCTATGTTCTTTCTCTCTGTCTTTCTCATTCCATCTATTTTCTTTCCATTATTTCCTACAGTAGAAACTAACTAAGCAATTTGTGACTTCGTCAAGATGATTTCCTCTTCTTTATCGTCCTCATCAGGTTCATGTTCTAGCCTCAACAAAAGCTCTTCATTCCTTAAGCTTTCCATCAATATCACATTCTCCAACCTGATCAAAAACACTACAAAAAAAATACATTCGGAAACTTCTTTCTTAATTTTATCGTGATTTTTGTGGCTGCTAACAATCGTTTCACTTTATCAAAAGATTTCTTTCCGGTAGAAGTTTCTGAGTTCTTCCGAGCAAAGAAACCAAACTTCATAATACTGTAACGATTTCATCTACTCCTCTATCCTGCCACCTAGCAACATATTGACTATGCCTTCTTGCTTTCCAACTCTCATTGCTTTAGATAGTTCGATTTTTGTTTTCATTATAACAATTTTCAAATAATTGCAGTACGCTGCATGGTCTCCTGCAGTTCTTCTGATAACACGTTGGTTAGTAGTTAGCACCAGAAGATGGCGACGGTGAATGTGATCGCGATCGCCGAAATATGGTGTGATAACACTTCCTTAACTCGGATAGTTACCCGAGAGCATTTCATAAATACAATATATGTTTTATATTCCTCATTCTTTTCTCTATATACAAAAAACGGCCTATCCTCCCTTAACTAGCAACACCGTGGTTTTATTTATTTGCGACCCTGGAATAAGAGTAACAGTAAATTGAACGGTGTTGTTACCTAAGCGACGTATTTACATGTTTGAACTTGCATGTAAAGTAAGTTGGCCAGTGGCGTAGCTAGGTCAACAAGGGCCCCGGTGCAAAAATTTTATTTTGGGCCCTGGGCGACCTTTTTTTTGCATTGAGTTGATGGTAAGGCCTCCTGACCTTAGGATGGGGCCCTTGAGTTGTGCTTAGAGGTCCCCTGAGCAGTGGTTTGGGGCCCCCTTAGACAACTGTAGAGCTAAAAAAAAGGTCGCCTGTTTGCCATGAAGGCTAGTGGGCCTCTGAACTGCGCTCTTGAGAGTCCCCAGAGGTGCACTTTGGGGCCCTCCAGAGGTATGCTTGGAGGCCCCCTGAGCGTAGGGGCCCATGTGTACTGCACCGCCTAGCCCCATAGTAGCTACGCCCCTGAACTTGGCCTATTCAAGTTCAAACTTGTAGGGCTTCTGTGTAGGACTATTGTAGGATGCGCTCATTCATTCACGCTACTAGAAGGGGTCTAACAGGATTTCCAAGTAGCCTTTTTTACTAGTACTTTCTCTCAGCACACCAATGTCCTCATTGCACACTCCAATCACGATTCAAAGCGATAGTTTGTTGGATGGCAGGGAGCCGTGTTGGTTAATATGGGAGTCAAACAACAGCCAACACTTTAGTTGTAGTCCTGCAACCCCTTTTACTGCCCAACGAGTTCAACATCGGAAAATCAAATCACCGTAGGTCCTACAAAGGGGTCTGTGAATGGGCTGCTGGGACGGTGGAAAGGATACCTATTGTGCATGACTACCGGAAAAGAGGGTAGTGGGTGATGTGCATTGGCGTTCTCCTTATGTTTGTCCCTCGAATTAGTTGAGCCACGAAATCCGCAAAGTTAATTGAAAAAGATTATTTCGCTGCCGCGTGCCCAGTTTTGTAAACAATTTAATTCACTTTTGAAATCATCCCACAATTCTTTGTTTTTTAAATGTAAGTCCAAAAAAATCAATATGGCAATATTATACCTATGTAAATAGACTATGCTTACACAAAATTTAGAATTTGTTATAAAAATAATTTTATTAAATACTAAAATCGAAATAATCATACATTTATTTATTTTTCCACATTCCCTTCCACTAATCCTTCGCATCTGTAGATGTCAAGTACTGAACCTTCGCATCTGTATCCGCAAAGATGTCTTCCGTTACAACAGCATTGATATAATATAAGTAATAACAGGGTTCATGTAAATTGTGGCGGTGTCCCCCTATTAATGTTTCTGCTATTTCTTGAAGGTTTATCTCCTTGGTTAGGTGCAGACCATGCCTATTTAAACCCCATACATAAGAAATTTTATAACATTTAGTTACAATGCAGCTACAATTTTCCTTAATTGTCCTTCAACACCCGTCCTCTTCGAGGATCAAAAATAATAACACGGAATAATGATATAAGCAGGTAAAGAGGATAAATCGAAAGAGAAGTTAATGAAAATAAAGTGTTTAATGAAATTTAGTAGAATGGCTGCGGGGGTTTAGGCGCCACCGAACTGTTTCAGGCCGATACAACAGGCCCAAGTTTTAGATCTGACAACCGCGTACTAGCCTTCCTGGCTGTGATTTTTAGGCGGTTTACCGGGTAAGGTTAAGACGGTTACGATAGGGGCAAAATGCGCAGCCAGTAAAGGAAACCTTTCACCAGGTCATTACGACCACAATAGTCTACTGACGACAGAAACGATACATTAACCAGAGTCCCCTAAATGATACATATCTTTCATATATAGTCTTTGTTTTACATATTTTGTCTGACAACTCTGCTGTATATTTGGATTTCAAAGATTTAAAATAATGATAGCCTCTGATATTAGGTCGTAGCTGTCAAAACGAATTAGATTGTAGTACTAATTGTAGGTTTTATCGCCATTGTTTATTTTGTTGCCAGAGTGTATCTAATTTAATTATTTAAATGAATGCTTGTAGTTTGATTTAATTGTGCATATTTAGCTTTGTTTGGGTACTATGCCGCGCACGAAATCTACAAGGTCAATATTCCTCGAGAAAAATAAGGAACTAAATGAACCCCACGTATATCAAGATGAGGTATGCTATCTCTAAACTTATTCAGGTCAAATTCGCACAAAACATATCCGCTTCTGGGATGTACGTTTTCTGATTCCTACATTTGCGTCAACAATTTCATTTGTGACAAACTGAGTAGCATCCTCCGAAATACTGTGAATTATTACTTGGTTCTATAAACTTTATACCACTTTACTGACCTTTATAAATTTGGATTAACTGCGTCAATACAATACAATACATTCATTTTCCATTGATCCCAATATAAGAGACTGGCTCTGTGGGATGTGGAAAGTTGTCAATTTACAGATAAAAAGTTGCATAACAAAATAATAAGTACACCACTAGATGTACAGTCATAGTATACATGGTACATTAAACACTTCCATTACAAAATAATACATACACCAGAAGATGTACAGTCATAGGTTATATAGTACATTTAAATAATAATAATAATAATAATACATACACCACAAGATGTACAGTCAAAACATATATGGTACCGTAAACAATTATGTAAGAAACTAAATACATACACCAGGAGATGTACAGTCATACCATACATGGTAAATTAATTATTTGAACTATATTTACACAAGATACTGGCAGTTATTTTTAAGAGACCTCAGAAATAAATTCTTCGACAGAGTAGAAGGAGTTGTCAATTAAAAATTCTTTCAATTTTTTCCTGAATTTATTCTTATCATCTACTAGTCATTTAATATGTGTTGGGAGCATATTGAAGATTTGTATCCCTGAATATTGGACCCCTTTTTGAACAAATGACAATGACTTGTAAGTCTTGTGAAGATCATTTTTACTTCTAGTGCCGCAATTGTGTATTTTACTATTTGTTTCAAACAAAGTATAATTTGTGACTACAAAGGACATTAATGTGTATATATATTCAGATGCTAATGTTAAAATCCCTAACTTCTTGAACAGCTCTCTACATGAAGTTCTATTGCTAACCCCACACATTATTCTTATTACACGCTTTTGGGCTCTGAACACTTTATCTCTATGGGTAGAATTGCCCCAGAATATTATTCCATATGACAATAAGGAGTGAAAATAAGCAAAATAAACTTGCTGCCTCATACGGAGATCACCTAAAGCTGAAATTGTACGAATTGCAAACGTGGCTGCGCCCAATCGCTTTAGTAAGTCAGAAACATGTACTTTCCAATTTAAATTATGATCAATACACAAACCTAGAAATTTCACACTATCTACCTCTTGAATGGACTGGCCTGCAAATTTTATGTCTATGTCAGGTGTTACTCTGTGTGATGTACTGAATTGCATATACTGAGTTTTATCAAAGTTTAAAGACAAGCCATTAGCTGTAAACCATTTATTAATCAGTTCAAAGACATAATTTGAAATATATTCTGTAGATAAATCTGGAGTGTTTTTAATTCCTATGTTTGTGTCATCTGCAAATTGGACAAATTTTGAGTTTTTAGATGAAACACAGGGTAGATCATTTATATATATTAAAAACAATAGTGGCCCCAATATAGAACCCTGAGGTACTCCACATCTGATTAATTTCCACTCAGAAAACAGTGGACCTCTTAAGGCAGCCTTAAAATTCTCCATTGACACTTTCTGTTTTCTATTTAGAAGGTAAGAACTAAGCCATTTATTAACAATGCCATCTATACCATAATACTTAAGTTTCTGTATCAGAATTTTATGATCTACACAGTCAAATGCTTTAGATAAGTCACAAAAAATTCCCACAGGAATTAATTTATCATTTATTCCTTCTAAAATATTGTCAGTGAATGCAAATATAGCTTGTTCTGTTGAATGACCCTTTTGAAAACCAAATTGTGATTTAGTTAGAATATTATTATTTTTTAGATGTTCATAAACTCTATTGTACATTGCTTTCTCAAAAACTTTGGAGAAAGCTGTTAGTAATGAAATTGGTCGGTAATTCGATACGGCTGCCTTATCTCCCTTTTTATAGAGTGGTTTAACTACAGCATACTTAAGCCTTTCTGGAAAAGTCCCCTCAAGTAGAGATATATTGAATAGATAACTTAGTATATTACTTAATTCTGTGGAGCACAATTTAATTAATCTGCTGGAAATCCCATCATAACCACTTGAGTATTTGCTCTTAAGGGATTTGATAATTTTTCTTATTTCTTCTGGAGTAGCTAATTTTATAGACATAGAGTTAAATTTTTCTTGGAAGCCTTTTTTGACAAAATCCATACTGTGTGTCACTGAGCTATTAGCAGTCAACTTATCAGCAACAGATAAAAAATGTTTATTAAAATTATCAGCAATTGAGAAATTAGATTCTACTGAATTTTCTTTGACAAAAATATCATTACTTGTTTGATTACTCTTTCCTGTTTCCTTTTTTACAATGTCCCATATTGTTTTAATTTTATTTTCAGAATCATGAATTTTATGTTTGTAGTACATACTTTTAGATTTTTTAATAACCTTTTTCAGTATTTTGCAGTACTGTTTGTAATGTGTTTTAACATTAGCATTCTCACTGTTCCTAGAGGCAATATACAACTTCCTTTTATTAATGCATGATGTTCTAATGCCAATAGTTATCCAAGGCTTTTGTTCTTTTTGAGAAGCATGACACTTTTTCAAGGGGAAGCAACTTTCAAAGAAATTTAATACAATGTCACTAAAAATGTTGTATTTTTCATCCATACCTTGAGCACTGTATACCTGTTCCCAGTTTGTGGCATTCAGGCACTTTCTAAAACAAGTAACTGACTCATCATTTATTACACGCTGAAGTTTAAAAACATTACTCTTAGTGCTAGTTCCTATTGAAGTGTTGATGGTTAATAACTGGGCATCGTGATCCGAAAGTCCATTGATGGATGGCTTGATGGTATAACTGAATTTTGAGGTATCTAGGAAAACATTGTCTATAGCTGAGTGACTATTATTCATTATTCTAGTTGGAAAATTAACTACCTGAGTTAAATTGAATGAACTGACTAATGATTCTAACATGACTTTACAGGGTAAGTTATTTAGAAAATCTACATTAAAATCACCACATACTACTATGTTGACTTCTTTTCTGCTTAAAAATGTTAATAAGAGTTCAAACTGGTTCATAAAAAGAGAAAAGTTTCCTGATGGTGCTCTATATACTGTTACTATTATGAAAATTTCATTATTGAATCTTAGCTGTGTAGCACAGGCTTCAAAATGTTGGTCAACACAATATTTGCTAATACTTATATCCTCAAAACTATAACCATTTCTAACATAAGTGACAACTCCTCCTTTCTCCAAGTTCGTTCTACAATAATGAGAAGCTAAATTAAAATCAGTTACATATGACATACCTATTCCTGCAGTTATATGGTGTTCAGACAAGCATAAAACATCAATTCTACTGATATCATTTAATTTATTTATGTGGACTAGCAATTCATCCACTTTATTTGTTAACCCTCTGATATTCTGATGTAGTAAATTAATCCCTACACAATTTTTAGTTTCGGTATCTGAAAACTCATTATTGTTTAAACTAATTTCTCTTAAAAATCTCTGCCTAATACATGATCCTAATCTAAAAAAGGAGCTGCCCTAACACCATTAACAACAGATATCTTTTCGTGTGAATTTGTGGCCCCAATTAATTGTTTCGCTATGAGATCTGAAAGAACCCCCTTCCCTCTACTATTGAGGTGTAGGCCATGCCTAGTATAATCCCACCTATCAATAGCATCTACAGGTACCAAGCCCATGCCAGAGCCAATATCAGACATAAGATACCGTTCCAGTTCCAGATTCACTCGCCTCACAGCAGAGTTCATCTGTGGCCGATCATAGCGTCTCAAGACCGACATCACACTGACCCGAGTGTGGCACGTTGCTTCTGCTATTTTCTCCAGGCCATCTCTGATGCTATACCTATCATTCCTGCCCAAACTATTTCCCGCTCCTCCCACTATCACTACATCGTTTATAATGTCCTCTTCACGTTCTGCTTGTCAACTAGCAATTGATTGTATGTAAGCCTTGAAAATGACTGGAGTATGTTGTGGTACTTAATTGTTTAGCTAAAAGAGGCTTTACTTTTTTATAGGTCCGATGTTGTCAAAGTTTCGCTTTGTTAATCCCCAGGTGTGCCATTTGAAGGCATTGTCCTTTTATTATGAATACCTCTAACATTACTCTGTTAAGATGTGAAGTACAGTGCTAGCTCATTGTTTGGGTGGATTGTGACCTTCTTTTCTTTCAAAGAACGTACAGATTTCAGCAATAGGGGAGATCGCGATTCTGTAAGGATTTAGCATCCTAATAATGCAGTAGTCAAATGGAAGACCCTGCTAGAAATACTTTCCGAAGTTCACTTAATGGAGTCGTGCTGGTCCAGGCTGTATTACAACAGAATTACTGTTTGAAAATATGTATTGCGATTGACTGCGGCAGTATTATGAGGTCATTAATGAATGTTGTGCTAGTGGAATTTCGATCTCCAGTAGATTCCGGAACAACAACAGTCATTAATGGTGTCATAATACTGCTGTAATCAGTGGAGTGGCAAGACGTATTATTTTCAAGCAGTAATTCTGTTGTAATACAGCCTGGGCCATTATTTTCAAGTACTAGAAATTAGATTGTAATACTGGACCATCATTACTGTGTTAAATTTACTAGCATTGTCTTGCATTTGACTACTGCAGTATTATGATGCCAATTTCTTGTGTAGCCTGACCCCAGATTTCAATATTGAACACAAAAAATTTGTTAATTTTCAGTTTAATCTCTTTTTGTACTGTTCTCTCTTGCTGCATTGGCTGGCAGGTCTCCAATAACCTGCTTGATTTCACTGATTGTGTTTTCTTTACTGATTTGCTGGGGTTTTTATTCTACTTTTCTTTCATTTGAGGAACCTATTACTGAGTGTAGTGGATGAGCGGTAACACTCTGGCCCCATACTTGGTAGTACATGCGTTCGAATCCCCATCCAGGCATCCAGATTTGGGTTTTCCCATAATTTTTCAAAATCGCTCCAGGCAAATGCCAGGACGCTTCCTTTAAAAGACCTTATCTTTCCTTGCCCCCCCCCCCCCCCAATATTTTCCCACCTCTAATGACCTGGATGTCAATGAGGCATAAAACCATAAGCAAAAAAAGGAACCAATTATTATTTGTGACTTTCACTATAGTTGCAAGTATGTGATTACAGTTTCAGTCCTCACTCCATATCTGTGCCAGAATGGAACCTTCATAAAAGTCATGTTCGGTTGACAGTCAGTATCATAGAATTGTTTTGACTGTGGCCAGACTAATCACCTATATATGATTATGTTATTTGCAGTGAAACTAATTAGCGAGTAATGGTATTAAGTCCTTTAACTGGAAATTGCTATACTGCTAGCATAGGCTACTTTCTGTCACACGAGGTTATGATGTTGTAACACTGTCTTAGCCACTCACGAAATGTATTATTTTCAAGCCATAATTTGGTTGTAATATGCCCTGTACCATCACAACACAACTAGAAATACTTCAGAAAGTAGTTGTAATGGTGTAGTGCTAGACCATGATGTATTTCAATGTAATAACCGCTTGAAAATCAAACGTTGATGCATTATTAGGATATCATTACCTCGTCTGATAGAAAGCACTTTTAATTGTATCATGGTCTCCAGTTAAGCTATCTTTATTGTAGTGCCCTCACAAGAAAGGCCTATGGTAAAAATAAGACTTATTTTTACCAAACTTTTCCTTTAGTTGCTAATGTTATAATTTAGACTTGTCGTTATTGGGGCTTAAAGCTACTCTTTATGAAATTCTTCTTATCAGCAGTGTATCCAAAGTGTGTTAAAACCTAATAAAAACTGGGCCTTCTGGAGATTGAGATTCTGCAAGGAATTGGCATCAGAATACTGCAGTAGGCAAATACAAGACACTGGTAGAAAAACTTTCCAAAGTGCATTTAATGGTGCCACGCTGGTCCAGGGTGTATTACAACATAATTTCTGCTTTAAAATAATGGTCCATGCCGTATTACAACATAATAACTGCTTGAAAATAATACGTCTTGCGATAGACTACAGCAGTATTACATCATTAGTGAATGTTGTAGTGGAATTGCGATCTCCAGTAGACCTGAAAAACCATCCAGTTTCCATGCAACATCTGCTGTGGTTACATCAAATGTTACTCGTGTGTGTTAACATTCAAATCAGTACAGGAGCAATGTTGAGATGGCATTTTCTTGTGCTGTATTATATGTTCCTATTGGCCTAAAGCTTTTTTATGGCTTACATGCCACCAGTATAAATTGTGAATTTAACTTTCTCTCTTTGCACACAAAAGATAAAACACTTTCCTCAATTACCAAAAATAGCAAGTGGTACCTTCAGATTAGCCTACTTCCCAAATAAATTTAAGAATTTATTTATGGGTGATTCCACACCTCAGCCGGCCATTTAAGATTTTTATGAAATTTTCTTAGGTAATTCTCCTGGATGATATAAATGAAAATATATTTTTATCATTAGCTTTCCTTGCATTTTTAATTTTGGAAAACCTATTTTTTTGGCTGCATAAATGTTTTTAATCTTGAATTTCTCTAGTTCTATCAGGCATAGTGTTATTTGACCTTCATGTCATAAAGTTTAATTTTATATGGAAGTTGATTATGCTTTCTGGCCTCGCATTTGGGAGGACGCCATACATTCAGATTTGAGTTTTCTATGGTTTCCCCAAATCACTCCAGGCAAATTCTGGTATGCTTCCTTCAAAAAGGCTATGGCCGAATTCCATCCCGTTCCTTGTCCCCAGTGCCATCCCGCCTCTAATGACGTAGCCGTCGATGAGGCATAAAGCCGCAAAAAAAAAAAAAAAAAAAAAAAAAAAAAAAAAAAAAAAAAAAAATATTATGCTTGGTTAAAAAAAAGAGAGAGAGCAAGATTTTTATTTTTAATATTATAAGCCTAAAATACGTTTATTTTTAATATTATAAGCTCAAAATTCTTAAACTCTTAGTGTGGGGTCTCAATAGGTTCAGCAATTATACCCAAAAAAATAATAAAAAAAAATCAGTTGGGTATGCGTTGTGTCATTTAACCTTTGTAAAGTAAGAAAATAATTAAAATATATGCAGGATAACCGGTTTATATTATGACTTTTTTTTTTGTAATGATTTACTGAACCTATATATAAAATCACTGAGTAAACAGTCTGCTAGTCACAAATTTTCTGGTCTTATTCATCTTGTTGCAGGGATATAACTTCTATTAGTTCAACTATTGATTACTTTATGTCAAGCTCCCAGTGTGTGTCCTGGTAGTTACATGCAATGTTGCTTACAGTGTTTCACAAATAGTTAAAATTTAATGTATACAATGGTTTTAAATAATCTGAAATCTATTGGATTAGATGAAAAAGTTACTTCCTGGATAGAGGCTTTCTTGAAAACCAGAAAGCAAAGTGTTAGAGTAGGAAATACATTATCAAAAGAGGTGGAAGGAAATATGGAAGTGCCACAGGAATGATTGTGTTGATGGGTTACGGTCAGAATTTAGGTTGTTTGCATATAATATAATGTAATGGTATACAATAGGATCCAAACCGGTAAAGACTGTGAACAGCTGTAGGATGACCTGGATAAAATATCTAAATGGGTAGGTCAGCATGAACATGCCAAGAAGAATCAGCTTATTAGGTACACAGATAAAAAACTAAAGGTTAATTATGATTATAAGGTGGGGTCAGAATTGCTTGTCAAACTCTGACAGCTGGTGTGTGGGGATTTTGAAAGTAAGTTTTTCTCTCCTCACTTGCAGCATTCATCCAGCCACCAGTGCCAATTTCACTCTTACAACAGGGGAATCTTTTCCTATTATTGGACACACCACTTGCACACCTACTCATTTACCAATTTACCTGCCATCACTGTACTAACAAACTGTCTATCAGAATAAACAGCCATAAGAAAACAGTTTATACTGGCAACCTAGACTACGCAGTGACAGCTGTGGCCAATTCACACAATTCCAACAATCTCAACACTTAGAGTGAGAACTGTCCAAGCATTTTGCTGATAAAGCAATCTGTTCTGCACTATGTACATAGGAACCAGCATATCCTTGACACCAGGCAATCTTCTTTTCCCACGTTCTTAGGGAGAAACTGCGGGGAAACTAGTTTCTCTCCAAGAGCCTTATCTTCATCATTCATTCTTCCTCTGCAGCAAGCAGCCAAGACCCTTTTTTTTATCACCCAAGTAGTCGTTGACACTATTATCTATGAACGTCAGGGAACAGTAGTAGTCTTTGCTAATCGATAGCAGTTCCCCTCCAAAAATCCCTCCTTCAATTCTGTCATACATTCTATAACCATTGGGGAAAACTTCATTGCCTAGCATTTCTTCCTTGAAACAAGACACCCCCTATATTATCTCTATTAAGTTATCAAATTCAGTTACTTCTGCAGCTGCTGTTGTTAGTAATACTTTGTTCATTATCCTGATACACTTAAGTAGTAACGGTCTTATAATTGGCTTTGTGATATTTTAACAGTGAAAAAGCCATTAATTTTACAACTTCCCCAGAAACTATTGCTTCATGATAATACTTTGTCAGTATAAAGAATGATATTCCGTTTTATCTCAAGTTCCGCATCATACTTTTTGCAAAGCCTTTTTCAGAATTTGAGATGAATTATGTTCTTGTGTAATTTATTTGGTTTTGTGCACATTTAACTGAAACTTTAGTTTTAAGTTATGTATTTTGTTAAACTATATTTAAGATTATTATTTCATATCAAAAGTGTTGCTGGTGCAATACTTAGAAAAAAATAAACAGTATGAAATGAAAAAGGGCTGGGGGAAAAAATACAGCAGTCAACTTGAATCATTCATGTTATAGTGGACCAAAAGTCAGCAACTTGAGCAAAGTTTTCACTTGCATTAAGGAGATCTTTCAAAGTGCAGGTTGTTGGACACTGTGGGCAATCAGAAAATCTTTTCCCCTATTTCTTTTTAGCCAAACTATGGCTGTAAATGCAAAGTCAACATGTCCATTCCCAATGGTGGACCTTCCTCGGAATGGCTCAGCCTTATCTGCTAGTAGCTCCGCGGCATGGCGCTGCTGTTAATTGTTAAATATGACAGTTGTGCTTTATGCATCCACGGTGTACGAGAAACAAAGTGTGATTCATTCCACAGGGAAACGCAGCCCACAAATGGGGAAAAGTGTCTCACTTTGAGGAGTGTGAAGTGGTTTTTTGAGTTCACAAAAGGCTGCTAAGACTTGCATGACAATGAGCATTCGAGGAGGCCACATTCGTTGCTGACTGACTACAACATTTCCTGTGTGGATGCAATGGCGAAAGCGGATCGGCGTGTGCACATAATGACGTTTCCTGGCAGCTTGGCATTTCATATGGGTGTTTTTACAACACCAATCATGCGTTCTTAGGTACTGGAACGTTTCATGTTGGTGGGTGCCTAAGCACTTGGATGACTTGATGAAAGGCAAGCAAATGATTGCTTCACTGAATCATCTGCAACAGTATGCTGAGGATGGTGACAATTTGCTTGACCACATTGTTACTGGCGATGAAAGATGGGTACTACATTTCACGCTTGAATTGAAGCAGCAGAGCATGGTGGGAAAACGCCCGGGTTCACCTGTGATACAAAATCCATTCAGTGCCATATGTTGGAAAAGTGATGTTCAACGGTATTCTAGGATCGCCATTGACTGCTCCTGCTGGATTTCATTCCACTAGGTGCAACCATCAATCCAGACATTTATTGTTTCATACTATTAAGTCTGTGGGCTGCCATCAGGAAGAAGCGCTGAGGGATTCTCGATGTGGACAACCTGGTTATCCTCCATGACAATGTGAAGCCACACATGGCAATCTGAACCACTGACAGTCTCCGGTCATTTCACTGGGAAAGTCTGGACCACCCACCATACAGTCCAGACCTAGCTCCTAGCGATTTTCATGTTTTCAATCAGCTTTAAAAAGTTCCTGGCAGGACAGTAATTGAAATGTAATAATGTAGCCAATACAGCAGTCCAATGGTGGTTCCACAATCAGCCAGATGAATTCTGCCACAGTGGCATCTCAAATTTAGCACTGCAGATGGAACAGATGTATGTACCATTGTGGGGACTATTTGGAAAAATATGGTAGGTTATGTAGAATAGTATGTATATTTGTAATTACCTGTATGTATCTTATTTTTTCTGCTAGTAAAAAATAGGTGGAAAGACTTTCCGATTCACCCTAGTAGATGCAGGATGGTCTGTTCTGCCCTGCATCCATATGTAGTTGTTTGATCCCTGAGATAATGCCATCTTGCTAAGTTATCTTTTGTCCTGCCTATGCCACTTCTTAGTCTGTTTAATGCTTTCCATGTTTTCCAGGTCAGATTGCCACCTAGAGGTGGAATAACCATTGTCCTACACAAATCAGTTCATCCTCCACAGATTTCACCAGACATTTTTCAGCAGTAATTCTAATTCATCTGTCATCCTTGGGAAACCTTTCCTAGATTAAAGCCTTTGTCTAGGTCATTGATCTCCAAATGAAACTTTAAGATGAAAATGTATTACCTGCTATATGTTTTTGGATTAACTTTAGTAATTGCTTCTTGCCATTAGGCATTATATAAAATTTGTTTGAGTTGTTAAAAATGTAAAATAATGTTGTTGTAAGCCTTTGATCCTTTGAAAATTGTTTCAAAAATATCTGTGCGAACATAGTTGTGCCAGAACTGTACACTTTTATAGGACCAAACTTTTCTAATTAGAATTGCTCTATAAAAAGAACCTTGATTTAATTTATCCACAATTTCCACTTCCAAAAACTGTGGTGGGCAAAAGTCAGTGATTTCTACTTTTTATTAATAAAATTGATATCAAGAGACAATTCTATAAATATCTGACATACTAGCACATTCACCGTAAATTCTATTATAATTGGTTTTGAAGCTATTCCTTGTTCTGGTATGAGAAATACCTGACTTTTTTAATATTTTTTTAACAGGTTGAATTACCAGATCTAGAAAGAAATGGAATTCTTATTAAGATCAAAGCCTGTGGCCTTCCTAACACTTACTATGACCAGACTGCAGTCACTCAAATTCTTACTAGAGCTGGGAAGAAGCAACGAATTGGCTTGGGCTTCGATGTAGCAGGTGTGGTCCAAGCTATTGGTTCTGATGTTACCACTTTGGCAGTTGGAGACCATGTGGTAGGTGTCGTTCCACTGGATTATGAGCAGTCTGGCTGCTCAGATTATGTTGTTCTTCAAGAATTTGATGTAGGTTGGTATATTGTTACTTGAAATGGTGTTTGGAAGCGATGAAGAAAACATCGATTATTGTAGTAATCTCTCGTGACGTTTCTTTCAGTTGTGAAGCCAGATGATGTAAGTTTTGTAGATGCGTGTGGGTGTATAGGGGATGCAGTGAAGGCTTATACTGCCCTGCACTACCTTGGAAAATTAGGATCTGGAGATACTGGTAAGATGATGATTCCATTTTAATCTTCTTCTATTCTCTTTACTGCACTCATTGCCGTTTGTCACAGGTTTAGAAAAATATTTTGTATCTTATTAAAAGTATATATTCTAGTGTCTGAATTATAATATGGCATATTTTTATGCTTTTTTTACTTAGATAATTACCAAGCTGGTTGGTGTGTATTAAAATTCATATCCAGGTTTCTCACTCTGGCCATCCAGGTTTGTTTAGTGATATTCTTAAATCATTTCTCAATACTGCTGGGATGGTTAATGGATAATAATTGTGACTGTTAATTTTCTACTTCCTCCTTGTCCACAATCCTATTCTTGCTCTAATGATAATTTACAAGCCATGAACCCTCCCCCGCTGCCCCCCAAAAATTATAATTATTTTGAAGAAAAGTTGAAGTATTCCTGTTTAATAAAACTTAGTAACGAATAAGGGGAGAAGTAAACAGGAACTAGACCTAGAAATAAATGGAATTTTGACCAAGTCTGATGACTGTGGCCACCCGAACTGCAAATATAACTGTTCCAAATCACTCAGGTTTTGGATTTCTTTGTGTTGTCACTCTCTCTCTCTCTCTTCTTGTGATTTATATTTTTTAGTGGAGATTGCTTTATTTGTTACACACAATTTTTTTATCATTCATTTCTTTTTTTATTTACATCAATCCCATTGTTGCAAGGCGTATACTATTAATAAATATGCTGTTTCTTTGCTCTTGCAGTGTTTATCCTCAAGCATTCTTAATGACTCTCAGGGAGATGAGGAAAAGTTTTTACAAATATTTTTAATTATGTTTCTTGTTTTTGTATTATTTCAACCCTCCTGCTACTATCTTCAGAAAATGATAAGTTTACTTTCCCTATTGCTTTTTTACTCTCATGAAGAACAAAATTGTATAGTCGAGTGATATTCTGTAACCAGAGGTTATGATGCATCATAGCTTAGAAATAGTTCAAATGTCTACAATCTTTAAGGTGAACTCTATTGTTGGTGTAAATTCTATCATATATTGACGACCCCGTGTATATTGCACTTCAGTCGTTACATGGTTCTGCAGAATTAATGAGATTTTTAAAATTGTTCCAGTCAATCTTATAAAAAAGTTTTGTTATTTACACATGTGGAGTTATTTTTCTTTTTAAATGTGGGATTTCTGTGTATAAAATTTACATTGTAATAAAGTGCGCAAATGTTTATTGCAGTTCTTGTCCTGGATGGAGCAACATCATTCGGTAGTGTGTGTGTACAGCTGGCACACCACTGGGGGGCTAGAGTTCTGACAACTGCAGCAACAGAGGACGAGAAAGCCTATTTGCGTGGGCCCTGCCGAGATGTTGCCCGTGTGATGGAACTTGGAACAGTATCTGGTGATGTTCCAGGAAAGAAAGCTAGTGTAGGGGGAAGCAGTGGTAGCTTACGATCTGCTGTGATGCTGGAGACTGGCAATTTAGGTGTTGATATCATTGTCGATCAAGGCTGCGGGCAGACCACATCACAACAGGTGAACTGCATGGCATTGTATGTTACCCATACAAATTAAAAATTGTATGTTACTGTTAAAAATCTGTAAGTTTATACTTTTCTTCATTTTTGAACTCTGTTTTAGTGCAGTTTGTCAAAAATTGTAGCTGCTGTAGTGTTAATGAACTCTAGTACCATTTTATATATGGAGGGCACTTGAGTTTTTATCGAGTTAGTGCCATGTTTTAAATATTTTCAACTCGACTGCCATATTCCAAATGAATGAAGTAGTATTAGTAAAATGTGTATATTTTCACTGCTATTAATGTTTCAAATATTCAGTTTTGATAAGTATAATAATAATTATAAAATTTGTTCCCTTTCTACTAAGAGAGAGTACTCTTTGGCTTAAGAGGAAAAAACCCATTAAAGTTTTAGTATTACATCGACATATTCAGTAAAATTTAAATCTTGGGTACATCTTTCTAACTGGTTCTACCAGTCTCAAAATTAAATGAAAATTCAATGAATGTGCAATTATTCTTTCAGCTCTTAATTTTTTCCCACCTTTTAAACAATATTTTCTTTTATATTTATGTATTGAAGAAAATGATTCTTCATATATTTTTATGTTCCACGTATGAGGGTGAGTCAAATGAAAATCTTAAATTTGTAATAAAAAATCGAAATTTCACACCGTTATCCTGTAAGTTGGTAAGCGTGCTACATGCAGCGTGCAGAATGGCCTGTATGTGGCAGCATAGTGCAGATGCACAAATACTGACGCAGTATCAGTATAAAGATGGCTGCCCCACTTGAGACTTGCACCAGGGAAGAACAGCGTTCTGTTGTTCGGTTTTTGAGTAGTGAAGGTGTGAAACCTATTGAAATTCGTCGAAGAATGAAGGTTCAGTACGGTGATGCATGTTTGTCACATCAGTAAGTCTACGAATGGAGTAGGAAGTTCGCAAATGGTGTGACTTCAGTGGAAGATGTTCCTCGTCCAGGTCAGGCACAAGAAGTTGTGACTCCACAGAACATTGCAGCAGTTGAAACCATAGTGATGGAAAACCGCCAAGTGACACTGAATGACATTGCAGCATGTTTAAAGATTAGTCATGGTTCAGCACACCACATTGTGCATGATGTGCTCCAGTTTCACAAAGTGTCTGCAAGATGGGTGCCACGGCAGCTGACTCCTGAAATGAGGGAACGACGTGTTGATGCTTGTGAAGAACTTCTTTGGCGCTTTGAACGAGAAGGTGATGGCTTCCTTGCAAGAATCGTTACTGGGGACGAAACCTGGGTTCACTTCCACCAACCGGAAACGAAGAGAGCGAGCAAGGAATGGCGCCATTCTTCATCACCAAAACCAAAGAAGTTTCAAACAGAACCATCAGCAGGGAAGGTTATGCTGACTCTCTTTTGGGATGGAAAAGCCGTCATTTTGGAGCATTACATGCCTAGAGGGACCACTGTCACCAGTGCATCATACACAGATCTCCTAAAAAATCATCTTCGACCTGCAATGAAATCAAAGCATGTCATCAGGTGTCCTTTTGCAACATGACAATGCAAGGACAAACTGCCCGTACAACAATTGCAACAATCACAGACCTGCATTTTGAGTGTCTTCCTCATCCACCATACTCACCAGACCTTGCTCCAAGTGGTTTCCATATGTTTGGACCACTCAAAGAAGCAATGGGAGGAAAGAAGTTCCATTCTGATGAAGAGGTATGCCACGCGGTGCATGAGTGGTTGCGCGGACTACCAAAAGAATTTTTTTCTAAAGGGATTTATGCACTTTGTAATTGCTGGAGGACTTGCATTGAGCTTGGGGGAAATTATGTTGAAAAATGATACAGCCTTGTACCACTTCTGCACAATAAGTAATACTTAAAAAAATGTTTAAGGTTTTCATTTGACTCATCCTCATACAAAACCTGCATGGGCTTTAGTGTGTATGTAATTTTTTCTTGTCCTCCAATCTGTTACTGATCCTGATCAGCAAAACAAATTTAGATAATGTCTAACAAAAGAAATTGCTAAAATATCGTGAGAAGTTTCCTCCCACTTGGATAATTTTTTTAGCTCCACTACTGCTTCAGGTGGTGACAATTGGGATGGTGATGACAATAATAGAGGTGGCAATCTCACAGTTTTTGCCCCATTTCCAAAAATTCCTAGATCCACCACTCTCCAAAGAACAAGACTGAAAGTCTTACCATTAAGAGTGAAAAATTATTCAGTAGTTAAAGAGAGAATGTATCACAATGATACAGATCATTTTCATTGTGATGCTGTGACCAAAAAATATTTGCTTCAAGTATCATTTACAGTGATTACATCAAAGCACAATGTAAAATTCTACTGGTGCCATCTACTGACCTCCTTTTTGAATTAATAATCACAGCTCAAGTACCTTTTACAGCTGCTTAAAGTGTGATGTAATATTCAGTTTGTGCCTTACGTAGTAACATGGATTGGAATTTTAATAGATTTACTATCCATGCCCATGATATTTTCCATCTGGAATTTTAGATTTGGTCCTCTTATTCATTGACAGACTATAACAGAAATGTTGGCTTGGTAGGAAACACCAGATTATAAATTCTATTTTTTCACTTTTCAATATATTTTTGATTTATTATGTGCATGTCATTCATTTTTACCACCCTTCGAAACTGCCACTACCTAGGTTGTGCCTATGGTCGTGGATGACCCACAGGGACACTTAAGTATTGTTCACAAAGCTTCAATATTTGCACTGTTGCTGCATTGCATGTCTGAGCTAATTTATTTTTATGCTTGTAAACTGTTTTAGAAAATTTCTAATTGTATTGTAAAGTCAGTCTATTTTTAGTTTTTACAATTTTAACACTTTTTCACCCTGTATCATCATTATAAAACATATCCTATATGTTAATCAATAACAGAAGCTAACATTAAGTACAATTTTATTGAAATCCATGCTTTAGTTTTTGTATGCGATGTGAATAAACAGACAAAGAATAAGGAGGGGAGGGCATTCAAATTTTATGGCTTTGACATCTTTATTATAACTAATGTACTTTTTTTTTTTTTTAGAAAAAATCATGTACAGACAAGGTTTCTACAATTTACTTTATGTTGAGTGTTCTAAATAGACTTCCTGTTTCAAATTTCTCTAAGAATAATGTGGCACTCCAGTTCAGACGTACCCTGTTAATATGTTACCTATTCCAGCTCTTTTTGGTTCTTCAAGCATGTTCAGACTTGGATTTGTATATTTGTCAAGCCGTGGCACATTACCTCATACAAACTGCCTAGACATACTGTGAAAATTGGAACATCTCACACATTTTGTATTTTAACTGTCTCTTACAGACGGACATGCATAGATTACCAGAAACACTGAAAGGATTTAAATTTAAAATTCATAAATGGTAAAAGTAGGCAAGTGAGTGAAATTACACTGTATGGAGTTAATAGGTGTCTGGGGAAATTTCCGCCGGAGTATGCACTCACAATTAAATTAAAATTATTGAAAGCGTATGTTAGCCATTGTTTATTCACTCACAAGGAGAGTTCTTCAGTTCAAAAATCGGGATGGCAGAACGGCATTTTTGAATTACTGTCAAAATTGACATGCTTAATATATACGTATAAAGTAGTAAAGCAGCCAAATAGCCATTTGGTTTAAAGCACCTACCAGTGTAAAAAAGGTAATGTGTTCGAGTCCCACCTGCGAGAAATACTTTTATTTTCTCTGTGCGTTACTAAATGCTGTTTGTATCATTACAGATACATTTAATGGAAATTCTTCAGAGTAATATATTTTTTCTTTGAAGGAATCACAATTTTTTGGATTGGCATCATGCAAACATTCAAAGCACAAATTGTTTTTACATTGGGAAAATTAAAAGAAACTTATCTGTAACATATAAACCTAGACACTCAAATTCAAATTGTTGGATGACATTTTTAATGCTTAGTGCTTGGACAACTCAAATTAAAATAATGACACTTTTAAATACCATAATACTTGTGTATACTGAATTAAACACCAGGTTCATAATCATACAAATCAATGAATCCTCATACTAGCTTTGAAACAACTCCCAATACATGTTCTGAACTTGCGCTAGATGTAAATGTTACTAGTTGAAAGACAACACCAATGCAACTGTTTAATTTGTTTATTGTTGTGTCGTATGAATTTCATATCTCATTGAGGCATCGTCAGTGATGTATCTGCATTAAAGTTTTATATATAGTTTTACAGACATTTTGAATTATATTATTACGAGATTATGGACATGAAATATTTTTTATGGTTGATTTTTGCTGACTATTTACACTGGTTAGATATGGTATGCAGCTGTGCATCTCCACTTATTACCCAAAGCATGTCATGATTGCATCATAACATTTACTATTTAACAAACTGGTAATTAGAAAAAGTGTGCTTTCTGTTCACTCCGTTATCTGCTGTGGCCATCTTATTTGTTTATTTCGTATCTCTTGCTGATAGCACCAGTTTTAAAAATGCATGGATGCATGATGGTTCTGTAAAGATTAACAGAATCATCACTCATTCATGCACTTTCAAAACAGGAAACAGTTACAATGGTGTTACCCTTTCAATTTGTAATTAACTAAGCAATTACGGAGCAAAATGGCCTGCAACATCATTGCATAGATGTAAATGTAGTTTCACTTCTGCTTATGGCCATTTTGAGATTACCTTAAAAAAGGCTTTTGAAGGAATGATGCCACAAATGTTTTGATGCATCAACATAAGTTAAACTTTGTCTTCAGCTTATCATCCATAACATCTTTAAAAATCTTCTTGTGGTCTCAGTTTCTTCTTAATGTCCTTGTTTCTTCTTTCATGGTCCTCTAATTTGGTATGAAGTTTGGTGATCCATTGTCTCCTTAACCAGAAAAATACTTAACCGGACTCGGTATAAAGATTGGTTTACAAAAAATCCCAAGAACCCTTTGTCATGAAACTTCCTGTAAAATTCGTTAATTTTATTTCAATTTTACGTGCTTCCCTGATTATGATTTTAGGCTAAGACAGAGGAAGTGGCATGTAGAATCACGTCTTTCTACTAATAATTCCATCTCGTTTCCCCTCATTTCTTGTTGACCCATAGTGATCCTCTTTTTCTTCTCACATGTCTAGTCTTTTTCAGTCTTTGCTTTTCATTACTCATTTAGTCTCATTGCTGCATGTGCTTACGAAACCACTATTTATATTTTCCATGTTTTAAATGTGAAGTTTATCTTTAATTTGTTTCTTTTGTTTATGTTTTGACAACTTTGAATGCAAGGTGGGATCTGAATAGTTGAATGCAGTGTAGATTATGTGTTACTTGATAAATATTTTTTTAAAAAAATCTCACTAAAAAATTTAGAATTTTCAAGATTTTTTTTTTTTTTTTTTTTTTTTTTCAGAACCTTATTTATGACAACAAATACAGTTCTGCCATGATCTACGTTCCATCAAAACATGAAATTATTTCCTGTCTTGCTGTTGGTGGCAGATGGGTAACTTCTAAAGCAAATCTGCAGGTAATGTTTCCAGTTTCTCTTTACATTGTTTTGTACTTTTAATGTAACAGATCTTTCATGATTCTGTAACATCTTCAAATATCATGATTTTATTCAGATTTCAATGCTACTGACTTCTTTTGATAAATTTGTCATACTGTTTAAAATCGTTCGCAAAAAGTGTGTTAATGTTCTCCAGTATGAGATATAATTTTTGTGCAATTACATGTTGAATAACAGTATTACATAAGGATGCAGAAAGAATTCATGCACCGAGCCTGCTGGGTGAGTGGTAAAAATTGGAGCTGGAATTCTGTAGGATTTGGGTTCAATCTCCCTCCGGCCATCCTGACTTTGGTTTTCCATAATTTCCTGAAGTCACGCCTGTGAAAGGGTATGTTGAAATTCATTCCATTCCTTGTCACAAATCCTCTTCATCCTCTTTACTTCAACATTGAAAAGGCAAAAAGCCATAGCAAGCAAAAACAAGAAGTTTTATTCATAACAGAATGAGCAAAAAGTTTTGGTTATAAACCCTTACCATCTAAAGAGAATGCAGCCACTATGGGTGATGTGTAGAAAATTGCGTCTAACAGAAAGGGAGACAGCGAAAGTTAGTATTTATTAGTATTACCATTCTCACACTAAACGACTTAAAATCTTCATCTACTGTAGCTGCTCTTGTCATCATCAGTCTCAATTGCGTTCTCTTTCAGACCACTAGAATTCCCTTTCAATAGTAGTTCCTACGTTGTTACTCAGTATTAACTGATGTACTAGCCATTCCATTGATCTCAGTAAGTCTTCCTTTCTATTCTGCACATATCCTGTTTTGTACTTTTGCTTAAAGATTCTGCAGAAACTGTGATCATAATGAATTTCAAAGTTTGTATCTACATAATCTTTTTGGATGACTAGCCTGATTATTTCTTTAACACATGTTTCAATAGCTGCCTCTGCTCTCTTCATTAGGTGAAATAATGTATTGCACAGTATACTATGTAACCTATTGTGATGGCCTTGCAATGGTCATTCATATATGTAGAGCTGTGTCCATGGTTGACAGTTTGGTATTCTGCTACCAAACCTGTCACCCATTGGGCAGCCCCGTTTGCTAGGCTTTATACATGTGGCAGTTTGCTATGTATCACTGGTCTATGGTTCAGTGTAGTGTTGTAAAAAAAATGGTTTTTTTCTGACTTGAAAAAAAAAACATGAAAAAAACCTGTGAAAAAAAACGTTTTTTTTCTGGGACACATTTTTTTTCATAACTACTAAATCTCAAATTTGTAAGGCATTTATCGCTTAATATAACTGTTTTAGAGTTTATATTAAGTACTTATCTTAATTTTTATCTTAATTTTTCTGGTTCAGTAGAAAAGAAAATTACGAAAATATTCGCAACGGTGACTGAAGGTTTCTTTTTCGAACGGGGACTTCCCGAAGAGGTTATGTTGCATGAGAAGGAATCCCCGTTCCCCTTTGTTTGGATTCATACTTGCTATTTGAACTAGCGCTGCCAACCCTGCGAATTTGTCTGTAGACCTACGGATCTTTTAAAAAAATTAGGAATTTTAAATTTATCTATAGCTTTTTGCCTCTTTTTATTGCTTATTGTGCTTTACTTATATTCATATACTTGCTAAACTCTCAGCGTATAATGATACTGAATCATTAAATTGTCAGTAATTATGAATCGTTTCCTTGCAACCATTGGCGTAAACCAACAATTGAAAAACAAATAAAGCTCTTATTTTATATGATAACAGATTTAAATTCAAACTTAAAAGACCTTAATACAGAATTATCGGCGCAGTCTTCATGCACAGTGTGTACTTTGCTCACAATTTAAAATTGTAATCTCAAAATCTTTTGCGCACAACTCAAGGATAACCAGTAAAAGAAAATGTAATTATTTCTGAAGTAATATATCTAGAGGAGACAGAAGAAGAAACGGAAAATTCCGACACAGACCGAACTAGTGTTGGTAGTGCTGATACTAGTGAATGTGGTACAGACATAGAGGATGAATAAAATTATGCTACCCATATAAATACATTTATGAATCATTATGTAAGACATTATATGATTCAGTAAGATTTAAAACACACATGTAAAATGTAAGTTCCATAAATAGAACTATAATTTATCAAATACTTTGTTTTCTGAAAAAAAAAACAAATTTAGAAAATTAACAAGGGTGCTAGGTTTTTTTTTTCACAAAGCTGAAAAAAAAACTTTTTTTTTTTCAGTTTGCAACACTAGTTCAGTGTATATTTTTCGGATAAAGGAAACAAAGAAACTGCCGCGAGGCACTGAAAATAAGATAGGATAGGGAAAATAAACAGTTACCCGTCACTTACCACAGATGAAGGCAGGAGGGCGAGACACGTAAAAACACAAAAACAAAAGAATTACACAATATTTCGACTTTTTAGTCTTCCTCATGTAGGAGGCGAGACATATGGCAGGGGGAAAGATGTGGTCACATCCGAGCCTGCCACATGATTCATGTGGCAGGCTCGGATGTGACCACATCTTTCCCCCTGCCATATGTCTCGCCTCCTACATGAGGAAGACTAAAAAGTCGAAATATTGTGTAATTCTTTTGTTTTTGTGTTTTTACGTGTCTCGCCCTCCTGCCTTCATCTGTGGTAAGTGACGGGTAACTGTTTATTTTCCCTATCCTATCTTATTTTCAGTGTATATTTTTCCATATTTATAATGGATCAAGTAAACATTAGCTAGTCTTAAGGCCAAGGTCATCTTTCCTCAGTGCTGTATATCTTGTATCTTTGCTTTAGGTCAGAAGATAATCCTCACACCATGCAGATTACTGTCCAACAGGTGACCTATTTTGGTAGTGAACTTTGTATGCTGTTAATATGAGTTTGCATTGCGATGCCCTCACAAAAGGTGTTGTAGTATACAGCGTAAACAACTGTTTCACCTGATGAAGACAAAAGAGAGAGCTGTTAAAGAAAAACTGGCTGTTTACTTGTCAAGAGTATGTAGAAGCAATATGCCAGAAAAAACTCAACTGTTTCATTGGTGTTTCATTTTTGTGCTTTCAGTTTTTCCTGTTAGTTACTGCTCAGTTCTATAAATTCCATCACTTCTTATCACTTTCACACTCAGCAGCTCTGACAATTCATTGTTCTCATCACACATCTGTCCCATTATAACTTGCAGTGTGTGATCAAGAAGTCAATAAATCAAATCCCACTCTCGGCTGAAATTTTTATGTGCCTTCAAACTAACCTCGACTTTGTGCATAATATGGTTTCCATATGTGAAACATAAATATAAAATGCAAATTTTTGCATTTTTCCATATATATATTCCAGGACATGATTTTTTTGTTGGAGAGATACACAACGAAAATACTGACTACTTTCTCAAAATTAGTCATGTGTCGTATTCCTCGTTTTGTTACTAGCCCTCCTGCCTTCACCTTTGATAAGTGTGGATTTGCTTTATGAATCACCATTTATATGAGTTTAGTGTCAAATTGTTTTCATTACTTTCTTGTAGCTAAACTGCATTAATGTGCCCATAAATCTGGCGATTAGTTAGATTTCTATTCATTGCTGCTCTTGTCTTAGTTATTTTGTTTTTGGAGGAAACTGGTAATAATTTCAAGACAATTCCTAAGGTTTTCTTTTTTTCCCCCAGGAGATGATGAAATTAAGTATTGTAATACTCTGTAATACGAAATGTTCAGATTCATTTGTGGACAACATGCAATGATTATAATGGGAACCAAAGTCAGTGTTGGAAGAGATATATATCACATTTCTTTTTTGTAATACAAACATTCATTTCACAATATAGCCCTTTTTCATGTTCATTGTATAGCCCATCTTGGAATGTAGCCAAATACTTCAAATTAACTGTATCTGTGGTTTCCTTTTTCATTTCCCTGCTGCTAACTTTGGCAGAGATCTTTCCTTCCATAAACTTGTTTAGTAAAACAAGGATTACCAAAGCTAACGGCAGGTTGATATAAAATTACTGTTCTTTCATACTTTCTTCCCATTATTGAAATATATATTTGATAGTGCTAAACACAGTAAATTCATATTTTAAATTTAATTATAATGGTTACTGGTGGCATCAACTTAACATGCTTTCTTTTGCTACAGCTTGATCCTCCTTACTCTCGCATGCTGTACTTGCGCTGTGCTAGTGTTGGATACCTGTTTGAACAAGCATGGATGTTGTCAAATGCCCAGCAAGGCCGATATCAACACATACTCATGGATATTATAGAAAAAGTGAAAACTGGTACTATACGGTGAGTATGCTCATAATTTTCTGCGAGTCACAAGAAATTAGTTATTCTGCTCCTCCTCTATACAAATGTGAAGAAATTTCACATTCTTTTATCCCTGTAGACATTTTCTGTTTTCTATCATTTTCAACAGCACTCAACATCTGTGGCGTGCATGCATGTCCCTTGAAAAATGGCCCGATTCTCTCTGCATTGATATGGTTTTAAGCAAAAATATTGCACTATTGTATTCGTCTCGTGTTTTATATATGACTTCCTATGATCCTTCCTGGGTGTTCTCACCGTCCTCCATTAAATTCTACCCACTGCCCCACGCAAGTTTCAGCAGACCACCCAATCTCAAAAAATATTGGTTCATAAATACCCACCTTGAAATTCCCCAAAACTACCACGGGGATCATTACCATGTAACAGACCCTGCTGTAAAACATGCAGCATGCACCCAGCTGCCACTACGTACTCCAATCCGACCACAGGTGAAACATTCCTCATCATTGGACCGCCACAACCTCCTCTGAATTGCATAGATTGGAGCTAGCCTACCAGAATATCCTAGACACCCGACATCCTCCAGGCCCCAATTTCCAATAAGTTCCTCCCGCTAGGCCCAGTACTTATTATTTCTTGTTGCTTATATTTTATTTTCCTACTTAAAGTTTCTCAAAACATGTATTATAATATTTATATCCTCACCCAGTAATTATGTTGATGTTCCCCCACCTCCAAAGATAATAGACCTTCAGTATTATTGATTTAGTATTTGTCCCCTCCCCTTCTATACTACGATCTTTGCCGGCCACGCCCAACCTCCATTCACCAGACAGCCTTCGGCATGTGCACGTCATGCCCTGCCTGGTGTCTCACTCCTGGCAAGAATAATGCTAACCACCAAAATACAGTAGAACTCCAATTATCCGAACTCCAACTATCCGAATTACTGATTATCCGAATTGCTTAAGGCAGTCACATTAAGACGTGTGTGGAACAAGTTGAAAGGCATATCAACTGAAGCAGAAAGGAAAAAGAGAAAAAGAAAAAAGAAGCTCAAGAAAAGGAATAGACAGGAGAAGATGGGGATGACGTGTCACTTGAGGAATTCAGAAACATTCTTCTGAAAATTCCTGGAAGTTCAGAAGTTAGTACTGAAGATTTAGGAGGGTGGGTTGTGTTTGATTCGTCAGACCCTGGGTATGAAATTCTAAATGATGATGAACTTATTCAAAGTGTCGAGGAAAAGATGACCTTAACGTCGAAGTTGAAGCACATACAGGACCATCAGCTAGTCAAGCATTAGCCGACTTAAAACTGCGTTGAAGTTGATGGAGCGTCAGCCCGAGTGTGACCACATGAACTTCTCACCGTCAAGCAGTCAAACAACTTACTTTGACAGAGATGTTCAGCAAGATATGACTTATTTACATTTATTTACTTTTTTACGGTACATACATACTGTACTAATGTACAGCACTTGTAAGTGCACCTAACATGTTAAAATGTTGCCATTTAATTAATTAAAAACTCTTTTTCTCCCATTTCAACATACATTCAGTAATTAATTAAAATAGACCCTTTTTCGGAAAAAATCCAATTATCCAAATTTTTGATTATCCAAATGTGGTCTAGTCCCAATTGATTTGGATAATTGGAGTTCTACTGTATTGCGTTTCTTGTGATTGTCTCTTTTATGTTCATCATTCCCAGCCGCCTTCACCTGTGTTAAGTGTTGGGTCATATTTCCCTATCCTTCCTTATATGTATTTTACATGTACACACATTTTGTTGGGAGTCTTGATGGTTTGTTGAAAATAAAATAAGTTATAGGATGAGGAAAATTTCAGAACACAAATTTTAACAGATGTATTGGTGGTATTGTTAAGAAAGATGCACTTGTCAACAACAAAATTTGAAGTCAGAAGACATGGTCAGGTGTCAATGTAATTTCATACACATACACACCATCGGTAGCTATGTAATTGATAAGTATTGCAATTCTTTCTGAGAACTGTAATGGCCTCCACTACATTAGTGTTCGTGTTTAGCACTAATGCCAAGATTGAGAGGATATTTAAGAGGCGTGAACAGTGTCAGGTGTTGAGTGATCATTATGAAGAACAAGGAGACCCACATACTCAAGTAAGATTGTGCAATCAGCACCTGACAGAGTTTAGAAGGGGCCTCATTGTGGGTGTCTGCCTATTTGACTGGCTGGTCGAATCGTGCAATATCCAGATTTTCAGACATTCGAACATGATTGTGGCTGCACGGGAATAGGAGGGCCAGGCGTATTCATTATCTAGTTTCTGGTTGACCACGTCAGACCACCACAAGGGAGAATCGCCTAATGCGCACGAAGCACAGCGTAACACCTTCACATCTGTGCCTTCCATTTGAGAACAAGTAATAGATCCCCTTCAACATTCTGTGTAATTCTGTCCCATTGGTCAGAGACTAACAGCAACTGAACTAGTGAATTATTGTCTCATGCATAGGCTGTCATTAACACCACAACACAAAAAGGAGTAGGAAAACTCTTGGGATTCAAGCCGTGTCAAAGTAAAGTTGACTGGTGATGTTTCAAACGCTGGCACTGCTGCCATTGTCAGGCCCTGCTTAGCATACTGAAGGCTGCTGCACAGTAGTCTATTATATATGTCTACCAGCCAGGAGTGGAGGGTAGTTTGCATGAAGGGGTGGTTTAGCTGGGCACCGCCTACTTGGTGACGTCATTTTTGGATTGTTGTTATGCTCTAATATGGGTTGGTCCCATGTGCCTTCAAATAATCAAATTACTGGCTTCTATATTTGGCTTAAGCTGAGTCCCTAATCCTGATTAGTAACATTATGACTAAGCCTGATTTCCATTGCCCCCTTCACAACACTGTTCCAAAAATTATTTGCATGGCAAAGGTTTGTCGTTTTGTCTAACAAATGTTATCAATTGGGATCAGGGACTCTGCTAGAGCCAAAGATGGAAGCCGGTAATTAGATTATTGCAAGGCACACGGGACCGAACCATATTAAGGCATAATAGCGATCCAAACATGTGACCAAGTAGGCGGTGCCCAGCTAGACCACCCCTCCATGCAAACTCCCCGCCGCTCTTGGCTGGTAATCGTATATAATAGACTACGGTGCAGCAGGCTTCAGTAAGTTAAGTGGGGCTTGACAATGGGAGCAGTGCCAGATCTCGAAATGTTGCCAGTCGACTTAACTTTAACGCGGCTAGAATCCCAAGAGGTTTTTTCTACAGTATTTCCACTGCAAAAATGTACATAGTTATCTAACGAAAAGCTGTGTTTGGAGTGATGCCATGATCGGGAAGTATGCTAATGAAAGGCATGACATTGTGTTCAGCGATGAGGCACGGTTTCTCCACAACCCCAGTCAATAACCTGATAAGTGGTCCCATCCTTCCAATCTTTTGGAGAGGCACAGTGGTATTACTCCTGGCATCATGGTGTGTGGAGAGCCATTGGGTATGTTTTCAGGTCATGGTTAGCAGTGATTGAGGGAAATCTGACAGCACAGCGATTCATCACAGACATGTTGTGTTCTCTCTTTTTTTTTTCTCTCTCATGCGACAGTATTGTGGTGCCATTTTTCAAGAGGACAGTGTTCGTCCACACACGACACATGTTTCTATAAACTGTGTCTGCATGATGTTGAAGTACTTCTGTGGTCAGCAGGATTCCCAGGTGTGTCCCCAGTAGAAAATGTGTGTGACATGCTCAGCTGTCAACTTCGTCCCAGTGCTGGTATCCAGGATATCAAGGACCAATTACACAAGTTGTGGGTCAGTTTGCCGCAGGAGGGATATAATGGCTTTGACACCCGTCACATCCAGGCCAGATGGGGTGCAACATCATACTGATAAGTGGGATCATACTGCAAAGTTATTTGTAAATTTGACTAGTTTATAATCACTGACATAACATACCTCTCAGTTCACGAAATTTCATTTTATCCTCCCCTTCTGGGTGCTCCACTTTTTTTTTTTTTTTTTTTGCTCAGGCATTGTATTGGCAGGATTTAGTACAACAATTATTAAGAATGTTTATTGGTGTATGATTAGCTCTAATTACAGTTTATTGAATAGCTGGGGCTTTGTTGACTAAATCTGAGGACTTGTCTTATTGCTTTAAATTAGCCTAGTTGCGAGTGAAAGTGCGTGAAGCTTTTAAAGTATTCCAAGTCTGGAATTTATCTGAAGATCTAATTGCTAATCCAAAAACGATCATGTCATATATAAAAATAAAAAGAGGCTTTTGTAACGTTATGCCATCACTGATTAAGGAAACCGGAGAATTATCAGAATCTAGCATAGAGAAAGCAGAAATTTTGAATAATATCTTTAACAAACCTTTCACAACCAAAAAACGTAAAAAGGAGATCTCGATATTTAACAGTCATACCGACAAAATTATGTAATATATCGTTCTTGATGTCAAGGGAATAGCAAAACTGCATAACAATTTAAAAGCCAATAAGGCTCCCAGACAAGATGGTATTCCTACTATATTCTACTTTAGGTACGCAAAGAAAATTGCACCTTATTTCATGAAATTATATACCGCCTCTTTGGATCAAGGAAAGATACCAGTTGAGTGGAAGACCATCATCGTAAGTCCAGTATTTAAAAGTGGGAATGTTAATAATCCTCAAAATTATAGACCGATCTCATTAACTTTAATATTTTGCTGGATTTTAGAACTTATCATCTGTTCAAATGTCGTGCAGTTTTTGGATGAAGGGGAGCTTTAAAACCAAAATCAACATGGATTCAGAAAAGGCTGATGCTGTGAAACACAACATGAACTTGTGCTGTATTATAGACAAGCAATCCCAGATTGACTTAGTTCTATTAGACATTAAAAAAGCTTTCGATACTGCACTTTGTTACGAGCCAATGTTGTGAAAATAATTGCATGGTGCAAAGACCGACAGCTGGAGTTAAACATTAAAAAATGTCAAGTCGTGCAGATAAATAAAAATATGACACCGTTTAACTCTTAATATATGATTAATAGCACTGTCCATAGAATGGTAACTTCTGCCAAATACTTAGGTGTAACAATTCATAATAATTTGTTGTGGAATGAACGTATTGAGAAGGTAATTGGGAAAGCAAATAATATGTTTCAATTTCTAGGTCATAACTTAAAACAGTGTACACCTGAAATTGAATCAATTGCATACAAATCTCTGGTGCGTACTCACTTAGAATATTGATGTGTGAGTGGAGTTTTTCCCGGCATACTGATTCAATGTAAGCTTCTCAAGTGTTCACCCGTGGAGCTTACATTGAATCACTTACAAGATTATTGTTTTGTATGGGACCCACATCAGAAGGAGTTAATGGAGGCACAGGAGAAGGTACAAAGAAGAGCCACCAGATTTGTGACAGGTATATATAGCTGGAGGGAAACTGTAAGTGAATTTAAGGAGTTAGGTTGGGAAGATCTGGAACACTGGCGTTGCTCTCGGCAGAAGCTAATAAAAGAACACATGACTGACCTATTTCAGGATGACATCAAACACATATTACTACCAGCAACATTCATATCTAAGAATGGCTGAGAAAATAAGATAAGAGAAATCAATGCCAGAACCAATTCATTTCTATACTTATCCCCCCCCCCCCCCCACAAACTATTAGGGAATGAAATGGGAAGAATTTGTCGAATGAGTAAACTTAGAATCCAACAGGATAGGTCTCGATAAACTGCTCTGGCTATTCTGATCTGGGTTTTCCGTGATTTTCTCATATTGCTCTTGGTGAATGCTGGGATGGTTCCTCAAAATAGGCCATTGGCATCTCCTGCCATATCCCGTATATGCACAAACAGTTACACATTAGCATATGTGCAATGCAATGTCCTCTGTCCACTTTTAGTGAGTTGTGGAGTAATAATAATAATAATTTTAAGAGCTTAAAATTTCAAGGTGCTACTATTCCCACATGATCTACACTCCATACCTGTACCACATGAAGAACTTGAAGGAAGAATTTTAGAACAGGCTTAAGTGTATGAATAAATTGGTACTGACATTGAGAAATTGACAAACAGTATAGTTTGTGATTGGTGTAGTTTTTGGAAAATGACAGTCAAAAAAGCAGAAAGATAGTTCAGAAAAGATTGGGTTGGATAACAGCTGAGGAAATATTTCATGGCTCTGAGATCATGATGACAGAGTATGTTGAGTAAATGGAAATGGTAATGAAAACTGGGGATCCTAGAAGCAGTGTTAGAATCAGTGAAGCAACAAAAAGGATTAATTGAATTGATGGTGGTATTTAGTTATAAGAAGCTGGTGATTGATTGCTATGAGTAATGCAGTTATGGATTATTTAGGAATAATAGCTTTAAAGATTGCATCAGTTCAGAATGAGTTGTTCTGCATATTATCCAGAATTGGGAAGATAGTTGGTCTTGGTATAAGACCTTGGCAGGTCCTTGAACTTGAATGAGCAAGAAAAATCTCTGGTAATTGATGATATGAGATTTTAGGATCTGTGTCCACTGTATTGATTGGTGAAAGAGTTGTGAGGGTTCTAAATTTTTGGAGACTTCCTTTATGTTTCTGTTGCAATTATGATGTGGAAGAGGACATTTCAGAAAAATTAAAAGCAGCACTAGGCTTAGTTTAATGAACTGAAATAGGGGAGGGGGAAGAGTTGTTGTTTTAGGAAGTGACATCCCCTTAGACCTCTGTACCTGCTGATTGGCAGTAGGCTTATGAAAATGCATCACAAAATGAATGTTGGTCACATACCTCTTTAATGTGATTGTGGATTCGTAGGAGATTTGGGATTTGCAAAGGGCGGTAATCTAAAGTCTTCGCTTGGTGAGTAGAGGGCTGTCAAGAAAGTAAAATTGCACTAAAAGAGTTGTGGAAAAAAATCTTGTAATGCGAATGGTGAATAAGGAAATGTCCCTAGAATATATGCTCTATCACAAAAAAAAAAAAAAAAATATTTTTAGATACTTGTTAAGGATGTTGCTCTTTGTGATTTAATTTTTTATTTAAGATTTTTAAATGGCCTCAATATTATGTAACTGATTTCATTTTACTGAAAATGAATTTAATTACGTTAGCATAAGTTACAATGACTTTCCTAGTTCTTATTATTTTTAAGACCTTCACTAAGTTCATGTGAAATGAAAGGAAGAGAGTGGCAGTAACATTGGAGCCCCAGTCCTTTCCAACTTTGCACCTGTAAGTTTTGCCTGAATTTCTTTTTTAATGCTCTGTGTTGTTTTGTTCTAGTCCAAATATACATCATACAGTGTCATTTGACTCGGTTATGGAAGAAGTGAAAACAATTGAAGAAATCAGAGTTGGAAAAGTTGTGGTCACATCATCGTAGGCATCATTTGGATTCATATTTACATGTGCTCTAATATATTTATTACTGTTATGAAAAAACTTAATTATGGTATTATATTTATGTGTACACTGGCATAAAGTTTGTGTAACTATGACTGTTTTGTTGTTGCCAGTACTTTATAATGTAATTGTTTATATTGTATGGTATTACTTGCTGGAAGTGATATGTAACATATCAGTAGTTGGCACACTGAGTATTCTAGTCTTATAGGAGCCAAGGAGTTCTTTTTTCAGATATGCTGAAATAGTGGTTGATTGGAAGATTTAAATCTTCCACTTTTTTGCATTTTTAAAAAACAAAAAAGTGCTGATTTGATTGTGCATATGTGTCTGATTTAATTTTTCTATTGTTACATTACTCTGAGGTCAATGTTTGTAACTTTTTTTAGTTTCTTAGTTTTACGTACATAAAATTTCCATTTAGCACTTACTAATATATGATTTTTAAGTGTGAAAAAATTTATAAGGAGTGATGTAGAGGATTAATTATCCAGATAATTTTACAGTTGTAAAATGCCTTGTGATAAAGATATCTAGAGGAAAATATTGCAATTTATCTGCATTCCTCTAACAGTAGTAATCTAGCATAATAAGTACAAGGAGTATAAGTCACAATTTCTTGCTATCGATTTCTTTTTACTATAAATTCACGTCTATCATCTGAATATATGTATTAACAGTACAAGAAGGTGCCGAGTATTTTTTCCTAACAATTAAACACTGAGTCTATTAGTATAGATCAATTCACATATTATCCAGTCTGTAAAAGGAGTACGAGTCAAGTTTATAATGATTTATGCTCCTTGTACTTATCATGAACATTATTTCGTAGGGATTGGAGGCTGATTAGACATTCTCTTTGAATCCCCATCTAGCCATTCAGATTTTGGTTTTTCATGGTTTCCTCAAATCATTTCAGGCGAATGCCAGGATGGTTCCTTCAAAAGCCCATGGCTAAATTCCTTTCTCTTCCTTAACCCTGGTCCTTTCCCACCTCTAATCACCCCAACATTGACAAAATGCCAGAGAAAAAACCTTTCTCTGGCTTTTAGTGAATTATCGCATAATTTTTTCTTTTAGTATAATCTTCCAAAGTACCAAGGGAACGTAGTCCAGAATAAGCTATACACCTACTTTTCTGATGGGTGTAGCCAGCAACACCAATGTGATTGCTTCTGAATGGCTGATTTGGCAAAATACTTATCACGTGCACTATTGTTAAGTCATCAAAGGTAGATTGTGGCACTTTGCAGTAATCATTGATTCTCAACAGTTCTTCACTTGCTGTCCACTGTTCTTGTTAAAGTTATTGATTTATGTGACCGCATTAGTTTATAATTTCTCATTTGCACTAAGTTAGCCTCGAATTGGATGTTGGTTTGTGTTTAGCAGTAGTCATTATCTCAAGGCAGTTGTCTGGAGAAATCTTTTGTGTTTGGTGCACAGCTATTTCTGGAGAAAATTGCTGGTGATGAACATTAGGTCTTAGGCTATTAAGGCACATAGCATAGACAGTGAATCATGCTAGATTCATTTAAAAAGCCATATAAATATCTTTTTTTATTCTTTTCTTTTGCTTTGTCAACATTGAGGTCTTGGCTGCAAGGAACTGGGGGAATTTGATTATGGCCTTTTTAAGGAAACACCTCTGCATTTGCCTGGAGTGGAAAAACTGAATGGCTGGACAGGGAGTCCTGTGTCATTCTGAAAGGTGGGATCAAGTGTTACTGCTCAAACAACAGACTTATTCAATACATCTTGAATGCACTCTTTACTAAAGTATTTTATTTTTTTAAGTATTGAATCCAGCAGCTTTGATAAGAAGTGTGATTTGCAACAGGGGGAAGAAAGGTGGTGTTGCTGTGTGATAGTATGGTCACTGATTTGCAATTAGTAGAGGCATAGATGACAAGGTGATCTAGAAACAATACATACTACCCTATATGGATAAAAAAATGGCTGTAGGATATTAAAATATTTATACCCTTGTCATCTGTGGAAGAGCACAGTGATGTTGATAGTTGGTACATTGTGATAATTTCTACATATGTCATTAGAAGCCGGAGAATGCCTCATTAAAAACTGTCACAATGTTTCCATTCATTCGTGAGATCTGTGATTGCACTTTATACTGACCAATACTTGTGATCTGATTCCCTGATTCCAATCAAAACAATTAGTATTTTCATTTGCAAATTGTATTCATGCTTCTTAGAATTTAATATTCTTTTGCTATCCATATTCTAAATGATATGGTTTGTAAGGGGTATGTAGAGATGGAGAGGTTAGCACAAGATAGGAAGCGATGGAGGATTGCATCAAACCAGTCAAAATACTGATGACAGCAAAAATGAATACTAAATGAATTATTCAGCTAATATTTTTAAATTGAGACAAATTTTTTTCCAGGTATTGATATGCCAAACAAAATGGTGGTCCAAAAAAGTAAGAAATATTTTAATCAGTGTGATTCTCCTTTCTTCGGCTATAAATTTGCTTTGATAGAATTTTAGAGAAAGGCAATTAAGAAAACTAAGTACCAACATAAGACAAAACATATCTTCATATTTGAAAGTTCTTATACCAGTTTTTGGAATCGCACAGTAGTTAAAAGCAAAAGTCCTTTCACTAAACATTCCAAAGTGTCATTCAAGAGCATATTTTTCCCCATTTTTTGTTTAGTTGAATCTTGGGTATATCATGAATTGGTTTGTTAGTTCTTCCAAAATAAAAAGTTGTTGACATGTTCGTTATTGAAGTTATCTCAATAAAGAATGTATTAATGGTATACAATCTTTAATGATACACCTATATTGACAATCTAATATTTTATTGGCACTGTGCACTACAGTATAGAATAACTAGTAGAATGAGTATTGTCAGAAAAAGTGTATGTGCATTAGACATTACCAACTTTTGCAGAATACTATTCACAGGAACTTTAAAAGTGCTGTTGCATTTAATCTCTCATCACTTGAAACTTCGTCAAACATTTTAAGAATGGGTCTCAGTCTCTGCATATATGTTAAAACGTCTGTGATACCTTTGTTTCTTCAAATGAGTCATAATTTTTGAGATATTCGTATGAAAAAAATCCAATTGTCTTTTATATACCAGAATAATTACCCTGTATTTTCAAGTGTCTGCTCGTAATTTTCGGATTTGGGTTCAAATCCACATAGTACCAAATATTTTATCTTTGTCTTCAGATGATATAGATCACGATTATTTTAATTTGATTTCAACTACATTTGAAAACTTTTATTGCATGGAATAATATTTAATAATGGAATTATATTGTTTTGACACCAGGAAAGTATCGTTCTTACATTATTTTTTTCATTTTTTGTTAATAAGTTTATTGTTTGATCCATTTTCTAATGTAATAGGTTTTTTACTTTTTCGTTTTCATCCGTTGTATATTTCTACATTGTCAAATAGTTTATACGAATTACGTAACATTGTTTTTCTATCTTCTACAGTCGATATTATTAACTAGCCCCAAAGCCCGTCAAAAATGAGGAGTTTAATTGAGTGTTATAGTAATTTATTTCTCTGCAGTTGCTTAACTAAATAGAATTGTTATAAAATAAAGCTCATTGTAATTTATCGTCCCCTGTGCTGTAGCAAAAAGCTTCAGTTGTCAACTTGATCTAGGCTGCATTTCAGCCTAACTACAATCTCTGCTAATATTGCTGATAGAAAAGCAAAGCTTAATCACCCGCGAATTAATACATTTCAGTGTCATCATGCATCGCAAAATAAACTTAATCCTAAATCTTCATATGTTCTGACACATTTCTTTCTTAATACCTGCGAAGAAGATTGATATTTTAACGGCTTAGACAGCTTACATCGGGTGAAATAATGACCCCAATGAGAACGAAGGATGTTAAAAATAAATCTTAACAACTTATGCTATGCCATGTAATATTTAATTGTGGTTTAGGCCACATATATTGCGATCAATTTGGAACTTCTTTCATTTGAACCATGTAAGCAATTGATTAACTAAATAGAATTGTTATAAAATAAAATTCAGTGTAATTTCTCGTGCCTTGCGCTGTAGCAAAAGCTTTCAGTTTCCATCCGGGTCCAGGTTGCATTTCAACCTAACCACATACTACAATAAACTTGCCACCAGGAGAACAATATTTCTATCTCACGCATATTAATACATGAACAGTATCGCGTTTTAGTGGCAATAATGCATTGCAATATAAATTTGATCAAAAATTTTCAAGGGTTTTTACACCTTTCGTTTTTGTTATCCGTGATTGAGACCGATATTAAAACGTTTGAATGGCTGGCACAGTTGCTGAAATAATAGGCTCAGTAATATTACACAGTGGAAGCAAAGGAAATTAAAATAAATCTTATAAACTTACAATATGCCACGTAATATTTGTTTCGAGTGTAGTGTAGGATGCATGGATCGGGATCAGTGTGCAACTATTTCTATTTAAATGAATTAATAATTTCAATAATAGGACACAGTTTAAATTATTTTGAAAAAAAACCTAAATTATTCATGCTCTCTGCCATAACGTCAAATGCCAGTTGTAATTCTGACCAATGCTAACTAACAATCTAACCGAAACATTTGCTACATTGATGCTCGAAACAAAGCTTTTATCTTACATATCTAAGGACAAATCATTTAAGGAATACTTCTATATATCCAAAGAATATTACGTAAATATAAGCATCTAATAATTTTAATGCAATACATACTTTTATTTCAGTGTTCTGTCAGTTTATTTTTTCACAGATGCTTTGAAATGTTATTAAATACCGTCCATTACCAAGAATAATCACGCAAAGTGTGACGTCATTGTGCGACATAATAGATTGGCATCATGCCGTGACAGGTGTGTCATACATGACGTCTTGCTTATTATATTAACAGATTCCTTGCAGTGGTGGCATGTAAATGGTTGAAACTAAAATAATGGTTAAAATGGGGTTCAGTGGGGATATGAAAGGACATGTGACAAACGCATATAAATTTTGCAAAATGTTTCTCAGATTCAAATTTACTAACACATTCGCCTTCTGACCATATTTCTACAATGGCTATGGGTGACACATATTACATGCCATCAATGGTATATTCGCCAAAACCACTTTTGTTGTATCTGTTGTAAGTGATTTGTTTTAAATATTATTTCACACACTAAAAGTCTGTAAATAAAGTTGAAATCTAATTAAAATAATCATCTTGAACAATATTTGAAGAGTTATATATATATTTGATACTACGGGGATTTGAACCGAAGCCTGAAAATTACAAAGCACACACCAAACAATCTAAACCATATAGCAACTTGAAAATATAGGATAATTATTTTGGTATATGAAAAACATTGAGATTTTTTTGCATGCGAATATTTCAAAACTATGGTGCATTTGAAGAAATAACAGTACTACTGATATATAGGATGTATATCCTTCAACATATATACAGAAGATTGAAATCTGTATTTAACATGTCTGCTGGTCTCATAACTCTTTGAAGTATGTATTAGAATATTACCTAAGATATGAAATAACTTTTCAATTTTCTTTTAGAAGCTTAATTTAAGTATGTGAAGTCTGTTTTTTTTTTTTTTCTTTCTTCCTCTTCCCTCTAAATAGTAGCTCAACAAGCACCACATTCCTTGTAACTCTTTCCTAAATTAAAAGTTTTTAAAGTAGCCAGTTCAGAAAGATGGTTCTTTTTTTACCTTTTAGCAGAAGTAACAATGCCGCTATAGACAATAAGAATCAGGTTAAGATTGGATTTCTGGCAAAGTTTTAATATCAGACAGTCTTCACAGTTTGTGATATTAATATTGCAATTAAACTGTCATACTGTGTGTCATAACAAATTTATTGTACACTGACAGCAAATACTTCTGTTTTTGTTTGTGTAAAGATGTGAATGTTCATGGTATGACATGGCAACTTCTTGACTTGGTGAATCCATTTGATACCAGTGGAAGGTACAATTCTAGCTGTTCACCATAGGTGACAAGATACATAAAAATATTGAGAAATTATAATATTACACTGTTTTGGTTTAAATCCTTTCTAAGATTACATGTTCGAGCTGGGTTCTAGAGACAGGTGTTGAATGAGATTATTGGGGAGGGTTATGTGTTTTTCAAAGCTCGAGGAAAAGGGAATGTTTATATTGGGAACAATGATTTGAGGAAAGAAGATGGGGCCAAGCATAGGGGGAAATGTGTTTGAATAAAAAATGAAATTATAGGATTTAATGGAAAACAAAGGATGTTTAATCAGCAATTAAGAAAAATAAGGATGTGTGTGGGAAACATTGCTTATTACAGTTGGCAGCAGAATGTTACAGACAATATACACAAGTGAATACACCTACATGAAATTTTTGGATCTAATCCTTTCTCAGTATTGTTTGCTGCAGTGCCCCAAAGGATTGCTTGACAATTGCATGATGACAGAGTTTCAGTTAACTGCGCATACACCACATCTGTTGTGCCTGCCCTAAACCGGTAAGCCTGTTGGGTAAAGAGAACCTACAGCTTTACCTGGAATCTGAACCACAGAGCTTCCTAGTGAACTTTGCACGAACAGTGTAAAGCTTTGTCAGAAGTGGAGGTCAGTTTTAAGACCTGAAAAAACTTGAACTGATAGCTTCTGTTCCCCAGTTCCAACTGAGCCACCAAACTGCTCCCTTTCTCATTTAATAATGTGGTGTAGAATGAAGGATAGTTTAATGTTTACTCAAACATCATTAGTTCATACTAAGTTCTGTTGATTATGGGTTAATACCCAAAAATTTCTTTTTATCTATATTCATGCTTGTCTCTTGTTGAACCATTTGGCAGGTTCTGACATTGTCATGCCAAACTACTCTCTAGTTTTGTACTGAAATCTCCTGAAGTAACCAGTTGCCTTATTTATCAATTTGTGACAGAGGTTCTCGCTACATAAGTGAAGTTATTCAACTCATTTGTTATTATTTTTTTAAAATTTAAATGCCTTTACAAAAGCACCAAACTTTTAACTACGCTTACAAAATAGATCTTCTCTAGAGAAGAGAAGCCCTTCTTACCTCAGCATCCAACAGGACCAATTAATTATTATGCAGTATTATTCCATCAGTAGACTTGCCATTTATTTGGGTGTACTACCCCAGTCTTCCACATTATATCTTACCTCTTGTGCCATCAACAGCTTCTTATTTTCTGTATCAGCATTCTCAAAGTGACTGTCCTATAAGACACAAGCTGGTGCTTTATATATCCCCAAAAGCATGCTACTGTCTCGGGCCACTTGATAAGAGGCAGTCATGTCTCCAAGCAGTTTAAAATATGTCACTTCCGAATTAAGGTAGGTTACCAAAAGATAGCTGCCCTATGGCAGCCATTAGTGGCTTGCATGACTTCTAACACAGGCAATATGTCTGTGCATCACGAAAACAAATCTTAAAATTATGTGTATTATCATATCCATCGACTGTTATAGTAATGGGTAATTTTTCTGTTAATTACTGTGACACTGCAAATGTTGTTAGACAATGAAAAATGCAAGGATAGAGAAAGTAAATCCATCAGTCACCACAGGTGAAGGTGGGAAGGCCATGACAAACACTTTACAGAATCTGGTATATAAACCTCAGTCAGGTTATAGGTAAGACATAAGGCAAGGGGATTAGATGTGTACACATCAAGACCTACCACTTTACTGAAGCTAGAAACAAACAAGGAGGGAGGGGGGGAGGGGGTTCCACTGAAACTTTCCAGGAGGATTAGTGTCTATTTTTGTGAGAAGAAATATCATATCAAAACAGATATTTATGTATACCATGTATTTTTTTTTTTTTTATGTTGCTACTATGCACAGTCTTTCCAGAGATTTTTATTTACCCTTAACAATCAATTATCTACTTCTTCCTTGCACCCTTCATACCTTGTTCATTTCCTGCTTCAGTCATGTGGTATGTCACATGTACACATTTGATCTCCTTGCCATATGTTTCATCTCTAACATTTAAGGTTTTTACCAAAATGTACTAAAGTATATTTGTTGTGGACGTCATACTTTTATCTGTGGTAAGTGATATTTTTTCTAGCCTTAATTCTAATGAAATTCATATTTAAAAAAAGAAATGTTATTTAAACATGAACTCCAACAAATAGTAATGAAGTTTCATCAATGATATGCCCTATGATGGTGTAGCTCTCTTTAATGTTGAAAGATTGTAAATTTTTGAAGGGAAGGAGCCATTGGATTTTATCAACAGATGAGGTTGGTATTGCTGGTTCAGGATAACTGAGGTCAGGGGTCCACTGAAACAATCTGGGAGGGTTAGTTTTGGAAAGGAGGAATATCATTTCATGCCATTGTTGAAGGAAATAATAACTTTTTTGTAAAATATAATTGATGAATTCAAGTCTTGGGAAAAGATGCCGTATGCATTGGTATGATGAATGATTCAGCTGATATGGGGCGATTTTTGGGTTTTACTTACTGAAAGTAGCATACGAAAGTACTGCCAGCCTCTTAAAAGTGTCTAAATTGCCATACGACAAATAAATACTTCAAGCTCTGGTTTATAAATTCATTTCCTATATTTATTTTTTTGAATTGACATCTTACTTTTCCAACTAACTCAGCCCTGTTAGATTAGAAGTTTAGCGCCAGGAACATCTTTCCTACCCTGAATGGAGCAATGACATCTCAGTCTTTAACAATTCCTTGTATTCATAACTTCTAAGTCCATTGACATTTATAAAAACTGATTCTATATGATTCCATATTCATTTGTCATCTACAATCATATAGGTTTGTTATATAGTCAGGCGCTTTTCTGTCCCCTCTCCCCCCTCCCCCCACCATGCAACAGTTAGTTAAAGATAGTCAAAAATCATGCTTGGGCCCTTAAATTTAGTTTGAGTAAAAAAAAAAAAATGTATTATTGAACAGACACAGCATTGCTTTAGAATTGTACTATAACACAAGTCTCTAAGAATTTTTGTGTTTAAAAATGTACGTTAGACAAGAGTAGGAAAAAACCTTTGTTGTTGTATGATGAAGCCTCTCTGTTAAAGCTCATTTGGAGATACCAGATGCTTTATGACTTGAAATTGTGTTAGAGATTTAATCATAAGTACAAAAGAAGTGATGTCCAGGTAAGGAGAATTAAATATAAACTATAATACACCCGTGAACACTTCATTGCAAATATAAAATAGTCAAAATAAAGAAAATGTTTTTATAATATTAGAGTTAAGGGAGTAAATTACAATTACAAATAAAAAGAACAAGAAAACATGTAGGCAAAAAAAAAAAAAAAATAATAATAAAACTGTAGCCAGAAGAAATGAAGAAAGCTATTTCTCCAGCTCATTAAGCACATTCCATAGTTGTACCTGTTAAAAGTTTGTATCATTGAAGGAAACAAAAGTCTGTCGTCTTATAATCAAATGATTGTAGCACTGTCGCACATTTTCATTGTGTTATATGGTCCTGACAACATGAATCTGCGACAGTTTGAAAACCTTAAATGTTGTTTTGCTTAATATATGTTTTACTGTAATAGGCATGTTGATCAGAAAACTATCTTCTTATTTTAGTGAAGTTCTGTTGAATGTGTGTCTACGACATAACAGTGAAAATACTCTGCCTGTAAACCTTTCTGATGCACAACACCTCGTGTGAAATTTTGTGTAGCTGGACTAGTAAATGGAATTCAGCTAAATGTAACATATTTCAGAACAGGAAATATCATGGGATTGGGCTTCATGTTTGGTTAATTATCTTCATCTTAGCATTTATCCTGCACTGCAGGGACTGCATTACCATGATGGTTTGCTTAATTATAATGCTGTTAATAACCTGTGTCATAATAGGCAATACAAATTGTCCCTAGATAATATAAAACTTTAGTTCATTATAATTGTACCATCAATAAAATAAAAATTACTTTGCTTCCTTTTGAAATTATGAATGAATGTTCTGTATATGCAATAGCTGTTTACAGTGACTTTTGAGTAATGTAAACTGACGGTCATTGACATGGAATGAAAAAGATCATGTACAAACATTCTATATTTTTGCTTTACATTTATGTCTATAAATAAATTTTGAACGTATTAGAATAATTTTGTTATGTTTGTGTGAAGCTTTGAATGTGCCAAAATAATTGTTTCACCTGCATAATATAAAATAGTATCTGTGATAGCTAAATGAATTATAGTTTTCTTTTTTTCTTTGTATAATTTTTTTGTACAAGTCATCAGAAAGTTATAGCTTTAATAAGGCAATTTATATGGATATTCCATTCCATTTTATCCATCCATCCAAGCAAAATATATTTTTAATAAATATGTTAACATTTTAAATGCAAGATATGCACTTAATTATAACAAGTACAATAGAACAGTTTTAATTATGATAAAATTCTATAATTCTTTAATGGTTTGAAATTACAGATTTATTAATTTTTAAATATTGTAAAAATCTAAATAATTAGGATGATTATTGAATCACATTCACCAAATATCCGTCCAGTGGACCTGCCATCATCAATGAGTACCTTACCAGCAGTTTTTCTGATAAATGAAAGGAATGTGTAGCAATGCTACTTTCATAATTTTTTTTATTGTCTAGTCAGTATATGTACCATGACTTATAATAATTTGCTGCTTTTGATTTTCACATGTGTCATCCCATAATAAAGTCAGCAAATCTGTTATCAATATTGTTGCATGCATAAGAGCTTTATGATGTTTTGCTTTATAAATTATTTTGTCAGCTGTGCTATAAATAAATTGATGGTAAAAATAAATATTACAATTGATTAATCAATTCACTGACATTATTGTGCATCGTGCATGTAAACTAGTAAATAAAATCTACAGCATTCACAGTGTTCTCAACACTATACCAGTCACATATGCATGCTGCATTAATTACTTCAAATTTTGAGCAGCAATGTTCCATTTGTAATACCAGATAGAATATGTTTAAGAGGCATTCTTATCTGTACGACGGGAGTCATCGATGTCTTATCTCAACCATTAGACATAGATGTGAATTCTCCACTCTCGGCTGCCTCAGCTGAGCAAGACTCAGACTCTCTAAGGACACATATCCTATCATTTTGTGAGATAACTGTACGCTCCCTTACCCTAAGCCCAGGAATGACAACATCCTGCCTGGCCAGGCCATCCCCATTCTCAGTGGAAGTTTCCCTAGGCCCCGATGGTGCGCGAAGAGGATCAAATGCTGCAGCATCAGCAAAACCAGGCCCCAGCAGTACTGTGGCATCACCACTTGCACTGGGACCTGGTGCAACACAATCAAAGTATGGACAGGAAATCCATGGCTCAGCACCTCCAGGCGTGTAGTAGAACAGGCTGGGCCAAGTAGATGGAGACAGTAACACATCACTTGCATCCAACTTATCTGGAGGTGGTGAGAAGGTGAAAGGTGGAAGGCTGGAGGAGAAGTCCTCTGGGAGTGGGACTGGAATGGTTGAGGTTGAAGCTTGATCCACATGGTCAGTATCCAGCTGGCTAGGTGTTACATCTGCCATCTGTTAAAACAAATACATTGTATTTCTTAATCTGAAGTATTAATGATCAGAATTTTGTCATCTTTATTTGTTGAATTCAATGAGGAATTAATTGTTTTGAGGGAGAAATCCCTTCAGCACTTACAAGGCTTAAATGTGATACAGTAGAGTTATTGTAGAGAGAGCGAAAAGAATTTATCCTAAATATGTGGCTTCCATAGTATAGGTGAATTATAAGCTACAATTTTTGCTCTCTGTATATTATTTTCAGGGTGTTGGCCTTTTATGTGAGAGATAATGATAATTTCCAATTGGTTTCCAATGTATTCATTTAATGAGAACTTCTGTGGAAAAATATTTTGATTTAAACTAAAATATTTGGACTAAAATTTGGGTAGGAAGATCAGTACTCATAGGTATTCGTAACGGCAAGATCGCCGGTACATAACTGACCTGATGATGGCTGCTGAGCTAGTTGCCGAAAGCTTGTGGCTTTTTAATAAAATCCGGCTGCAAACCCGAGAAGATTTGTTGTCAAGCCTCCCATTGTCTTCCTCCATGGCCTCTTTAAGTACTTGTGTCCAAATCAGTTCTGTCCCTCACATATTGTTGAAGCACCACAACTATAGCGTCATGTATCATGTTTGCTCTATTTCATTTTTGGTATTCAGAGAGCATCAACAGTATTCTGACTAGTGATTAGTATTTTACTTACATCCCCCAAACCAATAATAAGTTTCGGTTATGTAGATGAAATAAAATTTCAAGTGCCACTTTCTACTGGTGACCACTTCATATTACTGGAAATTAAATACTACCCAATTTTTAATGGGTCTTTGATAATGATATTCCATAAAAGTTTTGGGTTTCACTTCAGTTTTCCCCCAGTGAAAACCACTGTCAAAAATATTCTTGTTATTTCTAGAACATGTTTGTTGGAGCAGATCTTGTCATTACCAATTTCACACGACCATCTCAAATATTTTCTACATCAAGAATTCTGTTTGTAACACCTACAAAATAAGCAAATTTATCCTACTGTTTGCCAATCCTACCAATAATTTATGAGACAGTTCAAGTGATCTGTCAACTTGCATGTATTTCTTACACCTGTTTCTTGAGCTGTTCTTATTATGAAACAACATTTTATTAAAATTGGCTCAATAATAGGCAAGTTGTGGAGAGAATGATATATATCATCAGAAAGTCTGAGAGGACAAAATAATAGTTTGAGAGTTGACAACATGGGTTCAGGAGTGGCTATCTATATGAACCTTGGGGAAATATATATTTCAGATGAAATTTAAATATAGGGCAAGTCAAAAAGAACTTTACAACTTTGGAATGAAATAGAAATTTACTGAGATAACAGAATCAGTAGATGTGTCATTTTGGAGCAAACAACCTCAAGTTTCACATAAAAGTATCAAGTGTCATTTTGGTTTGATGGGACTACCATATATTATACAGCAAACATTTCACCGGTAAATCGGTTTCTTCTCATACACACTGCAAAATCGGGCATAAATTGTATAACGGCAGTGTAAATTCAATTTTTTAGGTTGGATAAATTGTTTGGTAGGGTTGGAACATACCCACGGTCTTTAATGAAACTCCAGAGAGAGAAATGTTGCAGAGTTCGTTTCATGACACCAAAACACAAAGCGAGCACACTTCGTACCAGTAAAAGTAGCCATTTTAACTGTGCACTACGCTGGCACTCCTGGTAGCGGAATGGTGTTGATACACTACACGAATCGAACTTGTGGTTGTTTGCTACAAAATGACACATCTACTGATTCTGTAAGGTATCTCAAGAAATTTCTATATCGTTTCAAAGTTGTAATGTCCTTTTTGGCTCCCCCTGTATATTGTCATATCATTTGAAAATATTCAATTGAGCAGGATCTTTGTGGGTGTGATAGGAAAGATTTTTCAGCTGTGGATCTACTAATCTTATATCTTTAAACGAGCAATTCTTGTATATATATATTTTGGATCTCGGGAACGGCACCAACGATTTGGATGAAATTTCATATTTAGATAACGTTTTGACTTTTAACATTATCTAAATAGTGTTCCTCCCTAAAAAAAAAAAAAAATTACAAAATACAGACAATTTTTGCTCTTGGTATCTTGAAAATGGCTCGAAAACGGCTCTAACGCCATCTCGTAGACGATTCAGGTACCAGGAGGCTAACTAATATTTTTTTCTTTGGTTTCAAGGAACTTATATATTTAAATGAATATTTCTTGTATGCTAGCTGACTTGAGGGAATACTAGTGCTGAATGTTTAATTGTAAAACATTTCAAAAGAAGATATTTAAAAAGTGGCTTTGTCAGAAGTGATACAGATAAATTTTTAAGATTTGTATTTAACCATATGAACTACGGTGGGGCGTTCTGTGTTTGGGATTCTACGTTAAATTGTAGGTCCCAGAGAAAAGGAACGGCCGTCCTACCTCTGATAGAATTGCTTAATATACTTCCTTCTATACAATCTAATACTATTATATGAGCAACTCTTGAAAATAGATACAATGGGGGCTGTACGACTTTTGGAACCATGGCGAAATTAATAGTAACCTGTTAAAATCTGGTTTACTTGCTTCGTCAACATGACCTCTTCACATTTTGCGCTCTTGCTTTAAGGAAAAGTCTCTAGAAAAATTAAAAATCCCGAAATATGAGGCTGAGCAACTGCAAAATGCTATCAGCACTGCAAAAGTAAACCAAACAAAAAAATGATCGGCACAGGGATCATATCAACCTAAACAGTTTCGTTTCGTCATAGATTTCGTGGTTAGGTTGAAATATAGCCTGGACCAAGAGAAAAATTTTACACACTTTTGCATTCTGCGGTGTTCATAGGAAATCGTGTATTTGTTTACAATGGAAGCATTCTCTGAATGCTCGTTTCTATATAAGATGGCGGTCATCACCGTATTACAACTCGGATAAAAATTGTCTATTTGTAAATTAAATGCGACTTTTTCCAACGGGGTAAAGCAAGAAAACATTACAATAAAAGATTAAATCAACATTTTAAGAGACTATCACTGATTTTTCAACACTGACGGCATCCAACGGCTGTGCGTCGCTGTCATATTTCGGCATATTAAATTCCTGGCAAGTTTTCCGCAAAGCAAGAACGCAAAGAGGACATAATGACGAAGCAATTAAAACAAATTTCAACAGGTTACTACCAATTTCACGTCAGTTCCAAAGGCGGTGCAGTCCCCGATAAAATTAATTTCTCACACTCTTGCATACTGAACAAAAATCGAAAGATGCCGAGCGAAGATCGGTCACCCAGGTACTGAGAATAATAAGGGAAGGATTTAGCAAAGTAGGGGAACTGTTCTATGAAGTATTGGTAAGGCCATTCATTGAGTATGGTGGGATAGCATGGAATCCACATTATAAAGGAATTGTAGGGTGTGTAGAGGAGGGCAAGCTAAGTTTGTCTTTGGAAACTGCTGTAAAACAAATTCAGTATCTAATGTCATAAAAGAGCAGGGGTTTGAATCATTAGAAGTGAGGAGGTATGTAAAAGACACATGATACATTCTGATGGCTAGGCCAAAAATTGGTAGTAGTGTGTGGAAAAGAAGAAAGGACAAAGATAGTGAATTATCATGTTATTTTATTCATGAATAGCAGGAAAGATTTTCTGTGCAGTTAGTGGACTGCTTCTGCCTACCAACATCAGTGGTGAACAATTTAGGTTAAATAGAAATATGTGTATAGGGAAATAGCTGCTGGAGGAAAGCTCCATTGCAATTAAAAACATTCGCAGCATGCTTCATTCATGTCAACTAGCAATCCAAGTCGGTGATGTGTTGTTGCAATGACAATTTCTAACCACTGTTTCACTTGATGAAGACAGCGAAAGAAGCTGTTGAAACATAGTTCATAGTAGAACCTATCTGGCTGAACACCTGAGAAGAATACCATTTTGTCTACTGTTGCATGTAACACCACTTAACTTCGACAACTTTAATTCCTGTTTTAGTGCGTAGATTGCTGTGTCTTTCCAAGTACAACTAGTTCCTCTGTATTTCGGAATAGAACACCGACTATGTAAATTTGAGAGTTAGATACCCGTGTGAGGTAGTAGATTGCTATCTCTTTCCAAACAGAAGTAGTTCCTCTGTATTTAGAAACAGAACACTGATTTTTATGTAAATTTGGGAGTTCACTCTCTTTCTTTAAAAAAAAATAATAATAATAATTGGCTGGAGGGACAACTGACAACCTTTGCACGCAACGGTACTTCTAGTTAGTGGGTAAGTGATAGCCATTAACCACCACAGTCCATGCTCATAAGGCTGTGACAAACTAGACCACTCACTCGCCAGCATTGTACACTGCTAAAATGGACACATGATTTGTTGTTGGGAAAGATGTCCTAATTGATTTCTTAAGATTGTAAGAGATCTATCCAAGTTTATGGAACATGAAAATTAGGTATTGTTTGAAAAATTTAATAAATGAGGAATGATCAACTAATACAGTTTCTAAACCTTTTATGCCGTATACAAAATTGAGTTTGTTAAACCTAAACATTAGATCAGGTTGTAGAGGATACAGGTTCACTTTGTAGGAATTTCACTAAGGACAATATAGAGTAGCAGTAGTGGGAGCTGCAGGGAATAATATAGATAGAAACATGAGTTATAGTATAGAGAGCGACCTGAGGAAAGTGGTGAACGAGGCACAGCATACCAGCGTTGAACTTGTGCAGGTCCTAAGTCACCATAACCAGTCACAATTGAACCACACTGTTAGATGGGTAAATGTGGAAACGGAGGTGCTACTTGGGAAAGGCATTAGTCTTCTCTTTGGAGTTGTGCTTGTGGACACCATTGGTAGGTGGTGTTTCACTAGGCATGGCCTACACGTAAATAAAAGGGCAAGGGGGTACTTTCCGAGTTGTTAAAGCTGTAAGGGAGCCCACTTCAGTGATCACGGGGTCAGGCATGGAAAGAGATTGGTGAAAGAATTAGGAGAGGTGCACGGCTAAAAATTGGCACTTGATTTCAGGCATAAGGGTGCGGGAAGATTTTCCTTCGAAGTTAAGGGGTCAAGAATTGGAATAAATTACCAAAAGAAATGATGAATTTACCAAAAATGCTAAAATTAATAGAGGACAAAAGAAGATGAGAAAGGTAAAAATGGGTGTGTAGGGAAACTGCTATGGAGGAAGAGCTCCATTGCAATTAAATTAAATTTCTGCATTTTTGTAAAGAAATGCACAAAGTGGAAATAAAAAGAATGTAATGGGAATAGAGGATGTGTGGGAACCATTTTTGCAGTATTTCAAGTTATTATTGTTTACCCTGGATCAAGAAAAGTTGGAAGAAATCATCAAAAATGGAGAAGAATACTAATTAAATAATACAGGGCGTTCGCCGGGAAACGCAACCCACTGTTAGCGATACAAGGAAGAAACTGCTCCCGGCGAGCTAGCGCTCAGTTTCCGGCATTGTTCGACCGTCGGCCGCGGACTATTTCATAATAATTACGCTTCATAAACTTGTGTGCTAAGCATTTAAATGTGACGTAATTCATTAGCTTACCTTATAAAAGATGCTGGAAGTGTTGACCCTCTTGTGTAATGCACATTTCACATCTTCTGAACATATTTCGAGACACACGCTGCCCTAACTGACTTAATGATTTTTTGGTAACTGTTCTAGTCGAAAAGCGATATCGTTAATTTTCTCCTCTGTGAGAATACGGTTAACCGACAGTCTCTTTTTGTTAAAAAATGAACCCGTTTCTCTTACTTTTTTAACCAGACGCAGAATTGTTGATTTAGCTGGCAGTAAAGCGCCAGGAAATTCGCGACGAAATTTACTGCGACACTTTTTAAACGACTTCTTCTTCACATATGTATCGTAGAGAAATATTCTTTGTTGCAAACTGTAACGTACCATAATTTTACTCACACTCAAACACGGTACAGATTAATAAAAGTATGAAGCCCCAAACCAGCCAAACCACAAAGAAACGTTTATTCACAACACTGATTAATAAGAGACTGAAGTCACAAAGTATCTACAATGCAAAGAAACCGTTCTTAACAATGTAAGGGTCACTGCAATGCACTGTTGGGGCAGCGGAGGTGTTAAACAGTGCGGTGATTCACGGTGCCGGTTGGCGGAAACTGCTGGCACTACTGACCGAGCAAGTTGCCGACGGCAACAGACTGGGAGGGTAGCGTTTTCCGGCGAACGCCCTGTATTATTTAATTGGTATACATAAATTTATGTGCACTCAAATATTAATGTTTTGTTATTTATTTGGCATAGGAAAATATAATTTATTACACTTTGAGAAGCTATGTTTAACTAAATTTAGTTAAACCTGGCTTGTGAAAGTGTGACTTTCTACCAAACTACTAAATTTAGTAGTTTTGTAGAAAGAGTTTCACCCAAACAAAGATGATTCTTATAATCACCTGGCTTATTTGCATTTAGCTCTAGTAAAAGAGATAAATGACTGAAATTACGTCAATATTTAAAAAAAAAAAAAAAAAAAAAAAAAACAGAATGTGTTTTGAGTTTTTTCTTTCATTTATATAAAATATATCTAGCTGTATACACAGCTCAAGACTGGCAGCTAACACTTCAATCCAACTGCTGCTAGTACTTATTGAAATTCCAGTAGGTCATATGCTAGCATACAGGAAAACCTGGTTTCCTCCAAACACTAGAAAGAATGGTCTGTTCTTCAATGATCTAGATTGTATGTGGAGACCAGGGGATAGTTTGTCAGACTTTTCTTGTCACACTAAGCATTTTAGTAATACCATCAGTGTATGGGCGGCTGGTGTCCTGATATTGCGATTGTAAATCATCAAAGCTAAATTATCAAGAAAGAACAAATTGTTGAAAGTTATAAGAACTAAGTAACTGTGTATAGGTTTATCTGACTACAAATACTTCACTACTTTATACAAATCCGCAGTTTTCATCTGATCTTGATGAAACTTTATACATATGTGCTTTAAAATGAGGGAGAAAATACTGTCTTCATTTGATTTACCAAAAAAAAAAAAAAAAAAAAAAAAAACGTGAAATTTTTCAGTCTTTTTTTTTTTAATATCTCGAAAATGGTAGGGAAATCAGCAAAAGTGGATGGTGATATTATGAAAGCCCATAAAATTTCACGTCGAATGGTGGAAGAATTCAGATAGAACAATTAGTGACCAAGAAATGTTGAAAAAATGTGTAAAACCATCTGACCCTAACTCCACCTCTCATATACCGTTTCAACCTCCTTATAATTTCTTTCTAATAAGTTTGTCTTGTTTTGTTCATTGGAAACAGAGAGTCATGCTGCCTGCTCACACCTCTGTTCCTCACCTCCCACTACACTTTGTACTGTTTCCACCTGATTCTTTCGCTTTCTTACTTGTTTACTTTCTTTCATTGGAAACAGAAAGACTCACCCCTCATGCACATTCGCTCCACTCCCTGCCAGTGGGACTATTAAAGTGAGCGGGCAGTGTCGCATGTCAGTTTACTGTTAAATGCAGAACAGTTTTCAATGTTTCAAGCAACTAGAATTAAATGAAATTGATTGAGGACTGGTCAGACATGGGAACTCTTCCAACTGAATAACCTGCAGTTGGGAGTATACAATTCCACATGCAAAGGTGCTGTTTTGAAAGAAAAATATAGTATTTGAGAACTGTAACACACACACAAAATAGAGGAATGGGTTGCCTGAATGGGAAAATCAAATTAGTGCCTTTTTAGGAGCCACCTAACCAACAGAATATGTACATGATGAAACACTCTAGAACTGAAGCCTTTTTTAAAACACATCTGGAGGTACCACTTATACTTCCAGTTGACTTCGTTTGGGGCCGGTGATTATGAGACCACCTTATGACTATATTCAGATACATGGACAATTTATCGCTGATCAGGCTGTGTTCTTTCTCTTTGCAGCAAAGATTGAAATATGTCAATGCCAACCAAAATCGACAATGTAATTCAAGAAAAGGTTCATGGATCTACAATTATCTTCAGGTTCAGCATCACGATGTATGAATTTGAACAAGCTGTATTTTACCCCACAGAATTACTCAACACATTGGAACCACCTGGAATACCTCCATATGACCTAAATTTAGGAACTGGCTCTCCAATAATTCTCCTGCACAACACTGACCAATCAAAGCTGAGAAATGGGATGAGACTTTTCGAGAATGTATACTTGGTGTAACAATAAATAATACCTGGAAATGCAAAGAAGAGAGATGTTTTTATACAGCATATCACTATGATAGATGACATAGCAGATTGGCCATTTTATTTTAAATGCTTTGAATTCCCAGTTCGAATGGCTCAGGGTCAGTTACTCAATATGGTGGGCATAAACTTTAGATACAATGTGCTTTTACAAATGTCAGTTAATATGAAGCCCTGTTCGTTTTGGACTGAGTGTGATAATGTTTTGATCTTGTATTGGGAAAGATGCAGGTTAAAATTCCCATCCAGGTTTTGGTTTTCCAAAGTCACTCAAGGTGAATGCTGGATTGGTTCCTTCAAAGGCCATGTCAAAATTTCTTCCTGCTTCTTGCACCCAGTCCTTTCCCACCTGTAATGATCTCAACTTGAGATGTAAAGTCATAAGTAATAGAAAACAAGGGTTGGGATGCTGATTTAACTTTGGACTTATGACCCAGAGGGGTAAACAAGAAATGTAGTATACCAGCAAGAAATAAAACGAATCTAACATCTATTATAACTGAACATCCTTGATCATGAAAGGCAAACACATTGATACCTATGGTCTAAATGTAAATAGTGTTACCACCTGCAGTACAACCACAATCAACAAACTTACTTCCCTTGCCCCACCGGTGGCAAGTGGCAACACAGTTGTGTTATATAAGCTGACATGAGTTGGGAGATCTTTTCATTATGTTCCGGAGAATGTTTGCGCCAAACCAATCAAACAGGATAAAACAACAAAATTTTTGTACCTAGCTTATGAGTAGAGTTCGGATCTTTAAGACAAATCATATTTTTTCCTGCCTTCGTTTTGAGATGAAATGCTGAATTAAAACACTAATTCAATGTTTCTGATTGCATTTAAATGTATTTTATTTAGCATATAAATGCATATTCAGATCATTTTCCTAGTTTTTGTCATATTTCGATAATATTTATTGTCATATGGTCATATTTTGTGGAAAAATAGTAATTTTTTAATAGTACCGGGAAATAAGATAATTATTCAGGAATTAAGATAATTATTCACAGAACTGTGCTCCACTTACACATTGGAGGAAAAAGCTAAAGTAACTGACACTGCATTGGTCAGAATTCACTATTCAAGAATTAAAGTTATACATTATTGTCACTCTCTAAATGTTAATGTTCGGGCCGCCTTTTAATCTCGACAATGCAGCAGAAGCATGCCTGTGTCGACCCGAGTCAATCAATATTTCATTGAAATATCCTCAGTCATCGTTAAATCCACAGTGGATCAGTGAGTAGACCTACCACCAGTTGAAAATAAAATTTTCTGAAAGTGCGAAGTTACGTAAGGGAATTTATAGAGCAGTATTTCAGTACAAATGAAAGACTTCTATTCTGTAAATTATCTAAAATTAAAGTGACTTCAACAAAACAATTTAAAATTTAATTTCTCAATGGTGCAGCGAGTGCACGGAATCAAGTTGTCTACATGAAAGCTACACTACCAGATAAAATAAATGATGTATAATTGAGCATGTTTTGATGTATAGTAAATTTAAATGTTTGAGAAAACCTCACCAAGAAAAGTCGCAGGGTTTGACAACATACACCCTGAATTCCTAATAAATTGCGGCAAGTACACCAAAAAATGGCTTGCGCAATTTTTTACGAAACTAAAATCAGGTAAGCAGGCAGACAGCCCAAAAAACTACAGACCAATTGCTCTTTTGTCTGTGACCTACAAGCTACTGGAGAGACTTATATATAACAGAATCAGCCAGAGACTGTTTGAAGCGATTCCAGTGGAACAGGCAGGCTTCCGACCAGGACGAAGCTGTGTAGATCAAGTTCTTTCGCTAACTACCTATATTGAAGCAGGATTCCAAAGGAAACTAAAAACTTCAGCTGCATTTATCGACCTCTCGGCGGCTTACGACACAGTGTGGAGAAAGGGCATGATATATAAATTTCTTTGTGTAATTCCCTGCAAACTTATTGCACGCCTGTTGGACAACATGCTTAGTGACCGGGTGTTCCAGGTTGTCATGGGCAGTGATATCAGCTCTCAGAGGAAACTTAAGAATGGACTACCGCAGGGATCAGTGCTTGCTCCACTCCTTTTCAGCCTATATATCGCAGACATGCCGAAAACAAGATCAAAAAAGTTTGGTTATGCCGATGACTGGGTCCTCGCCACGAGGTGCAGGTCAATCGAAACGTCTGAAGAAATCCTAACAGAAGACCTGGAAACAATGGTAAAATATTTCCATAGGTGGCGACTCCAACCCAATGCTTCTAAAACGGAGGTTACCTGCTTCCATCTAAATAGCAAACTCGCTAGAAGGGAACTTAACATACGGTTCGAAGAAACCATTCTTACCCACAATAAGACACCAAAGTACCTGGGTATTACCCTTGACCAAACATTATCCTTTAATGCACATCTAACGAAAATGACTGAGAAGCTAAAAACAAGAAACAATATCATTCAAAAACTATGTGGTACCTCCTGGGGTGCATCGGCCTCCACTCTCCGCTCCTCTGCTCTGGGTACTGTCTTTTCGGCTGCCAAGTACTGTGCCCCGGTCTAGTTGAATAGCCCGCACGTGAGAAAAGTGGACACCCAACTTAATTACGCTATCCGTATGATTGCAGGCGTTATCAAGACAACTCCCATAAGATGGCTCTCGATACTGAGCCACATACCACCACCTAACCTGCGACGGATAAATGCTCTTACACATGAGTACAAGAGAATAATGGACAACAGAATCTTACCGATCCACCAAGATATTAAGGATGCCAACATCAACAGGCTTCACTCTAGAAAACCGCCAATGCAATCGGCAAGGGATGCTATTCGTGCAGATTTTAACATCATCAAAGCTTGGATGCAGGAGTGGACTGTACAACAAAACAGCAGCTTACCTTGCATTACACAAAAGCCACCAGGTTTTGATTTACCTCGTAAAACTTGGTCCACCCTCAACAGAATCAGAACTCGGCATGGCAGATGTGCACACGCCCTGTACACCTGGGGCAAGCAAACCATCCCCCTTATGCGAATGTGGAGAGATTCAGACTATTGGTCATATTAATGAAGAGTGTCCTATAAGATCTTACAGTGGTGATCCTGTGGACTTCCTGCTGGCAACTCAGTAATCAATAAACTATATTAATAAACTAGATATAAGTATTTAATCTTGTAATGTTGCATTGTATATATATTATCAATGTTCTTAAAAGTGTCTGAATTGCCATACGATAAATAAATTAAATGTTTGATCATATTTTGTCATTTTTAAGGTCATATTTGCCTGCATATTTCTCTATTTTTTTGGTCCTAAAGATCCGAACTTTACTTTATGAGCAATGCCAGGTAGGCCAGCAAGTAATCTATATTTGTTGATCAGTTTGGTTCAGTGCATTATAACATCACTAGTGTCTCGACTGCAATGTTTAGGTAATTTTAGCCAACTATCTTTAATAATTGGTTACAGCCCCTCTGACCTATTTTAACAGAACAGGATAACAATATCCAAAAAATGGTCCATAATAGGCCAGCTGTGATTTGTGTATTCATCTATTTTATTGCATGATCTTGAAATGAATGTGTTTATTTATTTATATTTTTTTTCTCAATCTTAATGGAGCAGTACACCCCCACACCTTCCCATGAAATATCTTTTCACCAATCGCCTACTTTTTCCCTTTTTGATAAATTGTTCATCAGTAATTTTACTTCCAGTCCATGACTCCTTTAGTCTTCAAAAGAGAGTTTCCCTTTTGCTTGAATTAAGAGTCAGCTTCTTGTCCTCTTCCATGTACAACTCATAATCCTTCTATCAGTATCCATTCACGATTAATGGCACTAAATAACTTGTGGAATTTCATTGATAAAATAATATAATGAAGTTTTCAACTAAGGATTAAAATACAGTGTGATAGCTCAGTGGTTAATGCACTGTGCTTTCAGAATGGTCACTGCTCCAGTTCTGGGTTCAAATCCCAGTAGGTACAGGATTTTTTGAGACTTGTGTTTGATCATTTGAGCTACGCAGAACGTTCCATGGTTCCGATTCCACGTTAAACTGTAGGGTCCCCTCGAGGGCTAACAACAAAGGGAGGGGCAAAATTTGAACTGGGGGGGGGGGACTCATATTGGATGTTTAGGAAGTGGGGTGGGTGGACTGAAACATGACGATTTCTTACAAAATGTAACCCAAACCTATTGAGAAAACTATTTTTATTATTGATTAACATATCAATCCAACCACTTAATCTAAGGACCTACTATGTAGTTAAAATCGTAACTCAATTATAGTTTTTTATGTAAACATGAATTGTCTCGGATTCTCAGAAAATTTTTCACTAACATTGTTTGTCAATATCTCACGGTATACTTTCATGAAATTTTGATGTACACTCATTAGACATAAACCAGTCAATCTTTCCTCTCCAATAGTGCTCCTGAGCCAATTCTTCATTCGTCAAAGTGTACTGAAGGCAACTTGCTTTTTCTTCTAGGGGAGGACAGCAGCCTCCCTAAGACCCTTGCTGGATACGCCCATGCTAACAACCCCACCCTAGTTATAACATGATGTGTACACATCTACAGCAAAGTTCAAGCTAAATAAAGGCTTAATGTCATCCTGTTTGGCCCAAATGAACATACATACCTACAGACTAAAACTTCATATGAAATGATTCTGTATAGCTTTTCAAATTTTTTCTTCTTCTCCTACGAAACCCAAGTGATTCCTGCATCCTTCTTCCAAAATCATTATGTTTCACACCCGTCACTCCATGGACAGAAATTTTAACTGGTGGGATCACGAGCCCAGCATTTGGCAGCTGTGACCACAATCCAGATGGATAAATGTGCCATTTACCAAAGCAAACTATTGCAGGGGTTCCTAAGCACACAGTTATCAATGTCATAATTCTCATTTCTCCCTCCAACAACCTAAGTGATCCTCAAAAAAAACTCAGCCTCTAGAAATCATATCATTACCCTCCCAATAATACCACAATGATTACTTAGTCAACTCTCTGAAATCACCATTTACTCACTGCAGGCAAGGCTGGCAGATCATGTTAGGTCTGGGTGGGTATTCAGCAGAGTATGTAGTGGAGAATAAGAATTTACTTAAATATGCTATGCAGAACCTATTTGAGCCTCCAAGTGACCACAGTACAAATTCACACTTACTCAATGATTCCATGTGTTTTCACCATAGGCAAATATAATAGGCTGACTATCTGAATGTAGAAAAAATATCAAAATGGGGATAGAGCGATGGTCATTCTGACTGTAACTGATAAATGGTGTTAGATGGTCATGGTTAGCTCCATTGTCTATCTTGGTGCCATGGGTTATGAGAAACAGTCTATTACATGTAAGTCTATGCTCAGATGATCTGCTCTCTATTTGTTTCTCTTAGTTCTATCTTGCTATGCGCATCACACACTCAGTTTCTCTCAAATTCCAGGTGGGTAAAATAACACCCAGATTTTCCCGGAAGCGGTGGGATTACTTTTACCCACCACACTCTGTAAAACAACTTGATTGCTCATGGTTGTAGCTTACAGCAGCTTGTCTTAGATATGATCGTGTCTGGTACCCTTCAGTGATTCTATTTACGGTCGCCAATCCCCCGTAATTACCCCAAGGGATAAAGGTATGTTCTTAGAATACAACTTCAGACATCCTAATTAATTCCAAATTATATTTTTTTTTTCAAAAGTTCTTACATTAACTCGGCACCACCGTAGGCCTAATAGAAAAGCATCAGACTTCTATCCGAAATAAATGATTACAGGTTAAACCATCCCCTCACAGTAAGCAACTTCCTCCTAACCCCTAGATGTGAAAGTTAAAAGTTCATCTTGAAGGAAGATTGACCCCGCACCATTATAACGACACTACTAACATTTTCTACATCTCCGAGACCAACCAACATGCTGTCCTCTCGGTTCAATTTCTGCCGAATTACTGCCGCCCGCCTAGGCTAGCGGAGGCTCCTTATATTCATATTGGGCTTGATTTGACAAAGGGAAACCTTATTTTTAATCCGATCAGTCTGAAATTTTGATATGTTATGAAGCATATTTTAAATGTCAGTTTTAGTTATGACAAGTTTTCTCATAGGATTTGTGGATTTCGAGTTAAAGTCGTAAAAGCTTTACTCTGTCATCATTCCTACAATTTGTTAGTCTGTGAAATGATTCTATTATCAAAATATTCTATAAAAATTTCCTCAACTTTTAACATATAACACGTCTAGATCCCAAATGTATTTGATGGTGAAAATCGACTTTGACTATAAGTGCAAAGTCAGCTAAAAACTTGTATGTTCATTATCTCCAAATATATGAGTGCTACCTATCTGTAATATATCTGAAACTTTACTAAATTCAATTCTCTATCTGATGGTAATATTATTTCCTCATTATCTATTTCGCTTAATGCCAATCCTTTGTTTCCAAAATAATGCTTAGTAGCAGCAATTATGTTCAAACCTTAATTTCCCTTTTACGGCTTATATATTGTTGGAATCTTTACGAAAATCACTGCGTGTATTCAGTGAAAGCTTCTCTTTAATGTAAATGTCTTTTCTGTGCCCTCAGATCTATATGTCTGCAGAAATGTTTAATTGAAGAGTCAGCGAAAACTCTTATTTTGTCTAAAAAAATACTTTCTTTTTACTTATTGACTCCATCTTTTCATATGTCATGTATTATCTCATGCTGAACATTTTGAGCTCTGAATCTTGAAAATTAGGTGAAAAAAGTTACTTGTGCAATAATTTCCATGAGCTTGCAAGATCACCAATTTCATGAAATTTCCTTAATATAATTTTCTAAAATGCAAGTGTTGGCTCTAATTTGAATTGTCATCTCATTTTACACCTCTGAAAATGAATGTGGCCAAAAGGCTTCTAAAAATGTTTAAATTTCTTTATAGTATTTTCGAAAACTTACAAAATAGCTCAAACTCTCCTTACTAACATGTTTTCTGACTCTCAAACTACTGGAAAATGCTTCTAAAATGATCTGCTATTGGTTTTAAGAGTGTTAAGGACCCTTTGAACTGTTTTTGAAAGTATACTGGTAAGGTTATGTGACAACTCATATTATCTGCTGTCCCCTCCATCCCTATTTGCGATCAAATCTGCATCATTTTTAATGGAAGCAGATCCATTTAAGATTGTCTATTTGCATTATTATTTCAGAGAATCACTGTAGTCAAACCTTTTATCTAAGTCTATAATGCGGGAATTCTGTATTGGCTCATGGTTGTGGCCAGTAGAGTGTATTTCTTCTTATTATCCTAAAATCAACCCTTTTCTTCAAACACTTCTTATATTAAATATATTCACTACTTACTAGAGTATATATCCACAGTACCTCCTCTCTGCATTCAAGTTCTTTGCTGTTACTATAAATATTACATCTCTTTATACCAACCAGCATCATGTTCTACTGAGGTCTTACATATTTTACAGGGCATTTTCCTCATATCCTTGGGTCGTTTCATTCCATTCAAAATATCCTTTCCCTTAAAATAAATTGAGTGATATGGTGGCTCAGCTGGGTAAGGCATGTGACTGGACAGTCTGAATCCTGGTCTCAGTTGGAAATTTTACAGGCCTTAAAATTGACCTTCACCTCTGGCAAAGCTTTGCTTTGTTTATGTGAAATACACTAGGATGCTCTGTGGTTCAGACTCAATGCTGTAGGTCCCCTTTGCTCAATAGTTCTTTTGGGCTAGGGCAGCCATGACAGGGTGGCATGAGTGGCTAATCGAAACTCTGTCATGCAGTGGCCGAACAATCCTTTGGGATCTCCAAGACAACAATGCAATACACATTTACTACCATCTTAATATAAGCAACCAGGTGTCCATTTAATACAGTAACTGATTGGTAGACAGATTTAGAAGTGAAATTCCTATACATGGTTAGAAGCACAGATGATATATTTATAATCTGAGAAAACAGTTAAAACCATGTACTTGACTTCCTCAGTTATTTTAATAGCAGCCAGTTCTTTCTGGAGTAAAGAGATGAAATTGTTTTGGAAGCTGTGCCATGTACTGTTAAAAAAATTAATTAGCCAGTTGTAAATAATGTCTGAAGTTCTATTAAGATATTGTTTGAATTAGTGTGGTTAAATGGAATTATGATCTAGTTTTTGATCTATGAAATACAGAATAACTATGGTAACACACAAGTTACCACCTCAGTACAGAAGTGGAGTTTACAACAAATAAATAGGCTACCCACTCAAGGGTTGAGTGGGCTGAAGAAACGAGTCAAATAGATCAAAATAGCTACCATTAACATCGGGACCCTCAAGGGCCGAAGTCGAGAGCTTGTTGATACATTAAAGATTTGGCAAGTAGATATTGCCCGTATCCAAGAAACCAAATGAACTGGCTCAAAATCTAAGAATTTTGATGATAGACACAAATTTTTCTATCATGGAAAGACCACAGACAGGAACGGCATAGCTATTACTGTGACTGAAAAAGTTCAAAGACCATGTCACTGAGGTGAACCATCTATCAAGATCACCTTTGGTAAGTACCAAGACCTAATGCATAGTTTCTTGCTATGCATCACAAGGTATGGAAGATGTTTGGATCACAGTCAACTCAGTTCCTGGCAGATTTCTTTAACAAGGTCATAGACCAAGAAGAAGCTCCTTGAACTTGGCTCACTAGGTTTTAAGGAAAGGAAAGGGTGAGGTGCTAGACTGCTCAACTATCGACTGATTCACCTACTTTCCACACAATGAAGATTTTGATCACACTGTAGATGTACAACTTTGAAGCATAGTTAAGATTGGCCCAAATCAGTATGGTTTCATGAAAGGCATAGGGATGATTGATGCTATTCACGCCACATGTCTTTCGAAGGAAACACACTTTGAAAAGAGAAAACCACTGCACAGAGCATTTTTTGATCTCAAAAAGGCCTTCGATAGGGTACTTCATGGTCTAATCTGGTATGCACTGAGATAGCATGGGGTACCAGAGATATATGTTAATATTTTAAATGGATGCAGCTGCTTTATCAGAATGTCACCATCTATGTTTGATGTGTTGCAGAAAATTCTGACTCTTTTTCCCATCAGAGTTGGTGTTCATCATGAATCGGCTTTGTCCTCACACTCGTTTATCCTTGCTTGAAACCATTGATGCAGAACTACTCACTCCACACCCCTGAGCATTGCTTTATGCTGATGATATCATGATCACCTGTGAGTCTCATCAAGAATTGGAACAACAAATCCAACATTGAAAATATTCCCTCAACAAACACAGGATGGAACTCAATGTTCAGAAGAAAAGGTACATGGAGTGTGGAGTTTCAAGTGAAGAGTCGGTTAATCACAACGGCATTGAGTTTTGTAAAACATCTATCCCTAGGAACACTGATCTGTTTGGATAGTCAGACACTCTCAGACATCCAAAACAGAGTCAACACAGCCTGGATGAAGTGTGTCATGTTACAGGAGTCCTCTTCAACCACTGTACCTTAAATCATAGATTTTCAGAACCAGTGGCACAGTATGGAACTGAATGTTGGCAACTCATGAAAAGACATTAACAACAGCTGTATGTTGTAAGGAAACATAGTTCCTTACATTTTTTTTATTATTATTATTTCAGTTTCATTGTTTTATGTTTGTATATTTAAAGGTAAGATTATGTTTTTTTGTGTGTGTGTTTAATTTATTTCATTTTGTAAAAGGAAATGATACGTTAATAGTTACTATGCAAGAGCAAAGATGTATGTGTTACAAGAAGATCTTTGACGTGAAAATAACAGATGAGAAGCAGAGATAAAATTGATGGCGGGCGAAGGCATGAATTGGTTTCGTCGCTCGAATAGTAATCGACATAATAAGAGAGAATATTGAGTTTTTAATGATTTGTTGAATGTGTAATTTGTGAAGCAACTGATGAGTGAAATATATAGAAAACTGAAATGAAGTTTTTCTTAGTTTATTGTATGTTGTTTGAATCATACAGACCAATTAAGTAGCAGAAACTGCAAGATTCCATGGATTCTGTGGTGAGTAATATCCACCCGAGGCAAATCTAGGAATCATAATAAAAGGTCGGTTTCTTACAATGTCATGGAAATGATCGACTCGCTGGCTGCAGGAACTCACTAGATTGGATCGCATCAGGAATGAGAATGTTCAGGCGGCATCTGGTATGGCTCCAATCCCTGAGAAAATGAGGGAGGGTCATCTGCAATGGTACAGCCTTGTACTGCACAGCAACAGCACTTCAGTTATGAGTACAGCACTCAATGTGAGACCGGAGGGCTGAAGACCCATGAGGGAGACTCAGTAAGTGCTGATTGCATATCTTGCGGGAGGACATGCAACTTGTCGATGCCTCACCTGAAGATGCACAAGATCGGCATATGTAGAAAATGAAGTCCAGTAAAGCAGACCCTGCAATGTGGGATGTACGAGGGTGGTCCGAAAAGTTTCCGACCTAACAAAAATACAAGACATTTTTCCAGAATTTTTTTTTTTCATTTTTTAACATAGTCTCCTTGTAACTCTAAATTCTCCCAGCGATGCTCCCTACTCTGTAACCCATCCAAATAGTACTCAGCATTTTTCTCAGCAAAATAATTGTTCACGGAGGTGATTGCCTCTTCATTTGATGAAAATCTCTGTCCTCCGAGCACAATTTTTAGATGATGGAACAAAAAGAGGTCACTTGGGGCTAGATCTGGAGAGTAAGGTGGATGGTCAAGCAGTTCAAACTGTAATTCGTGAATTTTCGCCATGGCAACCGCTGAGGTGTGAGACGATGCATTGTCTTGGTGAAACAGGATTTTCTTTTTCTGCAAATGTGGCCATTTTTCCGCAAGTTCTGCCTTCAGCGTGTCAAGTACTGATGCGTAGTATGCTCCTGTAACGGTTTTTCTTTTTTTGAAGATAATCGATTAAAATAATTTCATGACTATCCCAAAAAAAAGTCGCCAGCACTTTCCCAGCCGAAAAAAACAGTTTTTGCTTTTTTTGGAGTCGGTTCCTCCTTTCAAGTCCACTGTTTGGACTGTATTTTTGTTTCAGGCTATAATGGTGTATACAAGTTTCATCTACAGTAATTAATCGGCGCCAAAACTCGGATTTATTGCGCCTAAACTGTGCCAACAGAGCGTTGGAAATGTTCATTCAAACACGTTTTTGGTCTAATGTGAGCAAACGCGGCACCCAACGCGCAGACAGCTTACTCATACCTAAATGTTGATTTAATATGTAACAAACACGTTCTTTTGAAATGTTCATAATGTCTGCTATCTCTCTCACCTTAATTCTGTGGTCGTCTAGCACTGATTCGTGAACTTTGGCGATGTTTTTGTCGGTAGTTGCAGTTTTTTGACGTCCAAAACGTTCATTGTCTCCCAAGCTTTTACGGCCACGTTTAAATTCAGGTGCCCAAAATTTCACTGTGGTAAGTGATGGTGCAGAGTCCCCGTACACAGAATCCAACTCATCTTTGATTTGTGTAGGTGTATCGCCTTTCAAAAACAAATATTTAATGACAGCTCGATACTCGATTTTGTCCATTTTCGCAAAAACACTCACATCAACTCACTCAAATGACTGTTAAATAACAACTGCACATCCAAAATGGCTGAAACTTTGGTGAGTAACTCCCAACAGATAAACAACGAAATTCAATAGCTTTTATTTACGAGTGCTGCCATCTTCACGTTGAGGTCGGAAACTTTTCAGACCACCCTCGTATGCTAAGAAGAAGAAATAAATAATAATAATAAAGAAGTAAATGGAAATGTGATGCTTATTATGAATAGTTTGGTGCACAATTACACTAATAATTGTATAAACTGGAATTGTACTAAACAAGTTAATGTGAATACACAAGTAAATTACAGAAGAAGACAGTAATTGAATACAGAAATTATAAGGATTTGAAGGTTGAAGTATGTGAGGAGTCGTATCAGATCTAATTAATGTTCATGGGTGATTGGAATGTTGTAATGGAATTTTTTTAAGGATGGGGGGAGGGGGTTATCTCCATGACTTTTAGGGAGTAAGCATCCTGAAATTTGTGAGGAGTGATTTTGGGTAAGAATGGTAATTTAAAATACATGTGGATGGCATAGCAAGAAATTGAAATTTCTGGGCCAGAACATTACCTCTCAACAACCAAGCTCAGTTAATAGAATGAAATATTGTAAGGAATTTGAAATGAAAAAAACTATTATTTGTGCAAAACATGAACTAGTTTGGTGTTTTTTTTTTTTTTTTTTTTTTTTTTTTTTTTTTTTTTTTTTTTTTTTTTTAAAGGAAAGCACTTCAAGTTTTTTTTTACTTTAAACTAAAGATGTTCTATGTGGCTTCCGTTGGTTATTCTGCAGACATCCCATCAGTAGTCGATTTCTTCCCAGACTCGCACTAGCATTTCAGGTGTAACTTGCTCAGCAGCAGCGTAAGTTCTTGCTCTAAGTTCAGGTAGAGTGGCCGGCAAAGGAGGTACGTACAACATATCTTTTATGAAACCCCAGAAGAAAAAATTTGGCGGTGTCAGGTCTGGGGGGGGGGGGGCATGTTATTGGCGCATCACGGCCAATCCATAACCTGGAAAGCGGTCATTGAGAAAATACCGGACGTCAGTCAGATAGCGTGGTGGTGCACCATCTTGCATAAAGAAAACATTTCGTTCTCGGTCATCCTCATCGATCTGTGGTCTCAAAAATTGTTGCAACATATCAAGGTACACTATCCCGTTGATGGTTCTCTCTTGGAAAAAAAAAAGGGGCCGTACTTCCTCTTGCTCAACGCACAAAAACGTTCACTTTAGGGCTATCACGAACATGTTGCAATGTTTCATGTGGATTTTCACTGCCCCAAATCCTACAGTTATGTATGCTAACCTTGCCACTTAAGTGAAAAGTTGACTCGTCAGAAAAGATTATGTTGTCCAAGAAATGTTCATCATCATCCACTCGATTTAACATATCCACACAGAAGTTCCTCCGTGCAATCTTATCAGTGACTTTAATTGCTTGTAAAAGCGAATATCGGTATGGTTTCAAATGCAAACGTTTTCTCAACACACACCAAACCGTCGTATGTGGGACTTGCAGCTCACGAGATGCACACCGGGTCGATTTCGTAGGGCTGTTGACAAAACTTTTTCTCACTTGCTCAACGACCTCGTCAGATGTGCTTGGACGACCTGAGGATTTTTTTATGTTTTACTGAGCACCCTGTTTCTACAAAACATCTATGCCACTCATAAATTGTAGGCCTACTAGGAGAATCTTTAGCGCACTTGGTACGAAAATTACGCTGAACTGTTGTCGCAGACTTCGATTCTTCAAACCAAAACACACAGCTAGCACGCTCGGGTCCAGTGAAGGTAGCCATCTTTAATGTAACTGCCGCTAGTGCTTGTACAGCGCGATTAGGCACTAGCGGACTATTCGAGACAAAACTTGAAGTGTTTTCCTTTAAAACAACACCAAAACCAGCTCTGTACCTTGTTTCATAAAATTTATATGAATTTTCAAAGTTGTAAAGTCCTTTTTGAAACACCCTGTACAGGCATAGTGCAGCTACGGAGTACATTCAGGAATTTACATGGAAAAGTTATAAACTATAGCAGGCATTCAATGTGTTACTGAGGGAATCCATTATGATGATAAAGGCTATGAAATCACTTAAAACAGTAGATGCTTTGCAGTCAAGCAAGACATGTAGCAAACAAATGTTATGCTTCTGGTTTAAAACTGAAATGAATTTTGACTTCATTGAAATGATGGATGTAACTCTGTTATAGTGCATTTATTTTATAGTAACAAAAATGCTTTAAAAACAAAGAATTTTCAGGAGACAGTTCACAAGTTTAAACAGACTTATGCATTCTTGCTTTATTTTACACAGTTGCATTGAATTAATTGTGTTAAAATTGATGTTTCAAGATTTTTGCTGTTAATTGTTTATTATTGATAGCATCAGTTTTTCAACTATTTAATGGTTTTCTTATAGGGCACTTTTAAAGGATACTTGATAGCACTTGCCACAATTCAGCAAAATGTAGGTGGGAAGTCAAATAGATTTATTTATTATTTTTTTACACTAATCGGCATTGTACAGAAATATTTTACAAAGAAAAAGCCAAGGATAATTGTTTAGGTTAAATAGAAAAGTTATTACACTACGATAGACACAAGAAAATGATTTTATAAACTTAATCAGGTAGTAGTAATCTTTTAATGTTTGCTGAAAAAGGTGGTAGTGAATCTCTGCCGAGTACAGGTTCACCAACCTGGCAATTCTGTTTCTGGGTGCATAGTAGACATAGTTTTTGTTTGTGTTTTCAACTGCAAGCAGCCTTCTGGTTCTTAACACAGACTTTGAGAATATAAAGCCAAAGTCAGCTAAAATTTCTGGTGAGTCAATCAGCCCATTGACAACTAGGAAAAAGAATGACAGGTCAGCCACTTGTCTGTGACTTACTAGGCTACTCAGCTTATACTGGTGATAAACAGCACTGATATTTATTGCATCCTCAGAATGCTTATAATGGTATAAACATTTACAAATTTTTTTCAATACAATTGATGTTTTGATCAGTGAATGGAGACCAGACCACAGACCCATTCTCCGGTATGGGTTTGACGAATATTGAGAAAAGAAGTATCAATGTTTTGGTATTTCTGAACTCCTTACCTGCTCTACAAATAAAGCCTAGGCTTTGATAGGCACGAAGTGTTATATGATTGATATGATCAGGGAAGGTTAATTAGTTGCCAATAATTACACCAATGTCTTTTATTGTTTTTACTATTTGGATAATTTGATTGACAAGCAGGTAAATTGCGGGCAGTTGGTTGTGAGATCGCAAGAAAGAGATCACTGCACATTTTTTTATGTTTAATGTTAACTTGTTTTTCCCTGCAACATTTCACCAGCTCCTCAATGTCTTGTTGGAGGATTTGTAGGTCTTGTTCACTACCAATTACTCTGTAAATTTTCATGTCATCTACGTACAGTTGGTATTCAGACCTGATGTTATCACCAATATCAATAATAATGATACAGAATAGGATTAGACCTAGATGTGAACCCTGTGGGACACCAAAAGTGACATTGAATTCTTTTGACAGATGACCAGCAACCTGTACCTGAAGGCGCCTATTGGAGAGGTACGAGTGCATCCCTTTCAGTGCTTTTGATCTGACACTATAAAAATGCAGCTTCTTTAGCAAGACTTCATGGTTCACCATATCAAAAGTCTTGCTGAAGTTTGTGTAAAGTGCATGTACTTCCTTCCCTCTGCTCAGTGAATTTAGTATGTAGTTAACATAGCCATACAAATTGGTGGTTGTGGATCTGCCACCAAAGAAACCATGTTGTCTGGTAACTATAATATTTTTGAAAGCAAACGTCAATTGTGGTAGAACTATTTTCTCCAAAAGTTTTGCAAGTGATGACTAGATACATATTGGTCTATAGTTATATTTGAAAGAATTTGCCCTGGATCCACAAAAGGAACCAGGGAGAGGGTTGTTACTGCCAATATCCACTTTTAGTTTCACGTTTCAACTTAGAAATTGATCAGTGGGGAAATCTGGCAGCTTCATCAATATTAGTAGCTTCAAATTCACTTCTGTGCTACAGATTGAGTATGTCTAGCTAATACGAGATTTTTAATAAACTTAATATTTCATTCCAGTATTCAACCTGAATTGATCCTCTGAATCCACTTTGGCACTAGAGAACAGAAGATTAAAAAATGAAGATTTCAAGAACACAGGAGATTAAGTGCAAGTTGTAGGGATTTAGTTAGTAATAACATCAGCCATCATAAGTTTGGGAATAAAATCATACACATCCACAAACGAAGGCAAAAACTAGTGTCAGAAGTGGGAAAAAACATACCTCCACGAAGCAGCTATTACACATTTTTATGGTCAGAATTGGGAACTTTTGGGATCATACAGGAAGCTTTTGGCAGGAAATCGATTTTTTGAGACTAGGTGGAGACACTTTGACTTCCACTGCAGTTGAGGCATACAGTGTGAGTTACTGAAAAACAATGCAGTGTGGCCGTCATCAAATTTCAGCATCAGATAGTGAGCAGTCCAAAGGCAATGCATGTGGAAAAGCTCATTTCCTCACCATAACTGCCCATCACAGCGCAGTCACATAATTTTGTGGTAAGCTTACCAGCACCATAGCGATAAATTTAGATGGACGAGATGTACATTTACAGAATGCTATAAATATACTGAGTGAAAAACTTGTTTTAGCAGCACCAGACCTATCGATAGACTCAAGTGATGCTCAAATTTATTTCAGTGAAATTCATAATACAATGATGGCGAGTTCAGTTTCTTTCAGGGGAACATTTGGAGGATTGGAAGAATTCTTTATTAATATGAAGATGTTTTGACATCTTAGGAACTCAGTAGCAGAAATAAATTAAAACTTTTAAGGGCCAAATTAACAGGGCAAAAGTTTTAAATTTGTGGCATATGATGAAAATAGTAAAATAGCGAATCTACCAGGGTTTGAAAGAGGATCTTCTTAAAAGTTGCTCGTAAAACCCCATAGCCAGACATTAACATGAACAATTAAGAAATTTATAAAGACAACTGGGAGAAAATGACACACATTTTGTGGACAGAATGAAAATAATTAATAACAACACATTTTCACTGGGTAATGCTAAAGAGTATAATACATTGGTATGTTGAAAAGCAGATCAGATAAAATTATATTCATTTTTGGAATGCTTAAACAGGAAGATTGTAGATCATCTCAGCCTACAAGATCCCAGAATGTTTGCAGAAACTATAAATCTTGCCATCATATATGAAAAACGGGTAGATTTAAAAATGAATAAAGAAAGAGAATAGCAAAGAAAGTTTTTAATATGAAGAAAGATTTAAGATGTGTGAATGGAGATTTTTCTGGTGTATTGCTGCAAAGTAATCTTTATGGGTGTTCAGCTAGATGGTGTCGGGAAAACACATTTCAACAGCTGGCTGTGCTATCTTCATCAGGTATCACATTGTTTCTGGTGATTGTAAGCCTGCTGTAGGAAAAAAAATTGCTTCTTCTGGGGGTGGGAGTGGAGTCCCAATGGTCACAAACTCAATTATTTCCTATACTTTCTTCTCTGCAATATTTAATTTAATTAGAACGGTCGCCAACCCAAATGGTTTTAATAATGGGATTTTTCAATGAAGGTTAATATCTAAAGATTGTTCTCAACACAGATTTTAAAGTCCAGTATTTTATTGTTCAACGTTTAAAGACATATTCACTCTGACAACAGAAATTGTTACCAGAAAGACTTCGTTTCCGAAAATTGCAGATTAATGCCACGATAATTACATATACTCAATTCAGACACAATAAAAAGTTCACTCCACTTGAAACCTCAAACAAAATCATACAAATTGTCAAATTTAAATTATGGAAAAGAAGTTTGTTAAATTAATGATCTGTTTCAAAAATTATAGTTGCCGTCTACAAATATTCCAAGTCCGTTTATTCATGATTGTTCTAACGCGACACCCACACCATGCGACACTGCCATAACGTCCACCCACACTTCACACCTTCACCCTCTAACCAGTTCGAAACTAATGCGGTCGAGGTCCCACCTCAGGTATCTTATATAGGTTCCCCCAAGCCTGATGGGAATTTCCACTCATCTAGCGTCCTCTCTATGTGCTCTCTCTCTCTCCCAGCTCCGCTCACAAAGGCTTTCCCCCCAAATTTTTCCGATTTTCCTGAAACTTTGTGATAACGTAGAGTTCCTCATCCTAAGCATTTTCTACCCTTGTAAAATTTTTCCTATCTTTCGAAGTTAAATAAACCTATTTTCTAGATCTAGTGTCCCAACTATTTGTTTTAGCGCGAGTGTTCTAATCTTCAGGAATTCTACAGCTTTTGACAATTAATTTGGTGTATCTCACTACCTTCTAAAACTCTTTCATTAAAAAGATATCGCCTCTCAAAGTTTTCATCCCTTCTTGTCAGCCATCATGGAATCCAAATTAAATACTTTGAAATTAAATATCTTATATTGAGAGTGCATTGTTTTGATAAAACTTTCCGCCAAACTTACTTAAAAAAATTATACTTTCATAAAAATAGGTTGCCTCCCAGATGTTTTTCTAGTTTTTTCTTTCCCCTTTGTCAACTTTCATTTCTACCCATTCTCGACAACCTGGTTAGCTACGATGCTTTAACCGCTTTCGCTTTGAAATTACTTTTAAAATATTTCTACTCAACTCAACGATCTCAAACTGCTGTCATCATCTTTTCACAGGAAGGCCTTTAATCGGACATAATTTTATTTTGACTACTTATTTTACTCTCGACTTACTATTTTTTCCTTTATTGAAAAAGTACCTTAAAATTAGTCATATTTACTCTAAATTCCGTTGGAAACCATGTCTTGTACTTCTAAACAAAGATTCGATACTTTCATCCTGGTATCTTAATTCATTTATTACCATTCTTTCATACTTCTATGAACCTGCCGGCTGTTGCGTCATCACTGCCACAAAGCGTCTCTGTTCGGACTTAAAGATTGCTCATAACTTCCTTCCGAAAATTCGTACTACTACCAACGCGAGTCTTACATTCTCTTCTACACCTGATTAGTGTTATCTTTTGGGGGAAATATTACTTTGGGTAACCTACTTAACCCGATACCAAACACTCTTCCTTCTCGTTTTCTCAGTTGACAATAAGGCCAACTACGTTACACTGCTGCTACTGAATCATCTGATCTGCCTTGCATCAAGTCCCCACTTATATGGCGTGCCTAATCATAATCCACTATGACATCACTTTTGATCTGCTTTCCTCCTGACCCATTGAGTAAATACACTGTCAGATGCGGAGTGCTTGTACAATCATTCTGGCATCATCCATGTGATTATCTTAATCTGCAGTCTCCTACGAAGTCTCGGCTACATTATTCGCTTTCACCATGGGGGTCGGATATAACTGGCTTCCAGGCTTCACTCAGGTAGAGCCCTCCATCCCTGTTGTTACTGTTATTATTAAGCCTAACTTCCAGCTACTGGCTTATGACAAGAGTCCCAGAAGGTGGAGGCCCTGGACAGCATGATTACCTGTCATTTGTTCTGTGATGATGGCGTGCAAATTTGTTCAGTTGCTTGAGTCTTATGAGCACAAACACCACCTAACATTCCATGTGTAGTGCATTTGAAGGATAATTAAAAGGTTATAGTGATATTGTAAAACCAACTGAGGCACAAGATCTTTTTGTGATGCATTTCATGAACACAGTGACCTCTAGTCAAATTCTCTCGGCCTGTTCTGGTTTCGGTAATGTGATTCTCCTACTCTTATAAAATAATCTTTGCCTTGTAGTGGGTATAAGGTGTAAAACAAGTTCTAATGGTATGGTGCCGGCAACTAGGAATGTGATGATAATTTAACTTTACCGTCATCTCTTCGGATTCAAACTCATAACAGAGACAATTCACTTAACATCTGTTCACAAATTGTTTCTAATTCATCTGGGAATAGCAAATGTATCTCAAAGGATTACTTCTATTTTAATAAAGAATGAATAAAATATTGATTCAACATTGACATCATGTATCTTTGTAATAAAAACATACTACTTAGAGCCAGCGGTCAGATGCTGCTTAAATGGATGCACATTATTAAGAAGTATTGCTGAGGAAGAATGATACATGTTACTGTGATATTATTGGTTGAGATGCCGTCATTGAATCAGAAAGATACCACTCATTCAGGTTATTTCATATGTGTGAGTATGTGGAGTATATAGAGTATTGAGCAAAAAATCTGTGGTGTTCATAAATAATATTGAGGAAAATAATATATATTATGTGGGAAGGAGAAAGTTCTTCATAGAGATACATGAACCTAATTATATTGAAAAGATCATTAGTGATTGAATATGTAGCAGTTAATAAAAGTTTGACTTGTCACTATTAGAATAAAAGGTCACACATTTTCTTTTAGATGCGCTTCTTCTAACATTCATTCACACTTATAATTTGTTAGTCATAAGATTTATACATAATATTATATTGTGTAGGAGGGAAGTAACATTTGAGGATTTAGGTTCTAACTAGATCTTTATTTAATTATATAGGTTTTAGTTAGTGAAAATATCATGTTTTATGAAGAGAAACTGTGATTCCATAGTAAATGAACTAAGTTAAGTAGATGTAGATTTTGAACTATATTAAAAGGTTGAAGTTGATTCAGAGAGTAGTTAAAGAGTATTTCAGTGTACAAAATTAACTTTGGCTTATAGTTGTGACTTTTAAGTATTTGTCTCATTGTATGGGCATAGGGATGATGTGAGCATTATCTGTTAGGATATTTTTATGACAGTTTGTGATGTTTTATGATTTAGGGCTGATCGTATTTTTCTGTTAATTGAGTAGAATAATTTGGTAATTTTGGTATTCAAACATACTTAGTGATGAGTTAGGTTGTAAGAAATTTTTTCCTTAAGGATGATATTTTTCTCAGTTTTTTTCCATATTGTTGATTCAACTGAGGTAAAGCTACCTAAGAACATTTTTGAAGGCGAATGATGTAATTTATTTTGATGTTTATTGGACAATAGTTTTGACTTATGACTTAAAATATATAAAAAATGAAACCTAGATGAAATTATTCAGGGAAATCTTACGTGAAAATTTAGTAATACAATCAATTTCTTAAAACCTTAAAATGATGCAATCAATTTTGTAACAAGAATTTCATGACAATCTGCAAATTTTACTTCATTCAGTTAAATGGCCATAATTCATGTTGGGAGGCAATATTGTGAAAATAGTAAGAGTGACTTTCACTTAAATTGGATAATGGTGACAATGAAACTGCCATTAGGCAATGAAAGTAAACTAGAATAGGGAAAATAAATTGTCACTTACCACAGATGAAGATGGGGCCAGACGGACACAGAAAAACACAGACTTTACAATATTTCGGTTAATAATCTTCATCATGTGGTACGTCTGAATGTGTACATGTCTTTCCCCCGTCATATGTCTTATCTCCTACACGGGTAAGGTTATTAACCAAAATATTGTAAAGTGTGTTTGTGCTTTTCTGTGTTCGTCTGGCCCTCCTGCCTTCATGTTTGGTAAGTGATAGATATTCCCTATCCTATCTTATTTTAACTTTCACTTCAGAAAATCTTGCACAAATAAAAGTGAGTTTAGACAAACTAGAAGCTACAGACAAAGATACAAAGCTCAGCATTTCATATCAGTTAATTTTAATTCAGAATATGAAGAGCTATTGTCAACCATTTCCATAATTTAAGGAAGTACACATAGCAATCAGCTAAAATTTATGTGTGTTTTCAACCCATTTTAAGCAGTTATGAGAATGATGTTTGACATTGAAGAAAACACAATACAATATGTTGAACTTCAACTGAATTTCCCAGAAACTCTGCAAGGGGTGACAAGGTCAATCATATCATTAACAGTAAGTAATAACAAAATGTTATTAGTTTCTTAAGTTTTAAATTCTGAAATTTACTCTTTCACTTTGTAGGTTCATGAAATTATTATTAATTATATAATTAACTTTTAATAGTTAACTTCTGATTTAATAGCCATGTTTCCAGAAAGTTTATAACAGGGGTGGCCAACCCAAATGATCTTGCGGGCCACTTTAGAAACGCGTCATACCTCCGCGGGCCGCATATAAAATTATATAGTCCCATACTAAATTTAGTCCCACTGTAGACATTTTGTTTGGAGTGAAAAAATGAAACATAATGAGTAATTATTATATTGTTTATTATTATTCTCACAGGTAGACATAGATAATAAAATAATAATGATGCTAACAGTATCTGTCATATATTCGCATGAATATTATTTTAAAATCAAAGTTAATTTTTTCGCCAGTTAATTTTTAAATATATGGATGCACAATTTTTTTTTTTTTAATAGGTTTTCACTATTTTGGCCATTATAAAATAAATATATTTTGTAAAAGTGTGATGAATCCTCTGGTTTAGAACAATGCTTTTAGATCGGATATGTCATGATGGTACAATACAAAAGGCCCCAAATGTTAGCAGTATATATGTAAGTAAAAAATTAGGCCCATGTAACTTAGAATTATTTTTGACATTTTATTAGCCACCGAATTGATAAAAGGTTGAGAAACACTGCTCTAGAGTCAGTAATGTTCTAATGGATGATAATCAAAGACTATTTGTGAATGTTCGAGTAGGTACATAAGATTCTTTTGCAGAAAGATACCCTATATTTGTTTTTCCTATTTTTTATTGTGAAACTGGCTGGTATGTGAAATGGGTTTTATAAAAACGTTGTCTTATTAAGTAGTTACCATATGTTGTATGTTGCACTTAATTCAAATATTATGAATCAAATATTGTTCGGATATGTCACGTGTTGGAGTCAGTAGCTTTGAATCTGATATGATTCTAATTAGATAAATGTCACGTCATTTATTTGCTTTCGGCTATGCTGTAGCCTCGGTCAGAGATACTGTTTACATAGCAGCAAGCTCCAAGTGTCTTCATTGAAGTTGTTAATTTTCTTCATAATTTCTTCAACGAAGACAGCGGTCTAGTACTCTGTGATGCTTGGTGCTTGTTGCTACGTAAACAGAGGCTGAAAGCTTAGAAAGGCAAATAAATAATGTGGACTTTGTAGCATAACAGGTTACTCAGAGAAGAGACAAAAGAATGATAATTACTCTGAGGAAAAATAGGTAGCTATGGAGACCAGATGGTAACAAGAGAGCAAGGCGAGTGATAGAAAAAGTTTAGTTTGCGTTTTTGAGGTGATGATACCAAGTTACTGAAAGCAAAGGACCTCTGTAATTCTTCGGATGTTTATGAATGAAGTAAAATGAGAATAAATGTCAAATGAATCATAAGAAAGATTATTATTATTCAAATATGATAAGTTAATAAGTTCGAACATTAAAGTTTCTTCACAAGTCTTAAAAGGTTATTGTATCCCAGCTCCGACAGTAAGAAGAGAAAGAATTCTAATAAAATACGACAACTTCCCAGAAAATTCACTTATTAATCATTAATTAGTGGATCATGAATTTTCATACATGCAACAGATTGTCAAATAATTAGAATTAAGTTCAGAACACCTGCCATTAAAACTGTTAGAAGTCACTATGCTTTCGCTTATCTGCATGTTATTTGCCAAATTTCAAATATGAAATGTATTATAGTCAAAGAATAGCAGAACTGAATTTAACTAGTACATACAAATTAAGGAAGAATTAACTGTATATCTTAAGTTATTAAGTGGTGCCATACTGTTTAATTAGCTTATTATATATCTGGAAACACAACTAAATTCCAGAATTCAATGTCAGGTCTTAATTTAATTTAATTGTGATGGAGCGCAAGCTCTGGTGGCAATTTCCCTACACACCCATTCCCCCCTTTCCTGTACCCACTTACTTTATCCCTCTACAAATTTCAACTTAAATTGTTTCGTCATTTTTGGTAAAATATTCTCAGTTCTCTCGGTAACTTATTCCAATCCCTCACCCCTTACCTACGAAAGAAAATAATCCCACACCTTTGTGCCTGAAATCGAATGTCAGCGTGTGTCTTTCCAAGCCTCATCACCAACTTGTACACTCCCATGACCCTCTTCGCCCTCCTCCTGTCTTCCAATGAATCCCATTCCAGCTCTTTTATCATGCTGGTTACTGATTGTGTTCTACAGTAATTTCCAAAGACAAATCTAGCAGTACTTCTTTGCACCCCCTCCAACACCTGTATTTGATGTCCAAAATTTGGGTTCCATACTATACCACCATATTCCAGCAAATGGTCTGACCAAAGTTTTGTAACCCAATTCATTTACTTCTTCCGTACATCCTCTCACCACTCTCTCCAACAAGTGCAGAATTTTGAAACTTTTCCCTACTACCTATCCAATGTGTCCTTCCTGCCCAGTTGAGCATGTTATCAAATGTTTTGGCAAGATATTTACGTTTCATTTATTCAACAAGCAATTCTTTTCCCACCTTCTAGGCATAATCAACCAATAGCTTTTTATCTGTGTATCTAATGAGCTGTCTCTTCTTTGCATTTATCTTCATCCCATGTTTACCAACCCAGTTAGATGTCATGTCCAGATCACCCTGTAGCTGTTCACAGTCCACTATTGTTTTGATCCTTTTATGTAGCATTAAGTTGTCCTAGATGATGATGATGATGTCACCTGCAAACACTCTGTGGCACTCCCATTTTTAGTTCCACTTCTTTTGATACTGCATTTCATACCATAACATTTTGCTTTCTACCTTTTAAAAATTCTTCTACCCAGCAAATCACTTTCTTGTCAACTCCAATAGTTTTTACTTTATTTACCACCATTTTATGGCTCACTCTAAGGCCTTTGAAAGGTCCAGTGCAAAACTACAATTTGGCCTCCCTTGTCCATTTCATCCAAAATATCTTGCATCTGTCCTACTAACTGAGATTCACATGAATATCCTTGCCTAAAGCCATCTTGCAAAATTGAAAATCACTTACACTCCTCACATATATTTGTGTTGTGATTGCATATCAGTCTCTCCATTGATTTACTTACCACTGATGTCAAACTAATTGGCCTATAACTTTCGGCTCTTAATCACTAGTACAAGTGTATCATCTTGTGTTCTGAATTTTTGACACTAGTATCTATGAGTAATGTCCAGCAACCCACTAGTGAGATTATGGTGATCCTTTATAGCAAAATCAAGGTGGGAAGTCAAACAGATTTATTTGCTCACTTGCCAGGGGTCACTACCTCCAATATCTGCTTTAATTTCACAATTCGACTTAGTAAAATATACTAGTCTAAGAGCCTGGTGTTCACCTCTGTGTTCAGTTTGTAAATGCAGATTACCTGTATTTAAAAAATAAAGGACTTTAAGTGGATTCAATATTTTATTCGAGTAGATCCTACAAATCTACTGCAGTCCATATATAAGTGTCAGATAACAGTAAAACCAGATTCAAGAAAGAAGAGTTCAAGAACAAAAGAGATTCAGAACAAGTTGTAGGATTGTAGGAATTTAGTTTAAAATCAACATTGGCCATCATAAATGTAGAAATAAAATTACACATATCCCCAAGTTCCGTTACACACTGGCCCTTTAGATTTATCACTCCATACTTTCAGGATCTAGATGAGCCTATGAATGCTCTTTATGCTGTAATTTTTTCATCTTTACCTATCTGAAAGTAAGACAAAGAAAATAATAGAATAATGACATGGAAAATATTACTTCCTGATTTTTCAGTCAAGGAATGTGATGGGAATGATGGAACTTTATTTTTGGAGAAGGAAGTAGTCAGGAATACAAATAACTATCTGGCTGTAATATATTTATTTACGTCCATTGTTACTTAAATGCACGATATCACGTTGATATGCACTTTAACCAACACTGCATATTTATATATAATATTTAGGAATACACAGTTAACATCAAACTTTGGTAAATCATTTGTACAATGTTTCTTTTCTGGTGTTTTCTGCTGGATTGACTTGGGTATTTCACATTTTAGTTCTGAGTATTATTTAAATTGTTCTTAAAATTTTGATTACTGTGCAGTAAAAAAGTTATTATGAAAACAACAGAACTATTCCCAGCTTTCAGCAAGCAATAAAGATGAATTAACTAAGTGTTCATTAGAATAAAATAATCAAACTTGTCAAGTAGCAAAAATTAAAGTCAGAATACAGGAGTCAAGATCAATAGCTTAAGCTAACAATTCAGGACATTCCACAATTGATGCAAAACATGAACCTTGAGTTGGTTTAAATCGTAACAGTAAATTGTTAAATACAGGTTGGGGAACACATTTTCAAAATTCACTGTTTAATTACTTGTCGTTTGAAGTTTCTAAAATCAAGACTAATATTGTCATTAGTTTTAAAGCAGGATATAATTTACAATACATAGGATTCCTTTTCTCTGAACAGCAAAACAACTGCATACAATACATAGGACAATACTATACTAATAACACAGTTAATGTATTGGAAGAGCTATAGCTAATTTCTAGATAGCATCTTGTTTCTTAAATAAGTTTCAAAAACTTCAAATATTAACATACAACAACACATAATTCAGTTCAGTGTACATTTCAATTGCAGTTAACACTGTTCCTATTATTGTGATCAAATATCAACAAGTGTTTAATGGAAAACTGTCATACCACTAACAGTTGTCAAGACAGGAAAGGTATTAATTGCCACTGATATTTCCTCCAAACAAATTTCTACTTTCAGATTCCTTTAATGAGCAAGTAAGATTTTTTGTGTCTTTGATTTATGCAGTTTTCTTTTTTAGAAATGGTCAGATTTGTGGATAAGCCAAAAAAAAAAATTGTACAAGATGATTCATTTAATTTGCAGAATATATCAGTAGCAATGTGTCAAACCTGTCCATCAACTATAGTATCTTCTAGCTTTGTTTTGACACGATAGTTACCATGTCACAGTTTAATTATTATTAATCTGACTAAATGGCATCTCAGCTTGATGTCACCATTAAAATTTAGGAAGCCTGTTTGTACCATGTACATAACATTTGCCTGAAGCAATAAGAGGTGGCAAAAAATCAATGCCTGTATTTTATTACAATCAGTGATTCACTAAGATAAAGATGATTATAACTGTATTAATAATAGGAAGCACATATTGTGGAATGAAATAATTGCCAAAAGGCAAGTTTCTACATCAGTAGCAGTTTATCTTCAAAATGAACCAGAAAACTATTTGATGAATAGATCTCCATAACACGGATTTCTGTATCATGCAATAGCTATGAACACAGCACCTTCACTGTTTTACTTCATTAATTATATTAAAAATGATTAATATTAACCTTTTCATAGATTTACATTATCAACATTTTTTTTTTCTACAAGGGAACTAACACACACTATCTAGGTATATTTTCTTTTCTTTGTCCATTTCCATTTCACTGTAAATCTTTAACCAAAGAGTAGTTTGCTCCAGCAATATATTTTATTGATATCATATTTAACCTTTAAAGCTCTCTGCATTATCATTTTAAAACAGATTTTAAAGTAAGCTATTTTTCTAGTCCTCAAAAACATGTAATTCTCCAATAAATAAGGCACTCCAAGTTTTGGACTACACACATCCTTTCTGACACTTTTTGTCAGCATCACTTTCTTTTGAGGAAATCAGAGAGTGGTGCTAAAAATGTATAATGCTCTGGGGAAAAGTTTTTCACTGATGTCAATGAGTTGACACACACATTAGTGAGAGATTATGTAAAGAGAAGATAGTTACAATGTGAATTGCTTAAAATTAAAAATTACACTAATCACTACAGACACTGTATGTCACAGCTAAATATATTAGACCTATTCATATGTGAGTTCATACTTTTAAACTGCACATGCGAATCTGCAAATGACTGTAGAATATATAAATTCTTTTGTCTTAAGAAAGGAAATTTTTATGTTAAAAAAATGTTCATAAGTATTGATGACTGAGGAAAGTTTTCAAATGCAATAGAGAATTAATCAGCAATTCATACTATCCCTAATACAGCTGTTCAGTAAATGGCAATGGACATAATATGCTAAATTGCTGAAAGAATGTAAATAAAGTAACTATATTTTCTATATCATAAAGTTGCTAATACACTCTGCATTTCTTACATAATTAATCAATTTGAGAAGTCATAATAGTACCTTTTAAATTTAACCATTTATGATTTTAAGTAACATAAATAAAAAAATAAGTTCCAGCAATATTCTGAAAAATCTGATGTGTTTGTTGTTCATGATATCAGAAAACCAATGAGTCTCTTAAAATGTGGATGATGTATTATAAATATATGCTTAAATATGATTTAAAAAAGAAATCCATGGCATTGCAAATGGTTTGCTTTTATCTTAGGATAATAGATAAATCTCTGTATGGGAGAAAATAAGTAGAACCCAATAGGTACTCAAGTATCCAACACAATGATCAAATCAATGTGATATAGATATAAGTAAAGGAATGATAAAATAAATATTATGGGATACATCTGCCTTAGACAGAGGTTATAGCAATTATTTAGATTTGTTGAAATGCTCCTATGATTGCATTTGCATAAAATATACTGGTTAATAAGTAACATGTCTGCTCGCCGCCCCCCCCCCCCCCCCCGCCCCCTCCCCCCAAAAAAATGTAACAAATGTAATTCTTAAAAAAAAAAGAGAGAGAAAATAACGCTGATTAATGGATGATCTGCCTTTTTGTTGCTCATTCGGTGAACAGTATTACATTAATTGTCAAAAAATTTCGAAATGCAGAAATCATTCAAACAATAGAGAATAAACACAAAATAATTGCCTCATGTGATCACAAATCAGTAGTATTAGGATTTATAATGAATGGCAAAATAAATGTACTGGTAGACCATGTGGTGTGTTCTTTACAAGTTATAGTTATGAGTTCTGATGTAATGGAGTGTGAAAATTTTCATGCTAATAAAAAAAGTCTGGAAAGCCAGTGATTTTACAATCAATGTTGCATTTATGTAAATATTATTGTTGAGATACCTCCAGATTAATAGTGTATAAAAGAATCAGAAATATTTTTTTCTGAATTCTTCCAACCAAAGTACCTCAAGCCAAGTAAAATTCAAATCTGCAAGACACTTGACAGCTGGTAACCTGACCTTCAACCAAACATAAAGATCCATCAGACTTTTGGTTATGAATTAACAGCTTAGAGTAAAATATTGTATTTACAGTGTTACCACCCCTAAATCAGTTAGGTTGCATCAAAATACCCTTTCCCACTAAAAGTTTCTGGATCAGTTCAAATGAAATGCACCATAATGTGTCTACTTAGAATATTACCACTCTGCCAGTATTTGAATGTTCACTGTTCATGATATTTACCACAACTTACTCACATGATTTTCATACTAGACTGATTTCATGCAATAAGGTTGTTAAATGACTCAATTAAAAGTAAAAAGGATCATCACCACTGATGCAAGCTAGGCCTTACTATTTTACTCTAAAACTGAAGCTATAACAAAACCTATATAAACACTGCAACTCAATCTTCAAACACCAAATACCCAAATTTGTTACACAGAATTAGTTATATTTTTATCATATCTATTTTTTGAAGAAAATTTAGTCTTGTTAAAATTTACATAGTTAATCTGATATGGCAATCCTAAATATCAAAATAAAAATTATTGATATTATCAAAGAAAAGATTTGAAAAGTTGGCAGAATGAAAGTAGAAATACTTGGAATGTATTTAAAATAGTCTTTACATTGTTGTAAGCTTATATTCTACAATATTCTGTAAGTCACACAGGTATGAGGAAAAAATTATGATTCAAATCATTTTACTATATAGAACTTTGATGTTCTTAGATTCTTACATCTTAATAGTAACTTCACAGTCTACAAGGAGAAACACAGTGATGCTTGTGGCTGTAACATCAAATTAGGATGCTGCCTTTTCACTATCACTTTCTGTCCATTTCTCATATTCAACACAGTTATTGATAAATATCTTTGGAAATCTGACATCAAGGCCATTTAATTTAACATTAAAACTAGTCATCAAAAGAGTACCCAACTCAGTGTATTTTAGGATTCTCACAATAAAAGTCAACAACTCTACATTGTTACCTATTCAGTGAAACACACTTTCTCATTTACAAGATACAGAAATTTACTAAAAGAAGTTATTTTATCTTAGAACTACGGAGTCAGTAAAGTAACACAGCATGTTGTGATACACTCAGAGAAGCTAACTCCTTTGCATCTTTTGAGTCATTGGTCCCCAAACTATATCTTTAATGAGTAGGGCTAGTCTCTGTATAACCAAAAAGTTCCATTCCAAAATTGAACTAGGGTATGAAATTCCATGATTATCATGATTTGAATAGATATGTTAGAGGGACAAAACAGTAATTTTTACTGACTGGAGTCATGCAGTGTTTTAGAATCAAGAAAAGTTTATTTTGGGTCCTTTTCTAGAAGGCACAATTTTCTCCATATGGTAAGACATATTCTCCCAAAAAAATCCATTCAAAAATGTTTATAATTGAATTATTATGTAATTTTATAACACCAGAAGGTGTCCTCAAAACCTGTTGCTTCAACTTTTTCTTTAAGAAAAAGATATGAAATAAATTCACAGAACTCAAATGAGAGAAACTATATGCTCTTTTTAGTGTGAAAAAATCAAATTGCTAATACTGTCAAGAGACTGCAGAAACATTTATTTTAATTCTTTTAACTGATTTTTGTGCATGCCATTCTGAGTAAAAGACTACACCTCCTGCAGATAAGGACGAAATTTGTATTTAGATAGGACAGGACAAAATCTCATCATCAGCTACAACATATCCTTCAATAGTGAGAGCTATCATAAAGAGAATAGGTAAAAGTTTGAAGAAGTTAATAAAATAAATTAGGACTTTCAGGAACAGAACACAACTGCTTATCACATTTAAGAATAGGATGCTGAACAGTCTATAACTGAAGAAAGGGCAATATTTCAGGTTCTCCCTGAACTTCTTTATTTCTCTGATTTTAATCACAGAACTGAAAAATTTAACGTTGTACTCTCAGAAATATTTTTGTCTGTCCTTGTCTCTCTGCCATGAGTTTTGTATGAATTTTATAGTAAGAATTTTTAACTTAGTTTACATACTGGGTATCATTACAATGTTATTAATATCTTTGCTTCAATCATATTATAATTTCAAATCAAATTGAAATAAGTTTAAATTTTAATTTTTGCACAAAGCTCATGCCTATTACAATATTTTTCAAGCAAAGTATGTTACAGCAACAGTTTTATATTGAAAAGTCAAAATCGTTCTATCCTCTTGATAACAGTTATGCAACAATTTTGAGCTTTAATTTAGAAAACTATTTTTAATATTTGATATTATACACACAATTACATGAGACATTTGTTTCAGTACAGTTTTTTTTGTTGTAAAATGTGCCTTCATCTTCTTATATACCACAAAAAAAAAAAAAGATTGCTTTTGTGAAACATGATACAATATGTGATGAACCTTTTAAATAACTACAAAACTAAAATGTTCGGTTCCATGATTTACAGAAAGCAAGAAAGTTATGGTCTTACTCGTGGTATAGAAATGTCATATGTTAAGAATTTTTTATTTACATTTAAATACGGTACTTGAAATAAAGTTAATTTCAGTTTTTAGAACTGTGTTTCTTAGTGTTCTGTAAATCAGTTATTGTTCAATAATATTTGAACCCCATTATTTATTTAAATTTTTAGATTAAGCATCTGCTGGAGTTACGGAGTGAAGTGGTATTTTCTTTCTTATTTACTGAACAAATTTCAGATTTATTTTAAAGCTATTACCATGACTCATTCAAACTCTGCATGTATAAAACTGAACATTACACAGTATGGATATAACCCATAAATAAAATCATCATATAAACTGTTCTTGAGCTTCCCGTTGAGGAAGTGTGTCATACAAAGGTGATATTTCAAAATAAGTTTCCAACTTCTTCTTTTGGTGAAGTATTGGATCCTTAGTGCCCTTGTAACATACTATTTTGCATAATTAATTGAGTCAAAAGCGTTTGACCATTCAGGATAAAGAAAACAAAGTTCTTAAACGAGATTCTTTGTGAAATCAGAATGCATATTATTATTATTAATAAAAATATTCACATTTACCAGGTACTATTCTTTGATTGTTTAAAGGTAAAATATTTTACTCAAATTATCTGCTGCAGTTATTTTTATGTTTGTGTTTTGTATTCCACATTTAATATATGTTGATGCCAAAATCTTCTTCTCATTTCATGGATTCTCTGTTAGCACTGATAACCGACTTCAGAACACAAAGTGAAAGAATTTAATGATTCTGAAAATAACTAAAAAATATTACTGCCATTGTTAAAAATAATATAACCGATACAATTTTGGGGAAAAAATACAAAGTTGCTAAAGGCTAATAATTTGCAAATGTTTAGAAATTAGAAGATTTTTACGATCTTTGGGGCAAAAATATAGAGTTAGTAAAGGCTAACAGTTTGCAAATGTTGTTAAATAATATTTAGGAATTGCTATGTAATGAAACCAATGATTGATCATGGCCTTTCAGAGATTAGTTTCTATGTTCAGAAATAAATCTCATTAAAATTTTATGTTTTATGACTTACATAAAAGAAGCAATAAACATTGATTAATATCATGATTTTTTTTTTAAAAAAATATGAGTTTACCAAATACAATACACAACAGAACAAAAAACACCAGAATTAAATAACATTCAATTGTTCTAACCAATTTAACTGATTTGTATAAAAAGGTAAATTCTACAATCTTAAAAATTATATTTAAATCAGCCAACAAGTTAACAGGATCTGGATATTAACAACTGATACTTATCCAGTGATTTTGTCTAGCAAATTGATTGACGTTAGAATAAAATTAAGAATTTATAATCAATATCGTGAGACTGCTATTTATACAGTTCAGACTCCTTACTTAAGGTTTGTAATTATCATAGTTATAAAACTGTAAAATATTCAACCTGTTACCCTTGATTCATCTTAACCAGGATCTCTTCAACTACTTTGTCACTAATGGCAGCAATTTATAATGCTTTGCAAGTATCTAATAGGAGCTGCCATTGAGCATATATTGGCTGTAGTTAATGGTTGGGCAGTTGAAATCATTAAGGAATAAGTTTGATATAGGAGATTCCAGCAGAGGCCATTCTATCTGCTGACTGACCTGTTGTTGTTGTTGTTGCTGCTGCTGAAACTGCTGCAACTGTTGCTGTTGTTGGTGCTGTAATTGCTGTTGTTGGTGCTGTAGTTGCTGTTGTTGCTGTTGCTGCTGTTGCAGGCTACTAAAGAAGCCTTCATGTGAAAATCGCCCAATCTCAGTTGATCCAAATGCTTGTTCAAAAGCAGGCAGTGGCTTTGTATTAACTGGCACAGAAGATGCAGTGCTTGTGGTGTTAGAAGTGGTGCCAGTTGTTACAGCTGCAGTTGTCTCTGAAACTTGCTGCCTCTTGGAGTTCTGCTTTGAAGTTGATTGTTGTTGTTTCTGCTGGCTGCCATTGACCAGTGTGGTGCTCCCTCATTGTGTCATCTCTCTAAGTGTTATAAGAATGGGTTTTTACATTTAACAAAAATCATGCTAGAGTATATATAGACACATAGTAAGACTTATGGTGATACCATAGTGGATGATGAAACTGTTACAGTGTCCAGTCATTTGCCATAAACAATGATTTAAGATGAGCAGTGTAAATATTATGATTATGGGTCACCAGAAGTAGTATTATATATCTATAATAACAATGAGCAGGAAAATGCTTTAAGGCAATAAACTAAGGATGGATAGGGAAATATGACCCAACCCTTACCACAGATGGAGGAGGCTGGGACGAAGAACACAAGAGAAGCGCAATATTTTGGCTTACAGCCATATACGTGCAGAAGTGAGACTCCGGGTGGAGTCAGATGTGTACACAGAGACTGCCGAATGGATGGTAGTTTGGGGGGAGGGGGGAAGCTCAAATATTGGATCGATAATCGATATACTATTGATGGAATATTATCATTGAAAGTGGTAGATCAACATAATAACTGGGTGAGGATACATATATAAAAAACAAATTTTGAAAAACTATAAGTGAAAAATAAAATATCAGAAATATAAGAACTTGTAGTTTTACTTTATATATAATTGCAGCTCTCCTGGTGATTTGTTTATTTTCTCTATAAAATCTTTGAATTCATACATAGCAAAAGCAGTTTCTTCTACTGTTTCTTTATAATAATGGAAAAAAGTAATTTAACTTGTTATATCAATGTCACAAACGTGGTTTGAAAAGTTTTCAACTCCCCTGGGTGATTTTCCAAATAGTACCATGGATGAAGGAAAACCTGTGGGGAGGTAAAGAATGGTTGAAGCAAAACGCTGACAATATTACCTCCACAACAGAGCTGACGATGCAGAAAATTAATACAGAACTCTACCTTTGCAAAACTTAGCCAATAGATCTCTACTAGTCCTGTAAAGGGGCCATTAGCTTAATATTTAATTTCAAAACTCACGCTACTACTGCAACTTGAATTACTGACTTTCAATATTATGTATATGCTTATGACAGGCTCACCAAGCATGGGAGGGTAAAAGGGAGGGGGAGAATTTGGTGAGAGCAATGAATCATTGCTCTCACCAAATTCTCCCAATGATTGAAACTCATCAGTTTTCAAACCATCCTACGACAAGTACCCTTTCTACTTACTGAACTTCTTACTACATATGTTCATGGTATAGGTACTGTTTGAAGATGATTTAAATAGAATAATATAATGAATTCATTATGTCTTCATGTACTAGTTATGACATTTGAGCATCAAGTAATAAAAATATACATAATATTCCCATATGTCAGATATGTCATACAATTATATAAACAAAATGATTTCAGATTAAGAAAAATGTGGTGAAGCCTTTCTGACTAACTAAAACAGCTAATGGAGAAAAAACTGCATTTGCATATCTGGTAAAAGAGAAGTTTTCTTTTTGACAATTTTGACATAAAGTGAATACATTTTCATCTTAAATTGTCTACATAGAAAAGGGAAGAAGAAACTTATTCTAAGGAACATCATTAATAAGCATTAACATCCTTATTTAAGAAACTGTTCAAATTCATGATTCCAGCTGATCTGAAAACTCCACACTCCTCATATACTGTCAGCCAGTGATAACACTTTTTTTCTCTCTGTTTCACTAACCTGAAATTAAATTCATCTCTGAGATCTGCAAAATTATGAATAAAAATTGTTACTGTTTCTATATTTACTGAAGACCATATTTTCTGTTGATAGTGCTGTGACTAGGGCATTATATCATATTAAAGATTACCTACCTGTCTGAGTACTTTTATTCATTGACAAAAATTTTGAAAGTGTGAAAGGACAAATTGCTTATGGTTATATAGTATTTCAAAGTTTAATGAGAATTAAGAAATAAAAGATGGCTAGTAAAAGCTTATAAACAGGTTAACAGTAACAATCAGTAAGTTTACGTTTTCTTAGTGGTTAGTTACTGTTGTTAAAATTTACGGTTCAAAACCTCAATAACCAATACTGGTATGCAAAAGGACGAAAATAACATTCACATGCTGTGTTACTGCCAAGTAACATAGAACACCGAGACTTGTACAGCAAACTGATAGCACTACAGTATGATACAGTAGGCAATTGAGATAAATATGTGATCAGATGAACAGAAATGACTCTTTTACATAGAGACAATACGCTGAAGTCAAGGGGACTCATGATGGTTCCCTGGACATACTATAAGGAGGGACATGGTCCCTTAAAAGGTTGTGATCACTACAGACAGCAATGTTCTGCAACGTGCTTCCATGCGGGCCACAAGGTTGGTAACGAGTTATTGTGGTAGGGCGTTCCATTCTCCACCAGCATAGTTAACAACTGCTGGATAGTCGTTGGCACATGTGAAAATGCTGCAATACATCTCCTCAACACATGCCACATGCTTGATGGGATTTAAGTTGGGTGAACGGGCAGGCCAGTCCATTCATCAAATATCCTTTTGTTCCGAGACCTGATCCATCTGAGCATCCGATGCAGACGTGTGTTTTCATCCATAAAAATGAAGTCTGAGCTGAATATACTCTCAAAAAGACACACATGGGGAAGGAGAAGAGTGCTGAAATAATGTTGACTGTTCAAATATTTGGAGGTCAGTATGCCTATCCAACATTATGCTTCTTACACCATAATGCTTCGACCACCAAAGCGATTTTCTTCAACAATTTCCCTGGGAATATTCATGTTCCCACCTCTTACCAATGTAGTTACATCTAGAATCACTACTCAGACTGAATCTGCTCTCCTCTGAGAAGAGTACATGACCCCAATCCTCATTGGTCCATACTTGATGTTCTCAACACCATTGCCAATGTGTGGGTGTCAACGAACACAACATAAAGGTCGTTGGCCAAACAGACCAACCCCATGCAATCACCGTTCCACTGTGGAGTGGGATATTGCATGCCTTGCAGTCCTGTTAAATGTGATTACAATTGCACCTGTTGTTTAGCATGGGTACCTTCTTGCTTGCTGCACAATGTAGTGCACATCTACTGCAGTAGTTGGCTGTGGTTTACCATCTCCTTCCCTCCCAACAATAATGCCTTTGATTTGGAATGCTATCCATGGACGTGAAACAATCCTGAGCTACTATCGTCGCACTTCATTTGTCTTCCAATTTCCCGATCATTCTTCCCCTTTTTTAAGTCATCCAAACACTGTCCCTGTTACAGTGTTCTTCTTTACACGATGTAAGGAAGAACACTGTAACAGTGTGCCAGAATAGCTCACTGATTGACACACAGTGTCTTGTCCCATTCTTTCAAATGCCCTGTGTTATGGGACCTCATACATTTGGCGCTACAGTCATGCCGACCTCATGCCATGTAACGTCCAACATTCTGCGCACGTTTGGGAGACATCTGGCGATATGCTACTGCATTTCATTAATTTCTACCCAGAAATTAGTGCCATGTAACATCCTTAAATTTTACACACCAGTGTATAATACTGTAAAACTGTGATGGGTTGTGCCCATTCTCTAAACCTATTCCTGAAAAATATAAAAATGTGATCAATTATTCAAAATTATTTGGGAAAAAGTAATTTAAGAATTGTTGTCTTTTTGTTCTGACATACCACACAAAGTATTTAAACAGATTTTGTGAGGATTTTCACAACTTAAAAGTTTAGAGTTAGGCTTGAAATCTTAGGTACAAGAATGTCTCACTTGCTGCACCACCAGGGGATAGAGCAGGATATGAAAATCTGTTTTGGACATTGAAGCTTAATTTTAGTAAACTAATGTAATGTAAAGATTTTGAGATGGTTTTCAAATTTTGAAAATTTAGTATATATCATCCATTGCCTCACCTAAAGATGGAGATGAAAATATTATTGATTGAAATGTTAACAAAAAACACATATTTAATTTTTATGAATGGCACAAATTTTCTGAAAATAACATTTTACACTCAAATAAATCCATAATACCGAATTTCCAATAAGAGTCTCAAAAACAAAACATTATAATTTCTTTTTCCTTTTACTGGTTCACCTATAACTGGCACTAAGTGTACATAAATCCAGAATATTTTTGTTGAACCTCAATTTAAAAAAAAAAAAAAAATAACTGTAGCTTAAAGTATATATATAAACATACCTAGAATATATTTACATTGCTTGCTAAAACTAAATGTTTATAATTACTTTTCATCAGATATGCTTGAAGTCTTGATTAAAAAAAAAAAAGGATGAGCACTGGAATCGGCACAGTTAAAACCAACAGTTTCCTATAGATATGTGGATGACACGTTTGTTGTTTGGCCACATGGAAAAGAAGAACTTCAATCTTTTCAACAACAGCTGAATTCCATCCACAACCAGATACAATTCAACATGGAGGTGGAACAGATGGCCAACTACCCTTTTTGGATTTGTTGGTAAAGAGAAGACTGGATGGCACATTAGGGCACAATGTTTACCATAAGGCTACTCATACGGATCAATATTTACATGCCACCAGCTGCCACCACCCATCACAGAGTCAAGGAGTGCTAAATACACCGGTCCATAGAGCACGAGTGATTTCTACTGAACTAACACGCCTCAAGAACGTGTTTCCAGAGTAATGGCTATGACAACCGCCAAAGTAGGTACACATGCAGGTGGAAGACCACTCAAAAACCAACTGACGAGGAGGACAAGCCAAAAGCCACAGCCTTCATCCGTATGCAGGCATGTATTGAGTCAGACTGGCAGAATTATAAAACAACAAATGCGTTTACCGCTCGCCAGCCAAGATTAAAGAACTACTTAGTTCCGTTAAAAATGATCTGGGACTTAGGAAACCTGGCGAATATCACATACCATGTGAGTGCGGAAAAGCATATGCCGGGCAGGCCATTCACACGATCGAAGAACAGTGCAGAGAACATAAATGTCACACCGAGCTACAGCAGCCATCAAAATCAGCAATTGCTGAACATTGTTTAGAGACGCGGCACACTATTAAATATGAGGACACCAAGTTCTGAGAAACACATCTCACTTTTGGGATTGTGTATACAAGGAAGCCATTGAGATCTAGCTACAGAGTAACCTCATAAACAAAGATAACTGGTTACAACCAAGCCAAGCTTGGAACCCAGCACTGAAGCAGCTCCACAAACACCAGAGCCAAGACACAGTGTGCAACGGAGGTGGCATACAGACTGATGGTCACTGCTTGACGTGTTGGCGCGTACCACCCCCACCACCGCTATCGGAGCACCACGGCAAGAGTGGAGGGGATGGGTCAGAGGGTATAAATACCGACATGGCCGGACCGGCCCAGCAGTCATGTCCTGGACTGCGCACCTCGCGCTGGCCAGCAGAGGGCAACCTGAAAATGATGGCACGTTATAACGTCGAAAATTCGTTCATCCGCGATCAATTGACGCCCGAGAGATCTTCAAGCATCAGATTCGCCGGGAAAATCTATGATTACATATCAGATGAAAGAACTGATATATTAAACTGAAGTAGCCCTAAGGAAGAGTCAAGGTTCATTTTGAAATGCTGACAGCATTAGTAACAGTGATGCAATGCTAAAACCTGCAAAGCAACTGGAACTTTAGAGAAAATTTATGCTGTTGAATTTAAAAAAAAAAAAAAAATGCCTCCACATGATCAGTACATTGCTGTATGCTGGATTAAAATTATAAAATAATAATGGATGAAAATTACTCCACTCTTTTTAGGAAGTTGGAAGAAAATAATATAATGGGGGATGTGTAGTAACCAATCATTTGCTTCTTTAAATGTTGTTGTTGATTTATAATATTGTTTTAGAAGTTCATTTATATTAACAGGACTGACAACAAGGGATGTGAAGAAAATTGGCAAGTGGTCTTTATGAAGATACAATACTGCCATTCACCTGAAATGTTTTTGGAAACGATGATACATTGAAAACTGAATGGTTGGATTGTGAAACAAATCCAGGTTCATCCTAATGTTCACAGATCCAGCTTGATCGGAAGGGATAGAAGATTTGCAGAATAGATTGATGGAATAACCTTGTCATCCATCAAATTTTGGTTTTTCATTTAATAAAAAATTTGAAAGTCATCTCTATCAAAAACTTATTTGGAAAAAAGGATAGTGGGCAAAAAAAGACCAGTGGGAAGACCAAGAAGAAGACGGACAGACCAACTGAAGGAGGACATAGAGAGAAGAGGCTGGAACTTGGAATATATTATGGACAGAGAAACTTTTCTGGATAGGAGACAGTAGAAGACGATCGTCCATAACAACCAAGACAGAAACACAAGAAGGCCCGTAAACCTCACCCGGGAAACTGGAGATGGTCCCCAACGATAATGATGATTTCATATCAAATCATAGGGGAATTTTCAGTAACCCATTACAAGGATGGAACAATTATTTTACACTATTACAAGAATGCTTATTATGTTGTTAAATATGATTATATTAAATATAATTACTATTAATTCTTCCTCTTTTTGACAAAAAAAAAAAAACACCTCTTTTCGTGACAGACTGAAGAATTATTGGCGAAATAGTACATTTATTGTTTTAGTGTTTTCTGTAATTGACCTCTCAGCACATTCAAATTATCTTTAAAAATAGTTGTTTGAATATATATCACTTTCAATTTAAGCCACGTGGCCATACTTACACACATGTCCTGTTTTTGAACAGATTGCTGAAACATTCCAGAATATGAGGATTGTTGCATCCCCCCCCATTCTTCCAATGCTTTGCAGTTGCCCTGCTGATGATCCATTTTGAGGCATGGGGTACTGATTGCTGCCAAGCATCTGGTGCCGCATCATAAATGGTGAACCTGAAAACAACAAATAAACAATCAGCTCATATTAGTGATGGTCTACTTTGAACACTTTAACATCTGTACATCTGTTATACATTTTTACAGCAAACTTTATATAACTAGGGAAATGTAGCTAAGTTTTTTGGTATTTCTGAAAACTAATATCAGCAAGAACAATTCATAATGATTAAATTAATTGAATGTTTAGAATTAAAAACACTAAGAAGTGGTTACAGAAAATTTTTTGAAATGAACTTACACTTACTTTTGACTGAACTAATGGTAAAATTAGTAACTTACCTTAAATTGTGATATCAGTGTTAACCTACCTTGATGTGCTCGGGGATCGTTACCATAAATGTTCCATGATCCTAACTTGTCTTCTTGTTTCAATAGGTAATTTGGACCTCCATGCTGCGACCCCTGTTAAACATTAGATTAAATTCTTAACTAGGGCATCAAATGTTCCTCTTTGATATTGAAAAAAACCACCGATGTTAAGAAGAAATTTATACCCTGACATTATGCTGTTATTTACTAATATTCATGCATACTATAAATCCTTCATTCTAAAACATACATTTTTAAGAATGTTTGGAATTTACTACTTAGAGGTCCCTAAAAAAAATATTTTTTGGGAACTATATAGAAAACTATCAAACAGATCTTGACAGGATTTCCAAAGTATGAAAGCACATGAATTGACCTAAAATCTAAGGAAGTGCCATCACTGTAAAAAAACCTGTTTGAGGAGCAGGGAATTTATATTCTGCTGTGACCATTAAACTTTTTAATGGATTTTTCAAACCTCACAAGCTTAAGTCTGACTTAATGAGGTATGCTATCTTATCTTGAGATGAAGCAGAAAATTAAAATCTGATAAAATATTAATGACTGGATAATGCTGTCAATGAGAGTGCCAATAAGCAATTAAAATAAGTAATGCTAGGAAATATAGCGTCACCAAGATGAAGGCAGGAGAGCCAGAAGAACTACATGTTTAATTTTCACGAATAACATGAATTTTCTGAAAATATGTTGCTTGGCATAAAAAAGTTGCATCCAAAAGATGGAATCAAACTTAGCACACATAATAGGAACAGTAATACCAATGACTGATTAGTATGTCAAGTCAATGAGTTGTTTATTTCAGCAGGTTATAAGAACTTTCAAGATCACATTGCACAGTGCCTAATATGAATACATGTGACATTATAGTCTAGCATTGTGTTATAGAGACATCTAATGATGTCTTATGGAAGGCCATGCAAAAGTTAGTGCAACTGCTATTTCACAAGCTGAACCCAGTGATGGCTGAAGCCATCATCCCGGCTGGTCTCATACATGTTCTGGAAGCACTAGGAACTATAGAATCTCTCAGAATATCGTTGTCCCTTCAATGTCCCCTGGCAAACAACAGGAGAGACCAAGATTAATAGAAGATTGCTACCCACACGACGATGTCGCCAGTTCTGACAGTGTACCAGTCAAAAATGTAGTCTGAACTCGTGCACCTCCAGTACCCTCTCCCCTTTCCCACAATAACTGAGCACCATGATAATTAGGGTTGAGACAAAACATAATTCAAAGACAATGAACTGCAAATACAATGAAGTACCATTCACAACCATACACTCCACCCCTTCACAACAAAACTGCAAAACGAAGTCACTGACTTTAGGAAGGATGGAGGACAGTACAAGGGATGTCAAGAACACAAGTCCTGTCCTGCAACAGTGCAGGTGGAAACAAGGGCCTGTAGTGATGCAATTAAATTAAAATTAGTGAACGGAATATAGTTAAATGAAATGTTGTTATAGGCAATTTTTCTGCAGTTTCTTAAATGTCTGAGCTGTTAATTTAATTCAATTGTGATGGAATGCACACTCCAGTGGCAATTTCCCTACACACCAATTTTTCTCTTTTCTTGTACCCACATACTTTTGCCCACTACAAATTTCAAGTTTTTTGTAAAATATGCACCACTTCCCATGGTAACTTATTTGAATCTGTGACCCTCTCACCTAAAAAAGAAAATCTTCCCACACTGTTATGCCTGAAATCGAGTGTCAGCTTGTGGTTATAGTCATCTTTTCCCTTCCATGCACCACTCATAATTCTTACACCAGTATTTTTCCATGCTTAATCACCAACATATGCCTTGTACACTCCCATGGATCTCTTCACCAACCTCCTATCTTCCAATGAATCCCATTCCAGCTCCTTTATCATATTGGTTACTGACTGTGTTCTGTGGTAATTTCCAGAGACAAATCTAGCAGCCATTCTTTGCACACTATTAAGTATCTATAAAATTGTCAAAACCATTTATGTATAATATTCATATGGAAAGGACAGATAAAATACACCAAAGTTGAAAGGAGGAGGGCAGCAGTAACACAAAACAACAACAAACACAAAAAAAACAATATTTCAGGTTAAAACCGGCGCCAAGGTTATCCGGGAAGAAGTCCAAATGATTACTCAAGAAATGCTGCTTAAGTGACATGTTGCATCCCATACGATGGTATGATCTCAATAATGCACGTACAATATCACAATAGTTCTCTGCATTATTATTGCCTAAAAAATTCTTGCAGACACTTTTGAAAGACAGCCACGCTGCTTTTTCAACATCACTCAAGACATCAAGGAAATTAATTTGTGGTCCTATTAATATTCCTTCCTTTATTTTTCTTCACTGATCTTTTGGAACTTCTCTTGCACGTACATGAATCCTTATGATGTTTTATCCATGGCTTTCACAAAGTTTTTGACTAGACCCAATTTAATATGCAGTGTAGGTAGATACACATTTTTGGGGTCAACAAGAGGAGTGTTTACCACATTCTTCTGTCCAGGCAGTAGCTCATTCCGAGCAGGCCACGTTTTCCCAACATAGTGGTTTTTTCTGTCCCTGCTATCACACTCGAATAGAAAGCAGCAATTTTTTGTGTGTCCCAGCTGTATGCCAAGTAGAATTGCAATCACCTTGAGGTCGCCACATATAGGCCATTTATATTTCTCACATTGGATATGAGTGAGAAGCTGTTTGAAATTCTCATATGTCTCCTTCATATTAACTGCATGAGCTATAGGAACTGAAGGAAATTTGTTTCCATTGTGGAGAAGCACTGCCTTCAGACTAGACTCTATGAACAAGCACCATTCATTTACATTGAAATCATGGCCAAGACTGATTCGATATCTTTAGCAAAAACTATATCACCACTCTTGGAGAAATATTTGGAAAAATCAGCATGGCGATCAAGAAAAAAAGTCACTTTCGTATCGCAAGAAAAAAGATTCGATCCTTTCAATCGCTCAGCCTATTGCTTTGACAAATTTAAATCACGGACAAGATCACTGATATCCACTTAAGACAAAATGTGTGGCTGATTTGATTCACAGGGGGCTTGAAATGTAGAGTCGACATTAACATTTCGTTCGGTGTCTTCTGCATCTTCACCACTGTCTTCATCTTCACTCAAAGTCATTGTCTCAGGAGGCACTGGTACCAGTAATTCTTCACTGTGACATACAGGCCTTATAGTAGATGATAAATTAGGATATTGTACAATTTTCTTTGTTTTTGAGGTAATTCCTGCTATTTTTGTCAGACAGAAATAACAGTCTGTTGAGTAATCCATTGGTTCCCTCCAAAACATCGGATCAGCTAAGGGCATGTGACGTGATCCCTTCAACCAGCCTGTCAGGAGTGTGACACATACCAAACAACAGATGTGAGGTACCAATTTTTTGTCTTGATCGCCAACTTTACACCCGAAATAAAGTTCATAGCACTTCACCACAAGAGGGGTAAATTTTCGTTTTTGTTATTTGAGAGTTAATTCTCCACAGAAATAACAAAAAGATGTTTGGTTATTTACACATGTACGAGGCATTTCTTCTTCTCTATTAACACAAAACAGAAACCACTACGAACCTACAACGACAAGCAGTCACTTTTCATGCTGTCAGAACTCTCAATGCTGAAACAAAACTTTCAACAAACAATCCAATGGATTTCTGAACTGAGGTTAATTTGTTGTAATTTGTCAGTCAAACAGTGAAGACGTCTTTCTTGTTTGCTACATAATGTTTAGTCTAATTTCCTATTATTCTTTATGTTTAGTGTTGGTGTTATGTTATTCAATGGTGGTATTTCAAAGTCATCAATTGTTTATATTTTTAATATCAGAACATTAATGTTCGAATATTAAATACAAAAAAAAAAATATTTAAGATAAAGTGACATCAAACATAAACATAATATTGAACATAACATGTGTAACACGTTATTTGATTGAATTTAAATACAGATTATGACTGTAATGATTTTGATGTAAACTGGACTGATATTGTTAAATGCATTGAATGTATTAAATTTAATTGGACGTTAAGAAATCATAAATAGATAATAAATAAAAAAAAAATAATGTATGGAAGTTAGTTTTACATATTTCAATTGTTTTTCAACAATTACATCAGAAGAATAATTAAATTAAGCCACAGGAGAATAACCAATATGGAGTGTTTTCAAGGACTTATGCCGATATCGATAGAGAGAGGGTAGAGTGTTACAAAAAAACTGAGCGCTATAGGCTAAAACTGATTTCATTTTCGAATTCAGCACCCACGACTTAACTCCAAGAGCACCAGTCATTTTCTTCGTAACAAAAATACTGTTGACCAGTGTTACTGGTATTTACTTACTTACATTTAGTTTCAATGTTTTATGAATAAAACTCTTTGGCAAGAACAACGTCATGAAAAAATATAGTAAACATTATAAATTAATATCATGCCTTTTATACTATCTCTAGTATTCTTATCTCTTACTTATTTCTCAAGACCCTAAATAATTTCTATTGAAGAAAAATTGTCATATCTTTTCTTGTGAGTCTTTTTAATTATGGCCATACATTCCTCCAACTATTTTAATGATTAACACGGTGATATAACTGCACTATTAACACTGATACAATTCTTATACAAATATCAATCAGTTGTGTGCAGTTCATAATTGTTAAGTGGGTCCAGTTGCCAAAAAGTACTCACTCCGTTGATTTTAGGATTGCCATAATTTACATTTGTTATGTATTAATAACTTAAAAATTTGTAAAAATGGATCTTTTGTTAAACACTTAATCTTTTGAAGAACTGAGGCCAATGTGAAATAGCAAAGAAAATAGATCACAGTATTATCTATGTTCATTTTATGTAATATACTACTTGAAGTGGTTACAAACAAATCGAGTATGAGATAAAATTCATTTGAATCAGACTATGCCAGAGTCGTTAGTAAATCTGAAACAGTGAAGTGGAGCTAAGCAAGTTCTATATATAAACCAAGCTGGGAATTCTTACAATAATGAGACTCAAACAGTAGCAATTTTAATTGATATTTAAAATATTTTAGCTGAAAATATGTTTTGGTAAAACGTGATATTTAGCTTTAACTAGTGAAATACTGTTTCGACAAACATATCGTAAGCTCAATCACTCACCTCAACTACTATTGGCAGGAGGATGGTGACATCACGTGCCAGCTTTCACTCACAAAATAAAAGTGGAATGATTAATTCTTTCATAGAAAAATTAAATGGCAATTTATTTGATGGGTAAGCTGTCACTTGAATTAAACACAACATAAAAGCGTTCCTGAGAAGTGATGGAACAACAGCATTCACTACTAATGGAATTATGTTTGCTGAGAAGATGTTAATCATTCATATTCGATTCTAGTAATTCTATAAGTCATTTCTGCACTTTATGGTGTTCCTCTTTTAGTTGTCCTGTTCTTAGATTAATATCAGTATTGACAGGGACAATCCATTTTGTTATTTGATGTATTCAACTTCAGGCCTCAGAGATTTATTCACTGAGCTTAACCAAATACAGAGAACAAAGTAAGTCTGATTCTGGTTATCTTTCCTTCAAACGACCTTCCTGGCTTCACGTGCTTCAAAATACCTTTGTCTGTCATCCTTGAAGACCCTTGATATCCTGGAAGCCTTTTCTAGCTTAATAGCTCAAATACGTCAATCTGTGGTCCCGTGGAAAGGAAAAATTGCATTAGGTAAGATGCTCAATGTCATTGCTTTTAAAAATTACATTACAGCATTGGACTATCTACTATTTGTCGGTGGATCTTTGGGATAAATTTTCCACTTTGCTCAACGCTGGATCCAAGGAAGCAGAAATCCTGTACTCATTTGATTTTTCACTGTCAGTTGGTAATTTAAAGGCACTGCTTCCAGCTGTTATCAAGAGGTTTATTCTATTTCATCTTGATACAGAGTCCTGTATCTTTGATTTACTCTTACAGTCTGGGTGTTTTACAACACCTTCTGTTTCCATACCCTGTTACCCATAAGCCCCATCCTATCCAAACCCTATGTATCTCTAACAAGTGTTTCTTAGCTTTTCTCAAAAACCTCTTGACACGTAATAGAGCTATGAATTGTAATAGGTTAATATGACACCCCTTCAATGAAACGGTTGTACCTAAGTTAAGTAGCTTGTTGCATTTGGAATGGTTACCCGATCCACTACAAACACAAATGGCCCACAACCAAGTTCTCTTACCCTCGTCTCTCTTCTCTTGGCCCTTGTCATCTGGTTCATTATTAATGTCTCCTGTTTCTATGATATTTAGTCTTATAACCCCAATAAACCAGTTATTCAACTATTCATAGCTAGAATAACTTTGCTAAATCTCTAAAGTGATCAGTAGATTATAATTTTTCCTTCACTTGGCTCTTTTTCTTGATTCGAACATGGGCCACTCTGGGAGTCAATAGTATGAAGCCTTAAGATTACGAAGAGAAGCTCCTATCATTAAGAAGTACAATGATTAATGCTATAAATTGTGGAGGATTCAACGCAGAAGACACTGTATATCTGATCTGAGTGTGATAATCAAGTGTGTTATTAGCATCAAGATACTCAAGGAGACTGACCTGTGCACAAGTATTGTACCACATGTGCCCTCCCAAGTCGGCAAAGACGTTGTAGTCTGGCATAAGGCCGACCCCATACGGTGTGATAGTATCAAAGTCGAGGAACTGCTCGGTGTAACCGTTCAGCAGGCCCTGCTCCACCTGCTCGCGCACCGTCTTGCGCAGTTCGTCCGCGCACTCCAGCTGCAACAAATTGGTGTCTCAGTAGTAAAAATGAATCTACCAAATTAAATGGTTGTTAGAAGTAATTACAGTTATTCTGTGAGTAGCACCTTACACCAACATCACATTTCTCACCTTCATCTATAATTGATTGTAAAACACATCACCAAGAGCAGTGTTCATACGAGAGCATTATGAACATCTGTATAAACATCAGTATTAGGATATCCAGAAAGGTACATTAATATAAAATGAAAAATTTCTAAAAAAGTGTCAGATAATTTGGTATACAAACGGGAAAATAATGTGTGATTATTGTAGGTCATTTCTTCCACAGTTGCTTGTTAAACTAATAATTATTTTTTAGTAAATACACCAATACAACTGTTGTTGAATATTATTTATTTTTCGGACGCGTTTCGCCTCTCGTCAAGGTATCGTCAGCGTACAAAGTTTTTATTTACATTTTCGTTTTGAGGTGTGTTAGTTGGTCATCTGTGACCTCAACCAGCATGCTGTATCCACTATTGTACTTGATTATACAGTATGATATAGTTAGGTTCTTATGACTCCAGTGGTAGTCAACTTTGAAGCACAGTTTTGTGCATGTCATTATCAACCTACAGCAGTGTGCATGTGAAAACTTGAAATAGTATGCTGGTTGAGGTCACAGGCGACCAACTACCACACCTCAAAACGAAAATGTAAATAAAAACATTGTACACTGAAGATACCTTCGATGAGAGGCGAAACGCGTCAGAAAAATAAATAATGTCCTACAATAGTGTATTGGCGTATTTACTAAATAATAATTATTGGGGAAAATAATGTTTTGGGATGATTATCCGATGAAGGAGAAAATGCTTGTTGAAGACATATCTTTTGGTAATAAACTCAGAGGGGCTGAACATATCATGGAGTTAGCAGGGAAATATTCCGGAGACTTGCATCAATTAGAGAGGGTGATGAGAGGACGTACCACGGAAGAAGGTATAAGATCTCGGTTCAATCCTTCTGTTAGCATAGTAGGATAGTATGCGACAGCATTGTGAGTTTCAATTTCAGGAATTGGAGGCCAAACACAGGAATTGGACGAAGTGCAAAGGTGAGCATCTAGACTGTATTGTGGAACACAACCAGTAACTGACATGATAAAGGAGATGGGTTGGGAACCACCTGAAGACAGGAGGCAGAAATAAAAAGGTAGGTGTCTATAAAGCATAGATTGGATGATTATTGGGCTAAGAAACGAGAGCTGTAGGCGGAAGTTAAGAGATGATGATAGCCATGACTGTAAAACAGCATAAAATTTCTTGTATAATGATGTGGGAAAGTTTTCATTTGTAGGTAAGATACTCAGGGACTGGAATAAATTCTAACTGAGGGAAGTATTCTGTAATTTACCACAAATGGTAGGAAATTTTAAATTCTAATTGAGGGAAGTAATTTGCAATTTACCTCAAATTATAAGAAATTTTAAAATAAAAATCCACTAATCCAAAAGGAAGATTTTAGGGAAATTACTACCATGGCAGAAAATTCATCTGAATAAATAACCGTGATATGACACATCTTTGATTACAGCAGCGATACAAGATTATCAGCAATAAAATGAGTTAACAGTGTGAATAATTAAAAAGGAAAAAAAATCACTGCAACAAACGTTGACATACAGAATGCATTTATTTTACCAGGATATACTCTAGTCAACAGCTAAGTAATTACCAAAAAAATCAGAACCTTAATAATCTGATAACAGAGTTTTAAGTTTTCGCATTTTATATTAAAATGGTAATCATATCAGGTTTTTGGTGGTTGGTTAAGTCAGTGCAGCATCTAAAATAAAGACATCCACTATTGTTAATTATGTTATTTTTAACTTAGCTTCTGCCAACTCTTAGAGGATCTCACAGAAAGTTCAGCCAGAAAGATCTATAACATTTTAAGGATTTAACATGCAGTTGTGATCGCTACTCTGGAAATTCTTGAGAAAATCCACGAAATGGTGATAAGCAACAGAAATGTGTCACACTGTTTGTGTTTCAGATTACTGTATACATAGTATTTTAAATGAACATTTGAACGTGAGCAAACTATCAACAAGATGGGTGCCAAATTTGTTCACAATGGATCAAAAGCATTAAGTTGTGGGCCATTGCAAGGAAAGCTTGAAAGTGTTTCAACAGAATGCAATGGACAAAACATGCATTATTTCTAAAAATCTGAGACATTGAAGCAATCAAACCAATGATTTTTAAGTGTGGAATCTGTTTTAAAACTCTAATTACTGCTTCAGCTGGTAAAGTTCATAGATTTCCTGGAGGAATTTGTTATGCATCTATGATGGATCTTTTGTGTAATGAAAAAAAAAACTATATTTCTATTTTTTCAAAATGTTCTAAATGGATTAAAAAACAGGAGTATCACTGGAGGAAATGCTCAGGCATCAAAAGATTTACTAAACATTAAACAATGTTTTTCAAAAATTGATTCATTGCTGCAAGAATTTCACGAACCGCCCTCGTAGAGACAGCAAGTTGCGTCTCCAGAAATCAAACGTGATGCCACATTAACACATTAATGTTTACATACATAAACTTTTGGATAGCAGAATACCAACACTTACCAAAATTGAAGGTTGCCGAGGTGTCGAAACACAGATAGACACACATAGAGTAGTGAAATTTTCTGGTTATATCTATTCATCAAAAACAGCTGCATGATGACAGTTGGCAAGTATCGTAAATTACTGTACAACAGTCGTCCAATATTTCCTATGCTAGGTAAATCAACAAACTATGAAACTATTGAAAAGACACCCATCTCTAGGTTGCAGGTTCAAATCCCCGTCCAGCCATCCAGATTCCTGTTTTCTACGGTTTCCGAAATTACTCCAGGCAAATGTCGGAATGGTTCCTGCAGAATTGCTTCTCGCTCATTGCTTCCAGTCCTTTTCTACCTCTGTTGCCTGTGCCTGATTACATATTTTTAGCAATGTATATACTTCCCCTGGCTCTTTGGGTGTGGAAGATTCTGATGGGAATATAATACCAGGATCATGAGATCAGGAATGTCGCTATCTAAGAGCCTTGTCACCATACAAGGAGAGAAGGAAAATCCGAAATGAATTCTGCGATTACTCACTGTAAGATGAAGGTTTTGTGCCGTGGCAAAATGAAATCATGTGAAACAATGTACCAACTTATAGTTTAGATACAATTTTGTCTTTGAATAAATTTTAACTTCCTCTGCGCTTTCTTTATTAGCGTTCCCTTTTCATGCTCTCTCGTTTCCATCACACACAATAAAAACGACAACGACTTACAACCGAATACACTAAATTTGACTGGCGAACAATTCTGTGTTCGCATCTAAATTGCACTTCAATGAGTGGATACTCTTTTTTTTTTTTAATTTCCGCCACGGACACATTAATTTTCGATTTCTATTTTCCTTGAAGAACACGTCGCACAAACAAATCTGTAAATCCTTACTACAAAACATAATTGAAAAAATAAATTATAAAACATAAAACAACGCCCGAAACGAACCGGAGAGCGAGTGCAGGGATATGAGAGTCTCTTGTTGTTCCAAATAGGCCAATGTTTCGCGACTTGAGTCTGAGAATTTAGGAGGGGACGCAAAAGACGAAGAAAATAATATCCGGCGACACATCAGGTCCATCTGGGCAGCCCAGACGCAAGAGACCCACGCGGTACTCTTCGCAGACGCTAGAGTCTCTGGGTACTAGGCTCAAGTTGCTATCATCATGGTTTTTATCTTACAAACTAATTGGTCGAAAATGAGAATTATTCTAACCTGAGAGAATGATACTATCGTGGCATACAATAGCCAAAAATATGGATCAGTCCGCAGCCAACAACGGATTCTACTAATCTAATGCTTGTTTAGGATAAGTAAAGAACCTGTTAGAATGTAATTTGGGAAATACGAAACATCTTTTCCCTCTGTGACTGTATTCCTGCTAAAGCATACTGTTATTTCAAAATGCGATGTGCTTGGCTAAAAAAAGGAAATATCTTTATCGCGAACAAGATTAGAAGACTCCCACAAATTCTTCAGCAAGATCTGAGTCGAAAATAGCTTCAACAGCTGCATGGTAACGGTCGGGCCTCGCATTCGGGAGGATGCCGGTTCGAATCTAAGTCCGGGCCTCCAGATTTGGGTTCTACATGGTTTCACCAAACCACTCCAGGCGAATGCCGAGATGCTTTCTTCAAAAGTTCATGGCCGAATTCCTTCCCGTTCCTTATTCCCAGTCCTTTCGCGCCTCTAATGACATGGACGTCGACGAAGCGTAAAACCCTAAGCAAAAATCAAAGCTGCATCTATTTCCGCAATGTCCCATTTTTTCTACGAAAAACCATAAAAAACCAAAACTCTTTTTTTTTTTAAATGAGTGAGTACTTGCTGATCATTGGTTACGATCGTTTAGTTCAGTTTTAGTGCGAACTAGTTTATACACTATTGAGGACAATGGCGACATTTCTATATATATAACTTTTGCTTTTAAATGCTATTCAGATAGCTCGCAGGTCCATCAAGCAGCTGGCAGAATCTTCTACCTGTTGCTTTCCTCGACCTCTTCCTGATATTATAACACAAAACTGCAAAATACCTTTAACACTTTTGAACTATGAACAACTACGAGTATTAGCTAAGTTCTAAGGATCTTTTTTTACTCGTGTTATTATAAACCGTACGGGAGACGGTGACAGCCGTAAAAAACACACGCTCGAAACGTCAGCAACTATTCTAAATCAACGAGATAGTTCTTTCTTTCTTCGTCTGATCAATTCTTTCTGTTACAATAGAATTTTGTTACTTAAAGAAGAACTGGGACATAAAAATCGTGTGCGTAATGGATTAAATGTTTCTGTGCACCCCTGAAATGGCTGGTAACAAACATGTAGAGTTTTGTTGGTCACTGGATCTCCGGAAAAAAAAGACACCTTGATAGAAAAAAGTTTGACCGGCTTTAAAATAGTAAAAACATTAAATACTATCCTCAAAGCCCGTCAAAATTAACGGGTTTAATGGAGTGTTATGGTAATTTATTTATCTGCAGTTGCTTAACTAAACAGAATTATTATAAAATAAAGCTCATTTATCGTCCCTTGTGCTGTAGCAAAAAGCTTCAGTTGTCAACTTGGTCCAGGTTCCATTTCAGCCTAACCACAATCTCCGCTAATATTTCCGCTAGAAAAACAAAGCTTCAATTACATGCGAATTAATACATTCCCTGTACCGCATGTCAGTGTCATCATGCATCGCGATATAAACTTGATCCCAAATCTTCACAGGTTCTAACACCTTTCTTTCTTATTACCTGTGATGAAGATCGATGTTTTAACGGCTGACACAACTTACATGCGGCTGAAATAATGACCTCAATGAAAACTAAGGATGCTAAAAATAAATCTTAATAACCTACGCTATTCCACGTAATATTTAACTGCGACTTAGGCCACATATATCGCGATTAATTTGGAACTTCTTTCATTTGAACCACGTAATGATTTTAGCAAAAAAAAACAACTGATAATTAATATGCCAATTTAAACGAAATACATACTTTTCTTAAAGTGTTCTGACCATTCATTTTCTAGCAATTGCTTATCTAAATAGAATTGTTATAAAATAAAATTCATTGTCTTGCGCTGTAGCAAAAGGTTTCCGTTTCCATCCGGGTTGCATTTCAACCTAACCACATATTACGCTAAACTTGCCCAAGGGCGTATCCAGGATCAGAACTAGAGGGGGACAGGATTTGAGCTAGGGGGGAGGGGGCAACTCATATTGGTTTCGAAGAAGTGGTTTGGGGGACTAAAACATCACGATTTCTTACAAAATGAAACTAAAACCTACGCAGGAAACTATTTTTATTATTGATTAATACAGTAATCCAACCACTTTATCTAAGGAACTACTATGCTGTTAATTAAGATCATAAGTGAGTTAGTTTTTTATGTAAACATTAATTGTCTCGGATTTTCAGAAAAAATGTCTATAATTTAGTTTGTCAATATCTCATGCTGTTCTTTCACGAAATTTCGATGCGCACTCATCAGGCATAATCCAGTCAATCTTTCTCTCCCAAAGTGCTCCTGAGCCAGTTCTTCACTCGTCGAAGCGTACTGAAGGCAACTTAATTTTTCTTCTAGGGAGGGGGGGGGGGGGGGCAGCAGCCCCCCTCTGCCCCTCGCGGAATACGCCCATGAACTTGCCGCCAGAAAAACAATATTTCAATCTCACGAATATCAATACCTTTACTGTATCGCATCTTAGTGGCAATAAGGCATCGCGATATAAATTTGATATAAAATCTTCAAGGATTTTTACACCTTTCATTTTTGTTATCCGTGATTCAGACCAATATTGTAACGCTTGAATGGCTGACACAGTTACATGTTGCTGAAATAATAGCCTCAGTAATATTGCTCAGTGAAAGCAAAGGACATTAAAATAAATATTATAAACTTACATTATGCCACGTAATATTTGTTTTAATTGTAGTGTGGGCTGAACATATCGCGATCAGTGTGAAACTATTTCCGTTCAAACAATTGAAAATTTCAATAATAGGACACAGTTTAAATTATTTTAAAAAAAACTAAATTATTTATGCCCTCTGCTGTAACGGCCAGTTGTAATTCTGATCCATGCGAAGTAACAATCTAATCAAACCTTTCACTACATTGATGCTCGAAAAAAAGTCTTTTATCTTACATATCTACAGACAAAGAATTTAAGGAATACTTCTATATATCAAAAGAATAATACGTATATATAAGCAGCTAATGATTGATATGTCGATTTAAACGCAATACTTTTATTTCAGTTTTCTGTCAGTTAATTTATTCGCGGATGCTTAGAAATGTTATTAAATAACTTGCACAACCTACACCGAAGAATTACAAAGCGTGACGTCATGGCGTGACATATGACGTCATACATGACCAAAACTTGCATTATAGATAGATTGTAAATCTTTCATTTGTCTACTTACAGGAAGATCAAATACCTGAAAACAAATGATCTAACTGTGAGTGGGTTATTCCAGTCAAAGTACGAAATATTCTTCCTGAAATTTCGTTTCGAAGCATGAACTCGAGACGTTCGCATAACGAAAATTCAATGCCAATGTGAGTTTCCACTAAAATTTCTTTGGAAATTAATTTAAGTTTATATAAGTACACAAAATTAGATTAGCGAACACTTACGGAAGTGTCAGTAGCACTTTTTTTGCTCATTAAAAAAAGGATGCAAAGTAAAAAAGAAAATTGGGAAATTCCATGCCTATAATCTACTGGATAACCTCGGACTCCAATTTATTTTGAATGTCTTTTGGGAATGGTCGGGTGCGAGAGAACTAACTGCAGACAACCTGTTTCTCTGATATCAAGCAGGTTGCCACACTCCGATTCCTTTCAAGTGGAGATTCCTACAAAAGTCTAGTGTATATCTTCAAAATTTCTAAGCAGGTGATAGGATATTTTGTACAATGTGCGTGACCGTAATATATAAAGACACATTAAGGTACGTAAAAACTTATAGTACAAGCAAAGTACAAAATGAAGAAAAAAATCCAAAGCCTTTAATTTCCCGAGAATTTTGTAAAATGCGATTGCACGGAATGAAAGTGAAAATTCGTTATAATCTCGCAGTGAAAATTAAAGAAGTATCACTGTACAGTAACACTAAACTGTCCTGCGTGGCCTACCTATGCCACATTGCGTATGACATCTGTATAAAAGTAATCCCGGAAGAAGTGTCAGCATTCCTGGAGGTGCAAACAATTTGAGATAAACTTATGTCGTATTCCGCCTATTATCCGAGATTAAAGCCGCTCTAGCGTATACTTTTGACAACTTAATAATAAATTTTAATATGTTCAAAGCTTTATGACAACGTGGTGCAGTCTTCTAGTTCTCTAAAGGTAAAATAAAAGGTAAAGGCTCGTATGGTCGTAATGACCTGGAGACAGGGCTTTTATTGGCTGCGCATTGAGCTCTTATCAAGTCGCCTTAATCCGGGGAACCTACAGTCTATCACGGAATCTGAGCCACGGAAGTGTTCTGGCGTACTCCAAATTACACGGCAAGCTATCCCAGAGGTGAACTTCGGGTCAATGGCCTTTTAAAATCCGCGGCGAGACAGAAATTTGAACCGGGGACCTTCGATCTCCAGTCTTAACAACTGAAGCACCAGACCGTTCCCTGATTTGGTCGGTAGAGTTCATTATTCGTCATCAGTCATTAGAAAACAGTTTAACAACAGTGATGGCGAATTTGATCTTCTGAGTACTACTTTAATGTAAGTCTTATTACCATCTTTTGTATACACGAGGTGTAAAACCATAAGAAAAAAAATTGTATACATCTAAAATTTTGTGAACTTGTTTTTACGTTATAAGAAATCAGGTAGCTGACCATCAGAAATATCATTACAAGAAAGTTTGACAAATTATGTATACGTACTTGTCTTCTAAATACAAAGACTAGTAGCATATGACAACCATTCGACGATTATCACAGTAATTTGAAATTTGTAACATCTGCTGCGATACTTTCACGAGAAGGTTTTATGAATGAGTGAACATTGTTGACCAATCAGCGAAAATGAACACAATATAAGGCAATCAAAACGTCATGTGTTTGTGAGAGAAGTAAGGCAATCAAAACGTCATGTGTTTGTGAGAGAAGTTAACAGTGGAATATGTAAAGATTTAAACTGTTCTCACTACAAACATACAATAAACCGGCCTTATTTCTCAAACCAGCGGGGTAGAACACACGTTTGTAATCACCGTTTTGCCTCATCGTTACCTATTCTTTCGCGTACATGTATTTACGTCTTACGTACAGCATTACATAATATTAGCGGAGCGAGTATTGAGCCTTGTGGTAATCCAGCTACCAGGGCGTCAGCTGCGACACCAGAGGAGCGAACGTAACTGGAGCTCGCAAAACTCCGTCGCCTCATTAGAGCCGGCACTCGATCAATCAATCGGACGAAAAGTGGGCCGCTGCACTTTTATTCGCAGCCTCCGCGTGCTAGCAGGCGAGCTAATTGGCATCGATCTGTAGCACCGGAATCGACCGCGCGAGCCGGCGGCAGATGGCTGACGTCTTAACACGGGCACGGCTTCCCTCCCCCCTCAAGTCACCTGCACCTCCCCCTCCACCCGCGGGGTATTGATTTTCCGGGGCTCTCACCCCTGCGCGCGCCCTAGGACGTCTTCAAGAGAGGAGAGAGGGGTATCATCTGTTGAGGGTCGCTGTCCCTCCCTTTGTGAGGGGGCCGCGGTTTGGCCTCCCGCCTCAACCAGTCGCATCCCAACCTTTGCGGCGAAAACGTTGTCTCCAAGGCGCCGAATCCCAAAACGAAATTGACACTACCGAACAGTGCAAACACTAGATTTCTGCGTGAACTAAGCCTTTCCCACTATGCCAACGAATAATGAGTTTTGTGGTTTGTCAAAACTTGACAACGCACTCTGCTACGTCATTATCAGATTCTGAGTACGTTATGTCCAGAACTTCATACAGAATGCACCATTCGATCACAGCAACCTATTTATAGTTACACTATAGCTATGGCCAGAAGTACTGGCGGGCGACTTCAAACGCTCTGTTACCAAATAGGGCACTTAACAGTTAAATTCACCTGTTAACTTGTAGTGATAGTTCGTGCGTTGACGCTCGTGCTAGGCAACCCAGGACGCCAAGCGTTGCCATTTTTTTATTGTTAGAGAGAGAAGGCTAAGCGAGAATGTTCCGAATTGCGGCAACAGTTCGAATGCACTCTTCCGCCAATTTCCCTTGCCACAGTTATAGCATTTGCCCGCTGCTTCGAGCGTGTACCCTGATGTGTGTAGAAATGCTTTTCCCTGTTTATTCTAGTACCAAATTTTAACGAGGAGAAGCAAAAAATGTAAATATCTTTGTTTCACTTATATTTTAACGCAATGTAATACTATTTAAGAAATTAAAGCTAGGTGACAAATTATCCACACTAATACATTGTATATTAGTACTATCCTAACCCACGAAGAGGTATATATAATTAAATCACTGAGCATAAACTATCGTTAGAATTAACTCTGTAGTCGCAAATATCATTTCCGTAACGGTTAACCAAAAAAATTATCATCATATATATTATTTCTATAAGGTATTTTTTTGTCACAAGCCTGTATCTTCTTTCATACTTAACCGAAATCAATGAATGAGGTGTCATTTTAAAGCATATTGTCTTCACTTTGGTCACATCATAGTTTAAGAAATGAAGTTTTCGGAATTCGACCCTTAAAGGGCAAAAATGTCAATCTTTCTAAAATGCTGTTTTCTGTATTACAAGTCATTTATCTCCCTGGATACGTATATGAAATCGTTTAATGTAGTATCATTTTAAAGATTAAGATCTCCGCTTTAGTGACGTCATATATTAAGACAGATATTTTTCGGAATTCGACCCTTAAAGGGCAAACGTATCAATATTTTTTGCAATGCGTAATTGTGTCACGAGCGATTTATCGCTCTTAATATCTAACCGATATAGATAAATGAGGTATCATATTAAAGATCGAGGTCTCCGCCGTGGTAACATTATATTTCAAGAAAAGAATTTTTCGTTTTTCGACCCTTAAAGGGCAAAAATGTCGATTTTTCTAAAATGCTTTTTTTTGTATCTCGAGCCATTTATCTCCCTGGATATCTAACCAAAATCAATGAATGAAGTAGGATTATGAGGAGTAATGTCTCATCTTTGTGATATAATATTTTAAGAAAGAATGTTTTTGGAATTCAACCCTTAAAGGGAAAAAGTTTAAATTTTTCAATAACGTATTTTTGTGTCACGAGCGATTTATCTCCCTTAATATCTAACCGATATAGCTAAATGAGGTATCATATTAGCGAATAAGGTTTCCGCCGTGGTAAAATTATATTTTAAGAAAGGAATTGTTCGTAATTGGACCCTTAAAGGGCAAAAATGTCAACTTTTCTAAAATTCGTTTTTTATGTCTTGAGCAATTTGTCTCCCTGGATATCTAACCAAAATCGATAAATGAAGTAGGATTATGAGGAGTAATGTCTCAGCTTTGTGACATCATATTTTAAGAAAGAATGTTTTAGGAATTCAACCATTAAAGGGAAAAAGTATAAATTTTTCTATAATGCATTTTTGTGTTACGAGCCATTTATCTCCCTTGATTTCTAACCGATATAGATAAATGAGATATCATATTAAAGACTAAAGTCTCCGCCATGGTAACATTATATTCTAAGAAAGGGATTTTTCGTTTTTCGACCCTTAAAGGGCAAAAATGTCAATTTTTCTGAAATTCGATTTTTTTATGTCTTGTGCTATTTATCTCCCTGGATATCTAACCGAAATCCAAAAATCAAGTAGGTTTATGACGATTAATATCTCAGCTTTGTGACATCATATTTTAGGAAAGAATGTTTTTGGAATTCAACCATTAAAGGGAAAAGTATAAATTTTTCTATAATGCATTTTTGTGTCACGAGCCATTTATCTCCCTTGATATATAACAGGTATAGATAAATGAGGTATCATAGTAAAGATTAAGGTCTCCGCCATAGTCACATTACATTTTAAGAAAGAATTTTTCGTTATTCGACCCTTAAAGGGCTTAAATATCAGTATTTCTAAAATGCGTTTTTTGTGTCTCAAGTCATTTACCCCCGTTGACAATTAAACAAATTTGATAAACGAGTTATCATTTAAAAGATTAAGGTCTTTGTAATGTCTTCGGTTCCGTTACCACATTTTAAGAAAGAAATTTTTAAAAATTCTAACCTTAGAGGGCAAAAGTATTAATATTTTTACAACGCATGTTTCTGTCATGAGCTATTTATTTCCCTTGATACCTAATCGAAATCAATAAATGACGTATCGATTTAAATATTAAATTATCCACTATCGTCACATCATATTTTAAGAAAAAAACTTTCTCCAAATTACACCCGTAAGGGGCAAAAATAACATCATTTCTCAAAACTATTTTTTTTTTACCTTGCTTGATAACTAACCGAAATCGATAAATGAGGTATCATTTTAAAGATCAAGGTGGCTAATTGGTCACACCATATTTTATAAAAGAATTTTTTTGTAATTCGACCCTTAAAGGGCAAAAGTATCAATATTAGTTATAGAACGTGTTGATTTTTTAAATTTTTGTTTTTATTATATGCCATTTATCTTCTTCGATACCTAGCTGAAATCGATAAATGACATATCGTTTTAAAAATTAAGGTCTCCAGCTAGGTAAAATCATAAATTAAGAAACAAATGTTCAGAATTTGGTGCTAAAAGTGGTAGCGCGTATGAGACTGTTCAGAGCCAAGTCCCCAGATTTCAGCAACGGATATCACAGAGAAGGCAATAAACTTTTTTTAATTCAATAAGTAGTTTTTCGTATATATTTTTTTCTTTTACGAAAACACTGTCGTTTTCCTATACAATTCCAATGTAATCATTTTATTCGCTCAGCAACAAATTGTGTGCAGTTTGTTAAGGTTGGTTTTATTCTACCAAGGTCAGTGACAGTTTGTCATAAATAAAGTGTGTTTTAAATTTTCCTAACTGTTTCATAATATGTTTTGAGTATTTTGCTGTGTACCTATTACCCTAAAAAAAATATTTGCTACAAAACTACGGTTCTACTATTAATTATATTACAAACATTCAACCTCACCATTCGTCGTATTTTATTCGCGAAATTTTCGCACGGGTCGTCTAGTATGTATTATTTCTATAAGGTGTTTTAGTCACAAGTAATTATCTCCCTTCATAGCTAATCGAAATCGATAAATGAGGTATCATTTTAAAGATTAAGATATCCACTTTGGTCACACAATTTTTCAAGAAAGTAATTTTTCCAAATTTTACCCTCAAAAGACAAAAATGTTAATATTTCTAAAATGAGTTTTTTTTTTTTGTACCACGCACAATTTATCTTCGTGTATTACTAACCGAAATAGATAAATAAAGTATCATTATGAAGATTAAGATCTCCGCTTCGGTGAAGATATATATTAAGAAAGGAAATTTTCGGAATTCGACCCTTAAAGGACAAAAGTATCAATATTTCTACAGCACGTTTTTGTGTCACGAGCCATTTAACAATAGATAAATGAGTTATCATTTTAAAGGTTAAGGACTCCGTTGCGGCCACAACACATTTTAAGAAAAGAATTTCTCGGAATTTGACCCTTAAAGTTCAAATGTATCATTATTTCCAATACATACTTTCTGTCACGAGATATTTCTCCTTTGCTGTCTAACCGAAAGAGATTAATGAGGTATCATTTTAAAGATTAATGTCTCTGCTTTGGTCAAATCATATCTTAAGACAGGAATTTTTAGGAATTCGATCCATAAAGGGTAAAAATACCTTTTTTTTCCCCTTGATACTTAACCGGAATCGATAAATGAGGTATCATTCAAAATTATAAATTGAGAAAGAAATTTTCCTGAACTTCACCCTTGAAGGACAAAAGTAATAACTGTGAAAGTCGCACGTATGAGACAGTTCAGAGCTAAGCCGACAGATAGCAGCAGCACATATCACAGACATATAAATCAACTGCTTCACGGGAGTCGACGTTTGTTACGTACGCATTACACTAAACAAATAAACAATTGATACAAATGAAGCGGTTTTTCTTTCGTCCTATAGCAAACCACCAACCTTACTATTAATCGTATTCGCGAAATTTTCGCCTGGGTCATCTAGTATTTTTAAATGCTGATACGGAATAAAGCAGTATAATGCTATAAGGTTTTAATATCGATATTAAGCACGAAGCAATCTATAGTAAACAAAAAAATAGTTTATTTACGCTTTTACGTTTTAATATCGACATTAGGCCACAAGATGGAGTCGGAAAGCGGCTCCGAAACGTCGCATCAGATTAACAAGCTCCATCGGTGGGAAGTCTGGAAACTTTTCATACAGGCACAAAGATTTTTACCTGAAATTAAGTATCACAAATTCGTTCAGCTTATTTAAGTGTTAATCTATGACATACTGGTTTGATTAAAGTATTCCGATTATTGATTTACTTCAGAAAATGAAGAAAAATAATCAAAGTAAAAAAAAAATATATAAACATAAAAGAAAAGTAAACTTAAGTGAATATATCTTCAAGCACAACGATGTTACAGTAAATTAAATGTTAATTATGCTTATTATATTTGATTCACGTATTATCTTAATTTTAATGTACTACATTTCAGAAAAATCGATAAATAAATAACTGACTCCAAAAATTAAACAGATTGCAAAGAGTAGTGCTCATTTCAAATACAGAGTGATCTGTGGCGCATATTTGTTCTTGTTCGAAATTATTACAATTTCCTGCTCCGTTATTCTATCACATAGTCATAAAATATTTTCGCGGATTTTAAGCTACACCGTAAACTCTAAAAATTTGAAACACCATCCAAATTACTACGGTAATTTTTGCGTGGTATTATTTAAAACTCTCAGAACACTCGAAGCTCGCTTACAGATTTATAATAGTTTAGATTGAGCAAATGCTACCAACATTTTACTCCGATTACAACAACACAACATGGAAAACTCATTTAAAGTTATATTATGACGTTAATTTTAACATCTTGCCTGTTTTGAAATAATTTTTTTAATCTTTTCAGATATACCAACACATAGTTACCCTTCATCTCCTTTGTACTACTCTGATAGACTCTTGGAATTTTCCTTAACTTCTTAAAAGTTGATCCGAGTTTCTGAAGTATGAAAAAGTCTGCTAGCCAGCCCGCTGAATAGTGTGGAAGATGGAGCAAACCGCGAATCAGTAGCGATTGTTGTGCTGATGTACTTTCAAGATGTAGGCACGGCTGCCTGCTTCTCCAAAAACCACTTCGTTTTTCGTCGTGAAGTTTCTTTACAACGTAGCAGCGCGGAAGCGGTGATAAAAAACGTCTCGTTATTTAAAAAAATATCCAAATAAGAGTCTCTTTTGATGGTCACGAATCAGTAGAGCATCTGATGGAGTCAAAAAATCCATAAATAATTTAAAGAAAATGTAATTTGCAATAAACCATTCTCATATTATTTTCTGTGTTTAGTAATATGGACCAAGGGAAATATCACAATACACACTCTGCAACAAAACGAACACAGAAGTTAACAGAAGGTAGTATCTATTATCTTCAAGAAGAGAGGGTTTTTTTCTTTTGTCTCATATGAAACGTGCAAACTTATTCGGGTTTCGAAGCCAATACCCACGTTACGAGTCACTATAGCCTGTATTCGGGAGGACGCAGGTTCAAATTCCCATGCGGCCATCCAGATTGTGGGTTTCCACGGTTTCAGTAAATCGCTTCCAAGATGGTTTATTTAGAATGCTTGGCCGAATTCCTTCCTGTTCCTTACCGCCACTCCTTTCCCACCTCTAATCACCCAGACGTAGACTAGACAAAATTAAAAAAGGGGAGACAAGATTTTTGACTTAAGGATTGGAAGGTACCTGCTTCGAATCCAGGACACTGTTGGGAGTTTGAAAGTCATACCTTGCTTTATGTTCGTGAAATAAGGTATAATGTCTCCGTGATATGAAAATCAAGTCATGTATGATCTCGTTAGCTGGACTGGTTTACGTTAGTGTCAGTTAAAAATCCTCTTTATTTAGGGTGTACAACATGCCGTACTTTGATCCACATAAAAAGTTCGGAGAAAACTAGGGTAAAGTTAATGACAAATAGCGTTCTTCGCAAAGAAGCAAATGAAATTTGAACAACTGACGCTCTGTCTGTATTTCTCCTAAGCATCTGCCTTGTATTTCGCTCCTGTAGAATATGCTTGTGCAGTATAAGGAACATCTGTACATATATACATGCAAATAGTGATCCTTACCAAGCCTGCTGGGTGAACAGTGCTCAACAAATTGTGAGCCAAAATCGTCGTATCACAAGGCGGAAAATACTATCCATGGCTCTAAGCAATTTTTTTTAGCAAATTTACGTTCAGTTTACATACGAGATTAATAAGAAGAAGCAGTGCATTGCAGAAAAGTAGTAGAATAAGTTCATGTCCGTGCGTACAGTGCACAAACGTATGTAATGTTCAATGAAAGTTTCACGGGTGTCCAGCCGGATGGTGTCATAAAACGACGACGTTTCGACAACCTGCTCAGTTGTCTTCATCAGGTCTATTTAGATGTTGCTTCTCGTCGTTTTATGACAGCATCCGGCTGGACACCCGTGAAAATTTCATTGAATCAATACGCCGGGAAAGTCTCCATTTGCGTATGTAATGTTATTTATTTCAAATAAATAATGAAATTATTCACTCAGTAGAAGTCAAGTAGACAACGCATACTCTCAGAGTCAAATTTCTGTCAATAGTTAACTCCATATTTCTATCCACTCCACCAGTTACCTGACTATAAATGTAATTGGTTTGTTTCTTGAGTTTGCATCAAATTCTTCACCACATGGTGCAAATAATATCCACCACTTCCTCATTAGATAACTACGACGTTCCTATTAGTATAGTCAGGTTTAGGATGGTGCTGACAGTTGGATCTTCTCTGCACGAATTGATCTAGTAAAAGAAACTGATTTGCTTTAACCTCCCATTAAAGTGTGGAGAACGGAACTTTATGTTAGCGAAATATGGACTTCAGGAAAACCAGGAGGAAGGAAAATTGATGTATTTGAAATGTGATGATACAGAATGATTCTGAAATTTAGCTGCACATATAAGTACGAATTGAAGGTGTTTTGGAAATGTTGGGTGAGGACAGAAATTTATCGAAGAATCTTACAGAAAGAAGAGACAAGATCATGGGTCATATTTTAAGACATGCATGACTGGTTAGTTTGTTTAGTGTAGGGAACAGTCGAATGTAAGAATTGTAGAAGAAGACAGATATTACAATATATGAGCCAAATAATAGAGGACGTAGGTATTAAGGGGTGAGATGAAGAGGTTAGCGCAAGGTAGGAAGCGATGGAGGATTGTCTCAAACCAGTCCCTCTTTTTTCTCTTTTCACACAGAATTCCCTTGGAGAGAGTAAAAATAAATATGCAGCATTTCCCATTATAAGCAAGAAAACTCCAAAAACTGTTCTACCGCGTAAGTGCCACAGAGCTTCAATGTTGTCACGCTCTCCGATTCCGTCGTCGCTATCTACCACAAACCTGCATTTCTACAGAGTTTCTACAGATAATACGATCTTCTCACTAACGAACTTCACATTAACGAAGTAAAGCTTTTCCAGAGATTGAGTTAAGTGTAATGACCAGTAAACATTTCGGGGGACACACGGATAAGAACCGGCGCGGCGGCCTCTTAATACAAACGGGTTCGCAATCATATTTACAGCGCAGTCATTGATAGGGGGACTGGCACACAATGGAACAGCACGGGACTCCCGATATAAATTCATTGGCTTACTCTCAGCCTCTGAGTCACTAATCGAACCGATGGCATCAGATTGCAGTAGTGATTGATTGCTGAGTCGTGAGCTCCAAACACCAGACGTCTATCACAGCTGAACATAACCAGTGCGAGACCATATTCTGTGATGAGTAACGTTACTTGCTGTTTCGAGGATTCCCAACGTTTTGACTTGATACTCTCGTTCTTCCGTAGGTCTGCATCACCGTCAAAACTTCTGAACCGTTTCACTTAGAAATGTGTAAATAAGCAGTACTTCAGTTCTTACTGACTTTAACACGATCACAAATTAAAAAACAAATTAGAAAATACATGAGGAGGGAGCAGAAGGAAATTTTTTAGACTATGTTTATATAAAAATGAAAGCTTTGTAATCACCTACTATCTTTATGTTTGGATTTTATTTTTAGTACAATTTGAACAAGTTTTTGGTGGAAAACCATACAAAAATTATACCCCCTTTATTTCAGAAGCTACTGATCCGAAAATGTATTCAAAACTTAAGTGATACGTAGCATCCTAAAGTTTACAGAAAATGATTAAGATCATCCTAGAGTTTTTGGTTTTTAAATGAGTAATTTAATACTTCAGTTGGTGTATCGTTCGACTGAGAATTTCATTAATAGATTTATGAATATTTCGTGAACATACATTTTTAAAGTTTTCTTAATTAGGTTTAAGACTCACTATGAGTTTATTTTGCAACTGAAACTTTTTTTGTATTCGATTTATATATACCATACGAAAGACAAATGCGCAAAACATATAGTGAATTCTGTTTAAAAATCACTTGTTCCTACAAACACAATTTTAATGAACTCACATTTAAGCACAATCCGTGTATCGGAATTATCAGCGGAGAGTAACTCACTTGACGGGTTTATTTTTAAGTTAATAACAACTGGTTAAAAGATATGCACACGACATAACAATTAATTACAAACTGAACAATTATTGCCAATTACCTACAGGATAATAATGATTACTACTGATTTTAAAACTCCTTACTTTTCCTATATACCAAACATAAATTTCTTTCTACTGTCTCTTTAGCATACATAGATGAAATAAAAAAATTTTTACAGCACACTAAATGTACCAGGATAGCGTTTCTCAACCTTTTTCGACCCGGAATCAGTACACTGTCAAAAATAACGTTGGAGATCACTGCCTTAAATGGACCTAATTTTTACCTACGTGTACGTTCTTAACATCTCAGACATATTGTATGGTACTATTACAACATAGTAAATCTAAAGGGATATTTTGAATTTTACCGAAACACGGTTACGAAACTGGAAGTTTACTATTGTAGGCTGGATGTTACACTATACCACCGATTTACAAGCCAAAATAAAATAAATAAACAGGACCTGACACCTTGTATTCTTGTTTACTACACCACTTATATGTTAAAAACACTGTCAGTCCCTCGCACCTACCATCAGAACTTCAGAAAACGGCCAATAACTTAAACCATAAACGAACGACGCTCTTTTTGATGCCAACTGGAAATGAATAGACTGTTGTAGGAACAATGCTGTTGCATTTTCATATCCTGGAAATACGAAATTTTTGCCTGGTCACTGAAATATTTTTAGAAAAGTTAATCATTTGGCTTATAGTCGCTTATAGCCCTATACGGTACGAATATGGTATCCAAATTTTTAATAATCTGCCTGCGGTCCATCTGTACTATTTTAGGTTGAGAAACACGGTTTCAGAAGATGCAGAAAATTTTATTACTCTCTGCGCAAACGTCAATGACTTTTATTCTTTTAGGAGGATATACTTATTCCCAGTGTTTCGGTTATATATTTAGGTGTAGAGATCAAAGTGTTTAAATGCTTGCTGAAACGGTTAAGCGAATTAGGTTGCCTGTTAAGAAAGTTAACAACGTCTCCACATGTATCGTGTTGCTGTACTGGGTACAGCCAAATCTCTAAGCAAACACCAGCACGATGTTGTTCTACAGTTACTTGAACCTATTTTTATATTCAACACCCAACAGGCTTGGTAACAAAATGTAATTAAAAATAACGATAGGATCTCTCTCAAAACCACGGTTTCACAGGGATCACTGGCAGCCCTGTTTTAAAGATATCGTACTAAAACAAAATTTAGTGGTACCAGATAAAAATTTAAGTTTTGCATCATTACCAAGGGATATAGTTCACATATAGGTAAAATACAGTAAGGTACGAGGGGGAGCATGGTTAACAAACGCAAATTAACAATACAGAGAACTCCAGTTTAAACAGTTTCAGAAGCCACTCGACGAATTTAATGCGTCCTTAACTCCACCAGAGGAGTTTTCCTTTCACGCCGCGACCCTCCTTCAGGTCGAGCAGCGAATTTGCAAAACGGACTGAAAACTGCAGGGGACCTCTCCTCTCCTTTACAATTATAATGGAGCCTTCTTCTGGCGGGAGGCAGGGGGACGCTAACATATTAGCCACCTGTTAGATCGCGGACTGGTGCGCCGGCGCCGCCACGCGCTGCCAATTAATATTGGAAAGCTGTCCAGCGGCGAGAGGGGAAATGAGCCGAGGAATGCAACCACCTGCCGTCTGGAATGCGGCGGGAGTCGATCACAGAACCGCCGCCGCGCCGTCAGGAATGCAGACCGAAATCTGGGGCGGAACTTTCTAAAGCTGGTTGATCTGAAAACCAAGATCGAGGAACTTTCTCGACTAAGGGGCATTGTTAAAAATAATTGGCGTGTCGCATGACCAAACCGACCGTTCGGCCGACTTCTGTTATACTCTGTTCACTCTAAACTGACGGCTCAAGGTCGTGATCCCCTTGCCCCGCTCCTAACCGCTCCCTCCCGTTGCCACCCCTCCGAACAGACCATTATGTGCACGCAGCCAATTGGCAATTTTGTAAGCGAGCACTCTTTCCCCTTCGCATGTAGGGATTAGGGTAGCGAAGTGGGGATAGAGCAGGGTTTGAGCCGCCTCAGTTAACAGAACGCACTATAATGTTTCATTCCATGCAGGTAGGAAAATGCTCCACTTTTCATTCGGATACACAATTCACATCTTTGGTTCTCTGCCTAATCTATGGCGTACTCCTGCTAGTTAAAACAGACTTACAGCTCAGTGTGTAATCCGATAAGGCAGTACTCACGAGGTACTTCGCACACATATGAAAGGGTAGGTGCAAGAAAGTTTAAGGACAGTGGGAATTTCGACAATAATTTGGAGTCGAATCGTTGATTCTTTACCACAGAAGTTTCCGCTCTTTTGGTTAAGGTCATTGCAGCAGCACATCGTCAACTAAACCTTCCATCAAAAAAATAGAAAATTATCACAATATAATATTTGATATCAGAATGCAATCAAACTGAATTTTCGATTATTGCTAAAAATATTGTTTATATGCGAATTAAATAATTTCGGTTACTGCTAACGCCTGAAGTTACAATTGCCAATGCTACTCTTGTGCGCGGAGTGTTGCGTCTCGCCCAAGCATGCGCTGCGGTGGGGTAAACTGTGTCCCGGCCGCCCGTCACACAAATAAATGATTTGTTTTAACGTAAAATGCTTTGTTTGTTTTATCCGCGAATGACCGATCACCTGCGTGTTAAAATATTTACTAGCCTGCGGTATCGAAGAGAACCAATTATAATAATTTTTGGAAGAATCGTTGTGATGTGAAACGTTTCTAAATCAGCAACATATACAAAAACTTTAAGACGAATGATAACTTAAGCACCTCGTACTGTTGGAATTCAGCAAAATCTTTGCTAACTGCGTGACGATGTTGAGAAAGTACGAAATTATTTAATTAGAAACTTTATGATACAGAGGAATAACTACTCAGATATAACATTTATTTCATCCGCAGTCGAATTAATAGAGAGAATAGTAATTGCTGTTCTATATTGTGTCTCAGAAGATGACTAACTGGCATCTGTACAGTTATGGATAATTCATCAAATTTCATGTAAGACCACGCTAACCGTTCGGACAACCAAGACAACATCGACAACAAGCGAGGGAGTCTTCATAGCCAATTGATAAATTAATCCCTCCTGAAGTAAAAAAATTCAAGTATATGTGGGCCACTTATTAACTAGTTCTTAGGAGACGTCTGTTGTCATCACTTTGTAAAAGACGCATTTATAACTTCAAAATGGAAGTCATCTGACGGTACAGCTCAACTGGTTTCTGATGTTTCTAATCAAAAAAATTAAAAACTGCGTTTTGTTTTTGCTACTATTTTGCTTGATTGTGACCAGATGGCAGTATTAGATTTTTCATGCTCGCACAACTAAGTAGGGGCATCACTAGGAAACACATGAGCGAGGGCGGTTTCGAACTATCGACCCTTGCGCCGTGACATAGTTCCTCGCTATACACTAAACCACCGCGGCCGACAATGTTTGTTATCATTTATCTTCATGCTGCAATCCTTTCCCACTCCACCAGATAGGACCATTAATCTCTGTATACCATCCTAATTAATATAATAATAAGGCTGAATCGCCGGCTTGTCGAGGGCTGTTAATTATGAACCATTCAGCACTAACAATAATATCATTCAAAAGCCACCGGCAATGTAATCTCACGATTGTTTCATCATTAAATGCGATACTGAAATTATATTACAATAATTCCCCTCACAGGAAATTTACAAATATCACGTAACAATGTTTTTCAGGTTGTTGTCCAACAGAACGTGTCCACACAGTGCTTTCCGGGAGGCTTCTAAGCATGAATATTGACACAGTGAACATTGAGGCATGTGCTGTACGGTTTGACCTTATTCGAACTGACATTCAGCCATGTCAGCTAGCTCGGAGCTGCCTGTTCAAAGACTACTGTGTTATCCAGTTGTTGCTGTATATTTGCGGTGTTACGTCATTGTCATCCTCAGTGGAGTAGCTAGGTTAACAAGGGTACAGGTGCACCAAAAAAAAAAAAAAAAGGGCACTCAGGCCAGATGGACGACCATTTTTTTTATCGCTAGCAAGTACTGTGAGGTTTGTTGGCAGGAGCTCCCTGAGCTGAGATTGGGGGCCTCCGGAGCTGCTCTTGGGGCCCCCGGAGCTGAGCTTGGGGCCCCCGGAGCTGAGCTTGGGGGCCTCCGGAGCTGCTCTTGGGGGCCCCGGAGCAGAGCTTGGGGGCCTCCGGAGCTGCTCTTGGGGCCTCCGGAGCTGCTCTTGGGGGCCCCGGAGCAGAGCTTGGGGGCCTCCGGAGCCGCTCTTGGGGGCCCCGGAGCTGAGCTTAGGGGGCCCCGGAGCTGAGCTTAGGGGCCCCCAGAGCTGAGCTTGGGGGCCCCCGGAGCTGAGATTGGGGGCCCCCGGAGCTGAGATTGGGGGCCCCCGGAGCTGAAATTGGGGGCACCCTGAGCTGCGCTTGGGGGCCTCATGAGCTGCCTGGTCATCCTACCGAGAAATTCGAGATCCTAGTCTTCAACAGCTGCTATCCTGCTTATTTCAGTGAAACAGATGGATTCCGAGAGTAAGTTACTGCCGAGGTAAATTGCATCTACATATATACTCTGCAATTTACAAAATTGTGGGAGGCAGAAGCTGCTTTCCACCAAAACTCTGTGCATTTCGATTCCGAACAGCTCGAGGGAAGAAAGAACTCATATAAGCGTCAGTGCGGTACTTTATTTCTCCAGTCTTATCTTTCTTACCGAGCGTGGTGGTGTAACGGATAGCGTTCTGGCCTCGCATTCGGGAGGACGGCGGTTCGAATCCCCGTCCGGGCATCCAGATTTGGGTTTTCCATGGTTTCCCCAAATCACTCCAGGTGAATGCCGGGATGCTTCCTTCAAAAGGCCATGGCCGAATTCCTTCCCATTCCTTGCCCCCATCCTTTCCCGTCTCTAAAGACCACGTTGTTAAAAAGGGACGTTAAACTGTTACAAAAAAAAAAAAAAAATTATCTTTCTTATCATTGCGGTCCAAATAGGTTGGTGGACGAACTATTTCATCGCACTCGTAAATGATAGCAGTTGTACGCTTGTTTACCAATAAGTTCAAATGAAACCAAAGTCATCTGTCTATCACAGAATCTCAGAAAAATCTACTAATCAATTCTGCGACGCTTTCATAAGGACGGTGGTAAGCAGTCACGAATCGAGCGACTCTTCTCTGTACTTTCTCTATACTTTTAATCAATCCCCCACGAAACGGATCCCAAACGGCACAACAGTATTCCAAATGTGGACGCAGAACAGTTTTGTACGCTACCTCCTTTGTTTGTGGATTACGATTTTTCAATATTCGACCTCAGCCTAGATTTAGCTCTACATACGGTCGAGTTAATGTGCAAGTCCCATTTCCTGTTGCTCTGTACTGATACTCCCAAATACTTCACGGAATCGACTATATCAATAACTGATATGTTTGCCTTGTATTTCTGAACAAACGGATTCTTTTTGTTAGTTATGCAATTTAGTGTCAGTTTCCATTCATCTAATCAAGCAGAAATAACGTCCAGATCACGCTGAATTCCTAAGCAATCGGCCGAATTCCTTACGTATGATGTGCACTATACTTTCACCGTCTCCTATCGCTGCAAGGTAGTATGGTAGTCTTTCACTTAGAGGAGACTAAAATCTGGATCCTAACTTCAGACCGAGCGTGGTGGGTTAGTGGTTAACATTCTGGCTTCGCTTTCGGGAGGACGCGGGTTCAAATTCCCGTCCGGGCATCCAGATTTGGGTTTTCCATGGTTTCTCCAAATCACTCCAGGCGAATGCCGGGATGCGTCCTTCAAAAGGCCATAGCCGAATTCCTTCCAGTTCCTTTTCCCCAATCCCATCCCGCCTCTAATGACCTCGACGTCGACGAGGCGTAAAGCCATAAGTAGAAAGAAAAAAACTTCAGCATTACAATGAGGAATACTGTAGTCCATTTTTATGCAATTATATTTGATGCTTTGAAAATAAACATGTTCACTTAAATAAGGTAATAACAAAACAAAAAATTGCTGCAATAAGAAAAAAATGAATGCTGAAGTGTATTAGTGAAGATCTATTTAGGGTCAAATTCATATTACAATGGTTATCTTCTTTCACGGTCAAGTGCCACCGATTGTGGTGGATGAGCTTTAACGCTCTCGCCTCGCATTAGAGAAGGTGCGGGTTCGAATCCCCGTCCAGCCATTCGGAGTTGGATTTTCCATGGTTTTCCCAAATCACTCCAGGCCGGGATAGTTGCTTCAAAAAGTTCATGGCCGTTCCTTTCCCGCAGACCTTACCAAATCCTGCAGAAAAATAACGTAGGCGCTGATTTATGGTCGAGTACCCCACTATGATCTAATCAATTTACGCAGCAAATTATTCATGTAGCAGACTTCTTACATGCAATTCATGGTGTTTCACTGAACATGAGCTGCATTACGGGTTACTCCAAGATATCGCGGAGTATGCCGGACAAATTATATGAGCTGCTCTGTTCTCCAAATGAAAGTCACATACTTGCGGTTTTGACGGGATTGGCCTGAGAGGCATAGATACCAAATTATCACGTACTGTAAACCGGGGTGAATTTGTTACTGCTGTGGTGAATGTGACAAGGGGTGGCCATTTTTGATACTTTTGATTCACGTGCCGCGACGGTTAAGCGAAAACAGCTTTATATAGTGTGCAGTCACTAAGCGGCCAAGGAACGAATTCGGCACACTTTAACTCAGTAAGCCACGCACTTTTTGAGCATTTTTGCATTTGCAGGAAACTTTCTCGTGTGCTGCATGATACGTCATAGGTTTTGCGTTTGACAAGCAATTATTATTGAACATTAATATACCGACTACAACATATGACCTTATCAGAGCGAGTCTTTCAAGAATTACAATCATCATGTAAAATAATCAGAAGTTGCCGGGGTGGCTTTATGACGACGTTTTTTTTTTTGTCAAAAAGTCAGCCCCACGACCGTTTTAAGTGTTTTATGCTATATTTCTGGTCTTACATCAAATATTACACAATGCTGAAGACAATATTAAGTCGTTAGGATCTCTAAATTACAAAATTTATTCCAAAGAACTCCTACAACGCCACACAGAAAGAATACGATCGGGGGACTATGTTTTTGTTAATTTTGAAGGAGACCTATTCCCAGGAGATGTTATCGGGGAAGAAAGTGCATGGAGTGAGGGTAGGCGCAATGGAAAAGAGTGAAGAGAATTGGAAATGGCCTACTAATCCCGTCGTAATTTTGTATTCAAAAGAAGAGATCATGTTTCGCATCGCCCATCCAAATAATAAATAATAATAATAATTATTGAAAGATGATATTTTAGGTTTGCCCAATTGTAAATGAGAAAAAAATCATTTTAATGTGTAACTTGTTTTATTTGGCAAAATTGTACTCTACTTAAATATTTAAATATGTATTTAGTTTCCTTTTTCTATTGTAATTTAAATAAAGAATATTTGGGATAACTTTGAGACATTCCATTTTCATTACGTTTCTACTGGGAAAAACAAGAGTCAGTCACAAAGTCACTCAGGACCCTGGGGTAAGATTGTGATAATTTCTCATAAATCGCTAAGCTACTAAGTTTAATAAACATATAGTTCTGCAGAGGAAGGATGGGGTAACCACTGCAACGGTGTATTTCAAGGAACGTGTTGCTGCAACAGCAGAAAAACCTCAAATTCTGTCACAAAATCTTTTGATACAGGTCGTCTTAATAATATTTAATTAAAACTGCAATGGAGCGCACGCTCCGGTGGCAATTTCCCTGCACACCCATCTTCCCCCTTTCCTGCATCCGCCTACATTTGCCACCTACAAATTTTAGCTTGAAATTCTTTCAACGTTTTTGGTAAATTATTCATCATTTCTCTTGGTAACTTATTTCAATCCCTGATACCCTTACCTAAAAAAGAGAATATTCCTACACCCTTGTGCCTAAATCGAGTGCCAGCTTGTGGTCATGGTCATCTTTTCCCTACCAAGAATTACTTTTCATTCTTACACCAATATATTTCCATGCCTCATCACCAATATACGCCTTGTACACTCCCATCACCCTCTTCATCCCCCTCCAGTCTTCCAATGAATCCCATTCCAGCTCCTTTATCATATCTGTTGCTGACTGTGTTCTGTGATAATTTCCAGAAACAAACCTAGCAGCCCTTTTATTGCACACACTCAAAATCCTGTATTTGAAACCCAAAATGTGGGTCCCATACCACACTACCATATTCAAGCAATGATCTGGCCAAAGTTATTTAACCCAATTCCTTTACTTCTCTCGTACATAACCTACCCTCATCACTCTCTCCAACAAGTGCAGAAATTTCAAATCTTTTCCTACTACCTCTCCAATGTTTCCTGACCAGTAAAGCTTGTTATCAAATGTAATTCCAAGATATTTACATTTGAAGTCTTCAACAAGCAATTCTTTTCCCCAGCTTATAATCAAGCTTTAGTTTTTTATTTGTGTATCTAATAATCCGACTCTTCTTTGCTTTTATGTACCAATCCAGCTAGCCCGGTTTACGGTATTAAAGATTAAAGTATCAAATTTATACAATTTTGACTTGAAAAATCATTTTTACAACGCTCTACTAGCTACATCATTTCTATTACCTAATCATGTTTTATCATATCACCTTATTACCACGTTTTACTACGAAATGAAACAAGTCTTTCAGTTTGAATACGTGTGTATTTTCCGGCGCCTGTTGAGAGCCCGACACGGACCTCGTCTGTAATAAGGACAGCAGGAAGGGATTGGAGTGGGTATCAGAAAGCGACCGCCCCCGACCCATTGTGGAAAGCAAAGTGGTTGTTCATTGATCCCGGCGGATGCTCACCATTCTTCAGAGGGCCGCCTCCCTCCAAAGCTGGATGGCTTCCTCAAGAATTACGGGGGCGACAGCCGTAAGGGGCATAAATGTGCTGACTTGGCTTTCATCATTTTAACAACCTGTTTCGCTTTTGGAATGTGAGGGAAACGGTTACCTGGATGTGGAAAAGAAATCTTACAAAGCGAACTAGAGTTGACGGTCGTTTTCTTTTTCTTTCGTTTCCCGCCCTTTTTTTGTTTTTAAAAAACTAACTCTTGTCATAATTAGCTAATGCGCCAACTGATAAATTCACTGTATGTCACAGGTATCACACCTCAAACAAACAAACAAACGACACATTTTCTCTTAATGTATCACAGTCCTGCGCTATGCAAACGTAGTTTTTGTTCAATTCAAATGTTTTGAGTGAATATGAAAAAACAAGGAACCAATATGCTGCTGTCGCGCTACTTCTTATGATTCTACACTAGATTTTATTTTTCTGTCAGCTGCTAGTATTGTCTGTGATGAACTTCGCAGCAATTCAAGTAGTGCAGATTTCAATGGCTTCCTCTTTAACTACCCTTGAAAACAATAAGAAAAAATATGTCTTTCGATTTTCAATAATTACTTTTTTTCTTTTGTTGAGGTAATGTAATTGGAAAATAACTGTTCATTATTCAAATAAAGTATTATGTTTGTAAGTCTACAGCCATAAGTTACGGATGTCTTAATTTTCGATAGTAAGATTTGTAACAAGAGAAGTTTATTGACAGCTACGGATGGACTGAACAAGATTTTTGGTGGATTAACATGAGATGAAGACGAATGCCCAAAATACTCGGCTTATTAAGTACATAGATCTACACAACAATTTCGTAAACTCACTCACACACATTGATAGCTATTGACTGGAGAATGGTGACGTCACGCACCTGCCTTCGCACGCATATTAACCGTGACCAGAGATATTATTATCAATTCGAGGCTGTGTGCACAATGTAACAACTAAGCAACTGCTATGAAATTAATTGACAGAATGCATTCATTAAGTTTGCTTTACGTAGCATTTCACTCTTAAAAAATATATCCAAATAACGGCTAGAAAACGAGGAAGTAGTTTTTAGTAACATGTAGAGGAGAATCGGGTAATATGGAATACAATTTATGTTTTGTTGTACAAAACAGTACTGAAAATAATTTAACACCTGAAACTGAAACCATTACAACCTTCAACTTCTTGTAATAATGTATATCTAATAAAAGGCTGTCAAAACAAATTTTTTTTTCATGTGAAAAATTTAGCTTAAAAAATGTCGTTTGGAGGGTAATATGGAATAGACGGGTAATATGGAATAGAAGGTTTCAAACAGCGTAAACTATCTGGAATTGAGAAAAACGGATTTAATGATACTTTTAAGTCAACATCATTATCATATTTGTCGGATTCAATAGCTTTCGCTTCTTTCTTTTTCGACTATTCATAAAACAAAACATAATTAATGAATTGATTAGAAATATTTACTTTCTCAGTTGTTATTTTATTATTTTCAATCAATATTAACAAAAGTCGCATTACCGACACTTATATTTTATTAAAAATGATTTCAACTCAATAATTATTTATCGGGTTGTATGAAATACCACAGTTTTATGTCTAGTTTTGTGGAATACTAAGTATATCATATTACCCGAATCACCATCTCGGACAAAATAGGCTTGATGATTTAAAAAAAAGTGCCAGCCGAAAAAGAAAACTGTACAACAAACACTCTTCTAAATAAATCTAATATTTTATATATATTTTAGAAAACTTATCTGCAAAAATTCTCGAAATTGGAAAAACAAACTTTGTTGGACAGCAAACACAGTTCATCTCCCAAATGACCGATCTTCAAAACAAAGCATCTTAGGAGTATTGAGCAGCAGTTGGTACTTCCACTATACAGCAGCATTCGGTAGAGGAGAAACCTCGGTATTCCATATTACCCGACTATTGCATATTAACAGATTCTCCTAGACTCGTAGCTAATGAAAGCAACATAAAAGAACTTACTCATGGCCTTTGTTGCAACGATGTTTTAATTCTCATTCCGCCCTAGCCTAAATTTCAATTTTATTGCTAATATATCTGTTTGACCAAAGTTTATACATTAAAGTTCATTTGCTTTTTACGTGTTTTACTGGCCACTTTCGTTAATGGTCTATGTTCCTGTTCACGGTTATTTAAAGTTGGACATCAGACTTTATATATCTGTATGTCACCTGAACATGTATTCCGCAATTCATTTCTTCAGAGGTGTTTAACTATTAAATAAAGCTCATACTAAGGAATCTGTAGTAACATTTCAGACCACTACTGAGACGACGACCATAGATTACATTACGAATTTTTGGACAGCCTCAATCGAGACCAACGAGATGGTTTCGAAGTAATTGTTGCTGCGATGGATGAGCGCACTCCCTTTAAACTAAATAGAAATTATTCAAATTTTGCAGAGTGAACCTTTAGAATCCAATACAAATCAAGTTTGTATTTCAACCAGTCGAGTCAAGCGACTATGACCTTTTAACCAATTACGTAATAGCGCGATCATCTCTGTTGGTGTTTAATTCTTCTATTAAGCTCTTCAAGCTCAAGAGATTTTAATCAAATTTTACACAGTGATGAAATACAGGTTAAGTTCGCATTTGGACACATCGGGTCAACCTGTCGTAATCTTTGATTCTAGACCACACGCAAGAAACGGTCACGGGCTTAGACTAGTACAAAATAAAGGTCGTGTGTGACTATTAGATGAAGGAATCTAGTTTGTTTAAGACGTTAAGTGTAAATGTCTTGAAATATCTTCTGATAACAAAATCAATTGGGCAAGACACAATGGATGGATAAGAGAGAATTCGAATTCCCACTTTTACCGGCGAGGGTGATAAGAGGATGTATCACAGAAGTGAGAGAATAAGGATACGAATCCTTCACATCCTGTTGCAGTATGGTGAGTTATCGGACCAACATTATGGGTAGGAAAAACAGGAGTTAGAGAGATGCGAAGGTGGGTAGATGGGTTTGTTTGTGGAAATTACAATCAGTAACTGACATATAAAAGAAGCTGGTTTTGAAGTTATTGTAGGACAGAGTAAAGAGACTGCTGGAAGTGAAAAAGACAGAATTGACAGTGAAGACTGGACGGATATTGGAAAAAGGATTATAAGTAGTATGTATATCTTGATTTCAGGTATGAAGGGATGGGTATAGTTTTCATTGTTAATAAGGGGGGTGGGGTGGGACATTCTCCACCAGCGAAATACTGGTACTGACCTTTTGAAATTACGATTAACTGCTTCCTTATAATGTCCTCTTCACGTTGTACACTCTCCTTTCCCGGAAAAGTCGCCACGAATTAAATTAAAAATGCCTAAATATGACACTGCAGCGCTGCTTTTAGTTGCCACCGGTGCTGCGAAATCAATGATATTCTCTTGAAATGTTGGTTTAATTCTTTGTTGTAATATTTTCAAGCCGTTTTAGCTTCACTCCGTTGCAAAACGTCGCATAAAATTAACAGATACAAAAATTTTATCCGAAATGCAGTTCTATAAGGCTCACCATCTTGGAATCGATATAAGCAGTCAGAGATAATCGATTGCTTCAGTTTGTCTCTGGTTTGCGACATGGGCTGCCGCAGAATGAATTTCCCGTAAACTTTTTACTCTTGGTCCAGGCAGAATTTCAACCTAACCATAATCACTATGACAAAACGAACCTAATTAGGTTGATTTGATCCCTGTACCGATAATTCTTGAGTAAGTTTTACAGTGCTGCTAACATTTCGCGGTTGCGGAGCATCCGATATTTCGGCAGTTTTAATTTAATTCGTGGCGACTTTTCTTGAAAAGGAGAGTGTACAACGTGAAGAGGACATTATAAGGAAGCAGTTAATCCAAATTTCAACAGGTCAGTAACAGTTTTCCACTGGTGGAGAATGTCCCACCCCACCCAATAAGGATAACGAATACTGGAATAAATTATCGAGAGATATAGTGAATAATTTACCTCAAAAACAGAGAAATTCTTTAGTTTGAAAATTGGTATAATGTAAACATAGATGACTTTATGCTCAATGGCAGTTAATACTGTTACTGTCAAAATACGTATAAATGCATCACTTATTCGAAAAGCTATTAAAGAATATCTTTGAAATAATTGCGCCCAGACGAGTTTGGGAGAGGAGGGGACTGAGGATTCCATCAAATAGTCCAGTAATCAACAGTTATGAAAAAGAGGAAACCTATAATTATTTCTAAAACCATGTATTATATTCTGTGGAAGCAAATCGAACTATAGGGAGGATGGTGTGTGGCTGATCCAGACGGTTTGCCGGAGGCTGCGGTGCGGTGGGCGGCTCTTGTCAGATGCTCGCATATTGATCACGTCCTTAGGACGGCGGCTGCGGCCTCCAGTGGACCAGGGCGATCTATGGAGACCACACCCCCGGCGCGGAGTCGAAGGAACTTCCGGCGAGAACCGTCACCTCTATACCGTGTAATCAGATTAAACCCGCGAGTCACAAAGCGTTACGACAATAAGAAGAAAGGCAACCGTCCATCTATTACGTACTTGAACCATTTATTTCAAGTAGTGATGATGGTTATTCGATAAAATAATGTAATAGTTAATTGGATTGCTCACTGTCTCCTCCGGTGGGCTTATTTTATCAACCTAAAAAAAAAAAAAATCTACACTAGTAATATTGTAAATGTGGAAGTAGCTGTGTCTCTCTGTCTGTTTGTTAAGTTTTGACGACTAAACTGCTAAACCGATCTTGATGAAATTTGTCAAGGAAATACTATGTATCATTAAGAACTTGATACATTTTTCTCGTATTTTATCAACAAATTTTGAAAACTATCCAAACGGTGACAGACAGACGGATAGCTTGTGTAAGTCTCGGTAATGTTACATCGGTCATTCAGACTTTGTTTCTTTCACAGTCAGTTTGTGTATGATCTGTTACTATATAGTATAGTTTTGGATTTGTGCTGCATGTGATGACTATCAATACAGCCCAGGGACAGAGACCGAAAGTAGCAGTGGTATACTTAGAGAAATGGTGTTTCTCCCATCAGCAGTTACATGTAGCTAGCTCAAGGGTTTTCAACCCACAAAGGTTATATTTCACAGCAAAGGACAGCAAAACGAAAAACTTTGTGTTCAAAACGGTATTGACGGAGTAACTATGGTAGGTAGTCTTCCATAGTTAACCCCCCCCCCCTCACCCTTAGTTTTGTTTTTTTAAACATGTTGCAAATTATACTTTTCAAGAGACTGGTTCAATGGTAGAATGGCATGGCGACGGTTTCCCCGCCATATTATTCCGAAGTCCTTGCTTTTTGCAACACGTTTTACGTAACTTGCAGATTTATATATCAAATTTTAGTTACAAAATTTTAAGTCCACGCGTACGAAGTCACGAGTAGCAGCTAATAAATAACATGTCTTAAATTATTCCAAATTGGTTGTGCTTTTTAAAACGCAAACTACAGGAAACAGAGAGATGAAATATTTCGCAGTTCAAGAATCGGGCCTAGCATTCTGTCCATCCTTTTTTTTTTTTTACGCCTCGTCGACGGCTAAGGTCATTAGAGGCGGGATGGGACTGGGGATAAGGAACGGGAAGGAATTCGGCCATGGCCTTTTTGAAGGAAGCATCTCGGTATTCGTCTGGAGTGAATACGAGGCCAGAACACCGTCCTTCTGATACCGGTTTTCTGTAATCATCAGGGTGACCGATTTCAGCATCCTCCCTACACATTTCAGAAACAAATTAGAAAGTTACACACACACACACACACACACCCACACACCCACACACGTACACAATAAAACTTGTATTGTTAACGACCAATTGCTTACGTACGTTTCTTCACTATCCTCTTCCCCCACCCACCCCCCTACTCTGCTCTAGTACAGCGATCAACGGCAAATTCAAACATGCTGGAAGGGCAAAGTAGGCTGTTACGTTCAACAGTAAGAATACAAGAAATGAAGGAAAACGTGCGAAAGAAATGAAAGTCCATTAAAAAATAAATCATCCGATATTTAGGATAAATCCTCTGACCGAATTTTGAGAAATTCACATTTAAAAAAAAAAATCATCCAAAGACATTACAAATATAGCTTAAAATAGCTGTGCCTGATAGTTCGTCATGTAGAATTTGAGATTTCTGCTGTTGATTCACTGATAACCTATTACAGTTTAACCAGTGAAAAGCAGAGGAATAGCCATGTTTTTCCACTGTCTTGGTTCTTATCCCTTTGAATTTTAGATTGCAACGTGTTTCTACCATCCCTTGATACTGCCACTGACTTCTTAAAGTTTTATGGCTACGCATGATCTACGGTTACACTTCAGTATTCTTAACAACTCTCAGTAAACAATATTTGAAGTGGTGCTTTATTAGTGTGTATATGAACTGTCAACAAACCCCATAATAATCATATATAGTATTTCTAAAAGGTATTTGTGACGAGCCAACTTTCTCCCTCCTTACTTAACCAAAATCGATAAATGAGGTATCATTTTAAAGATTAAGTAACATCATTAATGAAGAAAAGAATTTTTAGAAATTCAACCCGTGATGGCAAAATTATGAAGAATCAAGGTCACAGGTATGCGATAATTCAGAGTCAAGCTTCTAGGCTTCGCTGGCATGGATAGGTAGTGACGTATTACCGCTAGATAAAAGCACCACATGCCTTAAGTATCGTCTAACCGTTATATACGAGGGTGGTTGGAAAAGTTCTCGGAATGGAATAGAAAGAAATCACTTACCTCAGGGCAACTTTTTATTTTTCAATGTAGTCTTGTTGTACATTAATGCACTTATTCCAATGCTATGATCTCCTCCAGGACTCCAAAATTCCCATCAACTTCGGCTGTCAGCTCTTCATCTGAAGAGAATCTCCTGTCACCGAGGAAAATTTTGAGCTTGGGTAAGAGATGAAAGTCCGATGGAGCAAAATCAAGCGAATAAGGCAGCGTGTGACAACAATTTCGTATCATAGTTCATGTATTTTTACCGTGGCAACGACACTTGTGTGAGGGCACGCACATTGTCTTGAGAAAATCTGATTTTCTTCCTTGCCTAAACCTGGCATTTTTTCGCGTATATTTTGCTGTAGTTGCTCCAGGCGGTTAGCTTAGTATTGTCCCGTAATTGTTTGACCAGTGGGAAGATAATCTATCAAAAGAATCTCTTTCGAATCCCAGAAAACTGACGCCATGACTTTTCCGGCCGAACGTATTGACTTTGATTTCTTTGGTTGTGATGCATCAACATGTTTCCACCGTCTTTGGATGTTGTTTTGTCTCTGGGGTATGGTAGTGGATTCCAAGTTTCATCTGTGGTGACAAACCGGCGCAAAAAATCTTGTTGGCTTCTCTGAAAATGGGTCAAACAAAGTACTTAACATTGCTTGCATCTAGATTTTTTCCATATTCACAAATCACTACACGGGAGATATCCGCGCCACACATATCTATCCAGTCACTGACGCGTCATGTTTGCACGCCTACAGGACGACCTACGTCGGAACCTCGTTGCGGTAGCACTGACATCTGGTAGTGATACCGAGAATTTTTCAAACCATCCTCGTATGAGATAGTTCAGTGTAAATTTTAATGTAAATTTTATTGCTTTGTAAATTAACACGAGTTTGCCTCACGCATATCTTTAACGTATCCAAAAGCGTTTTCTAATTGTTACTAGGTACCTGTTTCACTTGACAAATAAACAATTGCTACAAATGAACAGTTTTTTTTCATCGTACTACAAACCACCAACATAACTATTCACTGTATATCATTCGCGAAATTTTCGCACGGGCTATCTAGTTATACCATAAGGTAAATCTATTATTCTGCCTAAACACATCCACACTGCGATTAAAAGGCAAATGCTGCCGCCATATGTTGGCAAGTGAGTATTAGGGTAACAAGACTACGTACATACAAAAAGGTAAAAACAACTTCCACGTTTTTCTTTCGTTGCATATGCTTACCGAACTTCATGTCATTAAATTTAAAACAGTAATTTTTTGGGAAACTGTCACCTATCAGGATAAAAAGTGTGCAAAATGTTATCTGATGGCTTAGCTACCAATATGTGGAGTTGCGTTGAAATCTGTTCTTTGCTCTCCGGGCAAAGGCAAAAAAAAGAAAAAATAAAGAATTCATTTTGATGTCTGTATTATTGGAAACTAAGTAAACAATAGGCAAAAAAATGGTTCTTATATGTTAACTAATAACATACCCATCCATTGTGCAGTTTCGTTGAAATATGTTTACGTGCATAGACTGACAGATAGGCAGACAGAGAGATAAAAATCAGAAAATTTTAGTCTTGGTTTCTCTATTATCCATAATGTACACTGCAATTACTTTTAAACAAATGTCATGTCTGTATTTGTAGGATATATGAAACGCGAACAGAATTGTCAGGCGAAACTCCGAAATACACTGTCTTATCTAAGCAGCTTGAAGAAGAAAGGTTGATTTCAAAACACGGAAATTTAATTTCTATTCCAAGCTAACTTCCTCATAAAAAAAAGAAGAATTCGTATTGAGGACGCTGCCCCTCCTCAAATTCAGTCTCATAGCTGCTACAGGTTAATTAAAAAAATTCCTTACTTGATACCTGGAACCAACAGAATGAAACCTCCCTTTTGTGAGACTACTGAGAATAAAGTCCTTCTGTTGTGGCTAATGACGCACATGTCGCTAACTTACAGCAACATATAAATTTTAAATACAGCTGCTGAAAAATCATTTAGTATGACACTTCAAAGTCTATAAACAGCCTGTCTCGACCACACCAGACGTGTGTCGTCTGACCATCTGCTACTGCTTATCGCTTAATAATGTTGGGTTAGCTAGGTATCACATATGGCGGCTTCTCAGCTGTAGCAACACACACTCCTCTATGTCAACATAACAAAATACTCCGCTCGTGGAACCTCAGATAAACAGAATAAACAAGAGGAAGCAGTAATACATAAAGGAGTCAGGCAAGGATGTTATCTGTCTCCCACAGGTATTAATGACAAAAGATATGGTATGTCGTAAGGATAAAGACTCTAAAGTAAACATTATAATAAATTGAGACACATTTAAGGATGTACAAGAGTCATGATAGATTAAAGAAGCAAGAAAAGAGATGAAATGCAAGATTGTTCAAGCAAAAATAGCGTTCAATAAAACGAATGTTAACAACAAACACCATCAGCTGGATGACGAAGAAGTGATTATTGTAAGCTTATGTTTGGAGTATTTTCCTGTATGGATGTGAAACTTGGACAGTTGGGAAGAAGAGGAAAGGTTTTAACAATGGAGCCACAGTAGGATGCTAAAGATTAGGTGGAGGGACAAGATTACTAATGAACAAGTTTTTCAGAGAACAGGAGAATATATACAAAATCAGGACTATGAAAAGGCGGAGGACAATGTTAACTGGACATATTTTAAGGGGACACAGTCGCGAAGGACCTCCCATAAGAAATTAATGTTAAAACAAGCAAACTTCAGGTACGCTTTCTGAAGAAACTTATGGAGATAAAGACCTAAAACTTTCGCAGTATACAGATAAAACATCATCGGCAAATCACATAAAGATTTGTTACTAAATTTTATATAGTTTATGATTATTGATTTTTTTTCTAAAAAACAAAAAATTATAACTTTTATAAATATCTTAGAGCATTTAAGTTTATTCTTGTTGTTACGATAGGTCCCATTTTTTATTTGATTAATCATTGCATTATTAACAAGAGATGCTGAAAGTCTGATGTCTTTATCAGTCTTAGTTTTTGAGAAAAGTGTACCAGAAGATCAAAATATGTAGTTTTAAGAAAAACTGTATTAAAAATTTTACAGAAAATAAACTAATGTACATTACAATACAGACACACTATTACCACGCATCACGAAAAAATTAATAACTCCGAATCTAATCGTCAAATTTACACGAAACAAACGGCATTTTGCAGCTAAATAATTGGAGCTTTTAACAAGTCTAAAAAGAAAAATTCGATTTTTTTGAACCTGTTCGCGACTGTCTCCCCTTAAGACATGACAGCTTAATGAAAACAATAGTGGAGGGAATGGTAGATGAAAGAGATACAGATGAAGACAACGGTTAAATACATCCAATAGATAATGGAAGATGTTGGCTGCAGGAGATATTTCGATATGAAGAGGACACCGGTTCAAATCTCCGTCCGGGCACCCAGATTTGGGTTTTCCATGGTTTCCCCAAGTCACTCAAGGCGAATGCCGGGATGCTTCCTTTAAAAGGCCATGGCAGAATTCCTTCCAGTTCCTTGGCCCAAGTCCAATCCCGCCTCTAATCACCTCAACGTCGACGAGGCGTAAAGCCATAAGCAAAAAAAAAAAAAAAAAAAAAAATGTAGAGGAGAGCAAGATAACAGTGCTAAATGGAAGACCGAAACAGACCTATCCAAGGATTGACTACAAAAGTTGAATATGATTCTTGCGTCTTGTCAACAGCACGCTATACAAGGCGTTCGCTTACTACATGGGGACATCACTATTTTTGGACTGCTGTAAACTGGAAAGTTTTTGTCGAAGGAGAGGTCACGTGTAGGCGGCTCGCATACAAACCGCATTTGTTGGGTAAGGACTCGGGAATACGAGTAGAACATTGAAATTTATTCATTTCTGTAGTTTGATGCAAAGTTGATAAATACAACATTTAATGGAAACTGAATGATTATCATATACATATTGAGTTCATGTTATCGTGATTATATCCGATACGTAGCGGTCGCTTGAAATTACCATAAGCTAGCAGTCAGTTCGGCCGAACTACACTGGATATGGGAATAATCTCACCTTATGCATATCAGTCACCCTGAATACAATTTTCAGGCAGTTTGCCGTAATCTTCTAAGCAAATGATGCGACAGGCCCAAATTTCCGTCTTAAAAGCTAAACATTTCGCACAAAAAATACGCAACAGAGAAGGACAATATTAGTTATATGCATCCTACAAATGATTTTCAGCAAATTTCTAGACCAAAATTTTCAGAACTTATATTTTTATCAAACAAAATCTTTATGTAAAAATAGCAACAAAAAAGTAGAGCTTATATCTGGTATATGCACTGTTAAATTATGAGTTTTATTTAATTCCGAAGTAATGGAGCAGAAAGCGCCTGACACATGGTTCGAGCCAATACATGGCTGAATTGACTTGTCCATCGGGATATACGAATTTAAGAACTATCCGTTCAAGCTGTTTCAGAAAATTATTGGTAAACTACTCTGGCATATCTGTTATAAGTCACCCCCCCCCCCCATTTCCAAATCTTTCCCGGATTTAATGACCTCGACGTTGACGAAGTGTTAAGCCCCCACCCCAAAAAATATTCACTAATAATTATTTGAACGTGTTCACAAGTAAGGCATTGAATTTGATAAATTACTTAGTGAGGTTGGAATTAATGCTTGAACATCACAGAACTTAAGTCAATTACAGAATTGAGACTTCGAAAATGTATCATTGCTGAGCAATGCATGTAATTTGTGTAAAATTTCTTATGGTTTAACATCTTAATGTACGAGCAACTCAATAATTACGCATTGCATAATGGGCGCCTGAATATCCTATTTACTCATCATAAAAATAAGCAGAAAAAAATGACTGTAGAAACTAGAGCGTAGCATTTAGCGTGAAACGAACTCATAGCAACTACATGTCGTTGCACATTAGCGAGCGTTAAAGTAAGGTTGTTTATATTTCATTGGCCGTTGTATACGGAAAAAGCAATAGACTGAAACAACTTTAAGGGATCAATAAGTACGACTAGCGTGCCTGTTTTAGGACTTACTATAAAACTGAACTTTAATACACCTAACTATCCCAGCTAATAAGCAAATAAGTGAGACTCCGTATCACCCCTGTTTTGATGGCACGCTTTATAACTGATGAGACAGTAATAGTAACGAAGCTAGTCCCCTTCCTTGGAGCTGCCAATTCACCACGCAGCGGGAGGCTCAGCCATATTTGGCGTAACTAACGGCGGCTATTCTGTCGCCGCTAATAAAAGCAAACAGTTCCCATTCAGGAGTGCCTGTAACTTTGCCTCAAACACCATCTTCTGTAAATACTGAAAACTTAATACCTTTAAATAGCCAGGACCAATTTCCTTTATCAGAATTACTAAGAGAAACTTGAGGTATGAAGAAAGTTAAAAAGTAAATTGTTTATATACAAGAATTAGAAAGACAACGATGTACTAGGTGATTATCTACGAGAACCCTAGATTAGTTCATAAGAGCAAAGAGAAATGAAAGTAAATGAGTAGCGGACCATCAATAACAGGAGCATTTATAAATAACACTGAAGAATCCTAAATTCCAACTGGAATCGAACCTGGCAAAGACTTAAATCTTACCTCCGTAATATCTCTTTTGCATTATCCATATATACACAAATTTACAGATGTTAGGGGCAAATCTAAATAAGATATTTTTGCATACCTACAGAGTATAAATACCGACATTTGAGAAATTTCGGCACCTGGGTCAGAATTATAAGAAATTTAATGTCAGCTGAAAATCAATTGGCAAGAAAAATTTCCCAACAAAATAATTTTCTCTTCTGAAATTTGATCGTAAATTTACTAGTAAGAGTGCTTATATTTCCGTCTGAACTGTAACTTCTTTGTGTCCTTGTTACTTAACACAATAACTATATAATTTCGTGTGCTTATTTCAGTAAAACCGTGCAAGAAAGTAATATAGAATTGAGCTACGAAATGACTTGAAATGCACGATAATATAGCATTCCTTTGGACCTTATTGTTACAGTTTTCTAGATTTACAAAAGTTCTTATGTTTTTGTTGAAGAAAATAGTTGGAGATTTTTATTGTTCCGTTTTTATGGAAGATCAATTAGTTTTTAACACAATATGTTTCCAGAATCGCCAGCTCTTTAAATCCTCCAATAGTTTCACTCTTAGCTTACTTTGACTTTTAACTGACTAAAAACTTTATTGTTTCAATACAATCACAGAAATAATGTTACTTTGTAAACGGCCTTTTTTTCATTCGTACGTCAGAAGCGCGCAAACCAGCGTCGTCGTCCTTCGTAGCTGCTTTTAATTTGTTTAAATTACAGTAGTAATGCGCATTTTAACCGGGAAAACCTCGAGGAATTCTGGAACGAACCTATTATTTTATTAATACTGAAAGCGGATTAGGTGTGGCTTTTTAATCAGAAAAGGAGGAATGAGTTCTATGATTAAATATTTGTGCAAGAAACAGTTATCTCCAAAGGACATTTAAGAAGATGCAGTAGCAAAAAAAGAACAGAGTGACCTACCAACAGATCAGTAAAAAATTTGGCATCTGAGCCTTTTTTTTAGTGGGAATTTATGACTAATCGACGTCAAGGTAATTAGAGCCAGGAGAAGATAGGAGAGGATAAGAGTGGAAGAAGAGGAAGGAATTCGATTATGGTATTTTGAAGCAAATACCTCGACTGTATTCGGAAAAATTCGGGAAATCACGGAAAACCGAAATCAGCGGGGGATTTGAATACCAAGCCTGAAGCCAGAGATAATAGACACTCAAAATAACAGCCGCGCGGGAATGTCGACGGAGACAGATAAATGTGGGCAGGGTATAGGAGCTCGTGCGGACAGGCAGAACGGAAATACTTCTCCAGAGTAAGCAAATATCAGGTGTTCACAGAACAGTCGACCATACTCTTAAAAGAGTACTTGGACCTTGTATCAAAAAGCAAGGAACGGACAGGTGTTTACGGAAAATCTAGCCCTCTCTGGAGCGAATCCAGTACATTTTGCAGATTTTTCTCAACGGTTTGTGACTATGGATGTTACTTAAGGGTGCATTTCTTCTAGATTTCCTTAAAAAATTAGAGACGATCACAGGGATATATTAAAGTAACTGTATTTACTAAGTAGAAGTTTTCAAAAATGTGCTGTTCCATTGGACAACATTCCCAGTTACAAGTCTTTCATTCCCATGGCTGCAATTAATTACTATGGCTTTCAATTGGCGGTGAAACCCTTTTATTAACTCGGCGTACCCCCTCAGACTTCCACTGTTTTCAAATCCTATAAAATTTCTGTCCGGTACTCATTTAAAGTCAGACATAACCAGTGGCGTTGCTAGGTTTACAAGGGCTCCGGTGCAAAAATATATTTTGGGCCCTCAGGCCAGATGGGCGACCTTTTTTTAGTTCTAGCAAGCTTTAGGGGGCCGCCTGAAATGAGCTCGGGCCCCTTGATCTGCAATTGGGGGACCCTGAGCTTGGGGTCCCCGTGCACGGCACCGCCTAGACCTCCGATAGCTGCGCCCCTGGACATAACGTCGTAAGTCTTTCGTCAAATAATTTTTTAACTTCGTCGATATATCCTTTTAGCGAATGTCATAAAAGCATGATAGGTGAGAAGTTTATGTAAGAATCTTACAGAAGAAAGAGATAGAATGGTAGGTCATATTTTAAGACATACGAGATTGGTTAATAAACGGAGGGAGCAGTCGAAGGTAAGAACTGCAAAGGTAGATAAAGATTAGAATATATAAAGCAGATATTTGAATACGTAGGTTGTAAGGGGAGGTGTATATTGAGATGAAGAGGAAAGCGCAAGATAGGAGATGGAGAATTAGTATCAAACTAGTCGACAGACTGATGTCAGCAAAAAAAAAAAAAAAAAAAAAAAAGCTTCGAAACATCGTTTGAGAAAGTGTGTGGAGATCACAGGAGACACTATGATGAAAAATAGACCACAACTTTTAAGTTTTTACTAAGGAGAAATTGAAGAAGACCAGCGTAAACTGAATGCTTTGAATAACATATGCAATGAATTGGATCTAAAAATTATTTAAGCCAAGACGATGGATCTGATCATCAACTTAAAGAAATAATTAAGAATATTTCCCGAAAGGATCCTCACTGGAATTATTTTAAACTTAAACTGCCCTGGGAGCTTCATAACGAAAGACAAAATGATTTTACGGAAACTATTCAACACGGTCAAAAAAAGCACAATATTACTTTTAGCAGTAATAAATCTTTTGTGGAAAAAATCGGAAAGTCAAATTGTGTTAGGTTTATTTCTGATGCCATTTCTAACCTACTGTTTGAAAACTTGTACTCTTCTAAATGTGGACAAATCCATACTCCAAGCAACTGAAAACTGATCACGACCGTGAGCCAGAAGATCAGAAAGGGACAATTTCAGGAATTAAGTAAATTCGAAAGAATTTTGCGTCAAAATACTTTTGTTGAGGTCTTACTACAAAGTAGACTTCTGTGTTATGGAATTGCGATGAGACAGGATAACAACAGAATAATAAGAAGAAACTTCTGTAGAAGATGTAAGACCAGGGATGAAGCTAGGAGACTTGAGCTCGGGACATGTGTAGAAAAATATTGTGATCGCTTGTTTACTACACCGATGGAACTGGAGTTGCCTTATTATAATGAAGAAAACACGTATTAAATATCCGTATCAGTAGTTTCAGATTTCCAGTTGTACAACTAGGTTGTTAAAGCAGATAATAGTAATTTACATCTTCTCCTCATACAACAGTGAAAACACTGTATTCCTACAAATTTCCTGATTTCGGAAGGACTTATATCTGTGTAATGCTGATGTTCGTGAATTCTATAACTGACATAGTCTGTTCATCTGAAACTTCATGAAACGTCCAGCTTTTGGGTTCTCTGATGGTATTTTTGTTTTCATAACTATATTTTAGCATCTCTGACTTGTTCTACTGCATACAATCAATAACTTGATTGTGATTTGCAGATATACATGAAATTCTGCAACATGTACTACGTAAAAGTGATCAATCAGAATGTAATGTGTGCAAATGTATCTTCCACACATGGTAATTTAAACAGTACTAATTCGATTGCATTAAAATTTTGTATTCAAAAGTATTTTCTCAAAGTTTCAATCTTGTAAGAGTTTAATGTCCATTGGGTTAGAAGTTACATCCATAACTCTGATCGTAATTTATGATCAATTAAAGAGGCGATTCACTCTGCAATATCAATTCTTAAAGTTTTATGGCTACGCATGATCTACGCATGATCTACGGTTACACTTCAGTATTCTTAACAACTCTCAGTAAACAATATTTGAAGTGGTGCTTTATTAGTGGTATATGAACTGTCAACAAACCCCATACTAATCATATATATTATTTCTAAAAGGTATTTTGTACCGAGCCAACTTTCTCCCTCCTTACTTAACCAAAATCGATAAATGAGGTATCATTTTAAAGATTAAGTAACATCATTAATGAAGAAAAGAATTTTTAGAAATTCAACCCGTGATGGCAAAATTATGAAAAATCAAGGTCACAGGTATGCGATAATTCAGAGTCAAGCTTCTAGGCTTCGCTGGCATGGATAGGTAGTGACGTATTACCGCTAGATAAAAGCACCACATGCCTTAAGTATCGTCTAACCATTATATACGAGGGTGGTTGGAAAAGTTCTCGGAATGGAATAGAAAGAAATCACTTACCTCAGGGCAACTTATTATTTTTCAATGTAGTCTTGTTGTACATTAATGCACTTATTCCAATGCTATGATCTCCTCCAGGACTCCAAAATTCCCATCAACTTCGGCTGTCAGTCATCTGAAGAGAATCTCCGTCCACCGAGGAAAATTTTGAGCTTGGGTAAGAGATGAAAGTCCGATGGAGCAAAATCAGTCGAATAAGGGCGCGTGTGACAACATTTCGTGTCTTAGTTCATGTATTTTTACCTTGGAAACGACACTTGTGTGAGGGCGCGCATTGTCTTGAGAAAATCTTATTTTCTTCCTTGCTAAACCTGGCATTTTTTCGCGTATATTTTGCTCTAGTTGCTCCTGGCGGTTAGCTTAGTATTGTCACGTAATTGTTTGACCAGTGGGAAGATAATCTATCAAAAGAATCTCTTTCAAATCCCAGAAAACTGACGCCATGACTTTTCCGGCTGACCGTATTGACTTTGCTTTCTTTGGTTGTGGTGCATCAACATGTTTCCACCGTCTTTGGATGTTGTTTTGTCTCTGGGGTATGGTAGTGGATCCAAGTTTCATCTGTGATGACAAACCGGCGCAAAAAATCTTGCTGGCTTCTCTGAAAATGGGTCAAACAAAGTACTTAACATTGCTTGCATTTAGATTTTTTCCATATTCACAAATCACTACACGGGAGATATCCGCGCCACACATCTCTATCCAGTCACTGACGCGTCATGTTTGCACGCCTACAGGACGACCTACGTCGGAACCTCGTTGCGGTAGCACTGACATCTGGTGGTGATACCGAGAATTTTTCAGACCATCCTCGTATTTCAGTGGACAACTCTTGCTATAAAATGAGATAGTTCAGTGTAAATTTTAATGTAAATTTTAATGTATATTTTATTGCTTTGTAAATTAAAACGAGTTTGCCTCACGCATATCTTTAACGTATCCATAAGCGTTTTCTAATTGTTACTAAGTACCTGTTTCAGTTGACAAATAAACAATTGCTACAAATGAACCAGTTTTTTTTTCATCGTACTACAAACCACCAACATAACTATTCACAGTATATCATTCGCGAAATTTTCGCACGGGCTATCTAGTTATACCATAAGGTAAATCTATTATTCTGCCTAAACACATCCACACTGCGATTAAAAGGCAAATGCTGCCGCCATATGTTGGCAAGTGAGTATTAGGGTAACAAGACTACGTACTTACAAAAAGGTAAAAACAACTTCTACGTTTTTCTTTCGTTGCATATGCTTACTGAACTTCATTTCATTAAATTTAAAACAGTAATTTCTTGGGAAACTGTCACCTATCAGGATAAAAAGTGTGCAAAATATTATCCCATGGCTTAGCTATCAATATGTGGAGTTGCGTTGAAATCTGTTCTTTGCTCTCCGGGCACAGGCAAAAAACAAAAACAAAAAAAATAAAGAATTCATTTTGATGTCTGTATTATTGGAAACTAAGTAAACAATAGGCGAAAAATGGTTCTTATATGTTAACTAATGACATACCCATCCATTGTGCAGTTTCGTTGAAATCTGTTTACGTGCATAGACTGACAGATAGGCAGACAGAGAGATAAAATCAGAAAATTTTAGTCTTGATTTCTCTATTATCCATAATGTACACTGCAGTTACTTTTAAACAAATTTCATGTATGTATTTGTAGGATATATGAAACGCGAACAGAATTGTCAGGCGAAACTCCGAAATACACTGTCTTATATAAGCAGCTTGAAGAAGAAAGGTTGATTTCAAAACACGGAAATTTAATTTCTATTCCAAGCTAACTTCCTCATAAAAAAATAGAAGAATTCGTATTGAGGACGCTGCCCCTCCTCAAATTCAGTCTCATAGCTGCTCTACAGGTTAATCAAAAAATTTCCTTACTTGATACCTGGGAACCAATAGAATGAAACCTCCCTTTTGTGAGACTACTGAGAATAAGGTCCTTCTGTTGTGGCTAATGACGCACATGTCGCTAACTAACAGCAACATATAAATCTTTATATATAAAGATGAATGTATGTTTGTTTGTTTGTTGGTTTGTTTGTTCTTCATACAAATCCACAGTTTTCATCCGATCTCGATGAAACTTTGCACACTTATCCTTTGAAACAAGGAGAAAAATACTGTCTACAGTTGGTTGAAAAATTATCTGTATAAATAACACATGTTGTGTCATAACTTCGAAATACGGCGATAGACAGACACGTTGGATGTGGACGTCTCCAGACCGTGTTTCCGTGTAGTGAACTGGCAGCTCAGTGGCTAAAGAGCTTTCTTACGAACGTCGTGGTCTCCGGTTCAAATCTCCGTAAAGGCTAAGATTTATAAAAATTGTTATTCATCGTAAGAGTCTGGCCTGGGCCGTAGGTTATTTGGATTGAATGTTAAACTGTAGATATTAGAAAGTTAGGGGTGCAATGCGAGGCAAATCGTAGGTAGTCTTGCAATTTTGTAGGTGTACATTTTTTTACGTTATAAAGATCCTTCAGGTGTTGTTCGCAGTCAGTGTGTGAGTGTGAACCACAGTAATACTAATATAAATACGGAAGTAAGTATCTGTCTTTTTGTTACGTTTTGACTACTATATGGCTATATCGTTGTGATGGAATTTTATAAGGAAAGCTGTATGAAGGGCACAGGATATTTTTTTCCAGTATGATTAACAGTTGTAGTCACGAAATTTTGAAATCTTATCGAATAGTGACAGAAATATGTTGGAAATTGATTCTCTTCAAGAGGCAGGTTCGACGGTAGAATGATATAATGATAGCTTTCCTGTCATATTATGCCGACTCGATATTGTTTGGGACCAATCCTTCGTTACCAATAAATGTTTCTATATATTTAATTCTGGAAAAAAAATTCTTAATCCACGCGTACGAAGTCGCGGGTACGAGGCTAGTTTTAAATACAGCTGCTGAAAAATCATTTAGTATGACACTTCAAAGTCTATAAACAGCCTGTCTCTACCACACCAGACGTGTGTCGTCTGACCATCTGCTACTGCTTATCGCTTAATAATGTTGGGGTAGCTAGGTATCACACATGGCAGCTTCTCAGCTGTAGCAACACACACTCCTCTATGTCAACATAACAAAATACTCCGCTCGTGGAACCTCAGATAAACAGAATAAACAAGAGGAAGCAGTAATACATAAAGGAGTCAGGCAAGGATGTTATCTGTCTCCTACAGGTATTAATGATAAAAGATATGGTATGTCGTAAGGATAAAGACTCTAAAGTAAACATTATAATAAATTGAGACACATTTAAGGATGTACAAGAGTCATGATAAATGAAAGAAGCAAGAAAGAGATGAAATGCAAGATTGTTCAAGCAAAAATAGCGTTCAATAAAACGAATGTTAACAACAAACACCATCAGCTGGATGACGAAGAAGCGGTTATTGTAAGCTATGTTTGGAGTATTGTCCTGTATGGATGTAAAACTTGGACAGTTGGGGAAGAAGAGGAAAGTTTTAACAATGGAGCCACAGTAGGACGCTAAGGATTAGTTGGAGGGACAAGATTACTAATAAACAAGTTTTTCAGAGAACAGGAGAATATGTACCAAAGCAGGCCTATAAAAAGGCGGAGGACATATTTTAAGACATGACAGCTTAATGAAAACAATAGTGGAGGGAATGGTAGATGAAAGAGATACCGATGACGACAACGGTTAAAATACATCCAATAGATAATGGAAGATGTTGGCTGCAGGAGATATTTCGATATGAAGAGGACACCGGTTCAAATCTCCGTCCGGGCACCCAGATTTGGGTTTTCCATGGTTTCCCCAAGTCACTCAAGGCGAATGCCGGGATGCTTCCTTTAAAAGGCCATGGCAGAATTCCTTCCAGTTCCTTGGCCCAAGTCCAATCCCGCCTCTAATCACCTCAACGTCGACGAGGCGTAAAGCCATAAGCAAAAAAAAAAAATGTAGAGGAGAGCAAGATAACAGTGCTAAATGGAAGACCGAAACAGACCTATCCAAGGATTGACTACAAAAGTTGAATATGATTCTTGCGTCTTGTCAACAGCACGCTATACAAGGCGTTCGCTTACTACATGGGGACATCACTATTTTTGGACTGCTGTAAACTGGAAAGTTTTTGTCGAAGGAGAGGACGTAAAAGTCACGTGTAGGCGGCTCGCATAAAACCGCATTTGTTGGGTAAGGACTCGGGAATACGAGTAGAACATTGAAATTTATTCATTTCTGTAGTTTGATGCAAAGTTGATAAATACAACATTTAATGGAAACTGAATGATTATCATATACATATTGAGTTCATGTTATCGTGATTATATCCGATACGTAGCGGTCGCTTGAAATTACCATAAGCTAGCAGTCAGTTCGGCCGAACTACACTGGATATGGGAATAATCTCACCTTATGCATATCAGTCACCCTGAATACAATTTTCAGGCAGTTTGCCGTAATCTTCTAAGCAAATGATGCGACAGGCCCAAATTTCCGTCTTAAAAGCTAAACATTTCGCACAAAAAATACGCAACAGAGAAGGACAATATTAGTTATATGCATCCTACAAATGATTTTCAGCAAATTTCTAGACCAAAATTTTCAGAACTTATATTTTTATCAAACAAAATCTTTATGTAAAAATAGCAACAAAAAAGTAGAGCTTATATCTGGTATATGCACTGTTAAATTATGAGTTTTCTTTAATTCCGAAGTAATGGAGCAGAAAGCGCCTGACACATGGTTCGAGCCAATACATGGCTGAATTGACTTGTCCATCGGGATATACGAATTTAAGAACTATCCGTTCAAGCTGTTTCAGAAAATTATTGGTAAACTACTCTGGCATATCTGTTATAAGTCACCCCCCACCCATTTCCAAATCTTTCCCGGATTTAATGACCTCGACGTTGACGAAGTGTTAAGACCCCACCCCAAAAAATATTCACTAATAATTATTTGAACGTGTTCACAAGTAAGGCATTGAATTTGATAAATTACTTAGTGAGGTTGGAATTAATGCTTGAACATCACAGAACTTAAGTCAATTACAGAATTGAGACTTCGAAAATGTATCATTGCTGAGCAATGCATGTAATTTGTGTAAAATTTCTTATGGTTTAACATCTTAATGTACGAGCAACTCAATAATTACGCATTGCATAATGGGCGCCTGAATATCCTATTTACTCATCATAAAAATAAGCCGAAAAAAATGACTGTAGAAACTAGAGCGTAGCATTTAGCGTGAAACGAACTCATAGCAACTACATGTCGTTGCACATTAGCGAGCGTTAAAGTAAGGTTGTTTATATTTCATTGGCCGTTGTATACGGAAAAAGCAATAGACTGAAACAACTTTAAGGGATCAATAAGTACGACTAGCGTGCCTGTTTTAGGACTTACTATAAAACTGAACTTTAATACACCTAACTATCCCAGCTAATAAGCAAATAAGTGAGACTCCGTATCACCCCTGTTTTGATGGCACGCTTTATAACTGATGAGACAGTAATAGTAACGAAGCTAGTCCCCTTCCTTGGAGCTGCCAATTCACCACGCAGCGGGAGGCTCAGCCATATTTGGCGTAACTAACGGCGGCTATTCTGTCGCCGCTAATAAAAGCAAACAGTTCCCATTCAGGAGTGCCTGTAACTTTGCCTCAAACACCATCTTCTGTAAATACTGAAAACTTAATACCTTTAAATAGCCAGGACCAATTTCCTTTATCAGAATTACTAAGAGAAACTTGAGGTATGTAGAAAGTTAAAAAGTAAATTGTTTATATACAAGAATTAGAAAGACAACGATGTACTAGGTGATTATCTACGAGAACCCTAGATTAGTTCATAAGAGCAAAGAGAAATGAAAGTAAATGAGTAGCGGACCATCAATAACAGGAGCATTTATAAACAACACTGAAGAATCCTAAATTCCAACTGGAATCGAACCTGGCAAAGACTTAAATCTTACCTCCGTAATATCTCTTTTGCATTATCCATATATACACATATTTACAGATGTTAGGGGCAAATCTAAATAAGATATTTTTGCATACCTACAGAGAACAATAGAATGCTAAATACCGACATTTGAGAAATTTCGGCACCTGGGTCAGAATTATAAGAAATTTAATGTCAGCTGAAAATCAATTGGCAAGAAAAATTTCCCAACAAAATAATTTTCTCTTCTGAAATTTGATCGTAAATTTACTAGTAAGAGTGCTTATATTTCCGTATTCCACAGAAAAGGTCTGAACTGTAACTTCTTTGTGTCCTTGTTACTTAACGCAGTAACTATATAATTTCGTGTGCTTATTTCAGTAAAACCGTGCAAGAAAGTAATATAGAATTGAGCTACGAAATGACTTGAAATGCACGATAATATAGCATTCATTGTTGGACCTTATTGTTACAGTTTTCTAGATTTACAAAAGTTCTTATGTTTTTGTTGAAGAAAATAGTTGGAGATTTTTATTGTTCACGTTTTTATGGAAGATCAATTAGTTTTTAACACAATATGTTTCCAGAATCGCCAGCTCTTTAAATCCTCCAATAGTTTCACTCTTAGCTTACTTTGACTTTTAACTCACTAAAAACTTTATTGTTTCAATATAATCACAGAAATAATGTTACTTTGTAAACGGCCTTTTTTTCATTCGTACGTCAGAAGCGCGCAAACCAGCGTCGTCGTCCTTCGTAGCTGCTTTTAATTTGTTTAAATTACAGTAGTAATACGCATTTTAACCGGGAAAACCTCGAGGAATTCTGGAACGAACCTATTATTTTATTAATACTGAAAGCGGATTAGGTGTGGCTTTTTAATCAGAAAAGGAGGAATGAGTTCTATGATTAAATATTTGTGCAAGAAACAGTTATCTCCAAAGGACATTTAAGAAGATGCAGTAGCAAAAAAAGAACAGAGTGACCTACCAACAGATCAGTAAAAAATTTGGCATCTGAGCCTTTTTTTTAGTGGGAATTTATGACTAATCGACGTCAAGGTAATTAGAGCCAGGAGAGGATAGGAGAGGATAAGAGTGGAAGAACAGGAAGGAATTCGATTATGGTATTTTGAAGCAAATACCTCGACTGTATTCGGAAAAATTCGGGAAATCACGGAAAACCGAAATCAGCGGGGGATTTGAATACCAAGCCTGAAGCCAGAGATAATAGACACTCAAAATAACAGCCGCGCGGGAATGTCGATGGAGACAATCAGATAAATGTGGGCAGGGTATAGGAGCTCGTGCGGACAGGCAGAACGGAAATACTTCTCCAGAGTAAGCAAATATCAGGTGTTCACAGAACAGTCGACCATACTCTTAAAAGAGTACTTGGACCTTGTATCAAAAAGCAAGGAACGGACAGGTGTTTACGGAAAATCTAGCCCTCTCTGGAGCGAATCCAGTACATTTTGCAGATTTTTCTCAACGGTTTGTGACTATGGATGTTACTTAAGGGTGCATTTCTTCTAGATTTCCTTAAAAAATTAGAGACGATCACAGGGATATATTAAAGTAACTGTATTTACTAAGTAGAAGTTTTCAAAAATGTGCTGTTCCATTTGGACAACATTCCCAGTTACAAGTCTTTCATTCCCATGGCTGCAATTAATTACTATGGCTTTCAATTGGCGGTGAAACCCTTTTATTAACCCGGCGTACCCCCTCAGACTTCCACTGTTTTCAAATCCTATAAAATTTCTGTCCGGTACTCATTTAAAGTCAGACATAACCAGTGGCGTTGCTAGGTTTACAAGGGCTCCGGTGCAAAAATATATTTTGGGCCCTCAGGCCAGATGGGCGACCTTTTTTAGTTCTAGCAAGCTTTAGGGGGCCGCCTGAAATGAGCTCGGGCCCCTTGACCTGCAATTGGGGGACCCTGAGCTTGGGGCCCCCGTGCACGGCACCGCCTAGACCTCCGATAGCTGCGCCCCTGGACATAACGTCGTAAGTCTTTCGTCAAATAATTTTTTAACTTCGTCGATATATCCTTTTAGCGAATGTCATAAAAGCATGATAGGTGAGAAGTTTATGGAAGAATCTTACAGAAGAAAGAGATAGAATGGTAGGTCATATTTTAAGACATACGAGATTGGTTAATTTGTTAACGGAGGGAGCAGTCGAAGGTAAGAACTGCAGAGGTAGATAAAGATTAGAATATATGAAGCAGATAATTGAATACGTAGGTTGTAAGGGGAGGTGTATATTGAGATGAAGAGGAAAGCGCAAGATAGGAGATGGAGCATTATATCAAACTAGTCGACAGACTCATGTCAGCACAAAAAAAAAAAAAAAAAAAAAAAAAAAAAAAAAAAAAAAAAAAAAAAAAAGAGCTTCGAAACATCGTTTGAGAAAGTGTGTGGAGATCACAGGAGACACTATGATGAAAAATAGACCACAACTTTTAAGTTTTTACTAAGGAGAAATTAAAGAAGACCAGCGTAAACTGAATGCTTTGAATAACATATGCAATGAATTGGATCTAAAAATTAGTTAAGCCAAGACAATGGATCTGATCATCAACGTTAAGAAATAATTCAGAATATTTCACGAAAGGATCCTCACTGGAATTATTTTAAACTTAAACGTCCCTGGGAGGTTAATAACGAAAGACAAAACGGTTTTGCGGAAACTATTCAACACGGCCAAAAAAAAAGCACAATATTACTTTTAGCAGTAATTAATCTTTTGTGGAAGAAAAAACGGAAAGCCAAATAGTGTTAGGCTTATTTTTGATGCCATTTCTAACCTACTGTTTGAAAACTTGTACTCTTCTAAACGTGGACAAAAACATACTCCAGGCAACTGAAATAAAACTGATCACGACCGTGTGCCAGAAGATCAGAAAGGACAATTTCAGGAATTAAGTAAATACGAAAGAATTTTGCGTCAAAATACTTTTGTTGAGGTCTTACTACAAAGCAGACTTCTGTGTTATGGAATTGCGATGAGACAGGATAACAACAGAATAATAAGAAGAAACTTCTGTAGAAGATGTAAGACCAGGGATGAAGCTAGGAGACTTGAGCTCGGGACATGTGTAGAAAAATATTGTGATCGCTTGTTTATTACACCGGTGGAACTGGAGTTGCCTTATTATAATGAAGAAAACACGTATTAAATATCCGTATCAGTAGTTTCTGAATTCAGATTTCCAGTTGTACAACTAGGTTGTTAAAGCAGATAATAGTAATTTACATCTTCTCCTCATACAATAGTGAAAACACTGTATTCCTACAAATTTCCTGATTTCGGAAGGACTTATATCTCTGTAATGCTGATGTTCGTGAATTCTATAACTGACATAGTCTGTTCATCTGAAACTTCATGAAACGTTCAGCTTTGGGTTCTCTGATGGTATTTTTGTTTTCATAACTATATTTTAGCACATACAATCAATAACTTGATTGTGATTTGCAGATATACATGAAATTCTGCAGCATGTACTACGTAAAAGTGATCAATCGGAATGTGCTGTGTGCAAATGCATCTTCCACACATGGTAATTCAAACAGTACTAACATGATTGTATTAAAATTTTGTATTCAAAAGTCTTTTCTCAAAGTTTCAATCTTATAAGAGTTTAATGTTTATCGGGTTAGAAGTTACATCCAGTGGTTTATTTAATAACTCTGATCGTAATTTATGATCAATTAAAGAGGCGATTCACTCTGCAATAACAATTTTTAGTACAGAAAACTCTATTACATAATTTATTCTGTAAATAGAAAAGATAAACAACAATGTTGTTGGTCTGCGGTCAAAGCCATATGTTATGCAGATACGTTTAATTGAAATAGAAATATATGTATAGGACGGACAATAACTGCCATAATACGCAGAAAGTAATGCGATGGTACATTACGGTATCGATATGACTGATTGAAATGGATTGCAGTTCCGTAATTCGGAGAACGGATTACTGAAATTTCGTTTATATTTTCCCATCTCTCATACTCACACCTAATATTCCACCCATCATCCTTAATTTATTCCAAGGTTTTTATGACCATAATCGCTAAAGTTCGACGAATTGTGAACGTTGTTTCTTTTCTTTTGTCGAGTGGATGTAAGAAGCGCCGACAATATGTTAACATAAACACTGGATCTATCTTTCAGACTATTAGCTGTAACTGACGATCTTTAATTTAATTTAATTCCGATGGAACGCTTGCCTTCTTCTTTCGATATTGGCCTACTTACAACCATGACAAATAACTGGCTTCCTGGTTTGTCTTTTCTTCTCCTTCCAGAATATTTTCCTGAAGTTCCTCCTCCTTTCTTCAGACCAGGTGGTTTGGGCCTTTTAACATTGTTCCTGGAACCCCTGGAATTTATTAATTTTAGTTTGATACGCTCTTCAATTCTCTATCTTATCTAGATTTTCCCAAAAAATTTCCATATCTTTTCTCGTCTCTTCAACTCATTTTGTTGTCGCCTTTACTTTAGTGAAGTAATTGAAAATTCTTTATGTTAACCTATTCTCACTAATTCTCATAAGGTCACCATAAAATTTCAACCTCTTCTTGTGTGTGGTGTCTGTAGATCTTTAGTTTCCTCTTCCACCAGGTACCTTCTTATCCGTTTACTGGACCTAAGTTTTTCTTCTTTTTTCTCTAACTCCACAATTTCCATTTTCTTATCCAATACCAGGCATTCTGAGATGAACATTGCCTCTGTCTTGAAAACTATTGTATACTATTATATAATGTTTAATCTCTGCTTTGTAGGGGAGCGCTATGTTGTTGTATAAGTTTTTGTCAGTCTATATACTGGTTCCTCGTTTCTAGCTCTTGCGGCCTTATCCACCCCCATTAGGTTGGATCCATTTTTACTCATATATTTCAATTATCGACTCTCTTAACTTCTCAAAATTTAGTTTTCGGATGACACTCTATTTAGAACAAAGAAAAGATTCGGTACCTGGGAATATTGAAACAAATTTCTGAAGATTCCGGGAAATTTATGTGAATTTCACCAAAAATAAAAAATTATGTGATGTGTACTCTACGCACAAACACCTTAATAAACAACGATTACAATCTCAATAAAAATTATGTTTCAGGGCTTGAATGGATGGCATTACATTTTACTTGAGTAAGATTGGATTAGTCGCTCCGAAAATTCCTTTTTTTCGTTTCATCCTTATTTCACTACAGAATTAGTATGATAAACACCTTTGGCATTAATTTGAGTTGTATTTCAGTGAACGTTTATATCAGATGCTGTTATTTAGTCATAGTAATCAGTGGTATTTTAAGCTAGTAAGAGAATACTATTTATAAATTTGTCAAAATTCAGTAGAATCGATGATTTTTGGAATAGAGTCTGGTTTTGATCGAGAGCCGAATTTCGCCAGCAGAAACCCTAGAATCTCGCGCAAATTTTGTTGTGCCATATGTTTGGTGGTTGGCAGCCCTTGACGAGGGGGAGACCTGGGTGGAGCTCCTTGGCGCCGGGCGGAGCGGGGTTCAATACTAGCGCGCGCCCTCGCCTCACCCAATCGATACTCGCGGAGTAGAGCGAGCCCCAATCAAGCGGGATCATCTGCCACGGAGAAACCCCGACACCACTTGACACTCGCCCACCCTACAACTTGTTCCCCGAGACCTTACGTCAGAAGTCATATTTCTGGGAACTGAAAAGTTACAGAAGAAATCAACCCTCAGAAGAACCGCTCTAGAAGAGCTGTATCCCTCTCTCCCACTGTACGCTGTTCACTCAGAACTGACGACTCAAGGTCATTTTCCCTAGTCTCACTTCTAACCTCACCACATCTCCATTCCTACCTCTCCAAGCTGACCTATGTGTCCAGGTAAGTGTGTGTCAAATTTTCCCTTCATAATTAGGGATAAGGACAACGGAGGGGGATAGAGGAGACTGACCTTGAGCGCCTCTGTTAAATTAGCAGACTACACTAACCAATTCGCTAGTCTGTTATACACTTTTTATTGTGCTCCCTTCATCCATCTGACCCCTTGATAGTCTGAGAGACCTGTCTGTTTCCTGATTCAAATTATATATTTGTTTTTACTCTTTGTTCATTTATCAATTTTTGGTACCTAGCAGAGGATATGAAATATGAGCTAATATTTGGAAAAATTATCAACTTTCTCACAAATGAAAGTGAGCCCTGTATTAAAGTAATATACAATATATCTCTTACATCCAGAGACTCATTTGGCTGGTATCACTAGCGGTACTTGAATCGCTATGACCAAATTGTGATTTAATAAACTGGCCGGTAGTTCTAAGTACCATAGTTTCTAGGGCCGAAGAACAAAGAATAAAAATTTTGAACGAATTTCAGAACAAGCATTGTAACAGTTTATGAGAAGAGTGGAGGCTATGACACTGTTAGAAGTCAGGCATATACTGACAAAATAAATTCAACCCAGGAAGAAATAAAAACCTATAACGCTTTCCCATGATTACTAAGCAACAACGTTTTACTTCACAAATACTCTCAACCATGTAGCAACGTCAAAATGAACGTTTCGAGGAACACAATCTCTGCCCACATTTTGGTTTGTTGATACTGATTGACACGAATATAAATTCAAGGATATTTTACCAATATACGTCTCGAAACTCTTCCATCTTTTTAGTTATTGAGGTTACTGTATTTTTTACAATCCTGCAAAATAAAACTGATATTTATCAACTTACTGAGAAAAACATTAAAATCTTTTGTACAACAGGATTACGTATTATCCATTTTTTACCTACCAGCCACACAATTTATCATGAGAGACAAATTAGAAATTTCCAAGAAAGAAAAATTGCATATTTCATTGGAGGAATTTTTTTTTTTTTATTGTATTTACGTCTCTCAACAACGAGGTCTTTAGAGACGGGAAAGGATGGGGGGCAAGGATGGGGGCAAGGAATGGGAAGGGATTCGGCCATGGCCTTTTGAAGGAAGCATCCCGGCATTTGCCTGGAGTGATTTGGGAAACCATGGAAAACCCAAATCTGGATGCCCGGACGGGGATCGAACCGCCGTCCTCCCGAATGCGAGGCGAGAACGCTATCCGTTACACCGCCACGCTCGGTCATTGGAGGAAGATTAAGATTCTTTTAGGGACTAACTTCCTAGACACTAGATAGCCTAGATCCCAGGACACAAATTCATGTTCGCAGCTTACTTATCTTAGAAGAATAAACGTGACGTTGCAGGAAACAACTACAACGTATTAATTTCCGTACAGCCATTGCGTTGCTTATTTCCATACTCGCTTTTATAATATACATGGCCTTCACTCTCGTTTTCGTTCCATTCATTCACTGATTCATTCATTCAGAGAAACGCGCTGGAAATGCGACGTTTCTATACGACGTGGTGGGGGCAAGTGGAGGGGATGGCCGAATGAGGGGCGACGTCGCCATGGCAACAGCCACGTGGCTCCAGGGACGCTATGTGGCGTCGCTTCTGTACCGGATTCAAGTAAAAATAAAAGGATTGTTTCATCTTCGCATTCTATCCTTTCATAAAATGTATGCGATCGCATTTTAAGGTTTTCGTCTGTTTCTGCTTCAGACAAACAGTTCTTACTAATCCAAAATGCACAATTCTAGTATTATAATTTAATAAATCATAATATGATACTTGTATCTTACTTTTAAATATACGGACACTGAAATTCTCAAATAAACGACGGCTGATGTAAATTCGGCTTTTGAGCTGCATGTTTGAAGTCCAGTCCACGGAAAAACCATATTCCAAGGTACTCAAGATTGTTCACTGTATTTCTACATCGCTGACTGTCAGACCTCCATTCCAGAAATATCTACTGCCTCGTGATAACAGCTGATGTTAGTTCACTGACGTGTCAGTTGTTTACATTGGTTTCCAGTTTCAGGTGACAAAAATGTTAATTCTTTGGAATTCCATTCAGATTATCATTTATTATTTAAATTGTAGTTCAAGCTCTTTACGTCAGTTCTAGCTCCCTAAAACCGACGGGTCTAAAGGATGGTTCCTTAACAAAAATTATCATCGATTTTCATCTGAAAAGAAAAACACAGAGTTCTTGTACTATTGCATCGTGTGTTCTGGGATTTGAAAACTATTGACGAGTTAGTTTTAGAAACCATTCAGATTCTGTAAAACGTACGAGGGTATTAATGAGGCTGAAACATTCATGAGCCAAACATTTAACTACATGGCTACAAGAAATAGCACACACGCATAACATAGCTGAAGGTAGTCAATGCATGTTGCATTCTTTGATATGAAAAGGGGGTAAGTATAATGTCCTAATGAAAAACATAGGTAGCAGCGCTGGTATTGATTCCGAAGTGGATAAAAAATAAAATAAAGAAAACTAACCTACTAAAAGTACTGTGAACGAAGTACACTGGGTCAACAACTTCGATTAAACGACTAGATACGCAATCGATTAGCAAAACTGAAGCTTTAATGCGTGAGTTGAGATGTATTGATAATGATGCAAATGTTCTTCCATAGTTAAATTAAGGCTGTGTTCGTCCAGTTACATTTCCATTAACCTCTGAAAGAGTTCGTTGTATGTTGGAAGAAAGAACAGTGCAAATAAAAATGATACGGTACTGCCTCCTGGAAAACCGAGTTAAAAATAAACTTTCTACGGAGTTTTTGCTTTGGCGCACATAAAACCCAAACTAAATAAATAGTCAGAAATAAGAGAAAATTCAGTGTCTCAACAAGAAATTTAATTATAACAGAAGTGTCAGTAAAAATGACGAGATTCATATAGACTGGAAAAAAAAACTTGTGTTTCGAACACGATTTTTTTTTTTTTTTTTTTTTTTTTTTTTTTTTTTTTTTTTTTGTGAAGACGGTAATTCCATTAATATGATTGCAGTTACATTTCATATTTTCAGAACATTTCAGATAGTCGAAATTTTACCGTTTAAAATTTGAATCAGTTTATTTTCTCGTTATTCAGTGATAATCTTTACATACAGTAGGCCTATACACTGTTATAATATGGAAGTAGAACTACACATACATGTTATTAGAAAATATTCTTCTGTTTGAAAACGATGTCAGTCTCTCTTCGGTTGACATGTTTTTTACTTTGTTTGAACAGAACATTTTTTTTAAGAAAAAAATAATAATTCAGCACTGCATAATGATTCACGGGAGTGACAAGATAATTTAATACAAGAATTTCGTTTCTGCAGAGTGTTGGTTTCTAGTTGTACATAACGGCGAGAGTCAAGCCAATCAAAATCTGTGCTGAACATCTCTCGTAGCGTAGACAAAGCAGGCCAGGTAAGCACTGTGAATTCCATCGGTGCGTGTTTCCTATCGTCAGATCTCTTGTTAAATTACTGAACCAGAACGGAAATCGAATGTAGTTCGCTCGTAAGCAACAGCTGAAGACAAGGAACAAATATACGTTACGACTAAGTCAGATTGCTTCTAATACTAAACCTCAAGTGACTGAAAGTTCATTTTCAATAATTTTGTATAGTTTCGAATAATTGTTTTCATGATCTGAGAAACCTCAGTGGTCTGTAATTACGAGAGGGTACCCAAAAATAACCGGAATAGCACTGCCGTTGGTGTCGCTAGTGTAGTACACGTTTATGCCGCAAGGCGTTTATAGCGCAACTCATTGTCAGTTCATTGCCGCATGTGTTGTCGACCTGGCTTGTTTTGTTAATTTGCAGTGATTGTTTTTGCTAGCACTGTTTTGTTATTGTTTCGTTTTGATGATGGCAAGTTTAAGTGAACAAGGTGCAGCTGTGTAATTTTGTTTTCTACTCAGTAAAAATGCTGCTGAAACTGTTTTAATGTTGAAAACAGCTTACAAAGATGACGCTATCGGAAAAACTGAATCCTATCGAGTGGTTCGCTCTGTTTAAAAAATGGCGTCATGTCGTTCTGGGACGACCACCAACTGCCCGAATCGACGAAAATGTTGAAAAATTTGAGAGCTTGTGCTCTCAGACCGTCGACAGACAATTGATCAACTGTCACAGATTAGTGGGTTATCTTGGAGATAGGTTCAGCGAATTTTAACAGAAGATTTGAGAATGAAAAGGGTTGCTGCCAAGTTCGTTCCTCGGGCTCTGACTAACCATCAAAAAGAATGTTGAGTTGAAACATGTTGGCCTTTGAAACAACAGTTTTGAAATTGATACAGATTTTCTGTCAATTGTCATTACTGGTGATGAGTCATTGAGCTATGGTTACGACCCAGGAACAAGGCAACAGTCAAGCCAATGGAAGACGTCATAGTCACACCGTCCAAAAAAATGTCGTCAAGTCAAATCATACATCAAAACAATGCTCATTTGCTTTTTTTTATGCCAAGGGCGTATTTCATTCATAGTTTGTTCCCCCACATCAGACTGTCAATCAAACCTTTTATTTGGAAGTTTTAAGAACATTACGCAACAGTATTCGTCAAAAAGACGATTTACGGCAGACAGGAGACTGGTTCTTCCATCACGACAATGCACCTGCATACACAGCTGTCTCTGTTAGTCTGTTAGGCAGTTTTTGGATAGAAATGGCATGGTTCCACTGCCCCACGCACCTTACTCGCTTGACCTGACTCCGTGACTTTTTCTTATTTCGACCCATGAAAACGGGCATGAAAGGACACCGATTTGACAACACTGAAGAGGTCAAGAGGGAGGGAGCTGTCAGCCATTTCTAAAGACAACTACAGAAAATGTTTCGAACAGTGGAAGCACCGGATAGATTGTTTTGTAAAAAATTGAAAATATGTAGCTTTTAAAAAATAATTCAGGTTTTTTTTTTTTTTGGTACCCCCTCGTATAGTTGATGGTAAACATCAGTTTCTGTAGCAGTTTACGTAAGTGCTGGAGCCAAAGAAAACGTTCAGGCATTAAGTTCAGTTGGGTCAGAATGAGGAAGGAGAATAGAAACCTCGAATCGTCTCATATTGAGACAAGCTAACGCGGCTGAAACAAGAGAACGTTTTATTAATATTAACGTCGTGAAACCTTCGATCTCACATCGTACAGATATGCTACACATTCTATGGCGACATTTTTGTAAATCTTAAGTCACTGCCCACCAATTTCAACACCGACGGACATCATTTTAAATAAGTATTTTAGTTATTCAACTGAGTGAGCAGAAAAGTCACCCAATTCCCAAGCCTGACCCAAGCATGCAGCATTCGGCCACTCTATATCAATCCATGCGAATAAAAGAATGCTTTCTTACTATAACGCTAGAATTAATTCACTTTGACTTTAATGTTGAAATTCTTAATCCAGGCTTAAATGACCTTGATGTTTACAAGCCGTTTCGGTTAACGTACTTTCGGAACGTTATCATCATCACAAATTTATCGGACTGTTAATATTATGCTTAACACTATGTTCTGCTCCTTCTTTTTGGCAGACAGGAGACTGCCTTTAATATAAGTTTATTTTATTTTTTCGTACAGTACACAAATTCCGTTCCTTCGCCTATCTTTATCGTTTATTTGATACAGAATCGCTGAGGATTTTAATACCTTTTTTTCATCCTTCTTATTCGAATACATTTCGTATCTTAAGAAGAGATTTTAATATATTTTTAAACAGTTTAGCTGAAAGCTGTACCAAATATTTCCTTAAGAATTTCATCTCATACTTTCATGGAATCTCCATTTCCAGGGCCTCAGGATTTTCAATTAGTATAGGGATTATTGTGAATTCCTGCACTAATATTTCGTTCTCTGAAAGCTCGTGTATTCCGTTTATGCTTTTTAGGTTATTCCAATGTCTGTAACGGCTTAAAATTATTTCAGTTCATTTGTTGATACTGATTAATTGAAGTCCTAACCAGTTAAATTGCTTAAAATTATTTTTTTGATGGAGTACCCACTCATTGTTTAATTAGTTAATGCTAAATGCTTAATTCCACATGTCACTTTTTTGTTGTTGATACAGACTTACTGAATCGAAATCGCCCTCCTATTCGCCCTGGCAATGTACGGTTGTCACATGAAATGGATTTCAGATGAAAAGTTAGGTTCTCTGGACACAGATCACATTTCGGAAACTGTTAATATTCTGTCATTTATGAATAAATATTAATTCCGTGCACCGTGAGCTAATGACGTTCATGTAACTGAGATCACAAAGAAATTGTTATTTAGCTTAGGATTAAATGCTTTATTTCGTGAAGAATAATACTTTTTGCGGTTGTTTTAATCGAAATAATTTTTAGGAATTATTCTTCCACGTAAGGTTTTAGAAAGCTATTGAAATATTCTCCCATCCAAAATATTAAGATCCAGTGAACTCTGCAATCAATTTTACGGGTGTAAAACGTTTTATAAGTAATAGAATACAAAGAAAAGATAAAATGGGAGTAGTGAAATATGGTGCCATTCCAAACTCGTAATGATAAACAGTTAAAATTTATAATTCGTTCTGTCATAATAACGATCTTTTTTTGTGGCGTTACAAACCCGTCACAGGTGATCTACCGTCCCTAATACATCTCTTTAGAAAGCAAGAAATGCGTCACTGGGGAAACGTCATTGACTCGGAATTAACTATATACAGTCGAGAACCAAATAGTCCTTAAATCTTCCTGGCCACAGATTAACCTTTTTGTTTAGCAAAGATAATTCTATTTTAAAGAGGAACTGTTAATTAATTTGTATCCAGTAAAGTCAAGTTTCATTCGGAAGTAGCTGACCATCAGCTGTGACCCACATATAAAGATTCCAAAGCAGTCGTGCCTTCCATTAAGCAGCCAGAACATGAAATATGATGGCCATCGCTGTCACATAAAGCAGAACACCTGTTGCCAACTGAAGAGTGGGTTAAATACCACTAATTGACTGGCAGCACCGGAGCGAAAGCTGAAAGGAAGGTGGGGGAGACAGAGATTACAACACCGTATCATCGCGCCGTAATTGTTGGCGACAAAGAGGAACCCCCACGAACGTATTTTAATTAACTAACACCGCGGCGAAAAGGGTTTTACAGCTGTGTGCATTCCCCCACTTTGCCGTCTCCCCACCACGCCATCGTCAGTTGCCCCTACTCTACCTTCCCGCAAAACAGAACTTGGTCGAGCGCGCGGCAACTGCAATTGGATGCCGGAGTTGCTTCGAGGACATCTTCGACGCCACTTCTCATGATGCAAGGTACGGAGACGATATAATGAAGACCCAAGTGTTAACAACGGTATCGGAAAAGACGTATCTGTTGTGGTGTTGGTGGCAGTGCGGTGATGGCATGAGGGGAAGGGTATATCGACAGTCCGGCTTAGTTGCGCATGCGCTCTGGGGTCGGGCCCGTGCGCTGCTGTCACCATGGCGACCGGCCGCGTTGCTAGGCAACGACGGGAGTCTGGCTCTTCGACCGACGAGGTTGCCAACAGCGCGCAACTGAAATCCCGGATAGGCTAATGCTGTTATAGGGGTGGCTTGGAAACGGTTTTCCGCTCGAACCGAGGGTGGGGAGAGGACAGCGACTAGGGGAATTTCAGTCTGCAAAGTTGCCAGTACGCACCACTGTTGCTCTTTGTGAGGATATTAAGCAGTATCTTGCCAACTGATTTCACTGCACCGCGGTGCGCTGACGCGCGCTAGTTGAGTTCTTATACAACACTGCGTATGTGCGAGCAAAGCATTTAACGTTAAAGAGAATTAAATTATATAAGAAAGCTATGCAAGAAGTAATTAGGACGCGCTTGAAAGATAAAAATTTATATTTTTAAAATAAATAAAAAGAAGAAATAAGGAAGGTCTGTTATTGAGCAGCGAATTAAGCAAAAATTAAATATTTAAAAATATATTTCCTAAGAAGTAGATTATAACACGATGCTAAGTATAGCTTAACATAACTAATGCGTTTACTTTTTCAGACTATTTCAGTTGCGCTTCTGATATGAAAAAGTAATAATTTTGGACGTCTTTTGATTTTACTAAGTTCGAATAAGCAATACTAGTGTGTTACAAGAACAAGCTAAAAATAACTAAACGACAGCAAGGTGAATTGAGTAAATGCTTATGTTCATAATATAGGACATATCTCCCTGTCTTACACAGTGATTAAAAAACTACGTAAACAAACTGTTTCAGCCCTCAGTTGGTTTCATAGAAATTACTTAGTGCAAAACGACCTCTTTTCGGAAAGGTTTGAGTATCATACAGAGATATATATATTTATTGTAAACAGTTCTAGAAGACCCTAATTTTTTGGAGAAAAAAATAATCTACTTTTTGAGCAACTAAAATGTTAACAGTATGATTCTGAGATTAACTATGTATACCGAACGGAAATATGGTAGATGCAAAGTTCAAAATAGCTTTTATCTTTTTCAGATTTAGAGTTAAATTTTGGTTTTATGTGTTCTTAGTGCCATTCCGCTGTATGTCCATCAGTCTGTCTAACTCTCCGTCTGTCAAATCCTCTAAGAATGGACACGTGGAGAGTTCAGATTTGCACATATTACGTGAATCTTTTACCCAAAACCGAATGTAGATTTAAAATTTAAAAAAAAACTGGTGATTGTCACAGTGTTGAAAATTATTTTTTCTTTTTGCAGTGTGTGAGGTAAAGATGTAAACGCTCAAAGACCGAAAAAACGACCACAAAACGTTCTGGTTTCTCGAAAACGGCCACAAGACATTGTGGCATATCAGTATCTACATCTTTGTGTTCACGATGAATCGATCCAGGGTGCATTTAATATATATGATTCTTATTACCCGCAGCGTTACAAGGCCCTACAAAAAAAATAAAAAAAAGTTAGTCGTCATGTGCGGAGAATGCTACCTGGATCAGACGTGAATTTCGTGTTGTGGAAGTTTTCAAAACACCAGAATGCGTTGTGGTACCTTTTTTTTGGTCAATGGAAGTTTCAGTCTTTGAGCGTAACATATATATTGCATTAGGTAGAGAGCTGAGATGTTTTTTAGACTTTTATTACTTGATAAGACTGAAGAGCTGTCGAGTTTATACCATTTTTGTTCCCTGATCTATCTAAAAAAAACGATATTAACTACGAGCTTAAAATCTGTCTCTAATATCAGTCCTTACCTTATCTAAACAAATACTAAAAATACTTAAATCTAAGTTTCGAGCAAAACAAACATGTTTTATTTTAACGTTAGTTCGCCTTATATTAACACTATTTCATTGGAAATTGTTCTTAATTGAGAGTTCTTTTCACAATAATATAGCCATAATAAATTTAATAGGTAAGGATTGCACTAACAGTTCGATTGGCAACGTCAAGCGTCATTGATATAATCGTAGAGTAGATTTCGCCGCCTCATCTGAAAACGTATCAAGCACTGATTTTTGCGCGAAAATCGAAAGACATTGCACTTTTTGTTAGGAACGGGAAGGAAATCGCACTTATGACGGAACCATCCCAGCATTCACCAGCAATGATTATTGAAAATAATGAAAACCAGAAATCTGGGAATTCTGGACGAGAAGACAAACCAGGAATCTCGAATTTCTGATTTGAACGATGCATTTTCTCATTTTACAGTCAACGTCTTTTATAGAATCCTTCGACAAGTAGATGAAATAGTATTTATAGGGATAAAATTAACTGAAAGAGCAGAACAAAACAAAACAATAACGGCACCAAAATGGCTATGTGTTAACAGTGATTTTCAGATACTGTACACTGTTAAATACTCGCATTTGTGTAATTTCGCAGCAACTGAGAAAGGATTTTCCTTATGAGTTTAAGTATGTCACGATTTCAACAAAATCCGATTCAAATAGCCTACATTAATAGGAAATTCACAACGTCCCTGGAATTTGGCAGTCTATCTGTGAACCTACCATCAAGCACCTAGCAGCAGAACAATAACTATTTGAGATTGGTGTACAAGCCGATCTAGATATGGTTCGTACAGATTTCAGGAGTGAGGTAAGGAAAACATAACTCAAGTATCTATCCTCATATATCACCATTTCAAATCTTGTTTAATTATTTAATTTCGAAAGGTCTGTCTGTAATGGATATATTAATACGAAATTTCTTCTGTCAAATCATTGCTTACAAACGTTACAAGCACTATCTCATCCAAATATCATTTCGTTCTTCAATTAATTGCTTCGGCAGTGTTGTAAAATTTTGTATTCTTAAACGGAAGGATTTTTTTTTACCTGTGTTATTCTTTCGGCGAACCGCGTAATCTTGATTCGTAAACTGGAACAATCTCTTTTGACAGCAGAAAATCTCATAAAAATAGAAATCACTTCCGAAATGCGCTAGCATCAGATACATCAATAACATGTCTCCTGAAGCATTACGGTAACACCAAACTGCTGACTATTATGATTGTAAGACCAATTTTACTCAAGCCTAGTTGATAATTAAAAGTTGAACAGCACTGATCGTCCAGTTTTGCTACTGTTGAATGGAAGAAACTGTTTACTTTACGTGAAACAATAGGCCTCATGGGAGAGCAATAACGTTGGGCCCAGCTTTCCGTGGAACGCAGGTTTGAAGCCTGGTCGAACAAACCTGATATTGATTTTCAACTGTTTCTTGAAATCATTTCGGGTTATTTTCTTCCTAATAACCATAGCGGATTTCCTTCCAGCTCTTTCTCAATATTCTTCTTCAGACTTCAACGGTACCATTGTCTACAATCCATTGTGCCTTCAACCGTAAAATTTGGTAATGCCCATTATAATAATCCTTTTCACAAATCCTAAATTATTTAAATATCATTTTAACCATTTTAGATTACAACGTAATTAGGGTTTGGCTATTATGAGCCTACTTAAAGAAAAATTAAAGTTTATAACTATTATTATGGCAAGTGAAAGATTAACACCAAAGTCTGACATGAACAGATTCTGAGCCTTGTAAGCTTATTAGGACTATAAAACTGTATTTTACTGAACGCTAGTATGCTGGTATTCAGGGCATTGTACGTAGTGATGCTATTTGGGATTTCATATGTATGACCTTAAATTATCATATATTCGTTTTGTACTTTAATTTATCAAGCTTAATATAAAATTGGATAGAAAAATTATATTCTTATTCGAATGATACGATAACTACCAATATTTTTTTCTTATTTTCAAATGAATGTCTCGTCAACGACAAGGGATATAGAAGATTATATTCATTTCATAGTTGCCGAAAAACGCGGATTGGAGTTTTCTCCGGGCATCTTTCCATCATCCGCATTCCATGAGTGATTATTATTTAACGTTGCCTTCAAAAACTGCACAAAAGAGGTCTCTCGGGGCAGCCGGTGCTCTCGTTTTTTCGCTACAGAGAAAGAACATCGACCTCGGCCGGGATCGATACTACGACCTTGGGTTCAGCAAGGCACCGCATCACCGACTAAGCTCCCCACACTGACAATTCAAATTCCTGTGGGCAAACGTTCCGTCACATACTGGAAGCAAAAAAAGTGTTTACAAAATAAGGTATGGTGATGGGTGAATATCCAGTACTAGCTGATACCTGCGACTTCGTACGCGTGGATTAAGAATTTCTTTGCCAGAATTGAATATACAAAGTTGTTGGTAACGAAGAATTGTTCCCAAACAACACCGAGTAGGAATAATATGACAGGAAAGCTATCACTATATCATTCTACCGTCGAACCTGTCTCTTGAAAAGAATCAGTTTCCAACATATTTCTGTCACCGTTCGATAAGTTCTCAAAATTTCGTGATTACAACTGTTAATCATATCTGTGCCTTTCCTACAGATTATCTTGTCAAAATCCATCAATATCGGTATAGGCATTTAGTCGTCAAAACGTAACAAAAAGACAGAGACTTAATTACGCATTTATAGTATTATTACTGCAGATCACACACACACACTCACACACACACACTCACACACACACACACTCTGACTGCGAACAACCCCTGAGGAATCATTATAACGTAAAAAAGTGTACACCTACAGCATTGCAAGACTACCTACGATTTGCCTCTCATTGAACCCCTAAATTTGTGAGATCTACAGTTTAACATTCAATCCGAATGACCGACGGTCCAGGCGTGACTCTTACAATAAAAAACAATTTTTGAAAATCTTTGACTCCACGGAGATTTGAACCGGAGACCAAGATCCAAATACCAGGAAGCACGCGTTTTTAAACACTGAGCTACCATATCGCTATAGGGAAAGGCAGTACAGAGACCTACACATCCTACGCGTCTGTTTATCTATTTTTCAACCAAATGTAGACTGTATTTTTCTCCTTGTTTCAAAGGATAAGTGTGCAAACTTTCATCAAAATCGGATGAAACCTGTGGATTTGTATGTAGAAAAAACAAACCAACCAACAAACAAACAAACAAACATACATTCATCTTTATATTATATAGATTACCGCAGCAAAACAAAAGCGACGAATTATTATCGAACTCTTGATGGGAGAAGTTCATCTCCCTCAAGCGATTGTTCCCTACCGTATGTTCGTAGCCTAGACGAGTAATTCATTCTACTTAACTAACTCAAGGTAAATCTCGTTCCGCAGCGTTATGGAAACTAGATACAACAAAAAAGGGAACCGAAAAGATTATATATTCTGCTATAAATAGTTTGCAAAACTATGCCCTGTCACCTTGTCGACGATTATATATTCTGCTATAAATAGTTTGCAAAACTATGCCCTGTCACCTTGTCGACAGATTTCCCCCATTTTACTTACATCTCGTTGTGTGGACGTACGTAACTAATACAGAAGTGAATAGGAATAGAATGACTAAGCTCGAACTTTAGTATGGATTGAACGTAAGGAGAGTCAAGAGTAAAAGTTTCGAGTCTGGTGCCAGAAGTAATTTTTGTCATTCCGTATTTCTACAGTGAGACTAGAGAGCAGGATACAATTACTTTCTATCAGTTAGTCAGTGAAAGTCCTTAGCACCTACTGCAACATTCCAGATTGTAATGCTAGACTTGTAGCGAAATTTTGAATCTCTTTAATCTGAGATGCAATTTTGGGGAAATTTTCTTTCTGTGCTAAGTGTTGTGAACATTAAGTTCACAGATAAAATACAAAAAAACATGGTCTACGTAGATATATTTGATTTTTTTTAAAATTTTTTTTTGAAGAATCTAACTGAATGAAAAGACAATCGGTCAAATTTTAAGGCATGCAGAATTATTTAATTTGTGAGTGAAGACAACACAGTAACAGAAGGACAACAGAGGATTTTTTTAAAAATATTTACAAGACATCTTTAAAAACGTGAGATAATTGCGGGAAAGCAATCGGAAAGAAATTGAACATTGGAGTGATTTCGCAAAATCTGGATGGTCGGACTCGGAATTGAACCAGTGTTCTACTGGATTCCACAGGTTCGATAACTGAGAAAGAAATATATTACAACATATCAATCAAATAATTGAGAACTGAAGTTGCGTGTGTATTCTGGGATGAAGAGATTAACTCAGGGTAGGATGTGATTAAGGAATGCATCAAACCTATCAACAGAATGATGGCAAGATTAAAAGTGGGATAAAAGACCTTCTTACTTCAGTGATCTACATGCAGTGGGAAATCCATTTTCCTGATTGATTGGCCTGATCAGGTACAGTCAAGCAGTAACTTCCAACCCCATCACCCAGTCAACGAGGTCACTCGAAATTATCATTGATCTTATGGAACTCACAAGCGACACCTTTCACCTCGAACGATCGGAACCAGGCGAAACCATGCTGAGAATAACAAGCGATCATAAACAAAACAGTGGTGTGTGTCATTTCCATGCGAAACGTTACATTGTACCTCAAGTAACATTTTAATAAAGAGAAACAAACTAACAAGATATCAGTACCATTAGGAAGGAAATTATACGTAATTCAATGACGTCAGTGCATCGTTATATTTTCAATCAACAGTGCCAAAAAACTCTTTGCTAAAAGTACGTCAATACATTGCAAAACACGCAGATACAGCAATAGAACACCTTATAGTGCTTATATTAGTCCAAAAAATGCAGATGCGGGATTTCGATGAATCCGAAAAGTGGAAGAGAACAATGCGCACACCTCACTAAAGCCACATTATCACGATCATGTATCTTCACTTGTGGTTTGGCACATTGTAGTTTTACAAAATACATAATCCTTCTGATACAGAGCTTATATTGCGAAAGAAGTAAACATCAAGAGGTTCGAAATATTTTTTAGTTTTCGGTGGCAATATCTTCAGCATAACATCTTTGTTTGGAAAAGTTGCATCTAGAAGGGTACGATCTGTATGACCTGACCAGGAATCACACAATAGGATCTTTTCATTTATTACATGTTCACAAAGGACTGAAGTTAGAAAACATTTCATATGTTCTTAAGTCATTTTTCCACTTTTGCTTGCCTCCACATGAATGTTTCGTGGACAGTTTGTTCCAAGTTTCTTTGAAATATTTGGACCGAAAGTGCTTTGCGTCTCTTGAAAACAGATGTACAAATAATGGCGCTAGCAGACACATGCGGAGTTCTGCATGGAAATGACACACACCACCGTTTTGATTATGATCGCTTGTTATTCTAAACATGTTTTCGTGCGGTTCCGAGCGTACGATGTCAAAAGGTGTCCCTTGTTAGAGGCAGGAAGGTATACGATGCTGTAGACGGTTATACCCTGTTTACTACGAACTGTCGGCTCAAGGTCACATTCCCCTCGTCCCGTTCCTCACCATCCCCTCCCGTTCTTCATGTCCGAGCTCACCTCTGTGTCCAAGTTGGCCAATCGTAAATTTCCCTTTCGCATGCAGGGGTAAGGGCCGTGGGGTAGGGATAGAGCAGTCTGACATTCAGCCGCCTCTGTTAACTCAACGGGTTATAGCAGGTTGCCTGTTCAGGTGCATGACTGTCCCAGCAAACGCATTGGTTATCTTTCAATACCAGGAGTCCAAGTGATCAATTAGTACCTCACCATACCGATAAATGGACGTGACAACATACTTCAGTCATTGGTGATGTGCACTCATACTGTGAGATTGCATGATAGGAGGAAACTGCTCCAAAAACCAGTCTTTGCTACCTCATCGCTCTTAAAAGGCAAATAGGTTGATGAGATCCGACAGGTAGGAGACACGGGAACATAGTCGCTTTCGTGAAGGCTATTAGGCTCCGACCGTCAGATGGTCAGTGGGCGTTAATGGTGCGAGTGTGAGTGAAGGCAGGTTAGGAGGCGAGTGCGGATTACACGGTTATTACTGGCGGCAGTAGCTGGCGAGCAATCGATAGGTGGGGGCTCCGCCTCGCACGACTGCAACACCGCCAGCTGATCACCGCTAACCCTATCCCATTCTGTAACTTGCACTAAATTATCCCCGGAAATAACTTTCAAGGTGGACCCTTACTTGAGAAACGATATTCTTGATTACAAAAATTCAAGTAAAACTGAGAATGTAATTAAGACGAATGTATTATAAAAGGGATGCTCGAAAAAGTACTTATATATTTGACTTCTACCTTTCATTAAATCTTCAGTAGAAGCTTCTGAAATCATCAAGTTGTAGTATGAAATGACTATGGAGAAGAGATTCAGGTGAAATCGCAAGAGAGCTATCAGGAACATCTATCACTATACAATTCCTCCGTTTAATCTAAGAGAACCAATATGCAACATGTTTAAAAATAGTAAAAAAAAACTAATGGGGCAGTGTGTTAACTGCGGGGGACTGCCTACGACAGTTCCTTGGAAGATTTTTGTTCGTGATTTAAAATTATTTCAATTTCTGGGGGCAACTTATATCAATACGGTTTTGTACTCAATGGTACTGGATTTGCTGCCCTTATATAGCATTTGGGGGTTGGAAACTAGTAAGCTGCACATGGGAAATCACGCCTTTTCTACTTTCAGTGCCTGTCCCTGGGTTTTACTGATAGTAATCTCTAAGGCTAAACAGTTCACACACAAACGGACTCCGAGATAAACAAATCCTGAGCAACCAATATAACACTACAGAGACTTACATACGCTAACTGTCTGTCACTGTTCGGATGATTTTCAAAATTTCGTGACAAAACATGTTACTCATCCAGGAAAAATTATCCTATATTATTCCTAATGATATATAGTATTTCGTGGATAAATTTCATAAAGATCAGTTTAGTCGTTTAGTAGTGAATACGTAACAAACAAGACAGAGAGACAAAGTTACTTTCCCATTTATAATGTTAGTGGTAGATACGGTAGCATAAAATTAAATAAAAGGGCACAGAAAATCATTGAATATAGGATTCAATCAACTGGCAAAGTCAATATAATTTTATATATCTACATCTAGGACATTTAGTTATTCTGCTGCATCCAAGGTGACTTTTTTCAGCTTCCATAAATCTGTTCTTGAAATTCCACAACCACATGTTCGCATTGACGTGATAAAGTGTTGTGTCAACGGTGACACTTTCTACACTTCGCGAAGCGATGCGGGCAATTTTTTAACCTTAGTATCTTCGTTCTGAATGACGCAACATGCCTCAAATCTTCATTATGCATAGATATCAAGAAGCGTATGAAATACGTTAAATTTTGATTAGTTATTCATGGACAAATATCACCAATTTTGTCATTCACTCACCGATGATCATCGAAAGTCTAAAGTAGTTCCGTAGTCGTGGATAGCTGAAGTTTTCTACTGTGTTCACTCCCAAATCATAAGAAAAGTAAAAACATGGCGAATTTCCATGTACAGTATTTACCCTTTATCTATCCCAAACGTGAAATCGCTTTCTACCTTAATATCTTTATATGCCACAGATTTACATTTTTTTAAATTATTATTATAACAAACAGTTACCAATATACAAAAATTTCTGCCAGAAAAGAGAAACAACATAGATTAAGTTATCAACCTACAAAAAGAAATTGAATCGCACAAAAATAATTCTTATAAAAATAGGGTCAAGTCTCGTGTATGTTTACTGATATAAAATTATGAGATGTTGTTCTGAGACAAGATTACAACTTACACTGTGCATTCACTTTCTCAAACAGAATCGTTTCCGTCAGTGTTATGGTTCATTTAAAAATACAAAAAATAATTTAAAAAATCAGGCGACTTGGTGATTATACATGGCATGTTTTAGTAAACTGGACAGTGAAACTTCTAGTTACAAAAATGCCTTAACTGTAATGCTTCATGAGTCTTACAAATACACAAAAGCCAAGATTTCCGTCACACCTCTTTCTAAAACATACACATTATGCCTTTCGTTTTAGTACAGTAATAATACCGTGTGGTCGTAATGACCTGATGACAGGGTTTCTATTGGCTGCACATTCCATCCCTTTCGTAGCCATCTTAACCTAACCCGACAATCCTACCGCGTCCGACAGGGGGCCTACAGTTAAACGTGGAATCCGAACCACGTAAACGTTCTGGCGTACTTCACATTACACAGCAAGCTGGGCCAGGTCGGGTTAAGGGCTCATGAAAATCCCCGCCGAGACAGGGATTCGAGCCGAGGACCTTTCGATCTCCAGTCAGACGCACTGAACCACCAGACCGCTTTCGTTTTAGTAAAATTTACTAAACGCAAAGTGGCCAAGTCACTTGATTTTTTATTTGTATTTTACTTAAGCCAACAATCCATTTCATCGAGAAAAACCAATTTGTATCAGAACGTGAAGTGAATACACGTTGTAGAGAGTAGACTTGGCTCAAAACAAGAACTTTTTTTCTTACTTATGGCTTTAAGCCTCGTCGACGCGGGATGGGACTGGGGACAAGGAACGGGAAGGAATTCGGCCATGGTATTTTTGAAGGAAGCATCCCGGCATTCGCCTGGAATGATTTGGGGAAACCATAGAAATCCCAAAACTGGATACCCGTACGGGGATTCGAACCGGCGTCCTCCCGAATGCGAGGCCAGAGCGTTAACCGCTTACCCACCACGCTCGTTAAAAAAAGAACTGATAATTTTTATCAGTAAACAACGAAACTTGGCGCTATGCTTACATGTTTTATGGGATATGATTTCCTGAGCCAGTTAGAATACGTACAGACTTTAGTCTGGTGTTGGTATGTGTACATGGAGATCTGTTTCCACTTTAAACAAATGTAGGTACCGAAGAGAAGGAACTGGACGTCCTACTTCTGACATACTAGCTTAGTACGTGTCCTCTGTTCGTCTAATTAGCCACACTCTGAAAAATTTGAAACGCATACCGTATTTATGATGTACACTAGTTTTGATGATTCTGTCTAGCAGAAATCACTAGATGTTATCTAATTCAGTCTACCCGAAACAGAAGACCATGTTGTCAAACAATTATTTACGACTTATTTATACTACGATGTGCCATTATAGATTTTTTTTTTTTTTTTTGCTTATGGCTCGTTGACGTTGATGTTATTAGAGGCGGAAGAGGACTGGGGGCAAGAACTGGGAAGGAATTTTGGCCTATCCTTTTGAAGGAACCATCCCGGCATTCGCCTGATCTGGAGAAACCATGGAAAACCTAAATCTGGAAGCCCGACGGCGATTCGAATCCACGTCCTCCCGAATGCGAGGCCAGAAAGTTACCCGCACCACGCTCGGTAAAGATCTTTCTCTTCGCGGAATGAATAGCCATTCTTGTTGACTACACGCCAGGAAAATAACTGGTGCAAAAAGTATGTTCGTTTCGATTTTTTTTTTGTGTGTGTTTTACACCTTGTTGCCAACGATATCATTAGATCCGGGAGATTATAGTGGCCAACGATTAGGAAGGAAATCTGCCACGGTGGATATAAGGGGACGACATTCACCTGAAATAATTTTGGGAAACCAAGGCAAATGGTAATCTGAATGGCTGAACCGGGAATTGAAGTCCGTTCCACCCGAAAGCAAGATCAACTTGCTTGTCCAAGCAATGAGAGTGGAAGTCAAATATTTTCATACTTCTAAAGAGTCCCATCGCCAACTGTCTGTGACAGGTTAAATTATTACTTCGCTAATATAATAAAAGAAGATAGAGATTGCAAGGAAACGCCAAGATTTTCTACAACGCTGCTGGGACTACTGCATATAGAGGTTGAAAATATGAGGTAAGCTCACAAGATTTCTTGCTGGCGGCGGTTGAAAGAGAATCTTATCTCCGGAGTGAAGAAGGCCGCCGCAAGGGGAATGGACATTCAGATACCAGCGGCAGAAAACAGCTGACAAAGACCTGACAGGTGAAGGGCAATGGCCCCTGAAGAAGCGAGCCACTCCATAACAAGGAGATCGCAGTGACAGTTATACAATATTCAAAGAAGTAGACATATAACGCGTCCGCTTTACATATACTGCACATCCTCAGTGATTTAAAATACAGGAGCTCATGGTTCATACATCCCTCTGAGTCTTCTGTACCTTATTTTTGTTTATAGGTCCAAAATATATTTTTTCCTTTAAACACATCTTTAACACAATTTTCCTCCTGCTTCGCCCGCGCGGATCATCGTGTGTGCAGTAATGCGTTTCCCTTTTGTTTTTCTTAAAATCTGGTATCTTTGTAACCGCAAAATTACGTCACGTTTATTGGAGTGTTATTCTACGATGCAATGGTTTTATTAACGTTTTCCCGTGCGCATAACGTATTATATTTAAGAAAATTCAAGATATAAATAACCAAGTTACATAGCAATATATATATATATATATACATTAAGAGATCCCAAACAGTTGAATGTGTATCTGTGTTGTGGCGTGATCTTTGGAGGGAAATCTCGGGAAGTAGTGTTTATCTCAGATGCAGTGTGATCTGTGGCACTTTTCTGTTCTAGTTACGAACGAACCATCCGTTTCCCCTTCACGTAGAGTCAGAAGATATACTGCAGATTTTAAGTTAGACCTTAAGCTTCCAAACTAAGTAATCCCTATCCAAATTGGTTCTATAATTTATGCGCGATATTTAAACAAAGGGACAGAGACACAGACCACATATATGTAATACTGTATATTCCAGGAAACATTTTAGTTCAGAAGAAAATCGCTGGTGTTTCGAAAGTAGAGAGTTGGTTTATTTAAAGAAATTATTGGTATCTTGTACCCCAAAAAGAAGTAAACAAACTACTTTAAGTTCAAATCATGTTAATCATATACTATCAAAAATTCATGTTGTTGTTGTGATTGCTTTAGGGCGCGTCGACAGCGAGGTCATTAGCGCCCTATCAAAAATTCAGATTAATCATAACATTTAAGATCATCGATTTTCCCAGCCATCAGCATGTCTTCCTTTATACTATCGTGGTTTCCTTCTCCTTCCCCAAATCCTCTAAGTTTCAACCCATCCTTTCAATTTTCTTCATGGGTGAGAGCTTAGACACTCGTTAACTAGCTATTGAACTGTAAATGATATTAAGATAATGAAGATTAGTCAGTAATACTGCGGAATGTCCTAAGGTATAAAGGGTATTTGGACATTTGCACTGACTAGACAGCATCGTAGGTAGCATGTTATCTTTGGCACTTTGAGTGAAATCACTGACTTGACAGTATAAGCGTTTCAGTTACCGATCATTAAGTCTCTTGGCAGACTCAACAAAAGATCGCCTTAAGATCGAGGGGAATTGCAAGAGTCTAATGATATCACGGCGCAACACATTAACCCACGACGTTCTATACAATTTTAGCAAGTTTACATTTATTTTGTAAAAAAAGAACGGCACCTTTCGAAAATCTCTCTAGATTGTAATTTTTTGAATAAGTAAACATTAGTTGTATACTGGCAAAATTACACAGCGTCTAGTGTTACACTAAGATATACGTAAACGCCAATTATTGTTGGGTAGACCGCAGTGTTGACACCTAACGAAAACAAAAGTCGCTTGACCTGGTCTCAAAACTCACTAGATTGCGGGGATATTTAGAACTAAAAGATTCGCTAGAAATCGCTAAATAAAATAAAGGTAAATGGTAAGGTACGTAATATAAAAATATTTTAATAATTAGTATTTTCATTAAATTAAACATAACATTGTATTTAAAAACAAGATCAAATTTATTCAATCAGTATTTCTTCTTCATCATCTTGGTCTATCGTTGGAGTTGCAGAACATGCAGATGTGGAAGGATGAAATGAATAGTCAGTCTTATATTTAAACGAATATTTAGCACCTTTACCAATTGCAGCAATCACAGCCGGAAGCTCGTAACTGTATACAGCTATCATATTTCTCAAATTGTTTTTAGGAATGTTCATTGTACTGAAAATCGTTTCTACTGCGGCATTCGAGAGAGAAAGTGATAGGATACGGCTAAATCAGATAACACCATTTAGTCTAGCAGCATTCTTGTATCGGGTAAGCCATATTCTGTTTTCAATATATTATATACGCCATCATTTATCTGAGTCATGACAGAGGCATTATCTACCCCAATTCCAGTAAAATTTTCCAAAACTCTGCAAGTTTGAATATCACTGAAAATCACCAAATATTTTTTAGTGATAACATATTTAAGAATATCGCTTTCTAGCCTCAAAATTCACTGAATCTAACGACAAAATCGCTAAGATTGCAACATTAGTAGACCATTATCGTGTTTTTTTGTACTTGTCAACTGCATATTGATGTAAACAAGACTGTAGGCCTTTCGACCCTGGATGGTAAATAGTTCATTTTATTTTTGTTTCCTTCAATAGCATAAAGAACTGCATTTTAATACAAAAACTGTGTTTATCACATTGTTCAAAGCATTTACGATGAATCAGGCAGCTCTTTCCAAACATATGCTGTGGTGGAGAAGGAGTATTTTTAGTGCTGCTTGTGGACGGTTTTTGCCACCTCCAGTATCTGGTGAAAGCGATCGTTGCGCCGCTGATAGGTGAAGCACATGGCCGAGCGGAGCTACTGGCGAATATCGATCAACGCGCGTGGGCGTCACACCCGACCAACTGACGCGGCGCTCAGCCCTCCAAACACTCACAACCACCTCCTCTGTCATCTCACACGGAACGTCTCTCTGCGTTTAATACACACATCACTATAGCATGACAACGCTGCGAAAGTGCAACCATGATTCCACCAAAGTCAATTCGGGGTCAGTCCAGTCGAATGAATCCTCCATTCCCTTCCATTCCCCGAAAGCTTGAAGAAGAGATTAATTTTTGTTTCATTTTTTGACTTTCGCTACAGTTCTTCAACAAAAGACCCAGAGCATAGATCACTACTGACTTTCTTGCAACTGACTATTTACGAATTTGTCTCGCAAATTTAAGCTTGGTGATTACCAGGTAACATAAGCTCATTTCATAGACTTGCGCATTATTCAAGCTGACATCACTAACAACATTTACGATTTTGCAGCACAGCGATAACCCAAAATACCTCGCCGTATCTCTTGACAAAGGTCTCACTTTTAAAAAGCCGCAACGTCGAGATGAAAGTATCATCACACGACAATATTTTAAGCAAGTTGACCGGAACAAGTTGGGGAGTTAACCAAGCGTCATTTGCACCTATACCTTAGAATTATGCTATTCCGCAGCAGAGTGCACCTGTCCTGTGTGTCAAAACTCAAGTCACGTTAAGACAGTGCACATCGCGCTCCACAGAACATGCCGAATTATAACCGGATGCCTCTGATCATCACCTGTGGCAAAGGTGAAGATATTGGTTGGTATCGCCCCTGCAGATATACGTCGGGAAGTAGTTGCCAACTCGACAAGGTGCAGAGTAGAAAAAGACGCCCGACACTCTCTACGTGGTTATGCAACAGCGCCATCGAAACCAAGTCCCGATAGAGCTTCTAAACAAACTGACAGGAACACCAAGCAGTGAAAGAGCGTCTACCACCTGGATCTGAATAACCTTATAAACCAATAATGAAGTTACTGAACAGAGTTGGAGTTGGTCGCTCCAAAGACATTCTCGTTTCATGAGCATACCTAGGAAAGCAACAAGATGTCACACGTTCCTGCGGCGAGACAGAAACTATGGTACATTTGATGCCATGTCCACAACTCGGATTAGCCTCAATTAAACCTTCGATCAGTTAGTCAGAAAGCCATCGCATTAGCGGACAAAACTACCTTGTATTTCATGCTGTCATCGAAATAAGAAGAAGACTTGCCGGCCTCGGTAGCGTAGGGGCGAGAGTGCTAGCTCCCCGTGGCGAAGGTCGCCGGTTCGAATCCGGCCGCGGGCATGGATGTTTAAGTGTTGTGTGTCTGTGTGAATGTCCTGTTCGTCCTGTGGTGTGTATACTTAAGAATTAAAAAACATACTAGAGAAATTAATTCACTGAAGAGATATCATAAACACAATGAGCTGGCTGAATGGCTTAGTTGCCGAAAGCCAAAAAAAAAAAGAAGAAGACTTCGTTACACAACAGCACAATGCATTTTCCCCGTGCATTTACGTATGAAATATCTGTCTAACAAGTGGTGTCACATATCACATTGTGAAAAGTACCGCGTGGTGATTCGGGGCATAGTTATTTCAAATTACGACTAATATGTATGCAATTTTTCTCCCCGTCATCTCAGCATCCGTCTTCAAAAACAAGCCATCACACTTAATACTCTCAATGAAAGCTAAAAATGTATAGGTTTCAACTGTCCATTTTTAGAAAAATTGAACAGTATACAGATTTAAAAAAAATTCCTTTAAATTTTATCAGTCTTTTGCAGGTTCTGGATCTACCATCAGTAACCCAAGCTCTCTAAGAAGATTTAAACCTCAAACCTTATTTCGTGGGTCATTTAAGAAGATTTAACCTACCGGAGATATTTGTCTGCGAAAAGTGTAAACTTTGGGCATCTTTTTTTTTTTGTGTGTGTTAGTTTGTGCAGTTGAATGGGGGTATTTGCGTAGATGGAAACGGAAAACCTACTGAAAATCGCAGTTAGGATGACATATCTTCCGCACTGAACAGAGGAGTATTGCGTCATCGCAAGTATTAGCGCAACATTGGAACGAGTCAGGCCACGTAGCTTTCCTTTCAAAACATTTTTCACAGTTAAAATGAGGAACAGAACTCACAACAGCATGTGAATATTTATTTCCCTCAGATAATTATCTCCGAATGTAATTTACAATCGTCTTACAAGAGAAAAAAGTACAAAATGTCTTCTGGAATCAAAAGGGAAAAAAGCTACGTGCTACGTGGGGGAGAGGGGGGGCTGGGGGTTCACAGGCCAAAATGGAGCTACGTGGTTTATGTACGGTCCCTAAGGATGTTGGTGAGTTCCTGGGTCCGGTACTCACCGGCGTTTCATAGGGTAATAGCCATGCGCGGCGTGTTCTCTGAGGATCAACAGGCGGAAACGAGTGTTGCAGTTATCGCCACTGCACCGCAATCCGTCGTTCTATAACTGGTTTCAACACACTTACTGAAACAATGTCCATCTACTAGCCGCTAAATAAAATTAAGCAATCAAGAACCAAATAAATGCTTTATTACCTCCCCCCCCCCTCCGATTTCGCCTAAGCTTCGCTACCGCAAGTAAACACGTTCATTCTAACTCAAACCCAGCTTTCTATGAATTTCATTCTTATGAATTAACAACAATGGTGTTGGAGAGAAATAAACGCCGATTAACTGTAAAGTTGTATATTTTTCGTATGGACAAGTATCGTTTTTATGGACGGAAATTGCTTAAATGCAGTATAATGCTAGAAACGTTGACTGGAAGACTCTAATTACCAACGTAAGTCGTAGTGTTTTCAACGTAAGTCGTAGTGTTTTAAGTGTGACTTTCAGCTATAAGGAAAGTTTAATACTGTAAGTTTTAAGTTTAAATGTCTGTAAATATGGTATTGTCTATTTACATTTAAAAATGTTTCTCTATAATTATGAGTATTTTGGTATAGATTTTGATTGCTTTGTACTAATTTCATTGGTTTTTTTTTCACTAATTCCATTGTTTGGAGCGATTACTATCTACCGAGAAGCGTCGGGATCATTTCTGACGTTTTCTTAATAATTTTGTTGCGCTAGTTGTTGAGTGTTCGCTTGAGTTCACTGAAAACTGTGTTAACAGGACGCTGCGTAAATCATAATAGTAAATGGAGGAGGAATTTAACATTCCAATTATAAAAGAAAATTTTAAAAAATATGTAGATAAAAAAGGGGTAAATGGATGATTGAGGGAATTGTCAATGGAGTGTTAGCTCCAACGCAATTAAAAATTAATAATAACAATAAAAAATAACAAGTTACGGCGAACTTTCAGCGAGTAGCTTATCAAAATGACTGTAAATGCTATGTCCGAACACCCTCAAATAGGTGTACTAGCGAAGCTACGGAGGTGTATGGCCATTTCCTTTCTTCCGTGGTGTGCTTAACCTTTGTAGTATGAATATGACATGAATATGATGGTCGCAGTTAAGTGAAAATGTGTTGTATTTAAGTAGGGGTAGAGTGCGCCAAGATTAACCATCACATCCAAAGGACAAATCACCATAAACCCTTTAGTCCACAGCAGACTCCATCAGGGATTTAACTTTGGTACACAATCTGGTCATGGATATCTTGCATCACCATCTCGCCCACCCTGCTGAAATAGCGTGTATACTGTACATAGTGAAAGAATACACTTTATTACAGGGCAGCATTTCTCCGGAGGCAACCTTCCTAGTTAGGGAGAACCGTAGTCTCTTCTGAAAAGTCGGTAACCAAAACAGGTCTGTAATTTACACAGAGAGCCGACTCACAACCCAAGGATTCCTTGTAATAAAGATCAGATTCCTCGTAATAAAGATCCGATTCGTAATAGCTTATATTTAGATATAACTCTAATCAAATAGTCTTACCAACCTCGTTTAAGTTTATCGATTAAAAGAAATTCCTTTATTTTCAGCAACTGCGGAAAGATGGCCTATTTTACCATATTAATATCCTTTATTTTGTTTGCATCCTATCTTTTTTCCTCTTTGGTTGGAGGAAATTTTTCAATTCCTTCAATATTTTTCAACAGGAAGACATTGTGTCAACTGCTTTATTTATTTATTTATGTGGACACGCACAAAATCAATAATACAATGTAACATTAAAATAATTAAATTGCAAAGTCAACATGGTGCAGCCAATCTACGGCTTCATTTGAAATCTTTCGGTGATCCCCTGAAGGCTCGAAGTGGGCAATCAAAAGTCACGTGACCGATGGTTTGTTCTTCCCCACCAGTCACAATTCGGTGAATCTCTCATTCCCCATGTGTAATGAGATAAAGCAGAGCTGCCATGGCCAGACCTAACTCTGTTGAGAGCTGCCCAGGTCTTGAGGGGAAGGATGAGTCCCTTTAGTGCCTGTTGACTGTCAAACAGGGAGTGCCATTCTGGTGGGGCTGAGGCTATCCATTCCAAACTCCATGCTTCTCTCCCATTAAAATTATAAGATATAAGCTGTTTAGCAGTTTTCTGGCTTGGACTTATTGATTTAGGTCTCTGAAATCGATTGTCCATGTGTTCGTGGATGGGCAGATCCAAGTTATGACAGATCTTATTATATTGGGCAATTAGGCGGTTGCGTCGTCTTATCGTAGGCGGTTCGATGTTACACAAAACGGGTAGCCAGCACAGTGGAGTGATCTTGATACATCCACTAATTATCCGAATTGTCTAGTTTAAAACTGTGTTGATCTTTTTGACGCGGGAGCTATTGATCCAGACAGATGAGCAGTACTCAGCTGCAGAATATACAAGGCTCAGTGCTGATGTGCGGAGTGTGGAGGCGGATGCTCCACAGGAGGTAACAGTTAACTTCTGCAGAATATTATTTCTGGTTCTTAGTTTTGCTGCAAGGTTGTTTAGATGTTTATTGTACTAAGGATTTGCCAACTTAACATGGAAGGAATAAGCCGATCAAAAAGCGAAAGTAGGAGATTAATTCAAAGACATAAAAAATAGCTTTGGGCTTATGCTTCCAATAAGATATTATTAAAAAATATAAAAAACAGCATTATAGATAGATAACCAAAAGAAATATTATTTCAACGAAGTTATATAGCTTTATTTAATTAAACTCTTAAAATCGCTTCTGCTGAACAGTTTTTACTGTGGCACCTAAGGGATTTGTGAATTCTTTTGAACATGTCGTTTGAAACAATATAGCCAATGACATTCCTTCATGTCATTTCGAATATCGTCTTTCTCAGTCCACACTCAGCTATCCCAATAAACATTCCTAAAATTGTGTTTGCTCGTGTTACTGAACAGGCCATATTACGGGAATACTTTCAATAAACATAAAATTTGGGAATGTGTTAATCAATGTCCAGTGAAATTCACCAGCCTTTATGTTCGACTTGTTACGGGGATTTGTGCAATAAAATGATGCATATTCCACAGATTTCACTGGCCATTATTTTACGTTATTTCAACATAAAAGATTTCTACGTGAAAAATCATTTCTTTCATAAACGCACTATTTATATATTTAAAAAAAAAAAAAAAAAAATCTTTTTTTTTTTTTAATGAAAAACCGATACGATAAAGTATACCTTAATTTATGATATGTTATTCGTAATATGTTGCTTTTACTAAAGTTCGATGCTATATTTATGGCCAAGATTTGCTTTGTAAGTTTAGCTTCAAGTGGTCCAAAACTGCTAGTTTCTTCTTCTCTCCTGCAACAGTTTTGTTCCGTGCTCGTTTATTTCGTTGAAAACTACGAGACCTCGTACCCATATGTGAATGTTTTCAAACACAACAGTTCGTTTGACCTGTGGTCGCTTATTTTGTACTTGGTATGATCTCTTTTAAAAAAAAAAAAATAATTAAGAATAAAAACCAGTCGTGTTCAAGCTAGTCTCGTGCACTAAAGGTAATCCAAAAAATTTAAAATGCAAAAAAAATAAAAAATAAAAATAAAAAGAATTATCAGTAACAAGTTACTTTAATATAGCGTTAACTACATTGGCATATATGATTGAAAAAAATGTATTGAGTGCCTTGGGAAAATTTTGATTTCTAAAGGTATTTTCATGGGTTATTTATCATTTGATTCATGCTATTTTCCATCTAATGATAAGCCTAAATATGAGTTTTTGTCAACAAAAAAAAATCTGCTGCAGTATCTAAATTGGTAAACTCATTCATTTACAATGCGAAACCCAGAAAGACCAGTACAGTTTTCCAGTGAAGCATGATATTCAGCAAGCTGAATTGTAAATTTTGAAAAAAAAAATCGATCAATTTTGAACAGAGGGTGCTTTTCCAACAATTGTGAAATAAAATGGTAAATCCAAACATTTTGAGAGTCACCAAGTGTCCAGTTTCCCGCCTACCCTCCCCTCCTACACCTAGACGATGTCGAAATAATTAGAGACGCGAGAGAACTTTGGCCATGGCCTTTAAAAGGAACGATCACGGTATTCGCCTGGAGTGATTAGCGCAAACCAAGGAAAACCCAAATCTGAAAAACCGGACGGGGATTCAAACTCACGTCCTCCCGAATGCGAGGCAGAGCGTTACCACTTACCCAACATGCTCGGTGAAGTTATAAGGATCACTCAGAGAGAGCATAAGAAAATAACTTTTAAAATTTGTATATAGCTCCTGGTTCTGTCCTTTTAGAAACAGAAGGCCTGCTAATTTCTACAACGGAAGTATTATGGTAAGATTTCTTTTTTTCCTCCTCTACAGTAATAGTTATCAGGAAAAACACATACAGTATTTCTAATTAACTCGAAACTAAAGAACTTCCTCCATGAAAAAGAATTCTGAAGTGCCTAAAATAAAAGATCTATGAATATATTAAAAATTGTAAATATTAACTGAGAATAAAAAAATTTAAAACCCTGGCACTGAATAAAACAGCAAAATGCTATCAAGGTTTAATATCGATATTAAGCACAAAGAACTTTTACAGTAACTAAAAATCAGAATTTGGTTAAGGTAATGGAAAATTAGTGTATGATGTAGTGGTTTGATTATATACAACTCTCTATTAGGTTTTAATATCGACATTAGACACAAAGTTACATTCCGTAAGTTATCAATTAAAAAAAAAAAATCTCAACTATTTTTTTTAGAACACTCCCCAACAACTTTAAATGAAGTTCGGTATTACTAGAGATAACTGCCTTTCAAATTGTATTTAGAAATTCAACACAACAAAAATCACTTGAAGAAAGTATTTTCGGAGATTTAAAAACAAATATTATTACACAACTAATGCCATATCTCCAGACTGCTAAAGATTTCCTGTAATTTTTATTTAGGAGACTATCGCTTAATGAAAATTACGAAGACTTTTGGGATCAGAGGTTAAATTGATATTTTTTCATGGTTTTACGCCAAAGTCTCGTATAAATCTTGGAGTAGGCGAGTTTGCCAGTTTTGATTTGATACTGCCTTCTCAGATCCCCTACAATTGTTTACAGAACCCATGATTTTTTTTAAAAAAAATTACTTTATAATCATACTTGAAGCAATTAGAACCAAAATGCTGCACAATTAAACATGTCTGATTTAAAGGGTGCAGAAATTATATGGCTGTAACACAGGCGAATAAGTGATTCCTAAAGGGTTCCGTTCATTTCGAACCCTAAAAAGGGAAGCAGACTCAAAAATACTGCGACATTATATCTAATTGAATGTTCATCGTATTCCATAGCTCACAGTATATACTGATTTACTAATTTCCAGACAACATACTGTCTATAAATTTGTATTAGCATTCCTGATACCCCTTCCTCCCCCAAAAGTCATAATTTTTTTTTTTCTGTAAGAATTGTAATACAAATGCAAACACACCAGAATATGAAATATTTTGAAAAATCACGTTTTAGTACAAAAGATCAATGAAGTAAACAAGGGTTACGAGATATTTTAACGCTCGATAATGTGGCAACAGCACGTAGTTGGTATAAGTGCGCAAGAACACTGCACACTTCTTTCTACGGCAGTATCACGATGAGTAATCAGGTTTGTGTGTCCGTTGTGCAACAAGTAGTTTCTTGTACGTGAATGTGATAAACCAACAGAAAATTTGCACAGACTGCATGCAGAGTGTCGATTATTTAGAGTCGATGCCTTTAGTGGTTTAAGTCAGGCAGTTCCACCCTTTAACATGAACGTCACTGCCAAACGAACATCAAGCCGCAGACAAATTCAAGACCATATGCATGAAGTCATATGGATAACTTTTCGTGAAATATATGCAACTTGAATATGATAGGTAAGTGCGCAGACAATTAGTGAAAATATATTACAGTCACTTAGCCTCCAATCAATGTTGAGATTTTTTTTTTTAACATCAAGGGTAAATTTATAGTTTCTGGTCAATTTACTGCGTCATTAAACCTCAGTGATAAATTTTCTATTTCTAGGGTGAGATGAATTACCATCATTTAGATCAGCTTGTTTTTCTTTTTTTTTGCTTGGGCTTTACGCCTCGTCGATGGCGAGGTTATTAGAGGTTTGAAGGAAGCATCCTGGAATTCGCCTAGAGTGATTTGGGGAAACTATGGAAAACCCAAATCTGGATGCCCGGACGAGGATTCGAACCGGCGTCTTCACGAATGCGAGGCCAGACCGTTATACGTTCATCCACCATGCTCGGTTTTTAGATCAGCAACAGATGGCGAAGGCAACATCGAAGTTAGGTTATAACCAACCATTACACGTCTAAAACTTTCGCCATCGATACTGGCGACTGTTATTTTCACATTTTGGTTTATGTCCGAATTTTCAAAGTTATTTTTTCCATGTATCTCTATCACGCATTGTAACTCTACTTTATTCAATTGGCATCTGCCATCTTCCTAACCTTAGGATTATCCGTCGAGATTAAAGACAAATTAACCGACAGTAACATAAAGGAACCAGTAGACAGGGCTACGAAATGTTCACACGTCGCTAAAACGTGACGGAGTTATCCTTTAAAGTCTCATCTAACGAACCACCAGATGTCTCAAATACCAAAAATAAAAGAAGTTTCACTTTCAAGGGGGGGGGGGTGCATCATGTAATACCACAAACGTAATAATGATTTTAAAAAAATAGGTTGCACATAATTGGAGAATTAATGATGTAACATTCTAACCTAAGAAACGGTAGTGAGATTTATCGTCTGTCTGCCTTTGTTCAAATGTACGTTTTGGTATATTTCGTGGAACATGTTTGACCGTCTGAATTCAGTCACCTAGCACATTCGGCGTACCGGTGGCGGGATTTCAACTCATCTCCCTGTCCGCTTTAAAACGATCGACCAATCTTGCTGGTTCAATGGAAGAAAAAAACATAAGTTTCCCATTAATGCAGTTAAAATTCCCGTGCCCAGTGTCTGGTCTGGCATTGTTACATCTGACTGCTGGCACAGTGGATGCGGCTCCTAATGATTCCGACCTGTCGGTACGAGTGGTGTGAAGCCGGGTGCTCGACTCACACACGATCGGTGTTGCGAAGTTGTCGATCGGCGGTGACGCCTTGGCTTGGCCCCATCCTTGGCCACGGCGAATCAATATATTTGCGAGCGAGCTCCGCCGCCGGTATCGACGCGCAGTTTCGAAGCTCCCGCCCGCAGCCACATCGATCGCGGCGCGCAGGTTGGCAGCAGTGAGCGTCCACGTGCAGCGCCCGCCGGTAATGTCATTGGCTCCTCGCTGCGGCACAGACGCACGCCCCGGAAGCGCCGGGCGCGCTGCGGGCGTCCGCAAAAAATGCGCACCTCCCACTGTCATCCAACACTAACATCTGCCTAACCCTCTCTGACACTCGCGAAACACCCTCGAAACGGGAAACAGTCGATTTTTGTATTGCTGACAGGATCGATCAATAATCGAAATGAACTATGTCCTAGAAAGTGTGAAGACTCCGAAGTGACAATGGCCTGGAAATATTGCCCCAAGATATGATCGCAGGTACACAACGGTAGTGATCTAAAAAGATCAAGATATAGGGCATAAGAAAATTTGTGCGACTCTTCTGGAAGACAAAGCAAAAGTCTGACTAGCCTGAAATTAATTAGAATGTACTAATCTGACGTTAAACTTTGAAGTACATGTCATTTTGCTCAAAGAGGCTATATCCATAAAAAAAAAATGATCGATACAGCTGCTTAGGGCCATCCACAAATTACGTCACAGGAATTTAATGATTTTTGGACCCCTCCCACCTCCCATGTCACAGGTTGTCACATTTGTGGGACCTCCCCCCTCCCCTGGTGTGACGTCACATATTTTAAATTTATAAATTAAAACAGCACTTCCAAAATGATATATGTATTTCTAGTTAAAAAATCATATCAACAATAAATCAAACATTTAAGAAAATATAAAAAAAAAATCGAATTAATGATACAAAATTGAGTCATCATGTGTCCATGGATTTTGAACCCATTCCTTGATACTGTTTATTATTGGCATAATAGTTGCTTCATTCTTGATTTCGATAGTGTTGGGAACATTCGATGTGTTATCATTAAGCCCCGGATTTTTAGGTTCTAAAAACCCAAATTTAGGTTTATTCAACTCACGTTTTAGGCTTTTATAGGTTTTTAAAATTCTGATTTAGGAACTTACACGTTTTTAAGGGAAATAAAATTTAAAACACGCAATATATACTGCCATAGTGTTAAAAATATTGTTGACTTTACAATACAATGTCAAGTACTCCTTAAAAACTTCCAACATGTCATTGGTCGATCACATTAAAATATGCAAAATAAACCACTATTATGTTCAAAATACTTCGTCTGTATTGTGTATGGTAAACAACTCATTTAAAACTTCTAATATGACACTGAACAATGAAATAATTTGACAGATTTTCAGGAGTAAATCCTCCTCTTTTTCCGTTCAAATTCTCTTGAATGCGGAAAAACTACGCTTTACGTCACATGTGGTCAGAGGTGTGAACTTTGTATCAGCGATTTCCTTAGGATTCCAAGGCAATATTCTTGTTTCTTCAGACCACAGTGGACACGGCCTATGTATTCCATCCTCTTGTAATTTGGACTGCGGGCTAAAACAGACTCCTGCTTCTGAACTATAAGACACCCCAACTTGTCCAGGAGCCACTTTGGCCCTCACTTCTTGGGTGATTTGAACGGTAGAGTACCTCCTTCCAAATTCTTGATTGAAAATTCTGGGTTGTAAAAATTTGCCTTTATAAATTTCAACTTCTGTACAGCTGGTACTGAGTCCAACACTTTCTTTGCATTTACTATAGCAATAGCTTCGCTTTCATCTAATGATTCGATGACATCCGCGATGCTCTCATAGTTCTCTGCATAATATACTGCGGCTGAGAGCCAGGTCCCACATCGTGTCACTGCTGGCTCAGGAAGGAGGGGTATCGATGAAAGTAACTATTCGACTTGGCGCTTTCAGGAATATTTTCTTCACTGAAGGAATTATCTCTTTAATTACAGGGCGCTGTTTTTTTTATATATATATACAGTAATACCCCGCTTTACGCGAGGGATACGTTCCGCAAAAAAAATCGCGTTAAGTGAAATTCGCGTATATCGGGGTTTACGATTAAACAGAGTCAAAAGTTAAGGAAAAAAAAAAAAAAAAAAAAATACAAATCATTGGAATCAATCTCTTTAATTCTAAGAACACTTTATGCAGTATTACATTTTTTTTTTAACGGAAAAATACATCTATTGTCTTTTGGGTAGCATTTCTTCTACGTTCTTGTAAAATACGTTCACCCAACGCTGTTTTTAATTGTTTGACACATGGTCCAAACACGGTCATCATCACTATCTATGCTATGCAATATGTCCAAACCTGAATAAATTTTTGAACGAATATTTTGTATTCCGCTTGAAGATAAAATTCTCTCTTGTCCTTCCTCATCGTTTATGAAATTATTCTGTAACTCGATCAGATCTTCATTGCTGTGAGGTTCGTCGTGAATTGCTACAAGTTCTTCAAGATCTTCTACCGCGACATCTTCAAGTTCAGACCACTTAATCATTGCAGCAATGTCTTCAAGCACTTGTCTGTGCATTTGGACAATTCTTCTAGGTGCTTCAACTACATCTGGCCAAAGATTACGCCACACCCTGTTCATACAACTCCTTTTAACTTCGTTCCAAGACTCGTCTATGTTGTGAATATCCTTCAGGATGTTGTATGACTTCCACCGCTCTCGCATAGACTGTCTTCATTCCCAGTCTGTTTCATGAATTAGTTGGCTAAAAGTGCGGCGATGGTAATAAGCTTTGAAGTTTGCTATTGCTCCCTGGTCCATAGGTTGTAATATTGACGTAGTGTTTGGTGGAAGGAACATCACGTACACTTTTAAGTCTCTCGGTGTATCAAGTGAGGTTGGATGTCCTGGGGCATTGTCTAAGAGTAATATAACTTTACGTTCAAGCCCATTTCTGTCACAGTAGGATTTTAATGACTGGCAAAAACTATTAGAATACCAATCGTGAAAAACTTCCCGTGTAACTCGCGCCTTTCTGTTATACCGCCCACGATTGGTAGGCTTATCTCGTCTGTACCTCGCATTGCACGATGTGTTTCTGAATGGTAAACCAGTAAAGGTTTCAGTTTGAAATCACCAGTGGCATTACCACCCAGCAGAAGTGTTAGTCGATCTTTCGCAGCTTTGAAACCGCTGGCTTGACGTTCTTCTTTAGAAATGAATGTTCAAGATGGCATATTTTTCTCACTAAAGCCCGGTCTCATCATCATTGAAGATGAGACAAACAGGAATTTTTTTCTCGTGCTACGAAATCTTGAAACTTGTCTGGAAACTCAGTTGCAGCTTGAGTGTCCACACTGGCGGCCTCAACTGTTATCTGGATATTGTGAAGATTGGAGCACTGCTTGAACCGATGTAACCAGCCTCTGCTGGCAGCAAAAGTCGGAGTGGAAGTCACCTTCTTCTGTCTTTAACATCTCATACAAAGATTTTGCTTTCGTGCATATGATATCTTGAGTCAGCGATGTGTTCTTCTTATTTAAATCTTCGATCCAGACTGCTAGCAACTTCTCCATTCTTTCTAGGATAGAAGATCTCGAACGAGAAGTTTTGATGCACTTATAGGTGTTGAACTTTAGCTGGAAAGATTAATTTTTTATCGATTTTTAAAAATCGTTCTTACAGTCGATTCTGACAGACCAAAATCTCTGCCAACAATTGTTGCTTTTCCTCCATTTTCCGTTCTTCTTTTCACCTTCATCTTCAATTCCAAAGTTACGCTTTTACGCTCTTTTTTCTTCGTAGGCGGCATTTTTAACGTAGTGTTAAATTATGTATTTCCACCAAACGTTAAAACACAACTGCCAGCCGAGATAAACAAATGGAACAAACGAAACAAACGAGGGAATTCCCATAGAACAGTCGTAGGACGGGGAATCCTCAATTCTTCGATCAGATTGGTCGGAGAAAGAGGGGATTACCGCGACCAAAGAGAAGCCAATGACTACATTATGGACATACATATTCTTAAGTAAGCAATTCGCGTAATACGAGGCATTTTAACGCGAAATTTGAAATTCGCGTTAAAGTACATAATAGCCCAGCACCTAGTTTCTACTCTGGGCCCATATTTCCAATATATTACAAGAGGTACATAAGATAAAATTATAGTTTGCAGCTAGTAGCTAAATATTGTTCAGGATGTAAAACAAGTTAGTAACGCATAAACTTATCAAATTTCACAAAAATTTGTTACATAATTAAATTAACAATGTGTAAGAATGTATATGATATGTGTTAGTGTTTTTTTTGATATATACTGTAAATTAGTAATTTGAATAACATACATTCTTACATTCACATACAATACTACTATATATAATTAAACAAAGAAACTTTCACATACACAAATCACTTATTTCACTGTTGTCCCACTGTTTCTCACTTTGTATATTTACGACAGTTTTACACATTTACTCCCGGCACAGCCACTTCGGAGTAACTTACCTCCCTCAGGAGATGACTTCTGGAAGTAGAGGCGTCCTCCTTCGACCCATCGGGAGTTTCTTTATTCGGGAATTATCACCGCTCGGTCGCTGGTCGCTGTCGGTTGAAACGGTTTCTAAGTGCCAAGAACCTTTCTTTGGCTGCTTGTGAGGCCAGATTGCAAGCTTCATCAAGATAGTACCACAATTCCTGGTCACAGGGCGCTGTTCCCGAATTTTTTCAGCTACCTGGTGCAGCCCATGAGCTAGACAGGTGATATGGACCATTGGAAGATGGAATGACTTCAAACGCTCCCCTGCTTTTATCATATAAGCTGCACTGTCTGTCACCAACAACAATTTATCCTCGTGTTCTGGACCTGGCCACAACAGTTTTGATGCATCCCTTACAGCAATTACCACAGTAGACTGGTTAGTCATTGGAGGTTCTCTGCACATAATGACTTGGGGTATACTACGTCCCTCACATGCGAGCTTGCCCACAACAACGCTATATATCTGCCGCAGGCATCTGACTTCTCATCTACACTTAACCAGATGAAGTTGTCGGCAATGTCCACTAGTTCTTCAATGGTTTTCACTTGCAGATGAGGCAAGTAATTCTTTCTTAAAGTGAATTCATCTCATATTTTTCTGTTGCAAAATTCTTCCAAAATGGTTTTCAGGACTGCATTCTGGAGTGTTGAAACTGGTATATTAGTGGCAGTGAGAGCTTCACACAGACGCAGGTGAAACGAATCTTCTGCACACAGCTTTGAACTTGTAATGAAACTCTGCTTCTGTTCGGAAGCGTTTCTCCTGGTAACATTTGCCAAATGAGTTGCTGAATTCTGATACTGTAGTACGTGGGATCATTTTTCTGCAGTCACTTATATAGAAATAAAAAATAAAAATAGTCCACCTGAATATAACACCCCGGATAATAGCCAGTTAATATTATGAAATTTCATCCAGCAGTCTAGACTCTGTTACTTTACGTTACTTTAGAAATGAAAACAAATAAAATCTAATTTATTTTTTAAAATTATAAAAGATATATGTATATAAAACAAATTAAACTTACTGGTTTCACACATGCTTGATAATATATAATTTTCTCTCATCTTTAGGAAAGTTCTTATTGGTTCCTAACCACTCTCGCAGGTGACTACTTCTTGAGGATTTCTTTTTAGGCATTATTGCTTTTAATTAAGGAACTAAACTTATGTAGGCCTACACAATATTTTGATTTCCGTGTTACCACTGAACGATGACGGTATACAACTGTTAAATTCTCAGAAAGGGTTTGCGTTCCTGAGATTGTTAATGTTTAACGTGCTATGTTTAAAACTTGCTTTGTCGATTTGTTTCTACTGAATGTAAACCTTTGTAATAATGTGAAGTTGCCACACCGTATTGTTACAGCTTTTCTCAATGTTACTGTCAACAATTAGGTTAAAAACATCATTTAATATTGTGGTGAATAGTTATTCCAATTTTAAAATAAATTCTTCCGTTTTATACGTAAACATAGTTCGTTTACCCTCCAAGTTCGACTTTACCCCTCGGACTATGTTAGGGATCATTCCCATACTGCTCACATTTGCAGTGTCTTAGATCTTAGGATTCACGTAATAATAGATACAGCTGGTGATGGTGACTGGTCGGATCGCCATGTAACATTAATTTGGATCGATGTAGAAGAAGAAAACGAAATTTTTGAGATGGAAGGGGGAAAAGGAAGCAGCTACCCGTAACCTGTCCATAAGGCACTGTTCCCGCAATTGCCTGGAGGAGAAAAGGAAAACCACGTCAGAACAGCTGATGGTTGGGTTCGAACCCATGGCGTCTTCCACAGACCGTAGCCCTGAGCTAATCCGGTTGGACATTTGTTTAAGTAACAAAATTACAGTCGAACTGGATCAGTACATCGAATTAGGTCATTTTAGGTTCTAAAAATCTAATTAGGTCATTTTAGGTCATAACATAAAAATTAGGTTATTTTAGGTCCTATTAAATTTATGAATATTATTAGTTTATACAGTAGACGTAAGAGAAAGTTAAAATTTCGAGGATATTAGGTTGGGAACAAAATAGGTTCGAACCTAAGAATCCGGGGCTTAGACTTATCATCGTCTTCATCCAACCATAAAGCATCGTCATCGTTTAATAAGCAAAGAACTTCCTTGTTTCGTCTAGCTTTGTGGATGGGGAAAACTTCTAGTTTCCTCTTATTTAATTGCTAATGTTGGTTACTGGGTTTGAATGATGAAAAATATAGTCCACAGATGCGACATGATCGTTTAAATAAGTATGCCTCGACACTGGGGCAATACGAGCCAAAAAGTGATACAAATTATGCATGTGATGTCACAAAGTTTATGACACGTCCCCCCCCCCCCCTCCCTCAAGGTGTGAAGTAATTTATGGATGGCCCCTTACTAATAATAATAAGCTCTTTGTGATTCCAGAAGCAGATATTTTTGTGTTCGCGTTTGGTCCAGGTCGCATTCTCCACACATGACAACTTTTCTTTTTCTTTTACAGCCTTGTAACGCAACGGTAAGAAGAATCATATATATTAAATACGAGTTAGATGCTGATACCAACAACGTGTTGTGTCGTTTTCAAGAAACCACAACGCGTTGTGATCGGGTCCCCCCACCCGCTCAATGAACGTCTTCGGTCTTTGAGCCTAACATGTACATAAAACAAAATCCTATGACTTGTCGTAAAAAAAATGAGATGGAAAGAGAACTGAAAGATTCGGCGATCATTTGAAGGCATCCAGAAGCGCAATTTTCTTAAAGAGAAATTTACAGCTCATCGAAGGTTTCAAGAAAAACTGAAGCTAAGGACAGCAAAGTCGTGAGCATAAGAAAGGACAACAAAGACATGTTGCTAAAAAAAGTTTTGAAAATAGTAAATATCTTGGCATTACATTTGATAACAAGCTTCACTGGGCTGGACACATTGGACAGGTGGCAGGAAAAGGTTTCAAAATCCTGCACTTGTTGGAGAGAGTGATGAGGGGATGCACGAGAGAAGTAAAGGAATTGGGCTACAAAATTTTGGTCAGACCATTGCTCGAATATGGTAGTGTAGTATGGGACCCACATTTTGAGTATCAAATACAAGAGTTGGAGAAGGTGCAAAGAAGGGCTGGTAAATTTGTTTCTGGAAATTATCGCAGAATGCAATCAGTGACAGATATGATAAAGGAGCTGGAATAGGATTCATTGCAAGACAGGAGGAGGATGAGGAGAGTAATGGGAGTGTACAGGGTATATACTGGCGATGAGGCATGGATAGATATTGCAGTAGGTATGAAAAGTAGTTCATGGAAGGGAAAAGATGACCATGACCACAAGCTGGCACTCGATTTCAGGCACAAGGGTGTGGGAAGATTTTCTTTTTTGGGTAAGGGTGTCAGGGATTGGAATGAGTTACCAAGGGGAATGATGAATAACCTACCGAAAACGTTAAAAGAATTTAAAGTTAAAATTTGTAGAGGGCAAATGTAGGTGAGTGAAGGATAGCGGAAGTTGGGTGTGTAAGGAAATTGCCACCGGAGCCTGTGCTCCATTGCAATTAAATTAAATTAAATCATACCTAGAAGAAGAACAAAGAACGGATGAGATTTAAATTACTGATCAGTTACAAAATAACTGACAAGATAATGAACCCTATTCGAAAAACTAAACAGGAAGAACAAAGACTTTTGACAACGGAAAAAAAACAGGCTCGATAAATAAAGTAGCAAAGAGAACGATATTATATCGTTGTAACATGCAGATTAGAACCATGTTCTAAATGTCAGATATGATGTCGCTGAGGAAAGTCGTCGATGCTGATATCTAAAATAAAGTACTTAACAAAAAATATAATGTAAACGTTAATTTATGTCGATGATATTTTTAAATGCACCGAAAAATGAAAAGTTGACTCTTAAGAAATTAGAATTAATTCGGATCAAAGATAGGCTTCCAATTTCTAACAAACGATTTGCCGAGAAGGAACTTTAAATTTGAACACGTTCAAAAATTAGTTTCCAATATTTCGTACGTAAGCAGGACCTACATCAAGTCAGCGCAGATGAAGTTCTTGATCTTGATCTGCGGTGGTGAGGTGATGTAACAAAGATGGAACTAGAATTATAATCAGTGTTCCATGGAGGATTTAGATAAAACTCTACGTTTCGCCGCTGCGCTCTGATATCTTTAGCAAGTTCTGATGTAAGTAAGTATTTCAAAACAGAGATCCACTGGCTCTGGCTATACCTTGAATAAATAAAACAATTATATATGGAATTCATTTATTTAGCACAAAACATAATTATAAAATAACTCGCGGAAAGGTATTGCCCATAAATATGTCATCAGAATAATGAAAAATGTAGAACAATACATGACAAAATAATAAAAGTTATAATTAATAGAAAAAAAAAGCCAAATTGAAGTAAAGGGTATTATCAGACCATTTACTTACTATCGAAAAACAACGCCGATAAACGATTACGAAGCAAGACATTAAAACTGACAAGAGCTGATAGAGCCTTGCGCTATTGGGATTTTCTACTCTAATCACGGTACAAATATAATGGTTGATATATTTTAGGTTGTACAGCACACTTCGCTCGAAGTCTCTATTCCATCATTTATAATGCAATGCACTATGTATTTCGAGCAGTTTCAACAAAATAGTATTAATTTATGGCAAAACATCCGAAAAAAACTTCGCGGCCGATCACGTATTTTTTACTTTACATGGGAAATTTTTTAAATTAATATCCAAGTTATTTGTTTGACGTGTTGTAAACAACGTTACCCCACCCAACAATGTTGTGGAAAAAAAGAAATCAGGTTCTTTTTACTTGTATGAAACCTCCTTCCTCCCCCCCCCCCCACTGTTTACTACAAGATTCTAAAAACGATATTCGGTTTGAGGACAATAAGGTACGTAAAACGAGCATATTTGAATAATGCAACTTATTCTGTTTACAAGATAGAGTTTACGACGGACGGACAGGAAGTAGATGATAACAGTAGCGTCCCAGTCTAGCTGATGCGCTCATAGCGATCACTTCCGTGTTCCGGAGCTAAGTCAGTCTCGTAAACAGTCAAGTGAACTTACAGTCCGTCAGTGTAGTGAAGTGTGTATAAAATTTGAATTGCCTAAAGTTATACAAAACTAGGCTTCAATACTTAGCATCCACTGAGAGCCTGGGCCGTGCCCTAACATGGAAGAGCCTCCAGACACGGGGCAAATAATCAACGCGGCACTGCAGCCGTGTTATTTTCCAGAAACAGCCTCTTCAGCCCCGCCGATGATGCACTACCAACAAGGGATCCAGCCACAGCCATCTCATCTTCAGCCGCTCAACTTCTCAGGTAACGACGCTGCTTCTGCAAGTTGCCCCTCGATCGCAGTGTTGAACAATGTAAATTCGGAAGAAAGAACTGCTAAACGTTCTCGCATAGAGGGAAACCCTACTGAGCTACCGAACGAGGAAATGTCCACTGAAACAGTAAACAATCCAGTGAGTGTGCCCCAGGAGTTAGCTACCATGTCATCAGTGGTGTTCTACCCAACTACTTCAGCTGCAGAATTAGATCATCAATATGATAGCCGTGATCCAACCCAAACCATATCAAACGAGGGTACGGGCATGGATATCACAAGCATTCCCGCGGATTGTGAAGGAGTTCAAAGTATAGTATCGAACAATAGGAACTCTACTAACCAAAATAGTGTCCCCCAGTTGCCAAGCCCCAACTTCAATTCCAATAAAGACAGAAGTAAGAATAACCGATATAGCCGCACAGACACGGGTCCATACTTAGTCTTTGTGGAAAGTGTGGATAAAAATATTGGTAGACTTCACCCCATGTCAATAGGGAAACTTCTTTATACACATAGCCCAGCACAGAAGGATGACATCATCAATATCGTAGCGGCCGGGAGAAATAGGTTAAAAATCGAAACCAATTCAGCAGCCTCTGCTAACTTGTTGGTTCAATCTACAGTTTTCAAGGACAGAAACTTAGAAGCATTCATTCCAAATTTTTTGATAAACAAACAAGGTATTATCAGGGACGTAGACACCTCCCTGTCAGAAGAAGAAATCCTACAGGCGATAGAAAGCCCTTACCCAGTTATCGCAGTTAAACGGTTTACCAAGAAGAACTCATACCAAAATAATGATAGGAGAATACCGATACCAATATGCATGATCACTTTTAGATCACAATCCCTCCCGGACCACATAGCAATCTTTGGAGCACGTTGCCCAGTCGAACCTCACGTCCCACAAATTCTCGTCTGTGATAATTGTTTACGATTTGGCCATCGTATAACTCAATGCCGCAGCGCTCCCCGCTGCAATAAGTGCGGAGGCCCACATACTATGGAGACGTGTGCCAGCACAGCTGATCCACAATGTATACATTGTCACGGTCCTCATTTATCCAATGACAGAATATGTCCTGTAATTGTTCAACAACAAAAAGCACGTGAGGCAGCGGCCCATAATAAAACCTCTCCCATGCCGAATTGGTATCCCACCCATCGTCAGACATATTCGCAGGTAGCCAGCGCCGCTCCGCTCTATTACGACGAAAAGCAATTCCCCCCGCTCTCTCCAATTGCAGTGCAGCCACCTAGTTTAGCCTCAACAAATGCTTTCCAAAACTGTCCTATGATCCCTATCCAACAAAATCAAGAGTCTCGTCACCAAAGTAAAGTGCTCTCTCCAAACCAACCGATATATACTACTACTACTACTACTACCGTCAGCCGCAACAAGCAAAGGCCAGCAACCCCAAAAGCACAAAATTCCAATTACCCTCCTGTTTATCAAAGAATGTATGTACCCCATCATATACCAATAACACCTATCACACAGAATCCCTACCCTCCTCAACCCCAGTATAAGGAAAAGTCCCCCTTACCCGAAAAAGTAGCACTCATAGAGAAGATATTGCAAATTATCCTGAACATGATTCAAGAATGTCAAGCAGCTCCATCTGATACCTCCCAACTCGACCCAATTCGTCACCTTCTTACCAACCTAGCAGGAATCAACTAAAGAACCGAATACTCTCTCTACTTCCTATGGCGATAAAACTTATGCAATGGAACGCTCGATCTGCTATTGCCAATAAAGACATCCTATCTAAGGAATTGCTCGACAACAACGTAACAGTAGCAGCTATCAGTGAAACCTGGTTTAAGCCACATGCCCCTATCCATTTCAGGGGATATAACATCATCAGGAAAGATAGAACTGACGGAAAGGGAGGCGCGGCACTCTTAATAAAGGAAAACATTTCTTTCCAACAAATACAGATAAAATGGGGCTTAAAAGAAGTACAGGCTGTAGCCGCGGAAATAGTAACATCTACGGGTGCCTACACTATATTATCACTATATAAACCACCACATGTGAGGGTCAGCTGTAACGAATGGAACCAATTGTGGGCGTCACTTCGTACCCTGTTTCTGATCTGTGGTGATTTTAACGCCCACCATACTGCTTGGGGCAATGACACATCGGACGCAGACGGAAGATCATTATTAAATTCTATAGAAGACTATAATCTAGTCATTTTAAATGATGGCTCACCCACACTAATTCCGACTCCCTACAGACGCCCAACATCGGTAGACATTTCTATAGCCTCACCAAATTTCCACACGGTAGATAAATGGGAAACAAAAAGATATACATTGGGATCGGATCATTTCCCAATTTACATAACAATAGGAATGGAATTAAACCCGCGAACTAGATATCATGCCAGTAGTCCCTGGCGTATCCAGGAAGCCTCGTGGTCTACGTACAGAAAAGTCATCTCAGAGGAATTAGCCAATCATAATCCTAATCTATCCGTAAAGGATTCTTACGACGCTCTGATATCAATTATAAATAGGGCGGCGATGAAGTCGATTCCTCGTCGTAAAACTACTGAAAATTGCAAAAAATACAAAGTGTTTTGGTGGGATTCAGAATGCTCCAAAACAGTAGCAAAACGTAGGTTGGCCCTGAGTAGTTATCGAAAAATGCAGACGCTCGAAAGTTATTTGGAATATAATCGGGTGGATGCTCAGACAAAAAAATTCCTAAAACGGCGGAAGAAAGAGGAATGGATTAAATATTGCAACGGCATAAATAAGGATACAAGCATTTCAGACGTTTGGAAGAAAATTAGAGCATTAAAAAAATTAAATTCAAATCGACCTGTAGAAGCTGACCCGGTCTGGTTGGAAGAATTTGCAGATAGGATAACACCATCCTCATGCATTACAGCTCCGATGAGCATACCTGAATCGGAAGAGGAACACTCTCATCCAATGATGACTCCTTTCTCTAGAATAGAACTAGAAAAAGCCTTATCAACAAACCAGAACACATCCCCGGGAATTGATAATATCCATTATCCAATGCTTACAAATTTGCCGTCAGAAGCCAGAGATTTACTTCTCCATATTTTCAATGAAACATGGACAAAAAATGAGTTAATGGAGGATTGGACAACACAGGTGATTTCACCGGTCTTAAAACCTGGAAAAAATCCACTACTACAGGCTTCGTATAGGCCAATAGCTTTATCATCGTGCGTAGGGAAGACTCTAGAGAGAATGATTAAGAACCGCCTGGAATGGTGGTTAGAGGCGAACGATTTACTCCCTCAATCACAATTTGGATTTCGCAAAGGGAGAGGGACAATAGATAATTTAACTATTTTGACAACGGATATCACTGATTCTTTTAAAAGAAAAAACTGTACGGTCTCTCTGTTTTTAGACATTTGTTCGGCTTATGATCATGTGCAAATCCCTATCCTAATGGAAAAATTAAAAAGATTGGGGCTTCCAGAGAGGCTAGTGTATGGCATTAACACCCTGTTGGGGGAAAGAACAATCTTCATACGATACAGGGATCATACCATAGGACCAAGAAAACTTTATACAGGACTACCTCAAGGGGCTATTCTGAGTCCCACTATTATATATTCTATACGCATGGGATTTGGAAAGAGTAGTTAATCCAAACACCCGAATTCTCCAATATGCGGATGACATCTGTATATATTGTATGGCGGCTACAATAGAGGAAGCGATATCCAACCTAACAATTACGATGATGAACATGGACAAATGGTTTAAACGGAATGGGCTACAAATCTCAACTGAAAAGTCCTCAGTGATAATATTCACCAGAAATCGATTAGATCTTAACGAAATCAGAACAGTCAGAATAGGAATCTACTCATTTACAGTTAAGTCCAATGTTCGCTTCCTGGGTCTAGTGCTGGACTCCAAACTCAGTTGGATTCCCCACATTACTCAAATAGTTAATTCCTGTAACCCAGCTCTGAACATTATGCGAAGCGTAACACGGGTATGGTGGGGTGCAAATCACAACACCCTCTTAACAATATACAGAGCCTTAATTCGATCTAAAATAGATTATGGAAGCATTCTATACAGCAACGCAAATACTCGAACCCTTTCCATGCTGGACAAACTCCAATACAGCTGTATACGAACCTGTCTGGGAGCCATGAGATCGACTCCCACTAACGCCCTACTGATTGAAGCTCGGGAGATGCCCCTGAATATCAGACGAAACTGGCTGGCTAGTAAATATATTCTGGAAAGGCTAGCATACAGGAATCATCCAATTATCTCGAAATGCAAAGCTTTGTATAACCATGGATACATCACAGAGCGTCATAGACTGGCTGAAGTCCTTCACAGTTACAGAGAGTGGGAAAAATTGGCAGACAGAATTATTCCAACGAAGATATTTCCCCCATATGAGTATTATTCCAGCACTAGCATGATACAGATACCAATATATTATATAACTCCTGAGACCAACCAACATGTCACCTACAAACAAGCAGTAAGGAAATACCTGGAGGACAATTGGAATTATTCGTTTTATATATATACGGACGGATCCAAAATAGACTCAGGGGATGGAGTAGGCTGCGCCTTTTATTGCCCGAGGACCAAGTATCAAGAAAAGTATAAATTACCATCAAATACATCAATTTATACGGCAGAAGCCATCGCTATATTAAGAGCACTTGAGCACAGCTTGTCATTGACTGAGACGAGTTTTTTAATAATCTCTGACTCGCTTAGCGTACTGAACTCCATCCAAAGAAAATTTTTGGGCAAGAAAACCAATCAATTTATAGTTAAGATTGTGGAGACATATCTAGAATTGTCCAGAAGAAATAAATCCATAAACTTCCTTTGGCTAAAAGCACATGCAGGGGTTCCGGATAACGAAACAGTGGATCAAATGGCAAAGACAGCCGCTAGAATAGGAGACACCTTAGATATCCAGCTTCCGTACACTGACTACCTCTTCAAAATAAAAACAAAGGCTCTGAACAAATGGCAAACTGAATGGGACTCCAGCAAAAGCAGGAAGGGACATCATTATGGATCGATTCAACCCCGAATACCATCCCGCCCATGGTTCCTCAACTTTCCGGATCATAGAGGCGTCATTTCCACTATAATTAGAATGCGCTTTAACCATGGTATATTCCCCCAGCATTTACATCGGATACACATCCTAAATACTGATATTTGTGATTGCGATAGAGCAGAAATAGGGGATATTAATCACATAGTGTTTTCATGCCCTAAATATAAACAACATCGACAAAGATTTATAAAACAACTCGTCAACTATGGAATACCTCTCCCAACAAGCATTAGCTGTCTATTACACGGTAACAACGTGACCGTATACAAGTTGCTAAGTAAATTTGTAAAGTCAACTAATATAAAAATTTAGATGTGAAAAACTAGTTAATTGTAAGGATTTTAACCATTGTAATGTCAACAAAAAAAAAAAAACAACAACAACTATAAGGAACTAACAATAATTTATATATCTGTATATTTCACTGTATCATTGGTAATTATGTGTGAGCAATTGTATTTAAACATAATGTGATAAACAAAAATGTTCCTTTCTGATTAATCAGTTTACCTAGTTATATCGTATATATCATGTGTTTAATTATGTGTTTTAATTATGTGTTTAATTATGGGTGAGCAATTGTATTTAAACATAATGTGTCAAACCCCTTTAGGGGATAAACAAAAATGTTCCTTTCTGATTAATCAGTTTACCTAGTTATATCGTTTATATTATGTTTTTAAATATGTGTTTTAATTATGTGTTTAATTATGTATGAGCAATTGTATTTAAACATAATGTGTCAAACCCCTTTAGGGGATAAACAAAAATGTTCCTTTTTGATTAATCAGTTTACCTAGTTATATCGTTTATATTTTACTAATCATGTCAAGTCTTGCTCTCTTACCTAAATGTAAAATGTTTATATATGTATGTACAAATGGATGATGGTTGTATAGTGCCTAGGCGCTTAAAGCCAAATAAAAAATCAATTAAAAAAAACAGTAGCGTCTCTCTTAAAGTACGGAACTCTTAATATAAAAAGAGTGCCTATTATGTGTAATAGAAAAGTAGAATATAGGAAGTACAGCTGGTCGATGACTTAGTGCTAAAGGTATCTGACTGATGTAGATCGACAGATTTTTGGTTCGAGTACCGATCTTGGATGGACATTTTACCTACCAAATGTTTTGTGTATAAAAAGTACTCTGCCATCTCCTTATAGTGTTCGGATAGCACGTTGAGCTGTTGTTCCCACTCATCCGATAATACACAGCGTTAGTCAAAGCCTCCACAACAGAGAAGGATTAAACTGAATTAAGACATCAGAAGCAATATTAGGTATTTCCCAACCAGTACGAGTTTTGGAAATGACGGGCGAGGAAAGATGTTTGTGGAAGAGTCTTACAGAAAGAAGAGACAGGATGGTAGGTCATATTTTGAGACATGCAGGATTGGTTAATTTGTTAGTGGAGGGAACAGTCGAAGGTAAGAACTGCAGAGGAAGACAGAGACTATAATATATGAAGCAGATTATTGAGGACGTGGCTTGTAAGGGGTATGTAGAAATGAAGAGGTTAGCACAGGATAGGAAGGGATGGAGGATTGTATCAAACCACTGCAGAGACTGATGACAGCAAAAAAAAGTGTCATGAAGCCATCTATTAGGAAGTTTTAAGAAAGAAAATCTCCTAAAAGTTATAACCGGTTGCAAAGATACTGATTAACGACACATGAACAGGTACATGTTGTTCCTTTCGTCGCTGGGAAACTTGGTAACGTTGCAATGACCAGGTCTATTGTTGCTGAGGTATATAACGAACGCGACACAGTTATTGCCGTCACTTGGAAACAATCTTCCGCTAGTTCGAGAAGCATATCGGCTGCGATACCGACTAGACAAAGTTTCCGACGTCACAGCCTTTCTTAGCTGAAAGCGTAATCAGCGCCTTCGCAGCATCTTATACCCGAGCGAAGCGAGCGCAATGCCTGCCTACTCCCGGTTACTGACTGTGTTCCGCCGTTTGCTGATGTGCTTCAGCAGCTGGTCTCGCAAAAATGAACATCGCATGATCGAATATACTAGAATTTTAGATGAAACTAATGTATTTCACGAGATAGAAATTGTTTAATAAACAAATGTTTATGGAAACAAATACTTGTTTGAATGCAGTATGATATGAAGGTGGTGGCAACAAATCTTTTTTACGCCATTATCTGGAGAAGGGCTACGTGAAGATTGGGTTGAGGGAGTTAGAAAGGTTACTGAATGCCACGTACCACTCAAATACACTTCTTATTGTAATGAAATATCAGTTCGATACATGTTTACTACCAACAGAGAGGAGGTTACATCGGAACGGGTAAGGATGACTTCAAGCTTGATATGATAAAGAATTATGAAGTGAAGAGTACAGTTGTACAAGTAGCAACAATTTGAAAGGAAAAACTCAATTTCTGATAAAATTAAAACAGAACTTAGTTAACAGAAATTTGATCAAGACGGGAAGGTCTAATTAAATTTCACTTTTTAGAGGGTAACCGTAATAGCGAGAGCAGAACAAGCGAACAGCATGTCGTTCCTGGGGGGAAAAAAATATAATAACTGTAATATTACAATATTGCATGCAAGCGGTAAAATAAATTCACCCTGGTTTTATGTGAAATTTTCATTTCTGAGTATTTTGTAATGATTGTAAATGATTATGTAATGATTCTGATTGTTTTAAAATGTTTTCAATTGTTTAAGTATTGTTAATGTTCGAGAAATATCTGTCGGAAGCCTTTGTAGTGTTCTAGAACTTTCGACGGAACCTACATAAAGCGACCAGCAGAGACTCAGGGACAGTTTTACAGACTCACTTTCAATCGGCCAAGGACAGTGTTGAACGAACAGTTTTGGTAGCACTGTTTTTCGAAGAAGTATCGAATAGAATGGTTGGAGTTTTGTGTTTATATGTGAACTGTATCTTGATATCCGATGTCTTACTAGCGATAAAACAAGTTAAGATTTGAAACTGGATCGTGGACTAGTTATTTAATATATTAATTAAAGTGTGTTCTTGTTTGAGAAATGTGTAATGTATGAGTCGGAGATTGGGCAGCGTCCCCGATTTCACCTAGGGGACTGCTGGAAACCGCCTCAGACCCGCAATCAGGATGTCTGATATGCAGGGTCCAGGAATAGAACCTAGTCCCGTTGTGCCTCCCAGATCCAGCGCGCAGCCACACTGAAGGGTCACTATTGTAGTTTATGTTCACTTTACAGTATGACAGACCTGTGTGCGGCGCTCTTTATTTATCAGTGTCTACTGAACCACTTTACAACATTACAAAATCTATGAAACATTGAAGCCTAATGCGTATGTTTTCACCGAGCTTGTTGGGTGAGCGAGGCGCATTCGGGAGGACGACGCTTCGAATCCTCGACGGGGAATCAAGGTTTGGGTTTTCCATGGTTTCCCCAAATCACTCCAGGCGAATGCCGGGATGCTTCCTTCAAAAAAGGCCACGGCTGAATTCCTTCCCGTTCCTTGGCCCCCATTCCGTCGCCCCTCTAATGACCTCGACGAGGCGTAAAGCCATAAGAAGAAGAAAAGAAAAGAAGAGGAAGAAAAAGCTTCCACCGTGTGACAGGCAAAAATAAAGGAATTAAACTCTTAAGTACCGGCGAGTTGCCAGCTATCATGTGCTTTCCATAAAGATCATCTGTAAAAAAAAAAAAATCATCAAACTTTCACTTATCTCGGTATAATTATTTTCGCACCTAAGATTTTTCCAAATTTTTTGTTATAATCGCACCAAAGTACTAATTTCTAAATTAAAGAGTTCATATGTTTTGTAGGTATGGCAGATTGACAGACGGACACACGGAAGAAAAAAATGAGCGAATCCGGAAGGGTTAGGTTTTTAATTAAAAAGGAAATTTAAAAAAAGCCACTACTGAATCCATTCTAAATATACTGAATATGACATAACTAGGCATATTGTTTACAACCACAAATATGTTTGTTACAGCATATGATGTCTGATGATCATATTTATTTAGTTACTAATATAAGCACGTGAAGGTGTTTCGGGTATCGTCACACATCTAGAATAGTTCCGTTTTTAGGGTCAAAGGTCACAACAGGTTTACCTGACGTAGCTAAAATATAAAATTAGCCTGTGTTTCATCACAAGGGTTTCCCATGCAAAAATTGAAAAAAGTCTTTTGTGTTTTATGAGACAATAATAGAAGTATTAAACATGGGCAAAGACAATCTCGCTTAATACCTCATTCCAGATGTAAATACCTAACAATGGCCGAGCAGCGTGACAATAGCGATGGCAAATTAGCAACTACGGTAAGAACTTCAATCAATCGTAAAGTTTTACGATATTTTTAAAGAATAAAATTGTGAGAAAAACAAACTTAATGAGTGTATTGTGGCAATTCATTTCATCGCAGTTGTGTAGCTATTAAATGGTGCACATAACCTCGAATTTATAATAACATCTTTGGTCACTGTTAATTTGCGAGCCAAGGCGCGTGACGTCACCGTTCTCCAGTCAACAGCTATCGAGGTGAGAGAGTGAGTGAACTTACGAAATTATAGTATAGAGGTACGATCTAACTTGTGTCATGTACTAGTGGTACCTCAGCTGTTAAATACTATCAGGTTGTTGTCTCGTCGTAACCCAGAGAACAGCGAGGAGTAGCTAAGGAGCACCTTGGAGTCTCTGACCTGAAATGTCTCGACACTTGCATTCCCAGGAGGGACGGACTGTCGCCTAGCCGATAGCTCTCTCGCAAAGGGAAGGCTTTTCCCTCCAGGACAGGAAATCCCCTCGGAGACACATCCACGGCTAACAGGTCTGCGCCAAGAAGGTCTGGCCTCTTCCTGCTTTTCACACAGATTTCCTAGAAGTGGTATCCTCTAGGGAAGTCTGCCAGTTGGTAGAGAACCTTTGTAGCAACAGTTGAGAAGACACTTGAGAACGAATGTACCGTAACCAACTGTTAAATGCTTTAACTACATTCAACTTGAATACGTTTTGAAGTCAGTAATCTTACGCAAAACCAGATCGAACAGCTATAATTATTTCTACTATTCAAACTACGACGTTTTGTGTTAATAAGTGTTTTACTTTATTTTATTTTAAGGGGAAACTTCTTTAGGCGCGCTGGGCGATTTTGGGAGGGGGTAAATGTATGAGTTCGCGACTTCCCGTCACCGACATGCTTTTATGTGTTGCGGGTATGACATGCGCGTTGGACTATTTTTGTATGGGTAAAATATTTTGAGTTAGCCTCACCAACGTACTGAAACAGCAGTATATCTGTAGCTGTAAGTATGACGTGTTGCGCTTGGACAGCAGTGAAAGTATAGATTATACTTGTACTAGTGTGCCCAGTGGTCGACCTAATTCATTAAGTTATTAGTTTTTATTGTAAAAAATTATCATTGCATATTTAATTTAAAAAAAATGTTCTATTGCGTTTTGTGAGCATTATAAATCCGTTTATGTAAATCACGATTTGCTTTGATGAGCATACAATTTTTTTTTTTTTTTTCAACTCTCTGACATCAATCTTTTATTGCAATGAATGACTGAACAAAACGATTAATACGTTACAACTCAAGAGATTTCGTGAATTATATTTTTATTGCATGTTTGATATGCAGTAGTCATCGGACTTGATCTATAATTAAAAAACATGAAGTGAATGCACTCCTTTCATCTGAAGTGACTTCTGATTCGAAATGTTTTGCATTGCAAAACGTGCATTGTAAATGTATTAATCCACAATCGAAACTATTAAAATTTCTTGGAATGACATTTAGTGCTCATTTTAATGCACGCATCAAAATAATTTCATTTTCACTATTTAAAATTGGTCTACTATCTTTTTAATTTCACGCAAATAGCTATTCCTTCTTCTCTGTCTCTCACTCCACTCGGACCTGCCAATGTTACTGAAATTCAAAACCAAAGCTTAACCTTCTGAATAATAAAGTATACTCACTTTTTTTTAACTACAAATCCAAGTTGTTTTTCTTTCTTACAGAAACCTTAGGCAATACTAAAGTCAATTCAAATTATCCATTAGGATATTGAATTCTTTAAAATACACAAAATATTCCTTTTCGAAATGATTCCTTTTGTAAGTTCAAAGATTAACCTCTACTGTATGCGACTGCTTTGTTCGACCAATGACCACAGAGTACATAGATGCTGGGAATACATGTAAAATACTTGGCTCCGATTTCACGCACGGCGCGCAATTAATTAATTTATTTAGTAATGTATTTGTTAACATATTTATTAACTATGCTTAGTATATTTTTTCTTTACTTTTGACCAAGACCACAGGCGTTGGAAGAATCGCTAAGTGTTATTGCCATTAACAATAACAATTGGACGTGAAAAATGAATGTTTTATTTTATTTAATTTAATTAATTTGTAACATGTATTATATATAAATTCTAGCTTTCTTGCACTTCTTCTCCATATAAGCTTTAACCATGCCAAATCTCACACTCCTCCGTGTACGCAATATTCTTAAAAAGGGATCCGAAGTTTTCGCTTAGCGTATTAATATATAGATCTAACAATGTTTTATTATTATTATTATTACTTTTTTTACCAATGTTCTTCATAACAGATTTTGATGGAATTTGTATACGTATACTTTAATACAAATAGAAAAATACTGTTTACGTTTAATTTACAAAGTCCTAAACCCTCCCCTCATCCCCCCCCTTTTCCTCAACGTTGGTCGCACAAGCACAGTTTTTATCAGATTTTGATAGTACTTAGCACACTATATTTCAAAACAAGGCGGTTTGGTTGCTCAGCGGTTAAGGCGCTTATTTCCTAAAGTTTCTCCCTCCGGTTGCGGGTTCAAATCCCGTGGTGAGAGGAAATGTTTAGGAGTTGTATTTGATTATAAGAGCTACACCGGGACGTTCCGTGGTTCTGATTCCACGTTTAACTGTTGGCCCCTGAGGAAACAAATTGACCTTCCTGCGTCCGACACAATAACTTGGTACATCTCCTTCGGGATGGTTTGACCAAACTTCGGATTGTGGACTAAGTTAGGTTTTAGTTTTTGAAGCGATAACTTCCGCACGTTGCGTGATTGTTTTATGGGTAAAATCTCATCTTTCCGCGTCACCGACATGCTAATGTTAACAATATATCTGTTGCGGTCTGGTGGCTTAGAGGTTAAAGTGCCTAACTGGAGAACGAAAGGTCCTCAGTTCGAATCCCTGTCTCGGCGGGGATTTTCATAGACCAATTAACCCGACATTCACGTTTGGCACAGCTTGCTGCGTAATGTGAAGTACGCCAGAACGCTTCCGTGATTTGGATTCCACGTTAAACTGTAGGCCCCCTACACATGGTAGCTCTCTACCTGGTTAGGTTAAGGCCGCGAAGACAGGGGCGGAATGCGCAGCCGATAGAAACCGTGTCACCAGGTCATTATCACCACACGGAATTATTATTATTTAGTATATATATGACGTGTTCCGCGTATGATAGTGATAGTTTTATGTCGTCACTTACGTTAGCAGTTCCCAATGACTGCCAATTGTTGTTGTTGTTGTTGTTGTTGTTGTTGTTGTTGTTGTTGTTGTTGTTGTTGTTGTTGATTGTTTTTTGATTTTATTGCTGGAATTATTAAGTGCCTAGTAAAATCCAATCAGAATTAAAACTAACTAATTTTACACTAAATATGCATCTTCACTCATCTTCCTGCCTTTCCAATTCACTCCAACTGCAGTTTCCCAATTCTTCTCCAAATATGTCATTTGTGTCTTCCTACAAGTAACACTAGAGCCTTGTCTCATTTCAGTTTTTCCAAATCATTTAATTTTTGTTATCTCTCTTAACACAATCCCCCAGAACGTGATGGGTGAGCGGTAACGCTCTGGCCTCTCATCCGGCAAGACGAGGGTTCGAATCCCCGTCCGTCCATTCAGATTTGAGTTTTCCATGGTTTTCCTACATCACACCAGCAGAATGCTGGGATGGTTCCTTCAAACGACCATGGCCAAATTTCTACCCACTCATTTCCCGGCTCTAATGACCTCAACGAAGCATGAAGCCAGAGGGGTATGCAAGTACAGGCGTTCCTTATAATGCAGTTGCTGAAGTATTTCAATCAGCATTACTATTTCCACCACACCCAACTTATTTTCATGAACCTTCTGCAGAAGCGTATAATTTAGAACTGACCTGATTATAGATTGTAAAATTCCCTTATTTTCTCGTGAGATATTTACATTTCATAAACCAGTGTATTTTTTCTGACATATGTCTCGTCAGTCTTCTTTAACCGAGCGGTCAGACAACAGTGAATGATATGTGAGCACTGTTAACCTGTTTAGCTGTAAAACTGCTCGAAATGACTGTAACCCAGATGTTAGTATTCTCAATAACTTCAACACAAACAGCAATTTACAACAAACACTAAGTTTGTTTTACACAAAGTTAGATTACAGAAATGTTGCAGCAGCCTTATATAATACTAGAATCTGTTCGATAATTTCCTATATTTTCTGTTTCGCTGGTCGTTGATGCCAAGTTAATTCTGCACAGGAAAGGACTGTGAGCAAAGAGCCGGAAGAGATTAGGCTACCATATACAGTAATGCCGGAAACCATGGAAATCCAAACCTGGACGACAAAAGGGGATTGAATCCACGTCTTCTCGAATGCCAAGCCTGAACTTTAGACAAGGAGTACAAACTATTGGCGTTAATATGACTTTCAAAAAAGCCATTACATAACAACTTCACTTCCACTACTGCAAGTAATAGCCGTTGAGTGGAACTGTTAAACGAGTGTACGTTGCATAGAAGTAACTAAGTGCACTGAAGCAATGCCAGTTTCGAAATGAATGGAGTCTCTTTTTTTGTCTCACCGTTATCTTTTAGAATATTTCCATAAAGTGGAGAAAAAGAGGTAAATAATTTTGCAAGGAACTGGGAGGAATTTGGCTATAGCTTTTTGAAGGAACTATCCCGACATTCGCTGCAGTGATTTGAAGAAATCATGGAAAACCCAAATCTGGAATTACGCCCGCGTCCTGTCGAATGGGGTTACAAATCGTCTTACACAAGCTGGGTTTTAGTCTACAACAAATTATATACCCTACAATTAATTTCAACGTTTTTAACCTCTCTTCTAGTCGCGTGAAACGGCAAGCTATATTTCTGACCTCTGTTTTCAGACGCTTTGGTCACTTCATTTGTAAAAGCTTTGGCTATATTTTGAACACTAATAATACCGTTCCACAAATATTAAAATTAAAAAAATATTAAATCAAAAATAATTGAACACGGAGATAATTACGTGGCTACGGAGACTCAAACTCAGTTCTAGGAAAGCATTTTTAATCGCACAGGTTAAGCGTTTTAGATACACAGGGTGGCCACAAAGGAATGATTTCAAAATTCCCTGATATTTCCAGGTTTTCCAGTGAAGTTTGTCATACTTTTCCCTGATTTAGAAATTTTATTCACATAATTAAAATATTTAAGATTTGATTACTTTAAAATTGTTAAATCTGGTACAAAAATTAAAAAATACATATTTAAACATGTTTATTTGAATATCATAATTTAATTCATTTTTAGTACATTTCCATAGTTGGTATTTTATAACTAATTCAGTAATCTTATGAAAAATAATGTACAGTTAGTAAAATACAATCAAGCAAATGACTAGCATAAACTAGAACAAATAAAACTTTTAATATTTTGTATATAAAAATCTTGAATGATTTTTAAATTGATCATCAATAACTTGAATCTCAGCTAGAAGTTTAGCTTTTTTTAATGCCAAATCTTTTTTTTTTCATTAGCTACACGTTTTCTTTTCAAATCTTCTGATTCAGTTATTTTAGCTTCTTTTCTTCGACGTTCAATTTCTTCAGACAATTTTGAACGCGAGTTACGATAAGAATAAACTAAAGATTTTGGAACATCAAGAGTTGCAACATCCCCATTTGTTTCACTTAAGATAGAGTCATATACTAACCGCTGAGCAATTAAAGTTTCATTTTTCATATTCTCAACTAAGCATTCAGAATTGACTGAAAAACCTCTCTCAATATTAGCATTGCCATGCGATAAAACCATGACTATCTTTAACAGTTTTACTATTGACTGTGGATTGGCGTGTGTAAGAATTAATTCATTCCAAAAATGATCTAGGCGTTTACTTCCTCGTGAATAATTTTTAAGAATTTGTAATGCTGAAGGTTGAGAACATAAATTGTTGAAATCTCGACTAATTTCATCAGCCTCAATACCACTGATCCAATTATTTTCATTCAAAGTAGTGAGTAAGCTTTTCAATCTCCTACTTCTGACTTCAGGAAAATGTGCAATACTAGGATCAAAACAAGAAACTGCTTTGGTAAGTTTATAAAGCAAGGGCGATTGTGTCAACAATTTTCTTGTAAAAGCTTTCAAAGCAGACGCGGCATCTTTTCGGAACTGTAAAATCATGAGATCAGTGATATTTTTATTTTTAAATCCTTTGATAACTTTTTTAGTACCAAATCCTAAGTTAATTTGACTGTATAAAATCAAATTGTTTTCATCACTTAAGTCTATGCTTGATAATGAGTCAACAGACTTCAGTACATCTGCTTTGATAAACCTTTGCATTATATTTTGGAGAACTGTCACTAAAGAGCTGTGTAGAAATGGTGTCATAGGGCATCAGTTTGATATTCTTGTAAGAATGGTTGCGATTCAGCTGCTAATGACCGAAAAAATTCTAGTTTTGCTGTCAGAAAAGGATCTGAAAGAGCCTCTGTTACAATTTTGTAACTGGCACTAGTTGGTTCTTTTTTATCATGCCGTAAACCCTCCACCATTTTTTTAAGATTTGGAATAATTTCAATAGTACGAGCAGCAACACTATCATTTTCTATCCAACGAACTGCACAAAATTTTTTAGGATAAAGAGTCGATCCTGAATACTCTGTTAATTGAGCACGTCGAGTTGGTACGTCTTTAAACAGATAGTAAATTGACCTTAAAAACGGAACAATATTCCAGTTAGTGGCCTCAATTCCACATTTAAATCCGCCATGCATGTTATGAAGACCACAACTACCCATAGGGGGCATCCACAAATTACGTGAGGTGTTTTTCCGGATTTCTGGACCCCCCCCCCTCCCCCTTGGTGAGATTTCGTGAGATGTGGCCGGACCCCCCCCCCCCTCTGGTGAGATCAGGTCCGTGAGAACCCCCCCTACAAATCGCGCTCGAAACTTTTGTAGACCTTTTTTTTTTTAGGTCACACCCTAACTTTTTCACGAAATACCCTCCTAAAAATCGACTTAGGCGCAAATTGTAGACCTTTTTTTTGGCTCTGCTATCCCCAAATTTTTCGCAAAATCTCACGTGAGATTTCCGTAGACCCCCCCTCCCCCCTGGTGAGATTTGGTGAGATTTCGCCGGACCCCCCCCCCCCCCTATTTCACCTCACGTAATTTATGGACGCCCCCATATCAAGTATCAATGGATCACTGATTTCTTTAGTTTTCTGTAGTTCAGCTTTCAATTCTCTGAAAAATTTAACATTTGGTCCATCCATTGAGATTTGTAAAATTTTGTTAAGACTAATAATAGGTTGAAGCATTTCCTTGAATGACAGAAGAAGATCTGAAGCTCTTGTGCGACGAAGAAAAGCAGATGTTAAGTATCGTGTACATACTTCATTCTTTTCAGTACTCCAAAACCTGATATTTAAATCCATTTGAGTTTCTTGACAAACTTTGTTGAGTGACTCATCAAATCCTATTACAAAATGATTACAAGAAGTTATGGAGTCCATCAGTCTACTTTTATAATAAGGAGCAATCCCATGAAGAATTGAGTAGGCAATTTTAGTTCGCTGCAATTCCATTCCTCTTGCTATTTGACTATCGTTGAACATTTTCTTAAATAATTGTACATCACTTCCAGCTGAGCGCATTGACTTGTGAGTCATCAGTGTCTGAATACACCAAAGTATTTCTGCACGGCTGACTTCTTGCTTGATGAGAAAGGAGCTGAGAGTATTTTGTGATGTCGGAATTTGCTGTTCTTTTTCGCATGTCTTTATTGGATTAGAAATAATCAATTTCTCAGACAAACCATGTATAGTTGTCTCGGTACTACTTTGTTGCGGCTGAGTTAAAAACCTTTGAAGAGGGTAGACAGTTTTGCAATTTTTAAGTTTGCTAATATGTTTCAGTCCTTTAGCATGACTTCTGATAGCTGTTTTACCCATATTACTTAAAGAAAATGTAATATTGCAAAGTTTGCATTTTGCACTTTTAGAATCAGTTTTAACTTCTTCTAACCAAATCTTAAAGTCTGGATTAGTCAACCAGTCACTTTGAAATCGTGTTGTCATGCTGAATTCATTAATCAGAAAATTTAAAAAAAAAATTGATATTTTTATAATTAAATTAAATAAATAAATATTAGTAAAACCAATAGTAATAGCAACCAATCTACAATCATCATTCACCCAATGAATGTTCAAAAATAATTATTAATTTAAAAAATATCAGTAGAAAAATTAGATATAATCATAAAAATTAAGAAAAACCGTTTGATTATGAACTAAAACCGACGATGTTTAGAAAACACTTCCAATTCCAAATTAGACGTGATCACACAAGATGCGTCTCCAGTATTCTTCTCTTACACTTTCGCGCGAGCTTATTCGGATCGAGAAGCACTGCCTGAACGCACGGTACGCTCGCATCAGTCGCGGGTGTTTGGCGCGTGTCTATGACACTCGTTGAGAGCGCTAGTACACTGTTTACACTGTCGCATCGAATCAACAGTCAAAGCAGCTTTGAAAGATTGCAACATAGACAGTGGTAATGGTAATTGTGATTGCGAGAGAAAAAAAAAAAAAAAAACAATAATTAATGATCAGAAAAATAAATTATTTGTGCCTTATTGTCGGTTATTTCATGTTAAAAACATATGAGCTGAAATATTTAATGAGAAATTTCACGATTAAAATAAATTAATTTAAAAAAATAACATTTTCCCCCACATAAATGATAAAAAATAAGAAAACTTGCAGTTTGATAACAAACTAACATAACGATATTTAGAAAATACTTCCAATTTTAAATTAAATGCGTTTGCGTGTTTGTAAACAATAGACGAAATTTCACGATGAATGAAGTGACTGTCGCTTAGCTAGTAAACTCAACGGACTATCTACGATTCTAATGCGGCATTTACACTTTGCGCGAGTCGAGATAACAATATAAGAGCACATGGCACGCTCGCGTGGTTGTTTGACAGTTGGCGCGCACGGTGGCGCGAATCGAAGGCACTCGTGGTGATTGCTAGCGTGCTGTTTACACTATCGTTGTCTATTTTATGATAAATATATATAAGATGAAATATTTAATGACTGAAATGAATTCTGGATGATATTAAAAAATTTCTAAATTTTGAATAGTCGCAATTGAATTCCCTGATAATTTTCGAAATTACCTGAATTCCCTGATATTTCCCTGAAATTTCCCGGTTACATTAAATTCCCTGAGAATTCCCGATATTCCCGGTTTTCCCGGTTTGTGGCCACCCTGATACAACAGATAAAGAGAGCGTAATAAAGAGTACATTTATGACTGTATCATTGCAGGGGAGAGAAATAAGTGTCGCCAATAGGAAGTGAAATAAGCCAGTTCACACTAATTTTTGTCACTTCCTCAGATAAACGACCAATTGTTTGTCCTGTTCACGAGATGGTAGGATGATAACCCATTCATGATGGGTCTGGTCATCACTCTACCAACGATAATCGATTTTTTTTAAAATTCTATAAATCCCAAAGGATGTTTTACGCCTGAATAGTGTATTTCTTTTCCGTTCCTAAAACTCGGAACCGTAGATATAAACTGAAGCCATCAGAATTTCATATATAAAGATCCAAACCAGGAAAAAAGAATAGTGAATCAAGAGAGTCACCAAGATGATAAACCAAGTAAAGCGTGGTATCCCATCACACAAATATTTTAAGTCCATGCACTGCACAGTCCCTAATTTTTCAATCTTTCGTTGTTTTGCAGACAGATGACGATATTTGGGCTCAACTATTCATCCCATCCCAGACTACTTCATGACGATCCAACTGGTAATAGAACTGTAAATCTTCTATAGAAAATATTACTTGCGTAAAGCGAGAAAATCGTTTCGATGGTGATTATGAAGAATGATACAAATGGCCACGGACATACATACATAACTCCACTTACAATTCAGATCGTTCCGTTCGATTACTTTACTCTATCCCTGACTCACCCATCTGTAAAATCTTTCTCACTCACATATGCCTGAAGTTGTGCTGCATTGCTCTTTCATCAGTGGGGACATAGAACAAAAATCAACGATTCAGCGAAAGGCATGATGTTCTATTAGTAAATAATACGCGCAGACTTGATAAGAAGGGCAGCTTAAATAACTCCATGGCTTCTAAAATTAGAATTATGTAACGATTTGCTGGACATTCATTAACGGGATTAAATGGTAAAATTGATTGTCTTAAAACAATGGAAGTAAATTCTGTGGATGGACGATATATCCAATCAGTTAAACCGATACAGGCTGAAACGTTGACGATACACTTTCAACTGAAATTATTGCGACTTAACCCCTTTTTATTGGTGCGAGCTACTGCAGTGTCGGAACTAAAAGGTTCGTTAAGGACAATCTAACAAACACAGTGAGTGTTGTCATCTGTCTACGAATCAAGTAGCAAATGTGTTTTGTATTAATCTGTGTAAAGTTTAGTTTTTGAAGTGGACAATGGAAACCAATCCATCATTCACGTCGTTGCGGAAAACCGATCGAAACCCTCCTGCAACTCCCTGAGTACAATATAAAGCCCAATAACAAACTCAGACAAATCACAGAGTTTTAAGGGATCACCTACTTCAATACAGCTTTAGTAAGACAGTGCGAAATAGGGATTTCATTAGTTGACATGGAAAAAATATGGACGAAAATTATTCTTCAGTGCAGATCAAAATATCGAAAGAGACCAAAAAAACGGATGTGAAGAGTAGTAGGAGTTTGCGGGAAGAGAATTATCTAAAACCGTTTTACCTTAAGTACTAGTTCGGCTCATAAGTTCATATCATTGCTTGAATCATCTGGAAATAATAATTATGGTAGAACATATGAAATGAAAATTAAGGTATAGTGCTCGTTGATATAACCATGCATTTTGTATAGCGTGACCAAGGAAAGAAGGTAGAAAAATAGAAAAATATAGTAAATACACTTTATCAAGCAAAAAAATGTGAACTGTGGGGTAAAAGTAGAACTACCATAAATGACGTCGGTTGTTCAAACATCAATTTTTTTTTTTTTTTTTTTTTTTTTTTTTTTTTTTTTTTTTTTTATAAACAGTTTAACGTCCCTTTTTAACAACGTGGTCTTTAGAGACGGGGAAGGATGGGGGCAAGGAATGGGAAGGAATTCGGCCATGGCCTTTTGAAGGAAGCATCCCGGCATTCACCTGGAGTGATTTGGGGAAACCATGGAAAACCCAAATCTGGATGCCCGGACGGGGATTCGAACCGCCGTCCTCCCGAATGCAAGGCCAGAACGCTATCCGTTACACCACCACACTCGGTCCAAATAGTTCTTTTGATTCGATCACAGTTTTGATACTGAACCAGTTCGGTTGTCATTCAGCAGTGTATAATGACCACTGTCGCCAGACGGAAATCAGCGTCTTCGATTTTTCTTCAACTGTCCAATTTGACTTACAATGACACCTAGACACGTACTTCGAACTCAATGTCAATATTTCATCAATATTTCAGTTTCAGCTTTACTATTCATTCGCATACCAAAATAAGTACCCCCCAACCACTCTCCTTTCTTCCCTCCTTCAGGAGGCTGCGAAGCAGTGTGAATAAATGACTGGAGGAGGTTCTCATGGGAGCCACTCTGCTTCGGCACGACCACACAAACTGTCGGGACTTGCTTCCCTATACATATTGTAGTACGAGCTTCACTCAAACATGCTGAAGGGCGACGAAATTCTTCGACAGTATTTATCACTCTTCTGTAAGTTTTACGTAAACAGGGCAGAACATAATTTATTGTAATACGATGAACATTGATTCTGTTCACCACACGTCAGTAAAAGTACTAAAAAAAACAAACAAAAAAAACATAATCCAGGTATCAGTAGGATTTTTGAGTTAAATGAATTATTCATTTACGAAAGAAACATTCGAATCTGCCCGTGAATAATGAATATTGCCCCAGATATCGCACGGATGTCCAGTTGCAAGATACAGATTTATTAATTGTGTCACGATATTTTCAGGTATTTATGTTTAAAGGGTCACCTAGTAGCCAAGGTACAGCGACTTGAGGCTAGATGGTTCGAGCCCCCTAGCCAATTCGTTTTCATTGTTTGGTATTTCCCCGACAGGATGGGTATACATTCCATATAGACAAGTTTGTGTAACAAACACCTAAACTATATCCTAAATATTTCCTCCGTGCGTATAGAGTGGAGGCACTCCAAATAAGTAACAGTGATTCGTCCGTCGGTCGGGGATCTTAAATTTAGCGACCAACTAGTATCTTTCGAAAGAGTAAGCCTGAATGGGCCAACATTGCGTTTTCCTCTTTCTCATCATGTATCCTTTTGCACAACGCAATGGCACATTAACAGATACATAGCATCCGAAGAAGAAAAAATGGCCAATCTATCTCAGAATAAAAGCAATGTGTTGAGAACAATAGTATTAATGCGGTATCATTCACTGGTAACAAGGTGCAAAAAGGGTACGGTGCAAAAAGGGCTACGGTGCAAAAAGGGCTACGGTGCAAAAAGGGCTACGGTGCAAAAAGGGCTATGGTGCAAAAAGGGCTACGGTGCAAAAAGGGCTATGGTGTAAAAAGGGCTATGTTGCAAAAAGGGTTACGTTGCAAAGAAGACTACATTGCAAAAAAGGCTACAGTGCAAAAAGGCGACAGTGCAAAAAGGCTAGGGTGCAAGAAAGGCTAGGGTGAAAGAAAGGCTAGGGTGAAAGAAAGGCTAGGGTGAAAAAAGGCTAGGGTGAAAAAAGGCTAGGGTGAAAAAAGGCTAGAGTGAAAAAAGGCTAGAGTGAAAAAAGGCTAGAGTGAAAAAAGGCTAGAGTGAAAAAAGGCTAGAGTGAAAAAAAGGCTAGAATGAAAAAAGGCTAGAGTGAAAAAAGGCTAGAGTGTAAAAAAAAAGGCTACGCTGAAAAAAGACTAGGGTAGGAAAAAGACAAGGGTAGTAAAAAGGCTAAAGTGGGGAAAAGGTTAGGGTGGAAACAGGGCTTAGTTGGAAAAAGGGCTTAGTTGGAAAAAGGGCTTAGTTGGAAAAAGGGCTTAGTTGGAAAAAGGGCTTAGTTGCAAAAAGGGCTAGGTAGGACTTAAAAGGGCTAGGTGCAACAAAGGACAAGAGTGCAAAAAGGGGCAAGGTGCAAAAAAGAGCAAGGTGCAAAAAAGAGGCAAGAGTGCAAAAAAGGGCAAGGTCCAATAAACAGCAAGGTGCGAAAAATTAATGCATGGAAGGGAAAAGATGACCATGACCACACGCTGGCAATCGATTTCAGGTACAATGGTGTAGGAAGATTCTCTTTTTTAGGTAAGGAGGTCAGGGGTTAGCATAAGTTACAAAGAGAAGTGATGAATAATTTACCAAAAACGTTGAAAGAATTTAAAGTTGAAATTTGTAGATGGCAAATGTGAGTGAGTGCAGGAACGGGGGAAAATGGGTGTGTAGAGAAATTGCCAACGGAGCGTACGCGCCATTGCAATTAAATTAAGTTTGAATATCAACTGATGTTCACCAATTTAAAAATAGAAACATAACTTTCAATCACTAATGAGCCCTTCTTTCTTCACTAAAAATGATAATCCAAAAACTGTATGGTGATGTATAATTAATACCAACAGGCGAAGGCATGACAGTTTGGGTGTACCCGATATTTGTAATCACACAACATTCTGTGCCAGGTACGTCAGGCAGTAAAGCTGACTCTGGGACTTGTGTGACCAGTGATCCTTTGTAAGTGAAGTGCATAGCCGTCACCAGAAAGATATTGAGCTGAGGGCAGAAACCGTGGAGCGATCGGGTGGACAAAGAGACCAGCTGAAGGAAAGGTGTTCAAGTGACAGAGAGAGAGGTGTGGACGGAGATCTTGGAGAAGCAATAGAGGCGTATGGTATTCGGGATTACATTTCTCCAACGAGAAATTAGTACTCGATCCTTAACTCTTAAACAAATTAATGTTACAGTTAGCTGTTGTATCTGAGGCCAGTTAACATTTCTGAATGTACCACCTTTATTTACTAGTTTATTATTATTATTATTAGGGTTCTCTGTCCCGTCTATAGTGAGGCCATATGCGGTCTCGAATGAACTCGCCCATAAATTTTTAAAGGAAATATCCGGGAATTCGCCTTGAGTGATTTCGGGAGATCATGACAAACTGGCCATCTAACCTAGTCTCTGGCAAACACTAGGGTCGTATATTACCACTTCCCACCATGTCCGAAATTTAGAAGAGGCTGGGCTCTTATGAGATCTGGGAATTGATAATATCAAGACGCTCAGTGGTACAAAACTACAGAAATAATAGCCATTAGGTTTCGAATCTGAAAGATGTTTGCCTATACATAAACTAAGGCAATGATTTTCAAATGAAGAACTTTACAGGTCTATACGACTCTTCAGGCTACAAATAAAATGTGAAGAAGTAGAAAAGGAAATGGTCGTAGGTAAAGTAGATGTTGCATATCGAAAGATCAAACAGAATTTTGGAGAAATGAATAAAAGAGGTATGAACATTAAAGCTGCTGATGGGAAACCTCTTTTAAGCTCAGAAGATAGAGCTAACCGATGGAAAGAATACATTGAGAAACTGTATGTTGGGGACGACTTGAACAATATTGTAAAGGAAGGCGATGTCGACATTGATGACTTAGGAGATCCTGTTTTAAGGACAGAATTTAATAAAGCTCTGAATGACTTGAAAGCAAATAAGGCAGTTGGAATTGATGAGATACCAGCAGAACTTCTTAAATCCCTAGGAGAGGAAGGAATCGAAAGATTATTCAAGCTAATATCAAAAAGTTATGAAACAGGAGAAATTCCAACTGATTTTAATAAAAATATCATCTTCACACTTCCAAAGAAAGCACAAGCCGACAAATGTGAGAATTATCGCACCATTAGTCTAGCAAAACATGCTTCAAAATTATTGACCAGAATAATATACAGAAGGATGGAAAGGGTAGTAGAAGAGATAGTAGGTGAAGATCAGTTTGGGTTTAGGAAAAATCGCGGTACAAGGGAAGCAATTCTGTCTTTAAGATTAATACTTGAAGGGCGGATCAAGAAAAACAAAGATACTTTTATGGCATTTGTTGACTTAGAAAAAGCTTTCGATAATGTTAGGTGGGATAAGATGTTCAAAATTTTAAAGAAGTCGGGTGTAAAGTATCGAGATAGAAGAATACTCTATATAAGAATCAAGTGGCTGTAATAAAAGTACAGAATCACGAGAGACATGCATCAGTTAAAAAGGGTGTGAGACAAGGCTGTAGTCTATCCCCGTTAATATTCAACTTGTATGTAGAAGAAGCAATGAAGAAAGTCAAAGAAAAATTTCCATGTGGCATAAGTTTTCAAGGAGAAAAAATCTGTATGCTACGATTTGCTGACGACATTGTCTTGTTAGCAGAGAGGGCTGAGGATATTGAGAAGTTATTGAATGGCATGAACAAAATACTGAAGGAAGACTTTGGACTGAATATAAATCAAAGCAAGACAAAAGTGATGAAATGTAGCAGAAATGATACCAATACTAGTGGAATAAATATAAAAATAAGATCGGATGCAATAGGAGAAGTAAGGGAATTCTGTTACTTGGGAAGTAATTACAACCGATGGCCGAAGCAGGAATGATGTTAAAAGTAGAATAGCATTAGCAAAAAGAGCCTTCATGAAAAAGAGAAACCTTTTAGTTTCAAATATTGATCTAGGAATTAGAAAGAACTTTTTAAAACTCTTTGTGTGGAGCACAGCACCTTATGGTAGCGAAACATGGACTTTAGGAAAACCAGAAATAAAGAAAATTGAAGCATTTGAAATGTGGTGCTACAGAAGAATGCTGAAAATTAAGTGGACAGACAAAGTAAGAAATGAACGAGTTTTGGAAATGGTGGGTGAGTAAGAAGTTTGTGGAAGAAGCTTACAGAAAGAAGAGATGGGCTGGTAGGTCATATTCTGAGACATACAGGACTGGTTAATTTGTTAGTGGAGGGAACAGTCGAAGGTAAGAACTGTAGAGGAAGACAGAGATTAGAATATATGAAGCAGATAATTGAGGACGTAGGATGTATGGGGTATGTAGAAATGAAGAGGTTAGCACAGGATAGGAAAGGATGGAGGATTGCATCAAACCAGTCGAAAGACTGACGACAACAAAATAAAAAAAAACCGACTGTTCAGTAACGAACACGTATACCGTGAAACCTTTTCCGCAAAAATATAAAATTTGTAGTTATCTTTTCCAGAAAATAGCTCCTCAACATCAACCAGAAATTCTCCAGTACAAGAGGGCGATGAGATCTGACACCATGTTCAATCACATCCTAGATATGTTCGATCGGGTTCAGATCTGACGAGTTGGGGGGGGGGCAGCACATTAATTGTAACTCGCCACTGTGTTCCTCGAACCACTCCATCACACACCTGGCCATGTTTTTTTTAACTGTTTTACGTCTCTCAACAGCAAGGTCTTTAGAGACGGGAAAGGATGGGGGCAAGGAATGTGAAGGAATTCGGCCATGGCCTTTTTAAGGAAGCATCCCGGCATTTGCCTGGAGTGATTTGGGAAACCCAAATCTGAATGCCCGGACGGGGATTCGAACCGCCGTCCTCCCGAATGCGAGGCCAGAACGCTATCCGTTACACCACCACGCTCGCTGGCGTTGTTACATGGCGCATTATCTTGTTTAAAAATGCCACTGCCGTTGGGAAACATGATTGTCATAAAGGGGTTTACGTGGTCTGCAACCAGTGTACGTTACTTATTGGCCGTCATAGTGCCTTGCACGAGCTACACTGGACCCATGTATAACTGAGCCGCCACCAGCTTGCCTCCGTCCCGTAGTACAGGCGTCAAGAAGCTGTTCCCCTGTAAAACGACAGATTTGCACCCTCCCATGAAGAAGAAGGAATCGGGATTCATCAAACCATGCAAAACTGCCATTGCACCAACGTCAAGTGAAGATGGTCATGTGCCCATTTCAGTTGTTGTTGCTGATGTCGTGGTGTTGACATTGGCACATGCATGGGTCGTCGTCTGCGGAGGCCCATCGTTAGGAGTGCACAGACACACTTGTACTCTGCCCAGCAATAAAGTCTGATGTTAGTTCGGATACAGTTCGCCGCCTGTCCTTTTTTACCAGTCTACGACATCCGACATCTGTAATGAGGGGTGGCCGCCCAACCCCTCGACGTTTGGACGTGGTTTCACCTTGATTTAGCACTTGTTGAAGACACTCCTCGAACACCCGATAAGTCGTGCAGTTTCCGAGATGCTCGTGCCGAGCCTCCGGGCCATCACAATCTGTCCTCGGTCAAACTCCGATAGATTCGCGCACCTTCCCCATTCTACACACGGATAGCACACTCAGTGATAATACATGTGTCTGACTAGCAGTCATTCCTCGTCAGGTGACGCTGCTGTCGCCTGGATGAGTTTATATAGATAGTAGGTAAGTAGTCATAATGTTCTAGCTCATCAGTGTCAACCCGTTACAGTGGTGGGCGGTCGAACCATCTTGCGTGACAAAATACCGTCAGATTTCAATCGCTTGTAACTCCGAGACTAATGATGCGAGAACAAGGATTAGGATAGTTGATGTCTTAATGCGCTCGTTGCATCGGATGCGGTTCATTGTTGCCACCATCGCCCGCGTGTAGTCGAATCCGCGTGATAGTCACAATTCTAGTCGGTGCAAGAATGTAAACTATTATTGCTCGGGTACTCGTTGAGCTAAGACTTTTGATTTTGGCTTCTTTGTAAACAGTTCGAAGTGCACTTCTAAGACCTAAAGTTAAGAAGAAAAGAAATAGTCGGAATAAATGTGAAAACTTGTATTAATTTGCAAATCCCAAAATAGTTCACTTCTTAGTCTCGTATGGCTCGGAATGATAGAAAGAGGGGTCAGTGACAGCACAATACATATCTCAAGGAATCTAATACGCCCAAGTCGTCGGTTCCTAGTTAAAGCGAAAGCCCTAAATAAAAAAAAATAAAAAAAATCTGGAGATATTTGTTGTGATTCTTATGGAAATCAGTGAGCTGACCTTATCTTCTTTCAGATTTCTTCTATCTGCCACAGTTTTTTTTTTTTTTTAATTAATGAGGATTTTAGTGTTTTAAACTTTTTTTTTTGTATTTTGTAATGTTTAACTCTAGTCTTTTTAAAAGTTATTTAAAACATATTTCAATCAATAGACGAACTACTAAATACTTCGACCATTGTATATAGAGCTGTAGCTTTCCGGGAAGTGTGCAGAAAATGTACCTTCGGCGATATTTTGCATTCCAATTTTTTGTATGCAACAAGCATCTCATTTACCAAACAAGGACTTCGTTTACCCAGAATATTGCTGACATTCCTGGAACAAATTTAGCCATTCTTATTTTTCTTCTGCCGTTAATGTTTCTTCAAAATTTGGGTCTCTCTGAATTTGTCTAATCTGGGGGACAAACACCCCTCTTTCGACCTTTGCTGGTGTAAGGAAATTTGTTTAAGAGGTACATAAATCCTCTTCCAATTTTATCCATGGCCTTAACAAATTACCTCATGAGGCCTAATTTGATGTGGAGGAAGAAGCACATCTTCACTAGCTACCAGTACCTTCCGCTGACAATTTAGTCTCCTAGTTTCTTTTTTTGACGAGGCCATTCTTTTTCTTATAATGGGAATTTATGTGACGACTGCCCCACCTACCCACACCCATATTTGGAGTAGCCTTGTTGCTTACCCAATATTATAGCAATAATTTTGAGGTTGTCACCGTTTTTACATTTATGTTAATTGTATTTAATCCATGTGAACGTATATTCAAAAATGCCATATGACTTTCGAGTCATAGTAGTATAGAAACTGGTACGGAAGAAGTTAGCTCCCTTTGTGGAGCAGAACTGCCTTTAAACTAATTTTGAAAGCATGTATAAAGAGTCTCCAGTCTTTTGTAATCAGTCTTAAACGCAAACTCAATTATTAATCTCTATCAATGGACTTGTACATTACAAAATGTAGTAGAAGTACAGAAAAAGGAACCAACATTTGCATATTAAAACAAGAAAAATGCAAAAGTTGAAGTTGCCAACTTGGTTTTTTTTTTGGCAAATTTTCCTTTGTATAGAAAAAAGCACGAGATATTACGGCGAAGGCGCCGAGTACAGGAAGCAAAGACGTTAGAGGAAGGTGTAAACAAGGCTGACAAGATATCGTCCAGCAAGTGCTTGGGTAACAAATTACGCAGGACTGATGAAATGTTTCCCTCAGCTTTAGGGCGAGCACAATTTCCGCCCCTGTTTTCCCACTGCCCATAGATGGCGAAGGAGATTGCGCACTTCCAAAGGCCGAGCAAAATTGCCACTCTAATTCGGCAGTAGCACGTGAGAGTTACATCAGCTGTTAACGACTTGTCTCTATTCTTTAAAATCTCCATATGCCTTCAAACACGAATAACATAAGCTGCATTTTTAAGGCAATGAAGTGATGGAAATAAATTGGAAAACATGTGTTTCGGGCATTTTCTTGTATAAGTAAAAACAAAATTTTATATGAATTGTTGTGCATACATCATTGTTAATCATTCACGGATATACCACTACAATACAAATCGGACAAGAGAGAGTTGAGCTTCGAGCAATTAATGTCCCGAAGTCTAATGATTTTAATAGATATGTGACAAGTCAGAAGTTAGTCGCTCGGTACGAAAATCAACCGTTTAAATTTTTTAGACTAGGCAGTGGACTCCACTACATGACGTTCAGGTCGCTAGTGCAGTCCTTACAGTTTGAAATATTCTATGTACATTTGTTTGCACATTGGCATTGACATATGGTAAAGTATACTTTGCTCGAAACATATAAACTATATTAAATATAAGTATATTTAGTACTTGTCGTTTAAATACAGAATATGATCAATATTAGAGGCAATTTTAATTTTTTTTAGAAAAAACCGTTTTTGAGACAAACCTGGTAACAAAAATGGTGTAAAATCCACAACTTTGTTAGCCACTCGTGTCTTTATTTTCAAATGAAAAAAAAATTGATAAAAAAACATTTCAACAAGATTTATACAGTTATTCCCACACGCTGGGCCGATGGTTCCCAATTAATTTTTCCCGAGCACCACTTCAAGATAGAGCTCAACCTCAACCTCACTTAACCCTTATAGATGAAATGATAAATAAAAAAATAAAACCAGTTTTTTTGGGATTTATTAAATTTTAATCCAATAAAAAACGTCGAAAAATCATCAAATATCAAACTCATTTTGACGATAGTAATGTTTGCGTAATTGTTTAATTATCACAGTGATTACCTTACCAAACAGATTACCGCGAGTACCCCTGGAAGCAATCTTGCGTAACCCATGGGATATGCGTACTATTAATTGGGAACCATTGTGCTAGGGTAAAAAAAAAATATTTCTTTCGACACCCTATGAACACCTCCCTCCCACCGGAACGTAATTTTGAGTCAGCGAAACACATATTAAAGTGTGCGAATTTTAAATTCCCAAGTTATTCCATTTAAGTGCTGGTAAGGTCTGTGGCAGATGGACAGTCCGAGGAGCATCACCAAAAGGGCTCCGTTTCTCATTGGATACGGAACCCTAATCTGTATTACGACTACAACAGTTAGTTTCCAATTAGAAGACCATTTAAAACAATTACGTAACGATTGCAACCAGATATGAAGCACGAAAACTGTAACTTATTATCACTACTCACAGTTTGCAGCCGTTGGTCGGACGTGCTGTTAGTTCAAGCCATTTTCTACCTCTCCGTACCTATTTTTATATTTTCATTCTGTCACAGTTCTCTCGTCCTCTCTGTGCTCCATCTCCCACTACTTTTAATCATCCATTCTTTGTTTTCCTCTAAATCGTTTCCCTTGTATCTCCATTCCATGTACCTTTCTTGTAATTATATTGTCCCATTCTCCTTACGCATCCATGTCATTTGAAGACTGCCCTCTCCTCCAAGAATTCTTCCTTAACTCTGTCTCTATTATTTCTTATATTGACCTTTTTTGATGAATTTCATCTGGATTATCTTTATATTGGTAACATCAACTTTCTTTAGGGTCTAGGTTTCCCAAACATAACGGAAACAGGCATAGAATAAGCTCGGTAGTTTCCTAGTGGGACACCTTTGTTCAAAATTTGAATTGTGACTCTTCTTAGTAATATTTCTTCTCATTTCCTTCTTAAATTTATATGTCCATCATTACCTTCAAAAAGCTTCCCACGTATTTAAAACTATTCATCTTCTTAAGCTACTACACAGCCAAAATACTTTAACTGTTGCCCGCTCTTCCTAGCTTTGATCAATTGATCATGTATGTTTGCACTAAATTTCATCCGATACTGCTCCACATCTACTCTTATACGTAACAGCCACTGTACATTGTCTTTCCTACCCTCCAAGGCTGCTAACGTATTTTCAAACATCATCGGCTTCATATTTTCTCCCCCAGTTCTTCCCTCAACCTCCAACATCTTATTCTTGACAAAGATGAAGACTTTTGCTTTAAATTTTCTTTTTGTTGTTGCCAATTTGTTCTTTCTTTACCTAATTTAAACGAAGTCACACTTTCCTCCTGCCCACGCTTCTTAGTAACTAAACTGACAGGCACTGGCAGTAATTCAGAATGCCGACAATACTCTATGAGGAAGGAATATCAGTTGCACTTGTATCCAAAATTATGCAGAAATTTTTTATAAATACAAATAAAAAATATACTTATCACACACAGAACTTCGTTACATGTTTCACAGATATATGGCAATACTTCACTTCTCTCCATTAGTACGTAGAACTATCCGGAGATAACAATAAACTGCATGGCGTTAGCAAGCATGAGGCAGTAAAACTTCCAAATTTGACATTCCAATGCTGAAAAAAGCTCATCTAAGGCAGCCTACCACAAAATGTTGGGAAAAAATAGTGAAGGGGAAGAATACTCTTATGACTCCATTTTATGATAATAGCAATGATGATTTTGTACGATATGCGGTGGGAGGGAAGCACTAATAATTTCTTCTGAGTCTAAGCAACTCTGGTAACACTGTAGGTCGCGGTGGCAGGTATCGAGCAGACAGAGTTTTAGACGGTGGACTGCGGCAGCCGAGTGCGTAGTGCCGACACCCGGAATCGATATCTGCCTACCGACTTACGGCTCGCCGCCCTTTCGTGAAGCCCAGTGTTGCGTCACACAGCGTTCTGTAAGGCTACCTCGGGGGTGGAGGGCCACCTACCTTACAGCTTCATCTGGAGACACTTATGTCACCGATAAGAGTTCCTGAAGTTATCAGATGATTTTATAATATTAAGTCACTATTTCTTTGAAAATAACAATAACTTCGCTTAGTTTTTATTTTCCGATGGCCAACGAACCTTATTTTGATTCAGTTATTAAAAGCGTATAAGCTGTAAGTTTATTCCAAGATAGAGAAGAATAATATGTGATTGGCTTGCAGACTTTTTGAAGGACAGAACACAGTGTGTAGTTCTCGACGGTGAGCGTTCATCACTTGCCGAAGTGAGGTCCGGGGTTCCCCAAGGAAGCGTGATAGGGCCTCTGTTGTTTCTCATATACATTAATGATTTGTGCGACATAATAAGGGGAATGAAAAGATTATTTGCCGATGATGCTATTATTTATCGTGAAATCACAACCCAGGACGACTGCGCTTTGTTACAAGACGATATTATGAAAATAGTTGCGTGGTGTAAAGATTGGCAGTTGGAGTTAAACGCTAAAAAGTGCCAAGTCATGCGTGTAAGTAAAAAGGTGACACCATTTAGCTTTGAATATACAATTAATGGCCCTGTCCATAGAACGGTAGATTCCGCTAAATACCTAGGGGTAACAATTCGTAATAATTTGTCGTGGAATGAGCATATCGAGAATGTAATTGGGAAAGCAAATCGTATGCTTCGATTTCTAGGTCGTAATTTAAAACAATGCACTCCGGAAGTTAAATCGATTGCGTACAAGTCACTAGTGAGGCCTCACTTGGAATATTATTGCTCTGTATGGGGTCCCCATCAAAAGGGATTAATGGAGGCATTAGAGATGGTCCAAAGAAGAGCCGCCCGATTCGTGACAGGTATATATAGTTGGAGGGAAAGCGTAAGTGCGATGTTGAAGGAGTTAGGTTGGGAAGACCTGGAGCACCGAAGGCGTTGCTCTCGACGGAAGCTAATTGAAAAATTCTCGACTGACGTATTTCGGAATGACAGCAAACAAATATTGCTACCAGCAACATTCATATCTCGGAATGACCGCGAAAATAAGATAAGAGAAATCAGGGCCAGAACCGATTCATTTCTCTACTCATTTTTTCCAAGAGCGATTAGGGAATGGAATAGAATGGATTTACCGGGCGAGTAAACACAAAATCGGACAGGAGTAGCTTCCGATAAAGCACTCCGGCCATCCTGATCTGGGTTTTCCATGGTTTCCCTAGATCGCTCCAGGCGAATGCTGGGATGGTTCTCGCAATAGCCCATGGGCACCACCTGCCATATCCCATATATCCATTCCAAACCATTACCTTTCCTGATAGGTGCAATGCACCCTCCGCCAAACACTTTTAGTGAATCGCGGAGTAATTGTAATAGTAATAGTAATATTCATTCTGTGATTAAATATTTGTATAAGAATGAGATATCAGCAAATAACATTCATGAGGGAACGTCCATAAACTATGTAGTTCCAATTTGGCTTCCTGTGAACCCTCTTTCCCCCCTCCCACGTAGCCCGACGTGTATTTTGTCACTAACCCCCCTCCCCTCCCCACGTAGCACGTAGCCTTTTCCACCTATTGACTACAGAAGACATTTTGTGCTGTTTTCTATTCTCAGACTATCGTAAATTACATACGGAGATAATAAAATGACGGAAATATTTACATGCTGTTGTTGTTCTGTGCCTCATTTTAACTGTGACAAGTAATGTGAATGAAAAGATACGCGGCCTCGCTCGGAACCCCCCCCCCTCCCCCACATAGCCCAGCGTAGCTTTCCAGCCAACCCCTCACCCTCCTAGACTGAGCGCCACGTAGTTTATGGACGCTCCCTCAGGGGCAGAAACATTTATGATGGTAGTGCCTGTAGTACAGTTGTACAATGGGCATCTGAAGTTCAAAGCGGGAAAACCAGCACTAAAAATTATCCCAGCGTACGAACACAATCACTCAAGGTGTCCACAGTGTATATGAGATGGGTGTGACAGACAGACGGTTGACAGTTTGATAGACTGAAGAGATACCAGGAATTACATTAGATGATCGCATTCTTTCAGACTGTTACGACAACATCCAGGTATCCACCGTTGGTTGCTAAACACCTACACAGTTCATCAAACCGCAGTGAGGTAGCAAATGTCTGCAGAAAAATACTCTTTGCACATATACCAATTTCAGTTGATTTTGTTGAATGTGTGTATAGATTAAACTGGAACCATCATTTTTACCCCACAATCACGATAACAATAAGTGCAGTAAAAACGCGACAGTCCTTACCCTCCAAAGAAAGACAGGGCTATTCCTTCTGCAGCATTCACGGGAAATTGAAGAAGCAAGTCGTCAAAGAAGGTGTTGTTTCACTAGGACCATGATCACACGTCTGTCATTACCATGGCTGCGATGCATGAATGTGGATTTCAACTAGTAACGCAAGTCCCCTTGTTCATCTGATCTGGCCCGCTCAGACTTCAACTTTGTTTTGAAAAAGTAACTATATTCTTTGATTAAGTGAGTAAATTTTTACATCTCAGTAATTTATAAAATATTTTGAGTTACTTAATTTAATATATGCGTGAAAGATGGGACGTGCTTCTTTCCGAATGCCAATTCCTTGATTTAGTAATACTCTCTGCATTGTCAGAAACAGCAGCAAAAAGCCTCAATCGTTGCAAGTTTTGACTAGCATTCAACCTATATATTCTGATTTATTTATTTTGTGTCAGAAATATGTTTTTAACAAATTACAAACATCAACAACAAAACTTGTCCTCTTCCAACCAGTGCATTTTCTGAGGCCTCATACAGATCATTTTCCGAGCAGGATTCTGGACACAGTCGATACTGGAGCATGAGATGCTGACCTTGGATGCCATCGACCTCCGCCTAGCCCCATCTTGACTTTGAATCTGCCCATTCCTGATCTTAGCCTATTTAGAGACTTCCATATCAACCCCATTCCTTGTCACAGCCACGTGGTAAGATTCAGACAATCTTCCTCAGTCATGACGAAGGGGAGTCTTAGCTTCCCAAAGTTGTAACCTGACTTTCTCAATTGTAAGTTCCTGTGATGTTCTTTGGAAACTTTTCCTGGACTTCAGTCTTTGTCTGTGTGGTAGATGGCCATGTAATGGATGAGTTCCTTCATATTCTGATGTATGTTCTCCATCAAGAAGATAAACTCTTAATGACTGAGATTTTATATCAATAATAAAATTATATGTGATACTCAAGCTTCGTTTCTGTTCGATACAATTGGAAACGAGACTAGTAAGACCAGGCAACACGTTTTCAATCATCACAGTCAAATGTCGGTGTTGACGGACCCAGTCAAGGCGTAAGGCTTTGATTCTTGCACTCAGCAAGGGTACACGAGTGGGCCTTCGGCTCCGAAAGCCCGTACGATGATGTTTCGTTGAATGGTTGATGGCCCAGCATTTAAATCCGTAGTAATTTGAAAGATGGACTACGGTAGTGCTGGACTGGATACCGAGAAACCTGAAAAGAGCAAGAGGAAGACCCCCGGATCGCTGGGATAAGAATATACGTCGAGTTACAGGCGTGAACTGGAAGAGGGCGGCTCAGGATCGATCGGCCTGGAAAGAACTACAGCAACACTATGTAGAATTAAATTCTAATATATAGCTCATTAGGCTTAAAGAGGCTACATCCTGAAAAAAGGATCGATATAGCTGCAATAATAATAAATAATAATAATAATTTGCGGAAGGGTTGCACTTCTGTTACTCTGAACGATTCTCTTCAGTCGTCGTTGTTCCCGTTCTTGCAGGATCTCTTGCCGCAGCGATGTCGGAGATTTGATGTTTTACCGGATTCCCGATATTCACGGTGCACTCGTGAAATGGTCGTACAGGAAAATGCCCACCTCATCGCTACCTCGGAGATGGTGTGTCTCATCTCTCAAGCGCCGACTACACACCATATTCAAACTCGCTTAAATCGTGATAACCTGCCATTGTAGGAGCAGTTACAGATCTAACGCCTGCGTCAGACACCTGTTGTGTTATATAGGCGTTGCGGACCGCAGCGACGTACTCTGAGTGTTTACATGACTCTGTGCTTGCAGAGGCATGCCTATACCATTTTCTTTGTCTCTTCAGTGTATCTTGACCATGATATTATTTTCTTTCGCATCATTCTATGACATTTTTCCAACAGAAAGCGTGATCAGGAGCGAAGTAGCCTTACTGAGGATCGAATATCAGCTGAACTATATCTCTGGCAAAGCTTCGCTTTGCGTATGTTAAGTACGCTAAAAAGCATCCGTGGTTCAGATTCCGCGTAAATCAGTATATCCACTTCACTTTCGAGGATTATGCGTTACGTTAGTTGCCCACGGGAGAGACAATTGAAACTGTGTCAATATGTCGACCCAACAGCATTTAGGATCACAATGCCATACTTTACTTTTACTTTCGATGAGAATAAGAGGAAGGCATTCCATTGGAATTCTCCCGCTTTGCCAAAGCATTACCGTGAATATGTCTACAATATTATGTAATCTCTACTACTCTCATCTTGCAGTAACATTAACGGAATTGCTGAATGGTTTAAATTCTAATCAAATTATGCATTTTGGAGCGTCAATAAACTACGTGGCTCTGTTTAAGGGTGGGGGTTGAGTAGAAAGTTACGCTGGGCTAGGAGGGGGGGGGGGAGGCGTTCAGAGCAAACCAAGTAGCTTTTCATTCATATTATTTTTTACCAGTTAAAATAAGGTACAGAACATACAACAGCCTGTGAATATTTATTTCCATCATTTAATTATCTCCGCATGTAATTTACGAAAGTCTGACAAGAGAAAACGGTTCTCAATGGCTTCTGGAATCAATAGGGAAAAAAGCTACGTGCCACGCATTGGAGGGGGGGGGGGAGAGAGAGAGAGAGCTCGATGCCATAGCCTCGTCAGGCTACGTGGTGGGGAGGGAGGTTCAGGAGGAGGTCAAAATGGGCTTCGTAGTTTATGGACGCTCCCTTATTTGTGAAACACAATTCATATTCATTCCTCAATTCCTAGTACACACCTCAAAAAGATTCAGAAATTTTAATGGCCCAAAAACAACTTTACTGTTAATCAAATATTCCACTTACTTTTTTCGGGGATCGCACTGCTTTAATTGATGGATTAATACCGACGTTTCGGCGCCCAAACTGGTGCCTTCATCAGGGTTTCCAAAATCGAAATGGTGTGGTTTTCACACAACTCCGTCGCTGAGCTAACTGTACTAATCCATCATTTAAAGCAGTGCGATCCCCGAAAAAAGTAAGTGGAATATTTGATTAATATGACGCCTGCTAAAAGCGTAAAATGTTGTATAACTTTACAGTTACATTTACATCGAGATAGAAAAGTCACAATGAGAGAAAGTAACTTCTACCCCAAATGCCACGTGATAAAATTTTAAGTCTTTAAATGTGAATAGGGAGAGTCACAACGGAAGAACCGAGCGTGGTGGGTGAGCGGTAATACTCTGGTCACTCATTCGGGAGGATGCGGGTTCGAACTCCCATACGGATTTGGGTTTACCATTGTTGCACGAATGCAGCGTTGATTCCTTCAAAAGGCATGACCGAATTTATTTCAGTTCCTTGCCCCTGCCTCGACCTCGACGAGGCGTAAAAAAAAACCTTTAGTGCATGGGTTTAAAAGTATCTTTAACGGAAATGAAGATGTTATGAGTAAACAGTCATACGGTACAATAGAATTATGAATATTTTTTTTTTTTTTGTTACTGCTTTACGTCTCTTTTTAACATCGCGGTCTTTAGAGACGGGAAAGGATGGGGGGCAAGGATGGGGGCAAGGAATGGGAAGGAATTCGGCCATGGTTTTTTTTTTAATGAAGCATCCCGGCATTTGCCTGGAGTGATTTGGGGAAACCATAGAAAACCCAAATCTGGATGCCCGGACGGGGATTCGAACCGCCGCCCTCCCGAATGCGAGGCGAGAACGCTAACCGTTACACCGCCCCGCATTATCAGCCAGTTAATATTGTATTGATGTGGCCTCTTAAATTAATTATTTCAAATAGAACTTGAGCAGTTTCCTCCAAGATTTTGGGTGATCCTCTGCCAGTTAACTCCGACAACCCTGCGTATGTCCTTGTCCCATCGGCCTGTTGCTCTTGGGCTCCACTCTGCGCTGTTTTTATCCATCTTTGGTCTTTTCTCCGCGCAATATGGCCGACCCATTGCCACTTCAATATATGAATATATTGAGGATGATATTTTTCAGTATTTTAATCTGTAATTAACACTGCAATATACGAATGCGTCTGTTTCGTGAATATTTCTTCATAAAATGCTAGTCACAAGTTTGGTACAGTGAAAGTATTTATGATACTATTGTTGGACATTAAATAAGTGGATATTAAATGAGATGAACATACCCAAACATCACTGGTTAATAATTCGATAAGATTTGGCAGACTGAACGAATCTTTTATTGTATAAAAAGAAGGTAACGGGGTAACAGTTTCCTTGATGCAAGATTTTTTTTTAATTTCAGTTGAAGTAGTATGGTTGTAATAATAAAGTTGCACTTAAATTCGTGATTATTGTTCAATAAATTTCAGTTTTAGTCATTTTTGGAGTGGATACAAATTAGGAAGTTGCCACTTAGTTATCTGGTAAGAAAACCGCTAACGAGAATATGTTTCCATTTACATTTCACTGTCACAGTGATTTCCGCCACGTTGCCATGTGTAATTAAATGTGACTAAGATTATTATTTATTCATGGTAGTCTAGTGGCTGAGTGGATAGGGTCATTGTCTTAAAAATTCAGGACCTAGACCATGACACAAGCGGGAGTGTGCGCAGCTTTTTTTTTTTGGCTTTACGCTTTGTTGACGTCATTAGAGGCGGGAAAGAACTGGAGGTAAGGAACGGGAAGGACTTAGGTCACGGCCTTCTGAAGGAAGCATCCCAGCATTAGCCTGGAGAGTTTTGGGAAAACCATGGAAAATCCAAATCTGGATGGCCGGGCGGGGATTCGAACTCCCGTCCTCCCGAATGCGAAGCCAGAGCGTTAACCGTTCACCCACCACACTCGGTGTGCGCGCAGCAATTCGAAACTGCCACCACGACACGCGAATCTGTATTTTATTGCTCATTTTAAGTCTAATTTCACCTTAAGCTTGAAAAGTTATAGATAATCCACACTCCTAAATGCTTTTAGGTTATTGAAATTGAAATTCTGAGCTGCAAGTATATTTAAAGACCTGGCATGGGAGCTCATCACACCGGCAATGAGGTATTTTTCATCAGAGATGAAGCATGTCGACAATCCGCTACGAAAGACCTCGAAGACAGTAGGATGTCATCGACGTTCCTCTAAAGCGCCTCTGATTAAGAGCTAGCAGGCAGCCTCTCTCAGTATCTCTGTCGGCAGATCTAGCAAGTAAGAATTGGAGCCGAGGTTTCTTTCCCTCGAAGCTAAACCAATCCACAGGCCTAATTAGCCTCCTGTTAAACGAGAGTGGTGGCAACCTTCAGAGATAACCCCGCACGAACTTTGTGCTGAAGCCAACACTTCCATCCTACTATCGAGCTCAAGTATGGGGATGCAGAACTTCCATCCAATCAAGCTTGGACATGTACCACGTTGTAGGATGCAAAAAGAATATTATCATTTCTTTTCACAACAGTATTCCAATCGCTAGGTCATTTCTCTAACTCAAGAAATCATCGCATGAAGCTCTTTCATCAATTTGTATTTTTCCACCACAAATATGTCCCAATGTTCTCCTCTCTGTTCAGCACATCTCCATTTTCACACACATAATCTATTTTGTTTTTATTGATCGTCAATATCGTTGTCATTAGAGCCGGCAGAGGATGAGGACACGGGAAGGGAATAAATTCGACCCCTTAGGTGATTTCGGAAAGCCAAGGAAGTCCCAAATGGTCGGACAGGAATTTGAAGCAGCGTCCCTCCAATGCCAATCCGGAGCGTTACCGTTCAACCACCTGGTTCCGTATCTAAATGTAATCGTTTTGTTGGCTTAACGATTGTTATTGCACTTCCATGGTAATGGCCTTTAGCTATGCTGATGCGGGGGAAAACTATCATGAGAAGCTGTCTCTAGATCTCATGACCTTATAGAGGCTGTCTGGCGTGAATAATGGAGAAGCAAAGCTAGCGATACGAGCATTTGCTTAGATCAATCTGGAAAATCATGTACAACCACATGGCCAACTGTGCTTCCGGGGACAATACATTCCTTTGCTTTGGAGACCACTTCCGAATATATAACTTTTTTTTATATATAACCAACAATAACTATAAGAAAGTTGTAAACCAAATTAGCATACCCATTTTCAGTATCTGAAAAAAAATCACTACAATGGATTTTAATCACAATTATTATGACAGGGAAATTTCTGTCATCTCAATGATTACATCTGTCAAAATCTGTTAACACACAGTGCGAGAGATTAGCAGACATAGTATTCTTGGAGACAAAGCTAATTTTGAAGTAAACCTATGTTTATACGGGAAGCAGGTGACAAGAAACACATCACTGGAACTGGGTTCACTACTGAACATATGCTTTCTGTAAGTATGCTAACTCTCTGTGACCGAAAAAATGAACTGCAGGACAATTAACTGCCCTAAGATACTGATTGGTAGCAGAAGCACGACCAGAAAATGTAACATTACCAAAACAGCAGATAACTTCGTCAAACAACACAATAAATTCTTCGGTTGTTAAATCGTTATCTCTCCTAACTTTGGAATACTTTCGACGGTTCAGTGATACTAACCAACTTGAAAGCATACAGTCTGGCTACAAGCGTTTTCCAAATTGGGGAGAGGATGGGATGCAAGGAACGGGAAAAAATAGGATCATGGTTTTGAAGGAACAATCCCATAATTTTCCTGTAGTGATTTCTGGAAACTGTACAAAAACCAAAGTGTGGATAGCAGATCGGCGATAGAATCCTCTTCATCTGGAATGATAGACCAGAACGCTGATGCCCAGATCGTGCCCAAGTTTCATTTTATCAGATCTTATGTCAGAATGAAATGTTTTGGAAGCTGGAATGACGACACCAGGCGCCACTGTGATGGTTTCCTCCCCATTTGGTTTTGAATGGAAAATGTAACCGAGGGAAGGCATACAGGTTTCCCAGCATCCCGAGAGGAATCATACTGAGCTCTAATCCAAGGAATAATTCAGAACAAAATAATCTGATTTTCTACAACATTCTTTCCCAAGGCATTCGATCCAGATTCAATGTACCTCTTTCAGATTTGGTCCTTTAAAAGCGCGTACCAATTCGGATGTTAGGTGCTTGTTGAAGGCGGATGGAAAAGAACTGGTCTACACGGATCAACAGCTCGGGGGTGGGACTAGGTCGTGTTCAAATACCTTTGTGTGGAGCTCGGCGCTGTCTTGCGGTGATGTTGGCTCCCCGCCGACTAGCGTTCGATTTCTCCCATTGTCTCAGAGCTTCACTGCTACGGCTTCCGACGAGCTGCGCGAGGCCTCTCTACGGTCACGGCGCAACTGGTTGGAATTATGACCACACCGGTCAATAGTACCAAAAGTACACTCATCGACAAAAAAATCTAAACCAAAAAATTTCGTTCTGCACTCAGGTTAATCGCAGGTGACTCAATCACAAAACATGGAAAATAAGTTTGTCAAAGTTTTCCTTCTATGTGTACAGAGGGCAGCAACAGTACAACCAGTGAAGTATGTTTGGATAAAAAGGTATACCTACGAAATTTATGGAGTAGGAAAAAGTATGAGTCGTTCCCCGTAACGGTCCTTGAAAGTCTAGGGATTTAAAGGAGGTGCGCATGAAATCCTACCTTCGTTTTCACATGTGCAACTTTGTGGAGGTTTTGTATATATCGTCATACATACTTTTCACTTCTCTCTATACGAGATTCGGCCAATCGTCGCTTAGCGTCCTTATCGCACACTCGTGGAATGTTTCCTCCAATCCAGCGCCATAGCTCGTTCGACGACGACTAGTGTTTGTCTGGGAGTCCAATAACCTTTAGTCCTGCAACCCATTTCACTGATCATCAAGATTCCTTTATTGGAAAATCGGATCATCGTAGGTCCCACAAGTTGGACTGTGAATGGACCTCTAGAACGATGGAAAGACGGATGGTGGGTACTAAGATGTGCGGTGGCGTTTACTTGTGCTTGACGCTTGAATTAGTCGAGCCAGAAACTCTTCTAACTTCATATGACAACGATTGTTTTTTGACGCCTGCATACTTATGTTAATAATTTGATTCACTTGTGAAATCATCTCCCATTTGCTGTTGTTGAAAGATGGGACTAAAAATAAATCAGTATGGCAGTATTTTAAGGAAATAGACTTTGCTTATGAAAAAATACAGAATTTGCCATTAAAAATTACAATTATTTTGATTTTAAGTTTATTTTTGAGAAAATATTAAAATCTAAATAATTATACATTTATTTTCCACCTCCTCTTCCGCCAAACATCCGCATCTGTATCCGCATCCACAACGATGGTCTTCGTTACAACCATAACTTGAAACACACAGGGTCCGACAGATGGAGAAAAATTTCCACATTTCCTATTGGTAAAGAGGTTGTGTGTTCATTACCAGGCCGTTATCAGCTTTATCTTATGAATAGACAGCAAGCCCCCTTCCCAATACTCACTGGATCAAAATTGACTGGCCACTGGAACCGTCCTGGAAGTTCAGATTGGAAGAAAATTTCGGTTCCATCGCTATTTGGACTCCGATGGTTCTATCGACTCACCTGTGTCGTTATTCCTAGTGTTGGATATCTATGTTCACTACATGTGTTCAGATAGAGAAGATCGTAGTTTTCTAAAACAACAAAAACGAGTTCAAATGGGGCAAGATGTCTTGAAGCAGCGAATTTTAGACCAGCGAGAACATACCTGACTCGATTTCTCTCCCAAAGGGCGTCCACCTGGAGAAACGGTAAGATCTCGTGAAACGTCAAGATGAGGCTCTTCTACACAAACGTAGAAATGTATTATAATATGATTGTGAAAAACCGAAAGTCACCAGTTCAATCAGCTATTGCTTGAACAGAACATTTGTGGCAATTAATAAATTAGTGTTCAATACATATCCAAACAATACCAAGGAAATGAGGTTGGATTTTGTTGTGGAAGTGGTATGGAGCAGCTGAAAACATAGTGTTGGAGAGAAACCAAGAAAGCATACAAAAAAACGGCAGGCCGCGGATACCTTGAAATAAAACTGTGAGGTGAAGCATTGGGAATCACTGGAGGTTCTGTACTCAACAAGTATATAAATGAATTTGCCAGTCAGCCAAAAAAGGTGTTACGACGAAACTGTCATCTGATTCACACTTCCTTGGTAACAATATTTAGTCCTCTTCGTCAAGCTACATATTTCTCCAACGTGTTTGTCTGTTAATTTTGATTGTTCCTAAAACTGCCGTTCAGAGGGACTCGATTTGTTTCACAGACAATACGTGACTTCTGTACTATGTTCCCACAGACTTCCCTGATAAATCCCAACAATGGTGTACAGCTGGTAGAAGATCTAGACGTAAAGTCTTCTTCCTCATCTTGGCCGTTTTAATAAATTAACACTTCTAAAACTAAAAAGCAACTCCTCTAAACACTAAACAGGTTACATAGACTGTCGATTGGCGGATTCGGTCACACTTTGTTTGACGTAACGAATGAATACAAAATTCACCAGGTCCTTGGGTCAACAAGGGAGGGTTCACCAAAGTGGAGCTTGGAATTTCCATCCTGAACTTCGGCACTATAGATTAGAATGACATTGTCAATGCCACGTGTTTAATCCCTAGTCCCTAGAAGTTTCATCCTGGTTACTCGTTTGATAGCGGGATGAATTAGTTTGAACGGGTGGCAACTACAAAGGTCCAAGACATGTGCAGTAAGTAAACAGTTAATTCAGTAAGATAATTCATTTGCGATTAATGTGTGACATAATACTTTATTGTTGCAACTATGTCCTCATTATTATAATATCTTACAATTCATGTGGTAAAACTACATGTATCATTCTGACATAGACTGTTAAGGTTCCAATAACTGCATGTTGTCATTCATCGTCTTCAAAATAGTAGGTTTATTGATCAGGGCGTTCCGTGGTTCGTATTTCACATTGAACTGCAGATCCCAGAGGAAAGGAACTGGCCGTCCTACCTCTGACCCAGGGGCTCAGTAAGCCTCCTTCGGAAGGATCTAACCAACCTTTGAATTGTGGACTAAATTTTTTAAGCGCCCCTAACCGCAGCAATACCAATTCACCATATCTGTTTTATCATTGGGTTTTATTATAGAAATTACGTTGACTTTCATGTAGTGTTGTTGTTTTTTTTTTGGGGGGGGGGGGCTTTACGATTCGTCGACGGCGTGGTCATTAGAGGCGGGTTGGGATGGGGGACAAGGGACGGGAAGGAATTCGGCCATGGCCTTTTGACGGAAGCATTCGCCTTGAGTGATTTGGGAAAACCATGGAAAACCCAAATCTGGATGCCCAGACGGGGATTCGAACACGCGTCCTCCCGAATGGGAGGCCAGAACGTTAACCGTTCACCCGCCACGCTCGGTTACATGTACTGTAACTGTATAAAGTGAAAGAAGTTTATGGTTCCAATATTTATCGAATCAAACGATTTGATGTACAAAAACACACGTCAATGATTCTCTTAGTCTCAATCCTTCTTGTGTTATTCCCACTTTTAGACAGTTTCCCAGTTATTGGCAACCAGGTAAGTTTCAGAAATTTTAAAAGGAATTAGTGTTGAAGAAACGATATACTCTCAAGCAACAATGAACATGGAACTCGGCCAATCATGTGTAATGCGTAATAAAAGGCGCGTGCTTTCCCACAACAGCGGCAAATAATTGATGACAAGACACGAAGATGTCTGCAAAGTTGTCAGCGGACTCCATTAGACGTAGTAAGTAGTAGCTACTCAGTGGGCCAACTACTTTGCCTGAATAATTGATAGCTGCAAACTTTTGTCGTGTCCGCGCGCCGCTGCAGACACCGGGAAAAGCGACGCCGGTTTTCCCCGCGCCACAGGTCTCGGAAAACTCCCGCGACGCCTCCGTGCGCCTCGGCGCACTGTGCTAAATTAATCTGGAGCACTCCGCAGAGTATTAAGCAAATTCAGTTTGTCGCAGTGGAACTGGGATCGCGGCTCGTCGCAGACAGGGAACTTGAGAGAGCAAATCCGATTACAGCACCTTCCCATTCGTTTCTGGTGCCTCTCGCGCGAGCACTGGAGGTGTGTCTCGGCGAAAATAGCTGGCACTAACAGCAGCTACACGAGCACCTTCAAGGAGCTATTATCCAAAGGTTAGTAAATGCTTATCCACACTACGATTATATTAAAACTCCCGCTATTTCTCTGTGGCTTTGTGCACAGTATCTTGACGTAAATGAAATACTTATCGCTCATTTGCAGCAACAGTGACATAACTAAAAAACAATCAGTTTTATAGAAGGATCAATTGAAAAATCTGTGTGAAACAACTTTATGCACTCACTAGAAAATAACTTATCTGCAAGTTTTATTGAAATAATACAATAAAAATAAGGGAAAATGTATAGTATCAGTTGCAGTATTTACGAGTATGGTCCATCCTACGATTATACCTCAAGGCAGCTTTTTTTTTTTTTTTTTTTAGATATGTCATTATTGCAGCAAATGAGCGATATGTTCAACAAAGATCAAGCAAGTTTCAGCCACGAAGACGCCGAAAGCCCGTCTATGGCAGAAAAAGATGGGCATAGATGAGATATTATTGTATCGAACAGACGATTCACAGAATGTTATTACAAAAATAATTAACATTTTAGACAAATAGTTCAGCCTGCGAAATAATTCACGACCGACCTTGCTTTTGAAAATGTTGTGCTAGTAAATAAACCAAAAAAATAGAGCTAGTGCAATTAGACATCTGTACCAAAATCTTTTACAAAAAAAAAAAAATAGATACATGAAAGAAAGCTGCTATGAGAAAGAAGTAGGTATTTTAGAAATCGTCACGAGGAAAAAATTCATCACCGACTATGAAGTAAAGATAGGCGTCCTCACTTGGTTCGCAATTAAAAACTAAAGTATTATTAAAAATAACACCTAATGCGAAATATTGTTGACTAGATGACAAAGTGCACTGAAAACAATAACATTTAATTTAAGAAACTATTTACCTATTTTTGTTAAAACTTTAATGAATATTACAACAGGATTGTGCATTATATCAGAATTACTAAAAAGAGCCTGTTCAATGGGGAGGAATTGTCCATTACTGTTTAATCGGTCTTTGGCTCAGTTGGTTAAAAAACATGACTCGAGAAGGAAAAGTACCCGATTCCAATTCTGATCTCATTTGCATTAAAACCTAATTTTCCGTCCGGCAAAGCTTTGCTTCATTTATGTGAAGAACATTGGGACGATCCGTGGTTTGGCTTCACGTTAAACTGTGGATTATCTTTATGGTGGTAATAGTAAGCTAAGTAAGGTGGCTACAACAGAGGCAGAATGCGCTAGTTCATTAAGAGCAAACGTAATTATTAATGCCCAAGCAAGAAGAAATAATTTCTTTATGTTGTTGCATGATGCTTCATGGAAGTTAAACCTAGATACTATGAAAGCAATAAATAATAGCTTCTGAAATGTGGTAGTATAGAACATTCTTTTAAAACAGACAGCTTCATTACTGTGATTCTCTCATCGTATATGCGATTAAATGTCCTTATTATATTACTTCGACTTCAACACAGAACAGAAAAAAAAAAAAAAAAAAAATGAAACCACCCACGTCCGAGGCAAACATCGAACCGGTATCCCCTGTAATCTAGGTCCACCTTTAGGCCAGGTAATTAGAAAAAAAGGAAGGAAGTCACAAAAATGTGTTATGAGACTTGTTCTACGCCAACAGAGATGCACACCACCTTAATTCGCAGAACTTCAAACTTAGTCCTATTCCTAAGATCGTTAGACACGGCGTAAACAAAAAGTTCGAAAATTTTTTATTCCACATATCACAAGTCATCGACTATCTTCGAACTCGTTTTCGTTTCATCCAGCTTGTCGTTACATAAATGTGACTTGAGTCAGTATTATTAAGATAAAGTGTAAATTTCCCAACCTAGCTTGGTGGGTAAGCGGTAACGCTCTGGCCTCGTATTCAGAGAACGCGGATTAGAATCACAGACTGGCCATGGTTTTCCCGAAATCACTCGAGCCAAATGTCGTGATAGTTCCTTCAAAAGGCCACGGCCGAATTCCTTTCAGTTCACGCCTCTAATGACGTAAACGAGGCGTAAAGACATAAGCAAAGCTTATTTCCCTCTATGATTATTGTCAGGCTCAGCAGCAAATTTGTTCCTAGTTAGACCCTGTGTCGGCGGATCTCCACTTTAACCTGTTTACCTATTCATTCACAGAGCAACTTGCCAACTTCATTAAGCGTGATGCGACTTACCCCACCGCACCTCTCATCCGATCTGCAAACAAACGCGTCCCAGCTACCGTAACTTTCAAGCTTATCGTATACGTTGTGGAGGCGGTGTCCCTTCCTTTCCTTACACAGTGTATATTACAACACAACAGAGAACTTCATCACGAGTAAACTGTTGTCATGACGAAATAAGGTGAACCCAGATATAACGTTCAAACTACGGCATTTAATTCAGTATTTGGATTAGCGGTAGGAAGGGATCTATTTTTTCAATATACAATTTCGATTATTTTCTATGCTTTCGTAAGCATTCCTTGATTGTTTCTGCTCGAACTCCTTTATAATTTCCTCCTCATTTTTTCTGTTCCATGGATACATTCCCCACTCAATTTTTTTTTATTTTTTTCTCTTTCGAAGCTCCCCTCGTACCGATATTTAAAGCCGGGAGAGTGGGAAAAGGGGGAGAGAAAGAAGGACTTCGGATATGGCCTTTTCAAATGCCCATGCGATATTTTCCTTAACTGATTTCTGAATGTCATGGAAAACTTGACAGGACTTTAAATATCAAGTTTTAAATGTAGGCATAGTCAGCTGGATTGATAAGAAACGCATGCCAGTTTTAAAGCTGGATCCTAAATACTGAAAATAGCCTCTGGAAAAAAATAATATTTTCTGGCAAAGCATTTTTCAGTAAGTTGCCTTCCATACACTCGCCATGGTTAAGAAGGATTTCGCCCAAAAATTTAATTTTTTCTGGGGTTGTTTTTCTCTATTTCTAATGTTTTTCTGTTTCTAGTATTTTGACACGGTACGTCATGGTCTTCCTCCCTCTCCTTTTATAGTGTTTCGCCAGCAAACATTCACCACTTCCTATGAAAACAACGAGAAAATAATTTACATTTCATGAAAACTATAATTCGTTATTATGACTGGTACGGTTATTAATCGTAGTCTGCATATTAATTAAATGTACTCGTATATGTAGCTACTAAAATTTAAATAATTTCCTAATTCCTTTGTTTACAAACAAAATCACGCATTGATCTGCTACAAGACTGTTTTCATTTAAGTATTTATTCGAGTCTTTAATATAAACTTTTTTATGCCTTTAGCAGGTGTATTTTTGTGAAATTTCACTTTTTACTTTTTTACATTTCGACACCCAAGCTGGAGCTTTCCTCATGGCTAATTCTGGCTGATTTGTCCCCTATTGACAGCTCGTTACACCAACTAGACATTAGCTTGACACTCGCTGCAGGTAATCAAAACAATCTGCGTAGCGTGCAGGCGAACGTTGAGGTGATGTAACAAACCGTTAGCAGGCGATAAATTAGCCTGAAATAGCCCTGAGTTTGAAAGCCGAAACGTTGACAGTACCGACATCACTGAAGCAGCGCTAAACAGCAAAAAGTAAGAAGAATTATACTATTCCAATGTTTCTTTTATCTTCAACACATACGGGCACGTCCGGTTGTTTAGGAGAAAATACCATAAAAATCTAGATATATAACGCCTTTGTGTTACGAGACAATGAGTGTACTCATGCGGTGCCTCTACCAGGCATGAAGATAGGTCAACGGGATAGTACAACGGAGCTCATCCTACCGTCGCCGTCTTCTACCGAATTATCCGTCACCATTTTACAACGAGCGTGGTGAGGCAAGGGATTCTTCACCACCCATTAAGGGTGCCCACGGGGAGCGGCGCGGACGCAGCGGCCACTATGAACAGGGTTGAAGACCCTCCAAATCCTGGCCCTCTGTTAGTTCCGCGGGCGCCCGGCCCCCACCAAAGCCCTCATATGGAGATGCGGCGGTACGTTCCGAATGAACAATCCCCCACATCCAACCGACAGCTCAAGGCGTCCCATACAATCGTCCAGGCTTCACAAAGCACCATAGTAGCGCCGCAGCAGTCTGAAGGCCGCCGTCACCGGGTCGGATCCTCACTTATATAGAGGAGGGTGATTGTGATGGACGCACTTACCTTGGGCTGCATAGGCATGCTGATGGCGGTGGTCCGCTGCCGGGAGCCGGTCCCCCAGCCGCCTCCGCCCCGGCCGGTCCCCCCTCGAGACACCTGCATGCGGCTCTCGCGGGACTGCTCGCGCAGCGCCTTCCGCATGCGAGCCTCCTTCGGGTTGTACACATAGTCTGCAACATAGCAAAACACAAGGTAAGTTAACTGGACGTCAGGCTGATCAGTTTATACCATGAGTCACTATCAAGAAATATACCTGTCAACTTTTAAAATTGATTTTCCGTAAAGACCCACAACCACAAACAACTTAAACTTTACATTTAATCTAGCACGAAATTAACATCCAGAAATTTGTAAACAGCGTGTTTAAGTGAAATGCTGCCCACATACTTCATATTATTTGTTAATATATTTATTTATCTTATAGCCATAACACATAATCAATAATACAATTATACACAATTGTTTCACACTAATAAAATGCAACATTAAATTATAGTTAAAATTCAAAATCGACACAGTGCAGTATTAGATGGTTCGTGGTTTAATTTATATGATAAGTAACCGGTCAACCAAACTTGCTTTTATTTTCATAAACATGGCATCAAAGATACTGTTTACATGCAAATATAAATCCAGTGATTGTATACAGCATTCTTCCACAGACAATACAGTCCTTGGCCGTCGTAAATTGAGTCGGTGAAAAACTGTTTCTCTGTCTCGGATGTTCGCTTTATATAAGCTCAATCGAAATTTCTAGAACACTTCAAAGGATTCTGGCAGATATTTCTCAAACATTAACAATACTTAAACAATTGAAACATATGAAAAACAATCACAATTAATACATAATCATTTAAAATCAATACAAAATGGTCAGGAATGGAAATTAAAGATACTGAAATACAAAATTATTCACAGAAATCATTTTAAACTGTATCAAATTGTCCTTTAGACATCGTAACTTGCCTTAATACTTGGAATTACAAACATTAAGCAATTCTCTTGCATAATTCTGTCCTTAAACACATTAGATGGTATTACATAATTTCATTTAAAAAAAAGTTTATTTATACTGATTTACAGTTAACTGAAAAACAAACATACAAGATCATATTCAACCAAACTCTAGCTTACTATAAGTGCTTCATAAAATACCATTCCATTTAAGTTTAGGTTTGAGGGCTGTTACAGCAGCCAATGCAAGGCTTCATTTGAAATATCTATGAAGTCTTTAGGTGATCCCCTGAAGGCTCGAAGCTGACAATCAAAAGTCACGTGACGGATAGTTTGTTCCTCCTCACCAGTCACAATTCGGTGAATCTTTCATTCCCCATGTGTAATGAGATAAAGCAGAGCTGCCATGGCCAGACCTAACTCTGTTGAGAGCAGCCCAGGTCTTGAGGGGAAGGTTGAGTCCCTTTAGTGCCTGTTGATTGTCAAACAGGGAGTGCCATTCTGGTGGGGCCGAGGCTATCCACTCCAATCTCCATGCTTCTCTCCCGTTAAAATTGTTAGATATAATTTGTTTAGCAGTTTTTATACTTGGATTTCTTGATTTAAGTCGCTCAAATTGGGTTTTCATGTCATCGTTGATGGGGAGATCCAAGTTATGACAGTTCTCATTAATTGGACAATAAGGCGACTGCGTCGTCTTATCGTAGGCGGTTCGATGTTACTCAATACGGGTGGAAGTGTCTTGATACATCTACTAACTATCCGCTTTCTCTGGTTCAAAACTATGTCAATCTTTTGAACGTGGGTGCTGTTCATCCAGACAGATGAGCAGTACTCAGCTGAGGAATACACAAGGCTTAGTGCTGAGGTGCGAAGTCAGATGCTCCCCAAGATGTGCCAGTTAACTTCTGCAGAATATTATTTCTATATTATTTGTTGACGAACATAACCTTCAAGACATACTGCAATCGGTCTTACATCAACGTTGGTAGAAACTAAGTGAAAAAAAGTGTTTGGGTTTCTCTTCCGTTGACCGCAAATTTTCCCCACTATCTTGATTTTAAAATGCACAGAAATTCTACAAAATATGCTTTACTAAATGTCTGGTAATCTTATATATATAAAAATAGACGTGTGTTTCCCTATATTTCACTTTTCATCCACCACTACCTAGCACAGATCACTGGTGTTTGTGTGTGGAAGTAGCTTTTTTTTTTTTTTATTGTATTTACGTCTCTCAACAGCGAGGTCTTTAGAGACGGGAAAGGATGGAGGGCAAGGATGGGGGGCAAGGATGGGGGCAAGGAATGGGAAGGAATTCGGCCATGGCCTTTTGAAGGAAACATCCCGGCATTTGCCTGGAGTGATTTGGGAAACCATGGAAAACCCAAATCTGGATGCCCGGACGGGGATCGAACCGCCGTCCTCCCGAATGCGAGTGGAAGTAGCATGGAGTTTCCTGTAGTGCACAACATTGGCCGAAAGCCGATAGCTGTGGGGATTTGGGAGATATGTGGTGAAAAGTGGTCGACCTGCAGCATTTCCATATTTCTACCAAAGACGTATGTGTCATGGTGTATCACTTTTCAGCCAAAACTATCTAGCGCAGATCACTGGTGTTTGTGTTTGGTAGCAGCACAGAGTCACCCGTCGATAACAACGTTGGCCGAATTTCGGAACTACATAGCGCAGATGACTGGCGTTTGTGTGTGGTAATAGCATCGAGTCTCCGATCGTGCACTATGGTCGTTAGACGTCGGTAGCTGTCAATCCAGATTCTTTACAAACACGAACGAAGTCGTGGGTACCAGTTAGTAGTGTAATACTTTATCTTAAAGTTATTCTCGGTTACAACAGAATTACACATTCTACACAAATTACCAATCAGCGATACATCGCACGCGAAACTATCCGGAAGTGAAAGAAAATTATATTCAAACAACTGCTGATTCTATTTTCAGAATTTGTATCGATGTAAAAATCGGACAGATGATTAATTATTGATCACAGTAACATGTAGAGTATCTTGGAGTAATCTTATAGTTACATGAAAGAATCTTTAACGCACATAGGACTTACGACAAATCAGACACCTACCACAACTGTCCATAAAAACCTCACCTAGGCGATTAAATTTTAGTTTGGAAATTCGTAAACTAACACAGTTCATCCGTACAACCGTAAAATACAGCATATTTCCGTAAATTTTACGGGAAAACCGTAATGGTTGGCACGTATGAAGAAGGACTATATCTTCCCTACCCGTCCTATTGCCTCGGGTGGTTGCTGTTGTGATGGTGTCCGGCGCCAGACACAAGGTTATAGAGCGTTCAGAGCAGGCTTAAGGTCACTATGCTCTATGCCTACTCTGCCGCCCTTAACTTTAAATGAGAAGGGGAAAGAGTACCCACTGACAAATTTGTCACTCGCCATCCTGGACATAGCAGTCTGCTGGTAAGGTTACGCATTGTTCAAATGAAATGTATATTCAATTATAAGTGTTCTTAAAAGACTAAACGTAATTAATACGTCATAATTCTCGCTTTTATCCTAAACTAACGTGCGTGACACCGAAGGTGTTTGACACCTACACATCAGGTATTCAATTGTAAAATGAATCACAGCCAACCTGTTGCAATATTCATTGAATTTATTGTTTACCGGTTTCGACCCGCCTTAAGGGAGTCTTCTTCAGAACTTGTTAAAAAGTATTACATCAATCTAAATAAAACTCTTCTCTATAAAATAGTACATTATGTACTGAAGTCACACATTAAAATATATTTTATAGCTATGCATCTGGCAGCAAACGTGTATCACAGTGCCAGCGTCACATCTAACCTGGGCGGCAGCTTACTGCTGAAGAAAAACCGTTGCTGTTGATGCTGCCATGCTCAAGATTTTGACATCAGGTATTGTTCCGAACTGGTGGGTGAGTGGTATAGTTCTGACCTGTTGGTTCGCTCGGTCTGGTCATTTAGATTTTAGTTTACTAAGGGTTCCAGGAATTAACGCAAGTCATGGCGATTTCCTTCCAGTTACTTGCTAACAATCTCCTTCCTGTTATAATGATCTTCTCATTGACTAGCCGGTAAGTCCCACGAGTTTTGGTCATATGGCAGCTATCAGCTGCAAGGACTGCAATCTTCGCATTGTGCTGTATTTTAAACATCTGAAGAAGGTCGAAACAAATGTGGATTCTAGTATTCATATCCATCATTGCTGTTGAAATTTTTCAAAGGCTGCTAACCAACAAGATAGTTGTTTCTCGATCGGATTGCGACTGATAACGACAAATGAAGAGGGTTAGTTGCTGCCGTATGACACGAGTTTCTAAAATACACGAAACGTTTTCCTTTGAAAATCCACAAACTAATGTTAATTGTTTATTGTTCCCCCAAATGTGAATTCAGAATAATTATATGTTATCCACTGACCATTCGATGGTTTCCCAAAATCTCTTCAGGAGGATGAGTCCTTCAGAAAGGCCACGGTCGAATTCATTCCTGTTTCTTGCCCCCAGTAGTTTCCTGTCTCTAATGACCTCGACTTGACGTGTAAAGCAAATAATAATAATAATAATAATATGTTCATTAATCATTAGAAAAATTCTAGAAGCAAGACTCACTAAAGATGGTTACAGACTACAATCAATCAAAATAACAGAAAAGTTTTCAAACCTCGAAATTGACATCAAGAAAAGGCGAATGAAATTCTTTGATCAACTTAAGAGATTACCAGAAAGTCGATTGACAAAAAGGATAATAGATTATGTAAGTTCACTTAAAAATCCAACACCTTCGCTGAATGAAATTCGGAAGAATCTTAAAAGTGCAAGCATAGGAGCAACAGACATATTAGAAAGAGACACCTTCAGACACAAAGTAGACAAATGAGAAGTTATAACTGAGCAACCAAAACAAAAACAATACAGACCAAAGTGGTCGGAAGAACGCAAACAATCTTTCTCGGAAAGAATGAAAGCCTATTAGAACAATAAGAAGAACTCGAAGAAAACTTGATTCGGTCATTTGCTTACCGTCTTCCATTTATTGGGAGAATTCGCCAATAATAATAATAATAATATGCTCTTTATAGAGGTAAAGAGAGAAAATAGGAGTGTTTTCTTTATGCTTCCGGATAGATGGTCACTAAGAAAACTGAACCACACTTTAATCGTTTAGAGTTGTAACTTGTAAGTAATGATATTTCACTCTTTCCGTGTTTACAGAACTGCCTGTTTTAGTGTAACTACAACACGACCTGAGTGCTAGGCGCACTGGTGTCAAAATGCGAAAAATAAATCCTCCATACAGCAGTGAGCCTTCATCCTGAATTATAATGTGTATGGATCTTTAAAAGAGGCAAGTGAGGGACACTGTTCCCACTCAAGTGAGAAAACGGAATGCTTCTCGTGCATCAGCAACAACCACGGCCATGCATTATAATATAATGTGCATGAAAAAATATTCATTTGAATTTTTGTAATCTGGGTTCCAGTTTGAATTTGAGTGATTTATTAGATTTATGCCAAAGGGCAGACACACAGCTATCCCCTGGTTTATTTCAGGGTTTCTGCGTACCGGACGAGTATACAGAAATCAGTAACAGCCAATTACACCTTGCCTGACAGGAGACATTTTACTACTGTCGGGGCATACACTAGGCGAGGTCAGAGGTATAAGCGGTTCAACCCACCGCAACAAAGTGACGAATTTATTGCCTCGCACAATTATTCATGACGTCAGGTCGCGGAGTAGGAAGCGCTTGAGTTATGATGGAAGCCGCAAGAACCGCAGACCAACATCACCGGATTTTATCGCTGGCGGTTTCGAAATTATTCATACTCCGCTCTCATCGCAGGCAGATTATGAACGATTTAAGGAAAACCATAACGCACATACCTACAGAAACTTACTTTTCTACACCGTGTTGTCGGATACTACACTGCCAACATCAGAATGTAGTTTCTCCGTTTAAATTATGAAAACCCTAAATTTAAAGGGCTGTATTTTTTAAAATTAAGTTTCGTGACACTCGCTGTATCATTTTGGTGTGTGGAAAGTTCATTGCAAATTCCTATTTGATCTAATTACGTTTCACTTTGACACCGCTATCGTTTGCAGTTTAGCCATAACCTATTTAATTAATATGATTAATGCATGTTTCTTATACAATTTATGTAAAATTAGTCTGTTACTAAAGAAGCGAAACAATCCAACAACGAACAGGTATACCATTCTTCGTACTTTTTTTAAGGAAATGAGTTTTTATCAAGGAATCATCCAGGCATTCAGCTGGTGTTATTTCGTGAATCCATGGAAAAAACGAAATCCAGATAGCAAGGCTAACGCTCGAACCCATACCCCTCCAGAGCTTTCCGTTTGTGCAAGTACGATACTGAATGAATAGAGCAAATTTATGGAGCGGGAGCAAGCATGAATGGTTTATCATATTTGAGAGAAGATAAATTTTCGGCCTTGGTATTCGGGAGGTCACGGGTTCAAATCCCCGTCTGGGCATCCAGATTTCGGCTTTGTATGGTTTCCTGAAATTCTGGGATGGTTCCTTCAAAAGGCTATGCCGAATTTCTTCCCATTCCTCCCCGAACCTATGCCGCCAATAATTATAATAATCTATCCATCGACAACCCATAAAGCTCAAATAAAGAGACGGAGAGATATCACACAGTAGGACCGAAGGTTACTGGAATTCCCGTACATGTCTGTATCGTGTACAAATCATCCATCCGTAACGTTTATATGTGACCGAACCATATCACACAACCTCCGAAGCGAACAGCTATACTAAAATAAGAATATTCATAAGCATTAATTACATCTTTACTTGTAGCAAATATCTGCTAGGGCTTTATGTGTTTTCAAGTGCAGAGGCCCTTTTATTTTCTGCGGGCTTTACAGCAAATCGAGGTAGATTAGTGACTGGAGAGCAGAAAGGAATTCGGCCATGTCCTTTAGAAAGAACTATTCCGACAATCTGCTAGGATTATGTCGTGAAACAATGGAAAAACGAACTCTGGATGGCTTGACGGGGATCTGAACCTGCGACCTCCCGAATGCCAGCTCCGAGCGTTACCACCCACCAATCAAACTTGGTAAGGTTAATATAAAGGAAACTCTAAAATCAGGTTGTTGGCGGGTTAAGGGACACGGACGACGTAGTCAACAATGCGCTATCACATATCTGAAGTGTGTACGATTGATAGTATGGAGGTCATTCATGATTGTAAAATGGCCAAAGAAACCTCACAGTGCCTTTTTATTTTTTTGGCATCTGAGTCCATACAGCCAACTCAACAGTGATTATGTGTGATCCAGTACTTTCAGTTCCTTGTAGGATGCATTTTACAACCAGTTATACACTCCACAGGCCGGATATGACATTCACAGACACAACACTTAAAACATCCATGCCTGCGGCAGGACTCGAACCGGCGGGCTCCGCACGCGGAGCTTGAACTCTAGCCCCTACGCTACCAAGGCCGGCCCGTTTCCTTTTTCTGAGAACAGCTACAACTGAATAGATAAAAAAAAATTAAATGTGAAAGAGCTGTAAGTGCCTATAGAAATAATTAGGATCTTAAATTTTTGAAAATACCCTAGAAATAACAAAAATAAAAAAAGGTAACCCTTATCATGTGCAGTATTTAAAACTAGCATTTTCCTGTTGGTTGTGTATAGTAATGCGTTTGCTTTTTATTTTACTTCTAGTACCAAAGCGTTTGTAATCTAGTATCTTCGTAAGCTTTACCGTAGATTAAATTCCATGATTTATTAACGCTTATTTTAGTGTTAATCTTGAATGTAGTGGATGAAAGTGAAGAAATAAATAACAAAATTTACTTGATCAAAAAACAGATGGATGAAGTGTTTATCTATGTTGCAGCGTGATCTCTGGTGGGGATTGTAAAGGTGTGTTTATCTGTGAAACAGTGTGATATCTGGTGGGTATCTCGTAAAGGTGTGTTATATGTGAAGCAGTGTGATCTCTGTTGCGAATGTCGTAAAGGCGTGTTTATTTGTGAAGCAGTGTGATCTCTGGTGGGTATGTCGTAAAGGTATGTTTATTTGTGAAGCATCGTGATTTATGGTGGGTATCTCGTAAAGGTGCGTATCTCTGGTGGGTACCTCGTAAAGGTGTGTTTATCTGAGAATCAGTGTGAACTATGGCGCCTATTTACTCTCGGTACCAACGAATTATCATTTCTTGCTCCATTCCTCATTCACGTAAAAATATAATGCAGATTTTAAGCAAGACAATAAGCTTTCAAACTCATTCAATTTTCTTCGGTAGTTTATGGCGTGATGCCTGGACAAAGTAACAGACAAACGCAGTCCGCTTAAAGGTTTATAACAGTACTAGCTGTTATCCGCAACTTCGTAAGCGTGGGATTAGAATTTTAACTGTGGAATTGCATACAGAGTTATGTAAAAGGTGTTTCAAAAGGCACAGAGTCGGAATATATGTCAATACCATTCTGTACACAATATTTTTCGTTTTGCTTTCTTTAGTTACGACATATAGTCTTTGGAGGTTGGAGCCTGTGAACTAGCCACATATAAACATAAAATAATAATCTGGTGCAGCGCAAATCCGTATCTAAACTACCAGTATACAACAATTTATGTCTGTACATGAAATTTATGAGCAGATCATACACTGCCTACGAGTCAAACAAAGATATCACATAACAGAGATTTACATAAGCTATCCGTCTGTTTGTCACCGTTCGGTTAGTTTTCAAACTTTCCAGACAAAATATGTTATTTATCCCGAAGAACGTATCCTATGCCATTCCTAATGATGCATGGTTTTTCCTTGACAAATTTCATCAAGATCAGTTTCGAAGATTATTCGTTAAAACGGAACAGACAGAGAGCTACTTTCGTTATCTTTATATATAAAGATGAATGTATGTTTGTTTGTTGGATTATTTGTTTGTTTGATAGTTTGTTAGTTTGTTCTTCATACAAATCCACAGTTTTCATCCGATCTCGATGAAACTTTGGACACTTATCCTTTGAAACAAGGAGAAAAATACTGTCTACATTTGGTTGAAAAATTATCTGTATAAATAACGCATTTTGTCTCACAACTTCGAAATACGGCGATAGACAGACGCGTTGGATATGGACGTCTCCGTACCGTGTTTCCGTGTAGTGGACTGCCAGCTCAGTGGCTAAAGCGCTTGCTTACGAACGGCGTGGTCTCCGAGTCAAATCTCCGTAAAGGCTAAGATTTTTAAAAATTATTTTTCATCGTAAGTGTCAGGACTGGGCAGTAGGTTATTCGGATTGAATGTTAAACTGGAGATATTAGAAAGTTAGGGGCGCAATGCGAGGAAATAGTAGGTAGGCTTGCAATGTTGTAGGTGTACACTTTTTTACGTTATAATGATCCCTCAGGTGTTGTTCGCAGTCAGTGTGTGAGTGTGAACCACAGTAATCTATACTATTATAAATCTGTAAGCAAGCTGCGTTTGTAGTGAGGCTTGATCTCTAATAACGCAAAAACTACCGCATCAATTTGCATGGTGTTTCCAAATTTTTAAAGCTAATGTTGCTGATCAACATCTGCAGAAGTAGCTAACGACTAATATGTACCATGGGAAGAAGAAATGTGAAACTGTAGACCACCACAGATAATTATACACATTCAGACGGTCACTCCTTTCATAAAGAGACCTGACAAAATTTAGGATTTCCTTTTTTTTTTTTTTTTTTTTTCTTCTGCGATTCATTTTTCTGGACCGCAGTACTTCAAAATAAAAAGAATACGTGAATCAAGTATAATCAGCATTTACTTGAATCGTAACAGGTCTGTTGAATTACGAAAAAGTTGTATTACAAATATTGAAGACGTATTGTCTCTGGTAGACTGTTATACAGTTTGTCTCTGGAACAAAATTGCTACGTGAATTCTGTACAATACAGCCACAATAAGCCAATACTTAATACGAAATTCAGTTTTTTCTCGAAGAGCGATGTCTGAAAAACAGCTATTATAAATATCAGCAAGTAATAAAACATACTTCTTTCATAATGACTTGTGCGGAATTGCACATATTTGGAAGTACTTTATTCGATTAATATGTCTCGTGGCTATAACGTGCAAATATAACTAGGCATCCGAAAATTCAGGTACATGCGACTCAAATAATTACATAGAAAATACGGATATATTGAAAGAAACTCAAATAAAAAAATTTCAGATCCTAATGCTACACCGCGTAAATTATAAAGCTAAAAGAATCGTCCCTTTGGCCTATAACAAAGCATATCAGCTGTCATCACTGTCCAGGTTGCATTTCAATCGATTTACAACTTGCGATAATTTTGCCACTCAGAAATAATTGCTTGAGTTACATGCACATTAGTACATATACTGTACCGTGATCCATTTTGACATTTTTGAATTAATTATATCTGACTGAAATAATGACAATAATGATACGACGGTTTGAAACCAAGATTAACTCCAATTCACGTAAATTTCTATTTTAAAGCAGGAATAATTGATGGTGTATCAACATAAAATAAAAACCAATATCCAAACAGCAAAAAATAAATAAATCAGAAAAAATTGAGATGCTGTGATTATTGGTAACGAATTTTTATTTCAAATATAACTAGGCATCCTAAAATTCTATTCTACACCGCGTAAATTTTAAAACTAAACCCGTTATGCCTGATGCTAAACAAAACGAGTCAATTGTCATCTGGTCCAGGGTTGTTTCGCCAGGTACTTACATGCGACTGAAATAATTACATAGAAAATACGGCTATATTGAAAGAAACTTAAATTAAAAATGTTTCATATCCTAATGCTACACCGCGTAGATTATAAAGCTGCAGGCATCGTCTCTTAGGCCTATAACAAAGCATCATATCAGCTGTCAGGTTGCATTTCAAGCGATTCACAACTTGCGATAATGTTGCCACTCAGAAATAATTGTTTCAGTTACATGCACGTTACTACATAAACTGTACCATGATCACATCTCGACATTTTTGGATTAATTATATCTGACTGAAATAATGACAGTAATGATACGACGATTTGAAATCAAGAGTAGCTCCAATTCACGTAAATTTCTATTTTAAAGCAGGAATAATTGATGGTGTATCAACATAAAATAAAACCAATATCCAAACAACAAAAAATAAAAAACAACAAAAATAAATAAATCAGAAAAATTGAGATGCTGTGATTATTGGTAACGAATTTTTATATTTCAGCACACTTCCAAGAGGACTAAGTCGTAGATTACTGCTATATTTACATAAATTTATGGCACCGCGGTTATGTTGCAATCCTCGGTATCCACATTTAAAAATAAACTTTTTTTAGTTAAGTATCATGGAAAGAATATTTTTCATTAAATCCACAGATACATCCTTAACAAAGCTTATACCTAGCTATATAATCCCAGGCAAAGTTTACACATAAAATCGCCAAAAAAATTACACATAATGATTATAATATCAGCTTTCTTAACGTTAAAACTGTTATATATCCATTTAAATTTTCGGTACCACGGTTAACGTGGAATCCTCCATATCAGCATTTAAAAATATTATGTTTTAGCTGAGTTAATATTGCTTTCAGAAATAATATTCGGCTAAATGAGAGTGAAATAGACCGACAACATCGTCTGCAACGTCAAAGAGAACAAGAGCTAGAGCAAATGAAAGTAACCTGCACCGAGAAAAGCGATTGACCTATAACCGGGTTCTATCATGGAGGAAGGAATTATTCCTTCCTCCATGGGTTCTATACGCTAAATCCATAGCTTCTGAAAGCGCACAGAAGAAAGAACGTCGTTTGAACCGTGAAAGCCTTTCTAAACAATAAATACTTCGCACAATAATTACAACCACGAATTACTACTGTTAATTTTTCAGGAACCTTTTCTACTATTGAATCAATTGCATCATGTTAAAATATGAATAAAACAACTCTCTGACATCAGTATGAAAACCGAACCTAACGTATTAACCGAAACAAACGAAACTATTCAGAATACATTAACAGTTCATGCCTTTCCACGTTAATGTCTGATAAGAGAATAAAATCGGTAAATAATTTCTACACCTGCCAAGGCACGCGCGCGTGAAGCAGCGGGCAAATGCTAGTATTATTATAAATACGGAAGTAAGTCTCTGTCTTTTTGTTACGTTTTGACGACTAAATGGCTATATCGTTGTGATGTAATTTTATAAGGAAATCTGTATGAAGGGGACAGGATATTTTTTCCAGTATGATTAACAGTTATAGGCACGAAATTTTGAGACCTTATCGAATGGTGACAGAAATATGATGGAAATTGATTCTCTTCAAGAGACAGGTTCGACGGTACAATGATATAGTGATAGCTTTCCTGACATATTATTCCTACTCGATATTGTTTGGGACCAATCCTTCGTTAGCAACTTTCTATATTTAATTCTGGCAAAATAAATTCTTAATCCATGCGTACGAAGTCCCGGGTACGGGCTAGTTTATAATATGTGTAGATAGATTAATAAGGCAGATCTGTGCTCAGTGTAGGGAAAAAAAAGTTAAGTGACACGTGACATACCGTCATAGGTACGCTACAAAAATAAAAAAATCGGTATTCTCGACAAAGCAAAGAAGAGCAATGAGTGTTCCCACATGTCTGTGAACGACGGAAGCTGTGCTTATGTAAATGGAGACTTTCCCGGCGTATTGATTCAATGAAAGTTTCACGGGAGTCCAGCCGGATGGAGTCATAAAACGACGACGTTTCGACAACCTGCTCGGTTGTCTTCATCAGGTCTACCAGCGCGCTGATTGGGCGTCCTGGCAACCCTCTATACACGACATTCGAATTTCGGCGGCAGCGAAGCCAGTCTGTTTGTGATTTCGAGAAGTAACATCTAAGTAGACCTGATGAAGACAATCGAGCAGGTTGTCGAAACGTCGTCGTTTTATGACACCATCCGGCTGGACACAATGAAACTTTCATTGCTCTGTGCTTATGCTTATTGCTTTACTGTTTGTGATTGGTACGTATCTTAGGCGAAATGTGCGGTCAGTTCAACAACTTATCACGAAGACTGCAGAAAGCTGCCTAAAATACACGACGAGGTTGGTCGATACGGCGATGTACCTCCCAGCGCTTGTAGCTAATAAGCCGGGCTTTGTAGGCGGGGGTCGTACGGCTAGTAAGACACTTGCTCCGAAGTTAGCGGACGTGGTTTGGCGGAGCGTTAAGAAGCCGCTGGTTTGGCTGGCCTTGCGCGAGGCCGCAGCGGAATGAACCGATTTACGTCGACCGCAGAAGTCGGCAGGCTGCGCGGAGTGGAGCGGCAGCCACCTGTTGAGAGTCCAAACAGACCAGCGACAGCCCCAATCACATCTGCTGATTTATATAGCACACCCTTTTGGCTACGGCTCACTCCACTCCCCCGCACACAACTCCTCTTGTACACATTCTTCACGCAACAGTTCCCACATGTATCAAGCCACCTTTAACACTTCTTCTTCCATCATTCGAAACGCCACCTTCTTTATATCTCAATTTCAGGATGGCGGCTGCGCTGTAAAGATCTTCCATGCAACAGCTACAGGCACTGTTTACAGATAACCAACTGACAGTTTATTCAAACTATTCCTTTTCCACTTATCATATATATTATATGAGGTGTCATTTTAAAGATTAAGGTATCTGCTTGTATCATAGCATATTATAAGAAAGTATTGGTTTTTTTTTTTCAGATTCATCCCTAAAGGACAAAAATGTCAATATTTCTATTAAAAAAAAAAAAAAAAAAAAAAAAAAAAAAAAAATCAATTTTATGTGTCACAGCGCTAATGACCCCGACGTCGACGCGACCTTAAACCCCAACAACAACAACAACTTTATGTGTCACGAGCTATTTATCTCACTAACCGAAATCAATAAATGAAATATCATTTTAAAGATTAAGGTCTCTACTTTGGTGACATCATATATTAATACATGAATTTTTCGGAATTCGACCTTTAAAGGGCTAAAGTATCATTATTTCCATAACGTTTTTTATTTTAATTTTTACGAACCATTTATCTCCCTTGACACCTTACCGAATACGATAAATGAGGCATCATATAAAAGATTAAGGTCTCTACTTAAGCAACATTATAAATTAAGAACAAAATTTATTATAATTTGTCCCTTAAAGGGCAAAAGTAATAACTGCGAAAGTCGCGCGTATGAGACAGTTCAGAGCCTAGACGTTAGATGGTAGTAGCACATATAACAGAGATATTAATAAACTGCTTCACTGGCGTCGACTTTTGTTACGTACATATTACACTAAACAAATAAACAATTGAAACAAATGAGGTGGTTCTTCTTTCATTCTATTACAAATCACCAACCTTACTATCCATTGTATTCACAAAATTTTCGCAAGGGTCATATAGTTTATAGTTACAGCTAAAATCTTATAACCTTTGAGATGAATGGTTTTACAATCTGGAATAACATCCAAGGACAATTTTTAATTTTTTCATAAAGTATTTATTTAATATAAAATTTTTACACTGTCCTCTTCAAGGTAATTTCCACTTGATATTATGCATTTATACCAACATAGTTTCCAGTTTGAAAAACACTGTTGGAAGGTCTATTTATGTATGGTGTTGAGCTGGGTCTGTGATTTGACCTTTATCTCATTTATTGTTGAAAAACTTTGTCCTTTCAGTGTCCTTTCGAGTTTTGGAAACAGGATAAAGACACAGTGTGCCATATCTGGAGAACAGGGGGTTTGTGGTGTCGTTTTTCGCCAAATAAAGCGGTTTGCGGCGGTGTGTTGTCGTGGTGCAAAATCCACGAGTTGTCTCTCAAAATTTCGGGTCTTTTTTACGATTTACATCACGAAAACTGCGCAAAACTTGTACATCATATTCCTGGTTGACTGTACGAGCTCTCTAAACAGTGATTCCAAGTTTTCATCACTGACGGACGTGTTAAGACGCCCAGAACTCACGTCATCTTCGATGTTTTTTGATCTTGCTAAAAGTGTTTGTAACATTCGTAAATTCGTTACCGCAAAAAAATCGCCGAAGACACTAACGTACGTCTTAAGGTTCGTTCCCACGGCGCCTGTTAGGCAGGACGCGCCTTTCATCTTCTACCGCCTGGCGGTGGGTCGAGGCGCGACGCCCTTGCTAGTATATGCGGCAAAGATGACAGGCATTCCCTAGCGCGCGACGTGGCAAAGAGGCTTTACTCATTCGCACTCTAAACACAAACTAACCATCGCAGCTATTAAAAAATTAAGACGCTTATTACTGTCATTGCTACGAACAAATAGAAAAAGAATCAACTGCATAAAATACAGATACAGCGTGCGCAATTTCAAAATTGTCGTTACTTGTTTAACACACCTCGTACCTTCTCTCTCCGCCCCCCCCCCTTATTATCTACTTAGAACGATATTAATTTATAATCGCCAATAACTTGGGTTCGCTGTTCAGTATAATAGTGTGTTAAAATAACACAGAGTTAGACCATCTATTTCTTCCAAAAGTAAACATACACACAGGTAAAAAGCTAGGACCGTATAGATTAGTGGATAGTAGAATTATTTTTTTATATATTTTACTGGTCCTAGGATTGAAAAATATTCAGAAACGCTGATGCAATGCATTAAAATGCTACCATTAATGAGGGTACAAAGAAAGCACATTGAAACCATGTGCTTGTAGTATCTAGCAGTAATACCCCAGGCATAACGCAATATAGAAGGAAGGAAGACCTAACAGGAGCAATAATTAGCTTCAATTCTTAATATGCCGAATAACGAGACACTTTCCTGTTAAACTAATAATTATTTCTTAATAAATACACCAGTACAACTGTTGCTGGAAATTATTTATTTCACAGACGCGTTTCGCCTCTCGTCGAGGTATCTTCAGCGTACAGTTTTTCTGTAATATGTGATTAGTTATTGTATTTCGAATATAATGATTATTGTTTTTTTTTACATTTTACGAAATTATTCTTATCTATGAAGCATAATATTAGTTATATTTATATATCAGTTTTGGATTATCAAGCAGAACGTTTCGTTTCTATAGGCATACTAAGATAGGCTTTATATTGCAACTTACATTTACATTTGCGTACATAGGGGAACAAATATATATAAAAAAAAAACAAGGGATAAACATTGCTCTCGAAACAGACAACTCAGTACAAAAACAAATCAGAACACAATCACAAGCAAACAAATTCCATAACTCTGGCATATACCAACTGACATGTCAGAACTGTGATGCAGTTACATCGGCCAAACAAGGAGACAATTCCAGACAAGACAGAAGGAACACATGCGAGCATTAAAATACAGTACTCATTTAACTTTCGCCGAACGTATCTTAGACAATAACCATTTTCCCACAAACATAAATACAGACATGAAAATCCTAACAACAAACGACACAAAACACAATATTTTAACTCAAATTTAAAAAGCAATAGTTTCAGGAAAACACGAACTAAATGAAAATGTAAACCTAACCAACATACCTTGTTCAAGTTAATAAACATCGAAACTGACGCAAAAGAACATCAAACACACAAAACTTCACCACAACACGTTACGTCTCCACCATCCACCACACATGCACATTTTGGCTAAAACAAAGGAAAACATACACACACAAATAAAATTACAAAATTCAAACCCGTCGCTCACGACATTTCCGACAGAGCACCGCCGGGAAAAACAGCAGAGTCATTAGAGCAAAACTACACAAAATTGTATATTTAAGTACAATAGTGTAAACGGCATGCTGGTTGAGGTCACAGGCGACCAACAACCATACCTCAAAATGTAAACGTAAATGTAAGTTGCAATAAAAAGCCTAACTTAGTAAACCTATATATATAAAACGTTCTGCATGATAATCCCAATAAATTAAATATTAAGTAATATTGTGCTTCCTATATAAGAATAATTTCGTAAAATGTAAAAATCAATAACTAATCACATATTACAGAAAAACTGTACGCTGAAGATACCTCGACCTGGAAAAGAGGCGAAACGCGTCCGTGAAATAAATAATACCCAACAACAGTTGTATTGGCGTATTTATTAAATAATAATTATTAGTTTAACAAACAACTGTGGAAGAAATGACCTACAATAATCAGATACTTTCCTGTTGTTCACGATATTTCAAAAGAATCTCTGCGGTTATCAGTTGCCCAAATACCACCCCTGCTGGATGAGCGGCTACACTTTGTTCACTTCTAACTGGCGGATCAAGGTCATGTTCCGTGGCCCCCTCCTCACTTCACTACCCCTTCCCTTCCTGTCTCTCCGAGCTGACAGCTGTGTCTACATAAGCGAGTGACAAACTTCTTCTACGCATGTAGGAGTAAGGGTATCCGAGTAGGGACACAGCAGGCTGACCTTTTAATAATTTAACCGGCTACAACATTAGGGAGGACACGGGTTCAATCCCCAATCCGGCCATTCAAATTTCGGTTTTCCGTAACGTTCCAGGCGGATTCCGTGATCATTCTTTGAAGAAAGGCTAGGGACCTCTCTTCCTCCACCCCCCCCCCCCCTCCATCCACTCTCGGCTCTGACGATCTCGACACTGACGAGCCGACAAGTCTGTATTATTACATGGCCAATGATATACACTGAAGAGCCAAAGAAACTGGTATATGCATGCGTATGCAAACACTAAGAGTACGGCGCTGCGTTCGGCAATGCCTATATAAGACAACAGGTGTCTCGCGCAGGTGTTATATCGGTTACTGCTGCTACAATGGCAAGTTATTTCGATTTAAGTGAGTTTGAACGTGGTGTTATAGTAGGTGCACGAGAGATGGGACACAGCATCTCCGAGGTAGCGATGAGGTGGGGATTTTCCCGTGCGACCATTTCACGAGTGCATCGTCAATATCGGGAATCCGGTAAAACATCAAATCTCCGACATCGCTGTGACCGGAAAAAGATCCTGCAAGAACGGGACCAATGACGACTGAAGAGAATCGTTCAAGGTGGCAGAAGTGCAACCCTTCCGCAAATTGCTTGTTGAAGTGTCAGCATGCGAACCATTCAGCGAAACATCATCGATACGGGCTTTCGGAGGCGAAGGGCCACTCGTATACCCTTGCTGAGTGTACGACACAAAGCTTTAAGCCTGGCCTGGGCCCGTCAACTCCGCCATTGGACTGATGATGATGGGAAAAACTGTTGATGATGGGCAACACTGTTGATGATTGGAAACATGTTGCCTGGTCTGATGAGTCTCGTTTCCAATTGTATCGAGCGGAAGGACGTGAACGGGTATGGAAACAACCTCATGAATTCAAGGACTCAGCATGTCAGCAGGGGACTGTTCAAGCTGGTGGAGGCTCTGTAATGATGTGGGACGTGTGCAGTTGGAGTGACGTGGGACTCCTGATACGTCTAGATACGACTCTTGACAGATGACACGTATGTACGCATCCTGGTTGATCACCTGCATATATTTATGTCCATTATGCATTCTGACGGACTTGGGCAACTCCAGCAGGACAATGCGACACCCCACACGTCCAGAATTGCCACAGAGTGACTCCAGGAACACTCTTCTGAGTTTAAATACCTCAGCTGGACACCAAACTCTCCAGACATGAACATTATTGAGCATATCTGGGATGATTCCACCCCGTCGTTCTCTTAGGGATTTATGGACAGCCCTGCACGATATTACTGCATGCCACGTCGTGGTGCGGCACTTCTGCGTGCTCGCGGGGGCGTACAAAAAATTAGGTAGGTGTACCAGTTTCTTTGGCTCTTCAGTGTATGCCAAAGTTATATCTCCTTAGTTTTTTTTTATAAACGTATGTCCTGATAGCGAAAATTTCTTTCATCACTAAGACTCGAATCAGCTAAACCCGAGTTAGGCTTGGACATCATCAAGGTGCCTTAACCAAAATGAACCAAAGGGGCGGGAGGCTAATAAATTTATACACTTTTAATTAATCATTAATTTTCTTTTGCAGTTCTATGCACATCGAAAAAACGTTTTAACGCAAGGAAGCTAGAGTAGTATCTATAACACTGGCAGCCCTGCTGTTTTTTTCCCTTATGTTGTCTAACAAAACTCAAAACGTTCGCGTTACAGTCCCCTGAAGGCTTTATGGTAGGATGGACAGAGAAAGTGCAAAATTAATGGTAGAAAGGAAAAGCACGTTTTGTCAAAGTGTAATTCTTATAGTAGACTTTGGCTGCAAAAGAACAAAGTATCAGTAACTGAAAGAAATTACTTATAGTTGCTAAATAAAGTTAATCTAAAACGTTTAAGTGAATTTTCAGCACAGGAGTGCATGGATGTGTTAACAATGAGAGGAGACGTTAATCTGCCGGGAGGTGAGCATCTTGACACCGCGCGGTGGACGAGCTATTTAATCCCACCCCTGATTAGCTACCGACTGGGCCATAGACAAGATTACATCGCCAGCATTCAATCGATGACGAGATGATGTGGAGCATCCATCGCGTAATATACAGCGTAAGTAGGTCCTTCACCTGCCGGCAGAATGTCCGTTGACAATGGTGACAAAGTTAAGATCGTCGAAAAGCCGTTTTTTTTACAGATTTCACTCGGCTTTAATCCAGAGAATATTTGGTATCAGAAAACGGCTAACTTAATCATTACTGGAAATAAGGCAGTTAAATACGAAAATTGTATTTTGAGTTTCCATATCTCCGCTGACAATGTCTGAATAAATCAAAACCTCAACAGGGCCAATTTCAATCAGCCACATTTACGAACGTGTTCCTCGAAGTATTAAAACCGCCTTCCGTCATTAAAATGTACAAAATATCCGAAACGGATATAAAAAAAGTTTTTGTTACAAGGTGTTTATTTTTTCGATTAATTAAATCTTAATATGTTGAAAAAAACTGAAGAATTGTTGTGGAAGTGATCAGAAATCTCTAAGGTAAGTGAATTATTTCAAGCTGATATTCACAATTGTAGATACTGCACGAATTCTGCTTGATGCAAATCCATGACACGTGAACACGCTACTTTAAGCTTTACTATGAACTACATATCAGGAAGTAGTCTTTCACTTGAAACTCGATTAACTTATAAGTTCTACACTAAACTATGCTGTATCGGTACAGCCGTGGATATATGCTACCACTGCGCTAACGAGCCAGACTCTGTGGTTGGTAACGTATTGGGATAGCTAATGACGCGTTATTGTGTACGTGTGGCGGAAGTGTTTAACCCTTCCAGCATTAGCATAAATGCCAGTAGGTGCCATTCACCGGTGGAATCATCAAAACTACGCATTACAGGTCTCAGTCAATTGGGCAAAAGGTATTCTCGTGAGCTTAATACCGTAATTCTACCCTCTGATAGCTATTAAGGTAATAGAAATGGTGACATTATCGTAAAACTAAAAAGAAAATACACGTTATATTAGCACTAATTGAACCAACCTAAGTCTACAATAAAGGCAAATCACACCCTTTGTTAAATCTTATTCTGGACAAAGCAATCAGAACCTGGGATAAAGAAGTAAAAGAAATTATCATTGGCAGGCTACTCAGAAATAAACTTCGTCTGCTGTATTTGGCCTGTGCAGATGATCTAGCAATTCTCTCCAACAACAAGTAAGAGGCAATCTACTCATTTCAAAAACTCTATGAAATTTCAGCTAAAATTGGTCTCTAAATCTCGTAGGAGAGTCAGAAATTAAATTGGGATTGGTAATCACTGGATGAAGGTAGGAGGGTGAAGAGAGTGCTGGGAATATACAGGGCATATGTTGGTGATGGTGGGATATTGGTCAAAGAAATAGGAATAATGCATCTAGGAGGAAACACGACCATGACCACAAGCTGGCGCTCGATTTCATGCATAAAGAAGCAGGAAAATTTTCTTTTGTTGGTAAAAGTGTCAGGGATTGGAACGTGAGGTCCGGGGTGCCCCAGGGAAGCGTGAAAGGGCCTCTGTTGTTTCTCATATACATTAATGATTTGTGCGACATCATAAGGGGAATGAAAAGATTATTTGCCGATGATGCTATTATTTATCGTGAAATCACTACCCAGGACGACTGCGCTTTGTTACAAGACGATATTATGAAAATAATTGCGTGGTGTAAAGATTGGCAGTTGGAGTTAAACGCTAAAAAGTGCCAAGTCATGCGTGTAAGTAAAAAGGTGACACCATTTAGCTTTGAATATACAATTAATGGTACTGTCCTTACAACTGTAGATTCCGCTAAATACCTAGGGGTAACAATTCGTAATAATTTGTAGTGGAATGAGCATATCGAGAATGTAATTGGGAAAGCAAATCGTATATAGTTGGAGGGAAAGAGTAAATGCCATGTTGAAGGAGTTAGGTTGGGAAGACCTGGAGCACCGAAGGCGTTGCTCTCGACGGAAGCTAATTGAAAAATTCTCGACTGACGTATTTCGGAATGACAGCAATCAAATATTGCTACCAGCAACATTAATATCTCAGAATGACCGCGAAAATAAGATAAGAGAAATCAGGGCCAGAACCGATACATTTCTCTATTCATTTTTTCTACGAGCGATTAGGGAATGGAATAGAAAGGATTACCGGGCGAGTAAATACAAAATCGGACAGGAGTAGCTTCCGATAAAGCACTCCGGTCATCCTGATCTGGGTTTTCCATGGTTTCCCTAGATCGCTCCAGGCGAATCCTGGGATGGTTCCTCACAATAGCCCATGGGCGCCACCTGCCATATCCCGTATATCCCTTCCAAACCATTACCTTTCCTGATAGGTGCAATGCACCCTCCGCCAAACACTTTTAGTGAATCGCGGAGTAATAGTAATAGTAATAGTAAATTACCAAGTGAAGTAATGAGTAAGTAATGTACCAATAACGCTTAAGGAATTTAAAATTAAAATATGTCACAGAACTAAATGGGGGAGGGATTTAACACAGCAATTATAAAAGAAAATGTTAACTGACCAAGAGAATTCTCGACGTGACCATTTCAATGAAAATAAAGAACAATTGCATGCTTTAAATTGAATAGGAGCTCCAGGAAATCAAAAACGCAGATAATATCATGCACGACACATGTAGATTCAGTAGTCTCGTTAACAACCATCAATTTGATAACAAACAATATGTCACAAAAAGGTTCACCTGGACGAAGAAACGTATCGAGACCGAAAGGAGGAAGAGATTTTGGGAAAAGAAGAAAAACACATTTGCTAAATAGGTTCAATAACGCTCCTCAGATGGGCCTAGCGATAGAATAAGAAGAAAGGTCGAAGTGCGTGAGAAGGGGAGCAAAAATAAAACGATAAAGACGGGATATCCGATTGACTACTTGATTTTGGGGGTGATTCTTATCACTAAAGAACCATAAACTTCCTTATAGTAAGATTAAATTTTTAATGTGGTTGATGGTTCCGACAAATGGTCTCACCATGAACGACGCTAAAAAGAGTATTATCAGAAATTATAAAATCGAAGCCTAAAACCAAGTAACGATTTAAAGATTGATACGCAGGAGCCGATTGTAACAGTAGCTATCTTTATCAAATAACAGGTATGTGAAAGAACATTTATGTCCCATAGTAAGCCATGACATTTCTAAGGAAAATTCCTTTTTAAAAATCTATACAATTATGTATAAAGTAATAAATTACTGAATCTCAGGGATTAAGACTAAGTATATAGCGGCAACATCTAGGCCTATGAGTAGGAGCTACAGCACTGACTTAATGTTGTTGCGGTCACCGGATCGAATCTGACCTCCGACATAGACTTAAGGCGTATTATGCTCCATAGGTTAAAATCAATTACATGCAAGCTTGTGTTGTACTATTGAGAGTGATAACGAGAAGATGTGATTAGTAAAAGGGAAACGACACTGCAGGATTACCAGAAATTTGCTAACTACATCATGCTACTTTCGATGGTTCTAACATCATCGTTTGGTGGGTAGATACTGCTGTGTAAGATGATTCAATCCAAGTAATATTTTTCTTAATAATTCTTTAAACACGCATTGCTTTGTTTCACAGGTCTCCAAAATTTTATTTCGTGAATGTCTTGATTTACATGTGATTTTGTGATTTGAATTACAATTTTCCGCTTATGTCTGTGGCTATGCCATGGCACCAAAGTTCACATATATAAATTCTGGAAAAAAAATGTCTCAACAAAATGACTGATCAATTATTTTTCGTGCTTGCAAGACGTTCGATCTTCCGAGAATTGATTTAACGCTAATGCAGATCCCCCTCATTATATTTTGTACAACATACGATAAATGTCAAAACAAAATGAACTAATCCCTCACTACTGCTTGAAATGGACAGCGTTTCACCGCCTCTTCGATTTCGGGCGTCGCCTGGCGTAGCGAACATCTGCAGCCCGCATGACACGTAGTGCAGGTTGACTGCACTCTGTATCGGGAGTTGCATCAAAGGCTCTTTTGTCGTTCAAAGATTAGGCTACTATAATCAGACGATAAAATTTAAATTAGACGAAAATTTGGCCATTATCTACAAACAAGTATGCGTTTCTGGCAATAATACAGAAGTATATTTACCTTTATTCATAATAAACACATATTATGAAAGAGCAGATAGTGGACATTTCCCAGGCGTGGCATGTAAAAAAAAAAAAACAAAAAAAAACCCACAGGATTTTTGGGCAGACGAGTATGTGGACTTGCAGGGTCTGCTCATTTGAATGATCAAATATTTGTACACTGTGAGTCTGCCTTTAATAACTTCGACGTAGATCAACTATCGACTTATCGCTAAAATAGGTCCCATTTCATGAGTTGCTGTATATGCTCATGACGGACCTCATATGCTTCTGTTCGTCTCAAATGTTAAGCCTTTAAATAACAGATGTACGCGCAAGTCGTAGTACAGACTCAAATTTTGTGCAAACAAATAAAACTGAATAATATCTTACTGGTATTTTCATGAGTTGTCTACGTAAGTAATGAGTACAGATGTAGATGTAGTCATTCCATGGTCGTAGCCGACAATTTATCCCTCCATACACTCGTGTTGTCCATCCAGACAAGAAGAGGCAAAGTGTAACATTTCAGTGTTAGATCACGGTTCCCGCCATCCAGACGTATGATAACATTCTTTTCAAACCAACTATGCTACATTTTCAAGAATTTTGCATTACTTTTTTTTTTTTTTTGCTTATGGTTTTACTCCTTGTCGAGCAAAAAACTGGAAGGAATTCGGCCATGACTTATTGAAGGAACCATACCAGCATTCGCCTGCAGTGATTTAGGGAAATCATGGATAACCCAAATCTGGATGGCGGGACGGGGAACCGCTTACTACCGGATGCCAGATCACCAATCACAATCGGTAAGAACTTCAGGTTTGAAATTGCCAGGTCCTAAGGCCTATCAATGTATAGTATTTGAGCTAAGCAGGTAATATTATTAAAAGAGGCAATAAATAATTTAATGTCTGTTTTTACTAATGTTTTTAGAGCAAGCGATTTGGTTTGAGTTAGTGGGAAAGGCTGTTTGAACAATCAAACTGTTTTACAATGGAAGGTATGATTCAGACCACTTTGTAAAAGCGCACTATGAGGAGAGCAAAAGGAAGTGAACTGTTTGCAGTGCTCTTGCACTGTTGGTATTATTATGGAATATCTTCACCTTACTTTGGTAGAAAATATAATGTGTTTAATGGCTGCACTACACACTGAACGTGTGGAATTTCTAGATAATAGAAGAATCTACCTCTACTCCGAGTCTAGAACGTAAACAACACACTCCAGACAAAAGTCATTATTAGACCTCGTATTTTAGGCAAAAACGTATTTTGTTCCTGATTGAAATACATGAAAATAACATCATATATAAACTTTTTATGTGAATTTATATCCATTATTCGTGATTTTGTAGTGCCTAAAAATCACCAAATTGTCGTTAGAACCTATTTTTGCCTATTTTACGTATTTTTCTGTAGAATATCAACAAAAGCATTTTAACACGGAAAAACACACATATTTTGTAAAGTATTTATTTCCAACAATTGATTGAACGTGTATGGCGTCATTGTTGCCCAGTATCTGTTCGCTTGAGGCTTCAGTGAGCCGTGATATATACTATTAATAGTCTGATTTGGTTGTTCAAAAATGAATGTCTGATTGTGTTTGGTCAATAGTTTAACAATCCGAAAATTGTGTAATTTACAATCTGTGGATGTTGACACAACTATCCGCATTGTAAATTTAACTGACCATTTATAAATAATACAATAAAAATAATATACGGTACAAACAGTAAAAAATAGTAATAATATAGTAAAAATCCGTACATACAGTATAAACATAGAAATTTTTGTATCAGTATATAAAAATCCAAAGGCTGTGTATTCCAAATTTATTTCTCCATCAGTAGAAAATACGTGACAAATCCAAACTAAGAGTTTTATTGATTTTTAGATAATACCAGTCACCAAAAATCAATTAAATTCAATAATGTCCTTCAGAATTACGCTTCTCGATGTTATATTATAAATTAAAGAATTTTTATCGATGATATTTCATAAATGTCACCGCAATTTCGATAGCCTGTTTCGACATTTTTAGAACCTATTTCGCATTGATATCAAGCCTATTTTAGGCAGCTAAAATAAGATTTTTGGAACTAAAAATCCGAGGACTAGTTATTATACAGCGTGTCTTCCGCGCTGGGGAACTGGAGGCATTCCTTATTGAGAGCGAGCTTTCGGCGAACTACTATGAGTTATACTCGGAATCTGGATCAAGCGCCGCTTCGCCGAACACGCGACCAGAATTCCAAGAGCATCACCCACTGCTCGACTGACTTGTTGTGCCGGCGATACGTCAAAACACAATCTGTAAAAGACAGACCCAGCCTGACTGGCGAGCGGTAGCGATCAAGCCTGGCTTTCGGGAAGACGCGGATTCGGATCCCTATCCGGTCACTCAGATTTCGGTTCATCATGACTTCCCGAAACCATTACGGGCGAATGCCAGGGTGGTTCCTTCACAATAACATGGCCGAACTTCTTCCCGCTCCTTGTACGAAATCTTCTTCCACCTCTAACGACGTCAACATTGACGAAGCGTAAAGCACAAAAAAGTTTTACAGCCTTTTTCTCTTTTTAACATTCCGGAAATAATCAACATCTCAGAAAAAGGTAATAGCACTAGTATTACTACTTTACGACATTCATAGACAAAATAAAAAACACACTCAAGTAGACACTGACAAATCTATTCAGTAAAGTTACAGAATCCGAAATGCTAACCTTCTTCTTCTTCAGCGTAAATCAGTAAAGTGATTCCTGATATACTTTTTATGATACAGTCCTTTCATTTTCTACTTGGTATGATAACAGACAAACAACGTTACTGCTCAGCACATCCCAATGCGCAGCCTGAGTTAAAAAATTCCAATTGGTCGCACAGTTCGCTTCTATCACAGCCGTCTAATCTAATTGCTAAAGCTATATTCGATGTTGTCATTACGGTATAACCAGATAGTCCTAACATCTAAAGAGGAATTATACCTAAATTCCGAATATTTAAGAGTACTTCAGCTAAGATTGGAATAGACGGTCACTAAGCAGACAGTATTTTTCTGTTTTCCTCCGCTTATAATTTCCTTCACCTCCAAGTTTCTCACTCCTATTCCAGTAAAACTTCCTCTTACGCAAAAATTCCATTTCAACGATGTCTCATTCTTATCCTATCTATCCTTTTCCATGATGGATAACAATGAAACGTTAAATTAGAGATAATTTATGTAACATGCAATGGTAGTTGTATTAACTTGTTCTGAACAATATTAAATTCAGGAATTGCTAAACGGCAGTGGATGGAAGGCACTGGTTGGTCTCGAATAATTAGATACTTGTAATTTCTGTAACAAAAATGGTGTTAGATAGTTGCAAAGAAAAATTTAAAATCTTTAATTCAGGAAGCAATGAAAGGAGTAACTGCAATGCTCTGTTCAATATTATGTAAATATCGGAGATGTATTTAAAAACAAGCCGTTATGAGTTCATTCCCTTTTTAGCTACTTTTTGATAAGGTGACATGCTCTTTTAAATAACCTGAAACGTTCATTTGCAGGGGAAAAAAATAAGAAAATTGGGAGCTATATAAGAATTTAGGTCATAATTGTAAAATGATTATATTCTCATGCACGGTAACATGCGTATGTGTCCGTAACGGAGGAAGACGGACAAATGAGTGAATCCGTCAAAGTTTCATCGTTCATTGAGAAGATACTGAACGCTAAAAATGATACAGGAGGGCGCATTATTCTAATGTTATATTCTATGGAGGAAATTAAAATGCAACAACTCTGAAAGATATAGAGTTGGTATCAATGATAGAAATAAACCACCATAAAAAAGTCAGGTTCCTAAGGGTTTGGCAGTGTTCAAAGCGTTTCTGACCAGTTAGTAAAAATAGAAATTTTTTCTAAAGTAAACTCTGATTTTTAATTGGTAAGCTGGAAACACTGACACCGTATAAAATATGCAGATCCCTAAACCGCGTTAACAGAGCAACAGTTTCAACAGCCACGTAAGCCGAGAGGTTGGTAACACTGGCTTGCCTGCGCATTCGATAAAACAAAACGCTCGGCGGCTGGCGACGAGATACCCAGGGCTGCTACTACTGTTGCAGCTAAAGAAACAAGTAGCATAATCATAAAAACAACGACTAAATTAAATGTTTCATAGTCAAAGGAAAGGGACTAGAAATATCTGAGTGCTGATAAATAGATAAAAAATGTTATTAAGACATTTTTAATTAAATTTCTTTAAAAGAGGATAACAACATCATTTAATCATGCAACGTAGAGTCAGATATATTCAAATCATTTTCCTTTAAAAAAATCTATCGATTTTTCTTGACAATATACTCGTATGTTAATCAGAAAAAAAATTATTTTAATTTTTGCGTCACAGAGATTTGTATTCCTATTAAGGAACAAATAAAAACATATTTTAGAGTGCCCATACTGATTTACATCTTTTAGTTCTTCACAAATTGATAGGATTTGTTTATATATTGTTTGAAAGGCAATCTCAAAATAAAGTCAAATTCTTTCACGCCGGTCCGCCTAAGGAATAGTATAGACAGAGAAAGGCTGTTGGTGATATTGACAAACTGGAAAGAGTTGGTCATACAAACGCTCGGCGCTATACCTCCTAGACGATATCACGGTAATGATTTGATAACATGGTGACAGAACCTTGGGAGGAGTGGGGGTGGGGCATTCAGATTAAAGAAAAAAGACTCTCGGATTTATCGGCCAGACTAGATCGTAGTCAATAGATTTTCGGTCTGGTCACAGGTGCAAACACATATAAACATTTAAAAAGATCATACACGTTTCCGAAACCTGTTTCTGTATTTATGTTGACACAATATTAGAAAATTAAAGGAGTTTTCCAACAAGAAAGGTAATGAAGCAGGTACAATGCCTAAGTAACAGCTGTCATGATGATATCGCTATGAGAATGAATGTGGCTCTTCTGTGCATTACTTAATAGAAATTTCAGGTCTCAAGCGTTTTAAAGTTCTCTAAAGACCACATTGTTAAAAAGGGACGTTAAACTGTTTAAAAAAAAAAAAAAAAAAAAAAAAAAAAGCGTTTTAAAGTCACAACCAGCCACGATTTTGTCAAATAATCATTATCTGAATTTATAGTTTAGCAGCTTATAAAAACCAAGGGATGGTAACAACGTTTTGGTCATCTGAACAAAAACTAAAATCTTTAAAAAATATTACACATAACTTACGTTACATAATGTGCTGGAGACAGAACAGTCCCAGCAAGATGAGTTACGTGAAACATACTATGACTTTGGTAATTACTGTATGTGATGGCAGATATGACTGCCGAAACAAGCGAATGCCCCCTTCATTCATAAGTTTATACCCGAAGCTGCTAGCGGAATGCATCGTGAAAGGAAAAGTAAGTAAAGCAGAATCAACAGGTTGCATCAGATACTCGATTATAATGTGCTTCCTGGCCTTTGAAACTACAAAGTTAAACTTTCATCAGTGCAATCGCGACCTGGCAAGTAATGTCGGTTTTGCTGAATTGTGTGAACAACGTGAATTTATGTTCATAATAGCCTAAAACTTGTAAACTACATTTAAGTTTAAAGCGGAACAGGCTTTACAAGAATAAATCATATTCAAATAAAGTTGAAGTACACAGATAAATTGCTGTATAATTAGGTCCTTTTTACTCGACTACAGACAAATACTCTTTACGCTGTTATCACTATTTTGAGTATAAGTAAAACGCAAAAAGATCGATATAACAGCGCGGGAAAAGCCAACGACGAAGGCTGTCGATAGCTGATCTCTCTCCAAAGAGAAGCAACAACCAGGTTGTAAATTGCGGTATACGTACTATATGAGTATGCTATTGAAACTACAGTCGTACACTGTGTTCTCCAACGTAACGAGTAAACAACAGGAATGCTGAGTGATTATGTGCGTGATACAACGAACGTATAATGTTTCTCACACAAAAATCACATTTATCCAATGTACATACATTTAGTAAGATTATTATAAATTATGATGCAAAGAAGAGAAAATGTGTATATCATTTTTTTTCCCTTAGAATAAGAAACAGTATAATTAAAAAATAAAAAGCAAAATAGCAAGAAGAAACTACTTTATAAATCACAAAATCAAATTAAATGAGTATATGGCGTTAATAACACCACCGAACTGGGGGTATGTTTTTTTTACTTGTGATAAAATGATTTTTGTTTGTTAAAACGATCTATTGTTAAGATTTTTACTTCACAAAAAATAATTAGAAACCAAAATTAAAAATGATCCTTATCTACTCACAATAAACCAGTTTGAATGTCATAATGCAAATCTTTAGTGGTATAAAAATTTAATCTTAAATATCCAATGAGCTTTTACACAAAATAAGATAACCAGCTTACATTTTTGCCATTTGCCAGAAAGTTATAAGTAAAGGCAGGTAACAGAAATTTAAGACATTTTTTATACATTCAACAAGCTGCAAAGCAAAACCTCAAAGGAAATACTGTAAAAGGAGAAGTTAAATCCCATTAAGAAGCGAACAATTATATTTGTCTTCCTGTCGTGAAGAAAGAAAGATAAATTTATTTTTAAATTACTCTTTTACTTGTTCGTCGATTACTATATTACATAGATGAATTCAGATATATCTCTCTTGTTACAAACAGTGGAATAGTTACGTGTGGAAATAAAAAATAATCAGAATTATCAAGAAATTCATTACTATTACGTCAGTTGTTGAAGAAAAGAGGTATTATCCTAATCTTAAAATAAAAAAAAAGATTTAGCTTAATTCTAAAAAAAGGAATCGTAAATATGATAATTAATATTGTTAATAAAAAGCTATTTATCTCCAAGTCCCATGTATTGTTATGTCGGTTACAGATTGTTACACATTACTGGGATCAAGTTGTCAGTTATACAGAGTGAATATGAGAAAAATGTATAAATTACTACGTAAATGCTGGTATACTCCAGAACAGGAAAGCAAAGTAAACATGGTCTTGTTGACTTTAAACACTAATACAGCTATCTCCGTTTACTCAAAGGCATGTCACGAACTTTAAGGAAACGTCTCAGTAGGGCAACGCAAGGAGAGAGAAACTTTCTGAAGCGCCCAAGTTGGTGGTAGCGACAGTCGTTTGAGTTAACCTCCGACGCAAAGGGAGGGAGGGCTGGAGGGGCGCGGCGAGAAATAACTGGGGCACAAGGTCCGCGCGCCGATCAGCTGTTGCCGCGCGGCTCAGTGCTGCCAACTCACCGCAGTACCCGCTCGGCGGCTGCGGCAGCTGCTGCTCGTAGCAGCTAGCCGCCAGCTGGTGCGACAGCTGTTGCTGCTGCTGCGACAGCTGCGGGTGATGCTGTTGCTGCTGCTGCTGGTGATGGTGGTACGGCTGGTAGTAACCCGACGATTGGTAGCACTGCTGCTGGCCATAGTGCTGCTGGTAGCCGTAATGCTGAGGGTTACGGTACTCTAAGTAGTTACAACAGTCCATCGCTATTCGAGGTTGGCAGCGCGCTCAAGTGACCACGTGTACCAGCTTCATCGCCGCGCGGCGACAGCGAAAGTGTTCTCCGCTAGCGAAAGTCAACAGACGTTCCTCGCACATGACGATACAAACATCTCACCACACGACAGTTTGGAAGTTTCAATAAAACAGACAGGTACCGTATCGCCACATACGAACGAAAATAAGCACAGTGTTTCTGAATATCGGGTAGGAAGACACTAACTAAATTTAAGTTTCTATTCGAGGCATTATTAAAGCGTCCTTGCGCGTGTCAACCGTCACAGAACAGTGAAGCAGAGCCGAGTCTTAGAGCGGAGGTGGCGATGCTGGCGCCGTGGGCGTCGGGGCGGAGCGCCGCACCATGGCGATGCCTGCGGGCGCCGACGACTGAGCGGAGCGGCGACTGAGCCGCGGGTCAGCCTACCCACTCGGTAGGCAGGCGCGCGCGGCGCGACGCACGCTGTCCCGCGGCGGCGGGGCGCCAAATCAATACCTTGACGGCCCCCCACCACCGGCGGGGCCGTCGCGACGCCACTCTCTCTCTCACCCACCCGTCGCAGTCCACGACTCCTTCCCCAACTTACAACAATACGACTAACCCCGGCGACCCGCCCCCACTTGTCACGACAAGGACTCCGCCTCGGCGCGGGGTTGGTACGACTGCGGCGGCAGTATGCGCGGTGCGGGAAACCAGCAAGACTGGTGCGATTTACATATTCTGTATTTAAACGACAAATACTAAAAATAATTAACTCTAATTAAGTTTCTACTAGCTGTCAGCCGCGACTTCGTACGCGCAGACTTAGAATTTATTGCTAGATTTGTTACTGTCAAATTTAACATCCGCTGCATTCATAGACGTCTTGGTTTGGATGCAGGAATTAATTTATAAACTTGCGCGTGTAATACCCTCCCTGCAATTAATAAAGCCCTTAAGCACTATGCCTTTGAAGAGAACCTAGCAGGTAGTAATGTGAAACATCAAAAAACGGAGTAAAAAACTAAACAATAGACTCCCTCAGGGCTCTATACTGGCCCCTCTCTTATTCAGCGTCTTCATCTGACTTACCAGAAACAGCTTCTAGTAAGTTTGGCTACGCAAACGACTGGACTCTTGCGTACCAACACTCTAAATTCAAGGCAGGAGAGTCAATACTGACATTTGATTAGAAATATTGAGTCGATACTTTCGTAATTGGAGACTTCTACCAACGCAAATAAAACAGTGGTAACCTGCTTCGATCTGAACAACAAGGATTCTCACAGAAAGTTGAGAGTGACTTTCGAGCCAAAACAATTTAGTCACACCGAATTCCCTTAATATCTTGGCGTAACGCTTGATAGGATGCTCACATTCAATGAACATCTAAATAAAGTCGAAAGCAAAATAAAAACTCGCAACAGTATAAAGCACAAACTTTCTCGTACTACCTGAGGGCTTACTGTGGAGACACTACGTTTATGTGCACTCAGCAGCAGACTATGCATCTGCGGCATAAACCAACTGAGCCAACACTGTACTGGTGGGCATAGAGCTATTCAGCACCCTGTGCGTTGTCTCTGGCACGCTGAGATCGACACCAACATACTGGCTGCCTGTCCTGAACCACAGTCCACCTCACGACCTGCAACGAAAGGGCCTCGAAGTTAAAATGAATATGTAAAACTGTTAAAAAATCCTGCCATACCAACTAGTCGGACGTCGACTACCTCCTAACAAGTAATAGGCTTAAACCAACAAGACCTTCACTGACAACAGAAACCCGCCTATACAACAATGGTTTCGGCATCATAAAGTTATAAAAAGACAGAAAAAGTCCTGCTTTCTACCCTACATCCGGTCTGTTGGCTCACTGGTTAAGGGGGTCTGACTGAGAATCGAAAGGTCCCCAGTTCGAACCCATGTCTAGACGGGGATTTTCATGAGCAGTAAATCCGTCCTTCACCTCTGGCACAGCTTGCTGTGTAATGTGAAGTACGCCAGAACGATTCCGTGGTTCGGGCTCCACGTTCCCCTGTATACGGTAGGACTACCGGGTTAGGTTTATTCGGCTACGATAGGGGGCAAATGCGCTGTCACAAGAAACCCTGTCATCAGGTCATTACGACCACGCAGAATTATTGTTATTTAACGTGTAAGTCGCCTGGTTTTAAACATCCAAGAAGTTTATGGACTGCCTTAAATAGAATACACACTGGATATGGCACATGCGCCGATTTCTTCTTTAAATGCGTCTGGTTGGACTGCTCTGAGTGTGATTGTGGAACATCATATCGTGCTGGAGTGCTGACTCAGGGCATACGGTGGTAACTTTACAGAGACCGAGCGTGGTGGTGTAACGGATAGCGTTCTGGCCTCGCATTCGGGAGGACGGCGGTTCGAATCCCCGTCCGGGCATCCAGATTTGGGTTTTCCATGGTTTCCCCAATTCACTCCAGGTGAATCCCGAGATGCTTCCTTCAAAAGGCCATGGCCGAATTCCTTCCCATTCCTTGCCCCCATCCCTTCCCGTCTCTAAAGACCACGTTGTTAAAAAGGGACGTTAAACTGTTACAAAAAAAAAAAAAAAAAAAACTTTACAGACTTCATTTATATGAGTGACGCAGCAACAGAATATTTGACAAATATTAATTTTAATTTTTGACAATCGAGTCTCTCTCAAGCAAATTGTTTTAGTAATTCCAATGTAATCAATGTATTTTGTAAAATATGTGATGTACTTTTCTGTGACCATACGATAACTAATAACAATTGCTAGAATTAGATATAGAAAGGTGTAAGTTGCATAAAAGTGTCCCAAAGAGAACGAGGTCGGGACAATATGACGCGGCATCCATCACCATACCATTCTACCATAAAAGGTGTCTGATGAACAGTACCAATTTGCATCGTGTTTAGAAATAGCAACGTATTAAAAGGGAAGAGGGGGGGATGAACTGCGGGAGACTATCTTCCACTCTTCACCCTGTAAATATTTACTTGTGGTTTAAAATTATGTCACAGTAACAGTTGTCATAAAATAACGGAACAACGTACCCGACAATTTTAATGGTTTTGTTTGGAAATGAAAATAGAAAATTATTTTCATTAGAACATGCGGCTAAGAACCACCGACGGCAATAACCGAAGGATTAAAATGGTTGACGACAACCATGAAAAAGAGTAAAAGACAGAAAGTTTAACTGGACAGTGATGGAAGAGGAGTTATGTTGGAATTACATAACTAGCGAACCAAGCTAATGATTGGTAACTGTTCCAAGGTGATGACAGACTATCCTACATCTCAAAGATTGCACCCACTTGAGCTAAAAGAGAACACATATTTTCAATCCCACTTCATCCGCTAATTAATCATCGGTATGCCCACCTACGAAACCAAACACAGTATTGTGAGGAAAAAAAGGAACCTTCAACCGCCATAAACAACATTTATTGTTCGCCTAAATTGAATAAAATCAAGGGAGCAGCAAAATTGTATATATCTTCTAAATATAACTCCCGCAATCCGAGATCTTATTTTCATTAAAGATTTTAATGAGCAAACAGAAGATAATCAGCCTCAGAGGGCTGAAATGTAAGCACAGCTTGAAATGTATAACTTTTGAGTAATTCTATGTACTTTTTTTATTATTATTTACCCTTCATTTATACAGCCCAATATCTTAGTGACTAAATTAGGCCCTACGTATTAATTTTTACATTGTTGATTTACATAGTGTTTTGTACAAAATCTTTACATGCAAGGAATTTGGCATACAGTTCCGTTACACTTTGACTTACTGTCTAATTAATTCTATAATATTACATTTGGTCTTGCTAACAGTAATAACAGTTACAGCTGCTATTGCAAATTTTAATGTTATATTGAATCACAAATATCGCTTATTGTTGTTATAGTGCTAGTGGCTTTTATTGAAATATTCCAGTTATTCTTAGAGTATCCCATTATTCAGTTAGTTGTAGTTAATCCAGTTTGTACATATCTTTCTGTAATCTATCATTTAGTTATACCGGATTACTGGGTATTAACAATTGCTTTTATAATGAATTTGCCGTTGCTGTTGTACGGAAGCTAAAAAAATTAATTAAAATATATAGAAGCCACCGAAATGAAATTTCGCCGGTATGGCAGAATATTCGTCGCTAGACCATACACGAAATGACTGAACATTTCTAGTACGTGACTGAACCAACATTAATCATCAGGGCAGAGGAGACAGGAATGATCCTGGAAGCAGCGTACAGAAGAAAGCTAAACAGGAGAAACTAATTAAATTGAAGCAAACCTACCTAATTCATTCTCTATCCCCTAACACAAGTATCTGACATTAAGAAAACAAAAGAGCGAGCAGTACAATATTGGATAATAATAAATATGGGTTGAGGGGATTCAAAACTGTTTAACTAAGAGCAATACGAACAAAATTTAAAAGAAAAAAATGCCCCTGTCTGATCTGATCTGAAGAAGAAGAAACAGGTGGTATTGAAGAAAGTGTGTGACCGAATTAACGACTAAGAATTGTTGGACACTGCATCGGAGTACTGCTACGAACAGCACGACTCGAATAGTATTTCACCGTCAACAGGCCGTTGCGTTTATCCTACTAAAGCCGTTGCTTTGCATCTGGTCGCGGCAGCCCTTTGGCTTTGTCTGCGCTCTTCCAAGGTAGTCGCAGTCCATTGTGTGTTCCTCCAGATAGTTGGTCTCGTTCAGTAGGAAACCAAAATACTTTTTCCAAGGACTTTAGTGTTTTCTTGAGAGCAAGGAACCAAGAAGTTCAGATTCCTTTTATAATATATCAGAGTCTTAGATTTTAGAATTACTCATACATTCAGAACAACATTCACTAATTTTAGCAGTAAAGTTGTAACAGCCCTCATCCCTGAACTTTACATAGAATTGTATTTTATGAAGTATTTGTAGTGAGCTAAAGTTTGTTTAAATATGATCTGGTAGGTATTATTTTTTTTTTTTTGCAAGTTCTTGTAAATCAGTGTCTATAGACTTTATTTTATGAAAAGAAATTATTTAAAAGCCATTTAATATATTTAAGAACCTAATTGTGCAAGAAAATTGCTTAAATGTTTGTAATTCCAAGTATTAATGCAAGTTACGATGTCTACAGGATAATTTTCTACAGTTTAAAATGATTTCTGTAAATAATTTTGTGTGTAAGTATCTATAATTTCCATTTCTGACCGTTTTGTAATGACTTTAAATGATTAAGTACTATTTCTGATTGTTTTTAATATGTTTAATTGGAAATCAATTGACTTCTGTTTCATATTTATATTTTACGATTTTACTTTTGTTCATAAAAAATGCTTGATTTATAGATGTATATCGATTAGTTTCGTCCCAAGAAATCAGACTTCCAGTGGGAGACACAATGAGAGTATCCTGCGAACAGTTTCAAGGATGTAGCGTTATCCTTTTCTCTTTTGTTATGGCCTTACCACTTGTCTATCTGAAGGTCATATCAGCCTAAAGAGACTAGAGGGAAGGGGAGGAATTAGGCTATGAAGAAACCGTCCCGGCGATAACCTCGAATGATTTTTGGAAACAACTGTAAATCAAAATAAAGATGGCGACTGGGAATCAGACCCGTACCTTTTAAAATTCCTGGCCTGAGCGTTAAAAAGCTTCCAAACAGGTTTCATTCTGTAAGATATCGTGTACCTGAAATTCTGCTACAGCATCAGTGTTAATACTGCACTAACAGAAAGTAATATAATTTGTTTTCCAACAGCTTCAAATATCACATTAATAATTCCAAACGAAATGTACGACAAATCAATTAAAAAGCAAGAGTGTATAAGGTGAAATGACTAGAATACTTGACATGGCAATTTTGGGTTTCTAACCCTCGGCCTACGGAATTCAAGAGTTAATCGATACTACTCACTCTCCGGGATCAATAACAGCATTTCTGTAAAGCAAAAACCTTTTTTTTATCTGTCAGTCAATTACTTTGTGGCCAGTTACGTATGTACTGTACTCTCACGTGAAATAAAAGATATCGTTACCATTCACACTCAAGGATCGGTAATATCATTCCTGTTATTATTATCATCATTTTTCAGCCTGTTTGTCAACTGCTTTATGGGACGTTCCATAAATATTATATGATTCTTTCCTACACTCGTCTTTACCATCCTTACTAGTACAACTTTTAGACACGTCACGTAACTCAGTTTCAATTAGACAGTGCTAGGCTGAAGAACGTTATGAAAACATAAGAATGTTTCAGTTATAAGAGATTTTGCTGTTTTCGCAGCCATCGTACTGATGTAAATATCTTCACGGGATTAACGCTGCGTCTCCTATGCTCCTCCTACTTCCCAACGTTTCGACCAAGCCTAAGGTCTACCCTGTATAGAATTAGCTTTTATAACGACCGATGTTTTGAGCTGATGGAATGAAGATAAATGCAAAGAAGAGTCAGTTTATAAGATACACAAATAAAAAACAAAAGGTTAATTATGAATATAAGGTGGGGAAAGAATTGCTTGCTGAAGACTTGAAATGTAAATATCTTGGAATTACTTTTGATAACAAACTTAACTGGGCAGGACACATAGGACAGGTGGTAGGAAAAGGTTTCAAAGTTCTGCACTTGTTGGAGAGAGTGATGAGGGGATGTACGAGAGAAGTCAAGGAATTGGGTTACAAAACTTTTTTTTTTTTTTAACTGCTTAACGTCTCTTATAACAACTAGGTCTTTAGAGACGGGAAAGGATGAGGGGCAAGGAATGGGAAGGAATTCAGCCATGGCCTTTTGAAGGAAGCATCCCGGCATTCACCTGGAGTGATTTGGGGAAACCATGGAAAACCCAAATCTGGATGCCCGGACGGGGATTCGAACCACCGTCCTCCCGAATGCGAGGCCAGAACGCTAGCCGTTACACCACCACGCTCGGTAAAACTTTGGTGAGACCTTTGCTCGAATATGGTAGTGTAGTATGGGACCCTCATTTTACGTATGAAATACAGGAGTTGGAGAGGGTGCAAAAAAGGCTGCTAGATTTGTTTCTGGAAATTATAGCAGAATGCAATCAGTGACGGATATGATAAAGGAGCTGGAATGGGATTCATTGCAAGACAGGAGGAGGATGAGGAGGGTTATGGGAGTGTACAGGACATATACTGGCTATGAGGCATGGAAAGATATTGCAATAGGTATGAAAAGTAGTGCATGGAAGGGAAAAGATGACCATGACCACAAGCTGGCACTCGATTTCAGGGACAAGGGTGTGGGAAGGTTCTCTTTTTTTAGGTAAGGGTGTCAGGGATTGGAATGAGTTACCAAGAGAAATGATGAATAATTTACCGAAAACTTTGAAAGAATTTAAAGATAAAATTTGTAGAGGGCAAATGTAGGTAGGTGCAGGATAGGGGGAAGATGGGTGTGCAGGGAAATTGCCACCGGAGCCTGTGCTCCATTGCAATTAAATTAAATTTAAAATTCCAATTTCTATTGCTTTGTATCATTACACGTAAGAACGTAAAGGATTCAATCGTCCCAGGAACTGAACGGATTACTTTATACCCGTGGTAAAGGGTAACTTTTTATTCATTATGCGCATTACCTTCCAGCTAACTTCAATTTAATTTAAGCTGCCACTTATGGCACAAGTGATGAAATAACATCAATAATGATGAATCTCTAAATAATCAGCAGAACCCTTCAATTCTCTATAGATAACTGCATCATTAGGCAAACAATCTTAAACAGATGTTACCCTTGTCTCCAGATCATTTATAAATATCAGTAATCCATATAGTTTTATTACATTAATCTGTGGAGCGCCCGATTCGACAACGACGGCATACTGCGACCCTCCAGTTAAAAAATCAAGTATCCAATCACAAATCTGTTGCAAACTTTCTTACGATCGCGTATCATTTAGGATAAGATTTAGTGATATTTCTGGCTCATTGCCATTGTAAATCAAGAAATTTCATGGTATAATGGGTATTTTCATTTAACCGCATGTGGTTTCGTGAAATATTGATTTCCTACACAGCATAGTAAGGTAATTTATTACTATTAAATGTATGTTGCAGTAAGTAATTTGAGAAAAGATTCACCCTGCTTAGTCCTATATTAAAAGGAAAAAAAAAACCACACGTACGAGCATGTTTCTTCTGTAGGCTAAATCATTAAGCTGTATGAGCAAATTCCTTAGTAACCTTGCGGAATTCAATTCACTTGGATATTGGAGTACACTCATAGGCTTACAGCTTAAAGGCGGGAAAGGACTAGGGAGCGAGGAATCGGAAGGAATTTAGCCATGACCTTTTGAAGGAACCCTCCAGGCTTTCGCCTGGGGTGGTTTCGGTAAACCATGTAAAACCGAAATCTGAATTGCCGGACTGGGATTACAACCCGCGCTCTCCTGAATGCGAGACCAGAGCGTTTGCAACCATTGCATCTGCCGAGCACAAAAGACCCTGTTTAACAACAACGAAGCCAGGTAGATTTTAAGAATGGATGCAACTCTCTTTGTTACACGCTACCTTCTTAGCTAAGACCGTTGTTCCGTTTTATATACATATTTTCTCTTTTAACTATCCTGTTGGTATCTATATTAATATTATAAATGCGAAAATAACTCTGTCTGTCTGTCTGTCTGTCTGTTTGTTACGTTTCTTGGACTAAACACCGAGCGGGGCGGTGTAACGGTTAGCGTTCTCGCCTCGCATTCGGGAGGACGGCGGTTCGAATCCCCGTCCGGGCATCCAGATTTGGGTTTTCCATGGTTTCCCCAAATCACTCCAGGCAAATGCCGGGATGCTTCCTTCAAAAGGCCATGGCTGAATTCCTTCCCATTACTTGCCCCCATCCTTGCCCCCCATCCTTTCCCGTCTCTAAAGACCTCGATGTTAAAAAGAGACGTAAAGCAGTTACAAAAAAAAAAAAAAAAATGGACTAAACGGCTCTCCAATCGTGATGAAATTTGACAAGGAGATGCTATTTGACATTAGGATGGACATGGGATACCATATTCTGTATAGATAAGAACGTATTATCATTAAATTATGAAAACTATCTGAACCGTGAAAGACAAACGCACAATACGTCTTTGTAAAGCGGAATGTTAGAGGGCAATGGCAGCGTAGCGCAGTGGTAACGTGCTTGCTTCTTAAGAAAACTTCCGTGTGGCTTCGGGTCCAAACCGCACTGGGAACAAAAATGTTTATGAATTGTTTTTCATAGTTTGAGTCAAGCCTAGGATTTTGTAGTAAGGATAACATGTTCTAGCAAATCTTTGGCGATAGAATAGTGGCCTACGAGTTTACTTTATTCAGGGTATACTGGTTCCACAGGCAGTTTTTGTGTGATCTAAACTAATAATATTATATATGCAATATTATATATGCGAAAGTAAGTCTCGGTCTTAACTTTCTAGCAATCAAATTCCAAATCCACGCGTACGAAGTCGCGGGTAACAGCTAGAATGAAATATTACTTCAATGATCTCGTGTTTCTCAGACTAATTATGTAGACAGTAGCGATCAAGGGTCTTAGTAATGGACGTGATGTCTGTCTACGTCCTTCAACTTGTTTGAATTATAACCACATTGTCCTGTGGTTTCAATTACTGGAATATTCCGACGAAACAAATAATTTTTATCATATTTAATCGTATCAGAAGCAGTGCGCTACTCGATTATATCACTGACATCGTAATTTCTGCTTCCAGCTAACTAATTAAAGAACTTAATTTCATTTACAAAGTTTAAAATGTCATCAGTTTAAATGCAATACTTTTATATCAAATCCAGGAGTTTTAATATTTTGAAGCAGACTCTATTACATGATTTGTGTCATGAAACATCGAATAACTACTAATTTTCATTTTTAGAGCAGTTTAATTTGCGACGATTACTCACAGTGGAATAAACAGCACAAATATGAAAAATGTTGCATTTAATATGCTAAATAGTTCTAAAATTTCTTGCAATAGCAGGGCAATAAACACTTTGTTAATGTAACGCCAAATTCAATAATTGATTATTCTGATAGTAGTATCTTGTTATTTTGTTAGATATTCTTCAATAAGATATTTTCTCTCTCTCTTTCTATATATATATATAATTTGGAACAATTTACCTCGTTATCAATTTAAGATCCTGTGTTGGATCTGAATATACGGCCGTTTCATATATCAACTAACTTTCGATTCTAAACGTAATTTAACTCGATGCCTTCCTTCCGCGTTTATGCTTGTATATCGGACAACCAAAGCGTGGTAATAATTTATGGCACATGCTTGGCAAATATGGAGATCTCTGAGCATAATATATGGTCCTACCCTAGGGTAAACAATAGGTTCGACGCTACGTGTTTGCACATGAGAGTCTGTTGCTATAGTTAACGACATAAGATGTAGCGTCATGCCACAGTAACTCAAGCAACACTCCATCGCGCATAAAGCAATGGAACTTTCCTTAATCAGGATACAGAATTATCGGGTCCGCAATAGTATTGACCGGAATTTATTTGCTATCTGTTCGAAAATTTGTAATTGAAACAGGCAACGAATGTACGATATTTGACTTCAGGGAAAAAATTATGAGAACTTAAGAGTCATAATCTACATCTACATACATATATACTCTGCAAATCACAAAACTGTGGCTGGCAGAGGGTGCTCAGCACCAAACCTAATCTCTTTGTTGTGCATTCCAATCCCTAATGGTACGAGGAAAAAAAGAATTCATATAAGAATCAGTGCGGCACCTTATTTCTCTAATTTTATCTTTCCTGTCATTCCGACCCAAATAGGTTGGTGGACGAAGTATTTCACTACACTCGTAAGTGAAAGTGGGAGTACTCATGTTTGCCAATAAGTTTATACGAAACGTGCGTCGTCTATCTACCAGAGACTCCCAGCCTAGTTTACTAATCAGTTCTGTAACGCTTTCATAAGGACCTGTAGCAAGCGGTCACGAATCGAGCGGCTCTTCTCTGTACTTTCTCTATACTTTCGATCAACCCCTTACGAAACGGGTCCCTGATGGCACAAAAATAATCTAAATGTGGACGCACAATAGATTTGTACGCTATCTCCTTTGTTTGTTCAGTTACAATTTTTCAAAATTCGACCTAGGAACCGCAACCTAGAATTAGCTCTACCTACCAACGTATTAATATGTAAGTCCCATTTCATGTTCCTTTGTACTGTTACTCCCAAATATTTCATAGAATCGACCATATCAATAACTGAACTAGTTTACCTCGTATTTCTGAACAATCGGATTCTTTATGTTAGTTATGGCTCATTGTCTTACACTTTTTACAATTTAGTGTGAGTTGACACTCAGCGCACCATGCCAAAATAACATCCAGATCACGCTGAATTGCTAAACAATCGGCCAAATTCCTTACTTCCCTATAAATAACCGCATTCATCAGCAAACAATCTAAAAAGGCTTTTCACTTTGTCTACCAGATCGTTTATAAAAATTAAGAAAAGAAGGGGTCCTATTACACTTCCTTGAGGTACACCCGATGTGACATCTAGATTAGAAGAACTTTCTCCTTCAACAACGACATACTGCGATCGACCAGTTAGAAAATCCTTTATCCATTCGCAAAGCTGATCCGATATACCGTACGCTCGTAGTTTCGCTAAAAGGCGGTTGTGTGGCACAGAGTCAAAGGCTTTCTGAAAATCTAAAAAAATTGCATCTACTTGTGAACCTGCATCAATAACTTTCATTACGTCGTGTGTAAATAATAACACAGTTGCCAGATGAGCTGCTGGAAGTAGATTTTAAAAATTCGGATGCAAATTTAAACATATTTCGATATCTATCGTAAGTGCGTAGTGTAACTAAATTTTTTGTTAGCAGCAGCAGTTGGTGTATGATTGTCGCTGAAGAAGGTAGCGCGGCAACTAGAATGTCGCTTTAGTGTGGAGTAGTGGAATTCTCCCGAGTGAAAATGGATTTCTAATTCCCGCTTCCGCGCCGGAACAGAATGTTGGCTGTCGTTTACGCCTCGTTCGGACAGACCAACTCGTACTAACTGCATTAACGTCCTTTAGTGAGTGATAATACGTGGCTACTGAACTTGTTGCGAGAACAGTGAACAGGCTAATAACTGAATTTACGCTAAGTGATTGTACTTTTCACTCTAGCTGACCTGTAATCTCGGATTAATATTATTTTCAGTTGGTTGTCGGCGTATATGTGTTCTTTAAAACCAAAACTGTATGAATAAACTTACTACAGTATCAAACGACTGTGCTTGTGTTCAGTGGTATAATACCCTGTACAGTATTACATGTTTAAACTATACATAGGATTGATACATTGCTTGACATTACGTAGGCTGTCAGCTGTGGCGATTGCATTGTAGAAAATAAGTTTAAACGAAGTCCGAAACCTTCCATTAGGTTGGTCAAAATATCAGTGCATTGTGACTATTATTTTCATTAATTAATAATCCCGTAAAACATTATCTACTTGTTTTACATAGGTCAAGCCGTAACAGAACTAATTGTGAATGATAATTTATAACGACAGAAGTGGCTCAAGCTTTCTGCTCGCAAAATTAACTGAATTATTTATCATTGCAACAGACGAGTGGAGAAAAACTATATAGATCCGCTCAATTTTGCACCAAAGCCAAAGTGGGAATTGGTAGCTGTTGTTTTACACAGCCTTCTCCTGGAAACCCTTGAAATTTTGGATCAATCTCCTAAACGTTGCTCATCTTGTATTAAATCTTCTGTTATTCCAATCTCAATCATATCTTTCTTTACTCCTTGGATCCACTGGTTGCCCTTCTTACTCTTGTAAACATGGTTGAAAATTCTTTTTGTAAGTCTATTGTTATTCATACTCATTAAACGATTAAAAAACTGATTCTCCTCTTTCTGATCGTGTGTGACATCCTTTCAATTTCTTCTTCTTTGTATAGTTCTTTATTTCTCCGGTGTCTAAACTCACCATTTTCATTTTTTAGTGGTGCCCAAAGGTTTCTCAAGATTTTCCTTTCCCTTTTCTCTATCTCTTTTATTTCTCCAATTTCCATAGAGAAGAAGCCTTCTGAGGGGTACAGTCCTTCTGGTTTGATTACTGTGTTGTAATGTTTGATTTTATAAGCAATTAAAACCAAATATATTGAATTTCATACAGGGGCGTAGCTACTATGGGGCTAGGCGGTGCAGTGCACCGGGGCCCCTACGCTCATGGGGCCCCCAAGCATACCTCAAGGGGCCCCAAAGCGCATCTCTGGGGGCCCCCAAGACACAGGAAGACCCCCATTAAGGGCCCTCGCTTCTCAGGGGGGCCCCGAACCACTGCTCACGTGGCCCCTAAGGACAACTCAAGGGCCCCCATCCTCAACTCAGGGGGCCTATACCAGCACACGAAGCAAAAAAAGGTCGCCCGTCTGGTCTGAGGGCCCAAAATAAATTTTTTGCACCGGGGCCCTTGTTGACCTAGCTACGCCACTGATTTCATACCAGCTTTTTTAAATTTTAGTAATAAAACTGTTGTCGGGTTATGGGGTTTGGTGGATTGGGGAAGCGAAGATAGCGTGGCGTGTTAATAAATACTTTGGGAACGTCTGACCCAGAGAGTTACGGAAAACCACCAAAACCGATAATCAGTACACCATCCCGTTATGTAACCTCATGTCCACTCTCGCTACTGGTAGTCATCGGAATTTATGTTCTCATAAGCAAGCCAAAGAGAGAATGACGTTGTGATGTGGGACTGTGTGGTGGGCAGTTCTGTTCTTGGAGATCGGCGACACGAGCCTTATCGACCACGAGGACGGGTCCAGCCGAGTGCAGCCGCAGGCAAAGGTGAGAGGTCACGTAGTGGTGGCGGCCGTCCAGCCCTCCTCGTCGGGTATTGAACCGGCGGACCTTGGCGCACCCACTCCTTAGGGAGGCAGTCTCCCGTGACTGGACAACGCCCGGCCTCAAAGTGCCTCATTACACCGACCTACTTCCTAGGTGCATTATCTTGATAACCCATCACAGGTAACATCTCCCATCGAGTACAGAGAGGTAAACTTATACCTCCTGCAGACGCGAATGAGAAACAGATCCCCAGTCTGTGATGCTCTTAAGCTAGCAGAGGTCTTTACCAAGTTATGACATATTATGAGTAAGAAATATCGATAAACATCCTCGAAACGTAAACACGTATGACACGGTTGGCCGGGAGATCCCGAAGAATTTTTCGAACGCCTGCGTGCCAGTTTACGTGAAATCCGAACCACACAACGTCCTACCGTGGCTCCTATTATCAAACAAAACTCTTAAAAATTACTGGGTTTGAATCCGGAATCCTTAACATTCGAAAGGCAATGTCTTAAGCAATGAGCTACCAGACCGATCTTCTACATCCTCGAAGAAGATGACGTAGGCCGACGGAGAAGATACCAAATCTAGCTCAGACTTCGATTTTTACATGGATTTCTTCAATAAATTCAGGCCTCTTCTCATATCAACGATTTCCTTTTCGTATTAGCACGTGCGTAACAACCAGCCAAAAAAAAAAAAAATCTTCACTATTTACTAACGCAAATATGAAAAAAGCATTGATAAAATTTGGTTGCATGGTTAAAAAAGGAGCCAAGGAAACAGTCAATGAAGGAAGATATCAAGAAGCATGACACCATTTTGAAAAGCTAAAAATATTAAAAGAAGACCTCAGAGAACCAATGCGGGAATACTGGAGCAAAGAAAAACAATTCACACAAACTGGTCGTCAGCTGGCTGGGATATAAACAAGAATGATAATGAAAGAAACTGATCTCTGCTGGCTAAGGAGTACAATTCCAATTCTGGACCACTAAGATTCAAAATTACGTCTGTTCAGATTTCATTAGTATCTCTAAATCAATTCAAGCTCATAGTATCCAATATATTTATCTTCACAGGATTTCAGCCTGATAGCGTCGTAAAAAGACAACGTTTCGACAGCCGGCTCTGCTATCTTCATCGGGTCTACAGTTTCAGATACTGCTTACCTGAAAATAAAAAACTATTTTCAGGTAGCAATATCTGAAAATCAGGCTGAACTCCTGTGAAGATTTCATTTCATCAATACGCAGGAAAAGTCTCCACTCATATATATGATATAGTTTTCTTTCTGGCATAGAAATCCAAACAAACGGCTGATTGGTTGAAGAAACCCAATATCGCATAAATATATCAGTATCTCAACGGATTTACTTATTTGAAATAGCTGATGTCGCCATCATCTATTTTATTCAGATTTTTATTGCAGCCATTTGATAGCGCAAAAATAGATTTCTTTCCTTAAAGTACAGGGTTAGAAAAATGAAGAAATCTTAATATGATGTTTGACTGCAAACAAATAGAAACATCGTTTTCAAATTTCTTATCGTATTCAAACCACTGTACCACAGGATTGCACGTTCCTTCCTATGACCTTCATCTTCCAAGTTAAGGGATTCATGAAGTCAAAATGATAATTACAAAATATAGGGAAGGTCTATTATTTCCAGTAAAAGATATTGGCCGCCAAGAATACGATATTACATCACTGATGTATTCCTGAAAAAGTTCTATTAAAATAAAGGAGACTTCGTTGTCGTTTGGTTTGAAAATCAGCCTCTACCACGAAAGGACTCGATGTAGCTTCGAAATGTCGCTTTACTGAAATGAAAGGCGTAATACGTAGGCTTTTTCTAAGACCTGTTGGACATGAAACAGGTGCGAGGCAAATCTTAGCTTTTGTGTATTTGTAAGATTAATACATAAAACATGTAAAGTATTTATATACGTAGAAATTATACTATCTAGTTAACTAAAGCACGGCGTGCATAATACTTTTTGTTTTGTATTTTGTTTTGAAACAAAGATCCCCAGAGAGAAACTATTCAGTTTCAGAAAGTGACGTGAATACACACTGTTGAGTGTAGATTTTGCTTAGAACAATATCTCATAACTTTTTGTCAAATCACGAAACAAGAATTGCTACACGCTTTTTTTGATAGCTGGAATTTTCTATGGGGATAATTTGTGCGTAAAAAACGACTAATTGTAGAGTTCAGCTGGAGTAACAATTTAAAAACAAGACTTAAATTATGCTCGTTTTTATATATGGAAACACCAAGATATCTGCCTTAATAAAAGTATCTTAAAGCTAAAAAAAAAACTCCAAAAATTAACGGATAGATCTGATAAATTACTTTCTTTATATCTTAAACTCACTTCCATTGTGTCATGTACGTATTTCCGAAAATTCAAGATCAGAAAGAATTAAAAATATTCATATCTTCCAGAAATTCTTGTTAGCCGGCACTTGTCTATGATTAATAATAAGTAATTACATGTGCAACTTTTATAATAAAATCCGCTATGTTGACAATCGTTATAGGTAAAATGCTACTTTTTCATTATATTTGAAATTTAACTGTACATTGTAAAAGCAATTTATAGCAAATATACAACTTAAAAACTGTGTTATTATGTAAAAATGCAATTCTGAATAAAACAGAGTTGTTATAAAATCGCATACAGCGTTTGATAGATGTGTAATCTACACTTAAGATCCAATATGTATGCAAACACAGAGATATGTAAACACTCAGAGTACGCCAATATAACACAACAGGTTATCACGATTTAAGTGAGTTTGAACGTGGTGTTATAGTCAGCACACGAGAGATGGGACTCAACATCTCCGAGATAGCGATGAGGTGGGGATTTTCCCGTACAGCCATTTCACGAGTGCACCGTGAATATCGGGAATCCGGTAAAACATCAAATCTCCGACATCGCTGCTGCTGGAAAGAGATCCTGCAAGAACGCGACCATCGACGACTGAAGAGAATCGTTCAAAGTGACAGAAGTGCAACCCTTCCGCAAATTACTTCAGATTTCAATGCTGGGCCATCAACAACTGTCAGCTTGTGAACCATTCAACGAAACATCATCGATATGGGTTTTCGGAGCCGGAGGCCCACTCGTGTACCCTTGCTATGTGCACGAAAAAAAGCTTTACGCCTTGCCTGGGCCCGTCAACACCGACATTGGACTGTGAGGATTGGAAACATGTTGCCTGGTCTGACGAGCCTCGTTTACATTTATATCGAGTGGATGGCCGTGTACGGGTATGGTGACAACCTCATGAATTCATGGACCTTACATGCAGCTGGGGACTGTTCAAACTGGTGGAGGTTCTGTAATGGTGTGTGGCGTGTGGAGGTGGAGTTCATGGGACTCCTGATACGTCTAGATACAACTCTTACAGGTGACACGTACGTACGCATCCTGACTGATCACCTGCATCCATTCATGTCCATTGTGTATTCCGACGGACTTGGGCAATTCCAGCAGGACAATGCTACACCGCATACTTCCAGAATGGCTACAGAGTGGCTCCAGGAACACTCTTCTGAGTTTAAACACTGACGCTGGCCACCAAACTCCCCAGACGTGAACATTATTAAGCATATCACGGATGCCTTGCAACGTGCCGTTCAGAAGAGTTCTCCACCCCCTCGTACTCTTACGGATTTATGGACGGTCCTGCAGGATGCATGGTGTCAATTCGCTCCAGCACTACTTCAGACACTAGTCGAGTCCATGCCATGTCGTGTTGCGGCACTTCTGCGTGCTCGCGGGGGCCCTACACGATATTAGGCAGGTGTACCAGTTTTTCTGGCTCTTCAGTGTAATAGAAACCGCAGTCCAATGTCGCCTCTAGCCGCGCCCCGTCGCGTTTCTCATTAAATTAACCTTTTAAGCCCAGTGCTCGCCCTTGATGCCTTCACGCTGTTTGTTGCTTTTGTTCGCTGAAGCGTTTGTTATCTTAAAGGCCGACACTGCGCCGAAGCCTACAACTACTTAAGGTATCAACAGCCCTGCCCTACAACCGGCCTCAGAAGCAAAGTTAATTCACGCCTTCCTCTATCCGTAAACTTTTGGAGTCTTGTTTACCTTTAAGATACATTTATTAAAGCAGATATCTTAATGTTTCCATATATAAAAACGAGCATAATTTAAATCTTGTTTTAACTGTTACTCGTGCTGAACCCAACAATTAGACGTTTGTTATGCATAAATTATCCTCATCGAAAATTCCTGGATTAAAAAAAAGTCGTGTAATTTTATGTAGGTCCACATTAATTTTTCAGAACTACGGAACTATTCTGTTCTATCCCAAACTAAAATCATAATGTTCGATAGATATTTATTAAAGTACTAGTGTAAGCCCGTGACTGCGTATCGTCACTGATGTAGAATACTTCCAGTTTTTAGCGTCAAAGATTATAAAAGGTTGACCTGATCTGATAAAATATGAACTTGACCTGTTTTTCACCCTCAGGGTGAATAAAGTCTCTTGACCTTGAAGAACTCATAAGTATTATTAAACGTGGGTATTAAACACGGACAGGTAAGATTGTGCAATCCTATAATTGTTTCAAAGGTTGCTTAACACATTGACTGCCACGTGAGCCAATGTTGGCTCACAGTTACATGTGTTATAACGCCACGTGAGCCATATTTGGTTCACGTATACATTGTGCAGTGAGCCGCGTGAGCCATAACTGGCTCACATGCAGAGTTGTGTTTAGAGGCCTCGTGAGTCTCATGGGGCTCACAGATAATGCGTTTCAACTATGGGTTTAAAAGTGGTGGCTCCACTGAACACTCTGATGTTCTTAGCAATCAATATTTTTGCATTTGGTAGCCCTGGTGATTCCTAACTGCAACCGTCAGAGATCAACTTACGACGACTCAGCTGTAGTACTGTTTTGTCTTGCTGATTGCTCGTGTATGCTATTTGAGGTTACGTTTGTGTATTTGGTTAGTTTCCTAGTTTATTGTTATGGCCAAAAGAAGACAAACTTTTGAAGAACTTGAACAGCTAGTGAATGAGGCTATGCAAGATAGTTTATCAAGTTATCAATTCTATATGTAGCTAATATAAGCAAATATACTAAGAGTTTGAATCATTTCTTGAAAAACGATTTTTTATACCTATTGTGTTTTAAATGATGTGAGCCACATGTGGCTCACGTGGCCACAGATCGTAATTGTGTTAAAATGTAGTTGTTGGGCCACGTGAGCCATATATGGCTCACACCTGTTATCAATCCAGATCAGTCATAACTTGATATTTCATGAAGTAACTTAGTTCTACATGATCTAAAGAAGACATCTGATGCAAAAAATCAATTTGGCCTCACAAATAATATTCGTGATTTCAATGTGGCATAGCAATACATAGTCCAAGTTTCATCATGGCAGTCAATGTGTTAAATACTAACTTGACTTGTATTTGACCCTTAAAGTTTACTTTGTAAATTTAATTTTTAAAGATTTTTTAAGTTGCTTTCATTAGCAACATGTTACTCATAAGCAGATCCACGTTTTTTCAGATGTAAAGCTTATCGATATTTTTTTAACTATGAAACGCTACGAAACGCAAATTTAATGTGTGTATTATGGCAATTAATTTGGTAGCAGTTGCTATTAAATTGTGGACATAACCACGAATTTCTTCTAATGGTATCTCTGGTCTCTGTTTTGCGAGCGATGGCTGACACGTGACACCGTTCTCCAGTCAATAGCTATCGAGGTGAGTTAATGAGTGACCTTACGGAATTATATAGTAGATAGTTATATACGATAGAAAAGTGTTCTTACTAATGTACATATGTCTTATTGATGCATAATAGAGGTAATGAAACAACCAACCTTCGTTGCATGTAAAAAGTAGTTTCAACTGTTCACTGTGTTTTAAGATACATCTATAAGAAACGTTCATCTCGCATGAATACGTATTGAAACTTCAATATTTCAACTCAAAGTTTTTAAAAAATACAGTTATAAAATTGTGGATCTAGTGTATTTGCTGATGTTAAAATTCCATGGTGTGTTTACAATGATGCTATTATTTAAAGCCTTCACACTATTAAATGAATCCAAAAATTATTAAAACGAAAATTAAAAGAACAAAGTGTTACATACAGTGAAATCAGCTTGTAATCGAGCAATTTAACACGTTCAAAATAAACAAAAAGCAGGTACTTAGTTGAAACAGAATCTTCACGGGTTATCTGCCAGATAATATCTTTATTAAACTTAATTTCTTTAATACACAACCCATCGGCAGCAACCCGCTGCCTTCGTCAGGTAAGTTGTCATAACGAAGGCAGCGGAGGTTGCTGCCGAAGCGTTGTGTATTAAAGAAATCAAGTTTAATAAAGATATTATTCGGCAGATAACCCGTGAAGATTTTGTTTCATTTATACTTCGGGGAAAACTGAATTCTCATATTAGGTACTTAGTTAATTTTACCGAAACCATTTCAAGTAGCCGCGCACACCACCTCAGTCGTGGTGGCACAAACTAACACTGTAGACCACCAGTGAACGTGAAATAATAACCACCGAGTGCTCATTGAGTATTCCACAAAAGGAGTGTTTGATAAGTCATGATGGCCAGCTTGGTTTGAGCGGCTAAGAGATGCACGTTGTCAAAGCTATTCGACACTTAAGGGACTATTGCTTATCCTGAATTGCATCCCTGAAATGCCAGAATTTGTTGACTATGGCCCGTTCAGTTGACAGAGGCGGCTCAGCTCAAGGTCAGTCTGCTTTTTCCCCAGCTCGCTGCCCTCAACTCTCCATGCGAAGGCGTTCAGCTCGGAGAGGTAGGAAGGCATGAGGTGTTCTGGAGAACATGACCTTGATCCGCCATTTCGGAGTGATTTAGAGTATTTTAAGACTCTGATTAAAGAATGCCCTCAAGGTGCAGTTTCCGGTCCTATATTTTGAGATGTAGGGATAGAACCAATGATGGAGATAATATAACGAACACTGGGTCTGTTCGATGCAACTGCTTTATTGTGAAAGGAATTTCAAGATGAGAAATTGAAAATAACTGCAATACACTCAACTCTTCTATCGACGGTGCAATAGCGTTAAGTTTGCATCTCATAAGACGAGGATGTCTTGTTACGCTGTCCTGAAGATCGATTCGCAGTGAGCGGAAGTATCTTGGGCAGTTATTGCGGCATTCACTTGGATGAGTGCTTAAACTTTGAAGACCATTTGAAAAAGACAATAATAAAAGGTTGACCTCATCAATATCAGACACCAAAGATCCACTATTTCAGTCCTAGGACTAAAATTATATTACGATGCAACTCCAGTATTATTAATGTGGTACTCGTCTGTCAGCTACATACAACATGCCAGATAAAACGCGTCGTCAACGTCGAGCTCATTACAGGCGGGAACTTGTATATATCTGTAGAGTTGGCATAGTCACCAAATTGTCGTGAAATTCCACGTTCCGTAGTTTGCCTCAAGCATAACCTTCCGTTCAATGTAATACAATATGCCCCAGTTCGGTTTTAAAACGCGTGGGCCTAAATAAATTGCATCGAAACATATTAACTAACAAGATCTAACAACGCTGAGGCGTGAATTGCCAACCAGGCTTCAGCGAGTTACATTTATCGAATTTGCAAGTTTTCCTACCACCAAGAGATTTAAACTTCCACTAAACTACAATTTAATTTCTTCGCTGCTTGCAATAAATGAAAAATGTAGCTTCTCAAATGATTAAAATTGTATTTATTCATAACCAACCTCAACGTGCGTACAATAATACATGAGAGATCTTTCAGAAGTGATCTAAGCACTCACAAAACAATTTGCAAAACGGCACTGTATGATTCCACTGCTTTTGCAGTGGAGTACTATATTTTCATTCGTCAAAATTTCTCAAACCTTACAAAGAAGCAGCCAGCTATTACATGACTAAAGTATTTGACCAACGTTAACAATAGTACACAAATTCATAAATTAAGCCAAAATATGTTGATCAACACTGATGCACATAATAGTATTTGTTATGTAAAATACTTATAAAACTAATTACTAAAACATTCTTTCACAACATTTTTACATAATAAAAAAAGAAACAGTAGAGCAGATATCGGCAAACTTTAGAAGTTAAAGAGCCAATTTCACCATTAAATGAGTCGGGAAAAATTTATAAGAGGCGGTTATAATTTAAGAAACTTTTAATATAACTTTTTTAATAATCACTACAGAATCATACATATGGTTGTGTCATTAATATATTCGTAAATAAAACACATGTAAATACTAAGCTTTTCAATTAATGAGATCAATACCTTTGCATATCCTTAGAAATTTTTGTAATACTACGAGCACAGCTTGTTTTTAATTTCGAACACCAATCCACGTTCTCATCGTTATTCGGTTTCTCAATTTATTTTTAATTAGATTCATGCTGGAAAACGTTAGTTGACAGTGGTTGAGACCTGGTCTTTAGAGCACGCCGATGTTGCTACTACTGCTAGTACTATTATCATCGGTAAAGGTATATGAAAAAAAATATTTTATGAAAATGCCTCACTGATATCCTAAAAGATCCGCATGCGCCTCTCGAGCCGCGGTTTGCCGACCACTGGCGTAGAGGAAATAAGAAAAAACAAACTGCAAGGGTGAAGAAATTTGAGAGCGAAGAATAAAAACAAAAGAAGGCATGAAATTATTTCCCGTGGTCCACAGAAAGAAGGGGAAAAATATTAGTACTGGCGGTGAAAAACTGAATTTCCTGTTACTGGATAAAATGAGTTTTCCAAACGAATGCTATTTTCAATACGGCTGCTAAACGGCTCCAGTGCAGACACATGTAAGAGAAAATGCAAGCTGGTCTCGGGCAGGGCGCCACGACCTACCGCAAGGCCGCCGCAGTGGGGGACGGAAAGCGAAATTAATTCTGTGTGCGCGCCGGTTTTAATAATGTAATTGTGGCAGCCGTAACCTGCATGTTGCCGCTCTGTTAATGGCCTTGCCGGCAGATGAGGTGACCAGTTAACTGTAGACCAGCAGTGCGTCTTCGCCGACCTTGAATCGCTGATCGAATACTACGGGCGTAAACATTGAGCCGTGTGGTTGTCCTGGAAATTTACTAACCAATGAGATTCCTTCACAACAGCAACAAATCAATTCGTTGCTACTAAGTAAATAATCCCCTCCGGCACCAGCGGAAGAAGTAACATGTGGTTTTAAGGTTTGAAGTCCGATAGGTCAACATTAATTGCATATAAATTAAATAGATTACCCGAGAGAAAATTTCGCGAACAAAATCTTCATACAGAACTTGTATAGCAAAACAGTAAATACGACGGACAGCGAGGTTGGTGGTTGTATTAGGCTGAAAGAAGGACCGGTTCATTTGTAGCCATATAATTCTAATTTCATCTTCTCAGCAGCCGGAGCGTCACAAACCTCACCGGAATACGAACTAAGCTGAACAAAACACACACAGTACATCTAAATCTCCGTGCTGCTATCTGGAGGTAACATGATCAATCGTTATCGATGCCAGGGATACCTAGCGGCTTGGCTCTGAACTATCTCACACGCGTGACCTTGATAGTTAGTACTTTTGCCCCTTAAAGTTCGAATTCCTAAAATTTCTTTTTGAAAATACGATGAGACCAAAACCGAGATATTTTAAATTATACCGTATCTATACATTTCAGTTAGGTCTGAAGGGAGATAAATCGCTGGTGACAAAAATAATACCTGTATATATGATACTCTTTAGATCCCCACTACTCTATGATCACGTCAAGTCGGAAAAGGACTGGAGGAAAGGAACGGGAAGGAATTTGGTCATGGCCTTTTCAAAGGAACCCTCTCGGCATATATAATTAAGTTTAAAATATGACACTACAAAGATGGTTCAATGATATGGGACTCTATACAAGCTATGTTGTGATGCTGTGAAGGAGTGTTCAGATAAGAATTTTACACAATAGTCGACATGGAATGGAGGATCATGTTTCGAGAAATGTAATTTGTTAATTTCCAGACATAAAGAATTAGAAAAACTGACGCAGAACTTATGTTTTAAGGATCATCTCGACATACCGTTCGAAAATGGGCATTTATAGAATCCTGGCTATCAGATAGAATTGTTCAATGTCTGTAAAATTGTGTATTTTTAATGTTGTTTTCAGTTTGTTTCCCTAGTTTGTGGTTAAGTTGTGTCTTGAATACGAATAAACGAATAAAAAATAAATAAAAGCACAATAAAACTGCCCATGTGCGAGTTGAACCCATGCCGTCATTATGCCGTACTTTAACAGCGCCTACAGATAAGGATCTGGTAGACAAAACGGCAGTCGCTAGGTGAAAAACTTATTTCTTCAGATATTTTCATAAAAGAGGCAGAGTTTTCGTTTGTACCATGTTGCCGCGCCACTAGTGCAATTTTTTTAAGTCTAATGAGATGTCGTTTTATTTACTAGTAGATACTACTTATTCTATTACTACTGTTTGTAAATATTTTAAATATTTGGTGTTGAAATACAGGATACGGTAGATATTGAAGACAAATTTCAGGTTACTAGATAATGACATTGTTGAGGCAGTGCTGATTGCAAAAATCATCTAAAATGAGCAAGTTTGATGCCTGCTCCAGATTTAATTTGTCATTTGAAATAACTGAAAAAAAAATCCTATAGCTGTCCTTGACAAGCCATAAATAACAATCAATCAAATTTAAAAATTTTTTAAAGTTGTGCTCCTCATACTAGTGTGTGACATGCGATATTCAGTTTTGCATCAAAGAAACACACAGCATTTGCAGATTTGAATTAGCTATTTGTTCCGTTAAAGACAAGACAGACAACTTAGCGACGACAATAGGGGGGTGTTTCCTTTCTGGAAAGTGTCGTGAACATTATTCACTTTTATTACTGTAATTTTAAAAGTGGAAATTGAAGTCTGTCATGTTTCTGTACCATAAAATTGAAGTCTGTCAAGTTTCTGTACCAAGCACATGGTACTACTGGCCGAAAGACCTTGAAGTGTAAGTGCAATGGTGAGCAGCACTCCGTTTACGCCGCGTGCGAAGTTAATTAAGACGTGTACAAGAAAAGTTGGTGGAGAAAGTTTTCAGCAAGTTAAAGCATTTCCACCCGCTTCGTTCATCAGAAACATCACAACATTTTATGAAAATAAAAACTACACGATTTCACACTGTCAAAACAGGCCTGACTAGAGTACGATGGATTGCTATATTTTTAAATTGAGGTTTTCCACGATAGCTTAAATAACCCAATTGATACTGAATAATGACTGGTAATGATAGATTTTTGGAGTAATAGCATGAATGTCAACAGCCTAGTGTGTTACCCTCACCAACCAGGCTCAGTTTAACAATTACACCTAAGGATGTAGGACGGGTAAGTAAAGAACCGCCGATTTTTACTCAATAACCCAACTTCTAACTCAATTATTTATGCACAATTTAGTATTCTTGTTCTTGCGGAATAAAAACATACTACCTTTTCTTGATTCAGTCATGAAATGTTAAGTGTTTATAATGACTTTCAGTAACAGGTGTAGAAAAAAAAGTTTTTTAATTAAAATTCATAAATCCGTTTCGTCACTTATTGTTATTAAAACGAGTAGTTTTATTTGATACTTTTGTTTATTTGAAAAACAAACTACTCCGGAACTCCAACGCGGAAATTTAAAGATGAAACGAACTACCATAAGTTATAAAATGGTAAATGAGAAGTACAGAAGTTATGCACAAATCACCAATTTTTTATGTGTAAAGTTATAATGTAATAAAACAAAACAAAACTAAAAGTTCTCTATATCCAATTGTATGAGAGGGGTGGATATTTTTTTTTTTTTCCCTCCAAGGCGAAAACCAAAAATTATTATAGTTCGAAACATGACACGAGACCAAATAAAAAACATGGCCAAATCTCAAAGCACTGTACCAACCAACTGAAATGAAGCTTGTGACTATCCCTCTATCTACATTCAGCTCTTTCTCATCGCCTGTCTTTAGGTTAGGAATTTATATTGTTTTATGCGATATTTGAACTACGTATTTAGTCTGAGGTAGTAAAGTTGTTTTCTTGTTGTTGTAGTTAACAATAATTGGACAGCAACAAGTAACACAATTATATATTTGTAGCTGTCTGGAATATCTCAGTTTTAGAAGTATAAATCAGTATTATTTGTTGTACAGCTAAGCTGTGTACGTCGGGTTACATTTTTCCATGCTGTTATTTTTTTTCCTTATTTTCTTTTCTTTTCCTACCGGCCCTCGCGGATAACGAGACACCGGGGCCTGTGTTCACATGTCCAATGTATAATTATGAGGGTGGATGACATATGCCCTATACGTAATAAACCTGATTTGTCAGATTCGGAGCATTTACTCTACAGGAGGAATGTGTCTACGAAACGTGTAACTATGTCATTTGTGAGAAGTGTTCATTTTTTGTTCGCGAAATGTTAGTTTATGAGGCAGAGATTGGGGACCGTTGCAGTATTCGCCTTGATGACGAGGGAAACCGCCTAAAAACAACAATCGGGAAGAACGGTACGCGGCGACCAAGACTCGAACATGGTCCCGTTGCGTCTCCCCGATCCAGTGCGGTGACGTCATAAGGGGGCGTCCATTAACTACGTGAACAGTTTTTTTTTTCTTCATAAATCTGGACCCCCCCCCCCTACAAGTTTGCGAGCATTTGTGAGATCTGGTTGAATCCCCCTCCCCCTTGTTTTTATTAGTATTATTATTACTATTTATTGGCAAACGGACGGAGTCCATACAGCCAAGAAAGAATACAATTGTTTTACATATTATGTTACAAAGTTAGAAGTACAACCCTCAAAATACAGATATTTCTTACTAGATTCATATGTCTGTATAATTTTCATCGGCAAATCTATAAATTTCCAGTGTTGCATCTTTGTAGGGAGCTCAGCCTATCTTTGTAAATCCGATATCAGTTGTGTGGATTCATTCCAATGGAGCTTGCACGCAAGAAAAGGTGGTCGACATCTTCCAAACTGTTTCCATCACATTCGCAAAAGGGAGAGCTGACTATGTTTATTTTGAACAGCTGTTTTCTGAACCGCCCATGGTTGAACTTGAGGCTTGCTATAAATGTTGAGATCCTTTTGGAAACTATCCGATTGGAGTACCAATGTTCTACTGGAATGGAGGGATAAATTTGTTTGTAATCGTGGCCTTTATGGAGGTTACTTGGCTCCCATTCCTTGGCCCATTATTTCTTGACTCCATGTCGAATCATTGGTACTGATGGGCATGATATGCTAGGGGACCCCGTCCCCTCGAGATTGACCTCATAATTCTGTTGAGACCTTGGGTTTTTTTTTTTTTTTTTGCTTTACTGTTCTTGGATATTTTAATGGAGCAGGCACACTGGCGTATAATATTGTTTTTATTTTCAGCTAATCTTTTTTTGTAATTTATTGCTGTCACTAGATAAATTGTTAAGTAAATCCTCATATAGAACGGACATAGTAAATCGAGGAAACTCGAAGCATATAGTTTTAACAATGTCTAAATTACCGTGATATTCGTAAAACATACTTTCGGCCGTCTTCTGATATGGTATTAAAGAAAAATTACGTTTTTAAAACAAATGGTCGAATAATATGTAGTTTTAAAAATCTGTAACCGAGCTACGTGTCTACATGTTTGAAATGGCAGCACACAAAGCAGCTACAGCAATCTGGATGGGATTTTGAAATCTTGACAACTTATGATCTAGATTATAATTTTCAAAAATACCATGACGATGAGACGATGGAACGGAAAAAAAATTATAATCACATTTAAAAATACTCACTACTACTATTTGGATTCTGTTTACATTTTTTACTTTGGTTATTTATTTCTTCAGTTTTCTGAAATGTAATAAATTAAGCCACTACATCATAGATTAACAGTTCGGTAATTGTAACAGAATTGTGAGCCTAATGTTGATATCAAAACCTGATAGCGAGTTGTCGTTAATCAAACCCACACATTATAAATTAACACTTCAATAATCATATGACATTGTGATGTTTAATTTATGGCACACATTTCTGAGTTTAACGTCTATTTTAAAACCTCACAGCGAGGTGGGGTTTATCAAATCACTGCAGCATACATTAATACTTCCATAAGCTTAACGAAATTGTAATTTACTGTAAACATCTGTGTGCTTATGTCGGAATTAAAAGCTGACAGAAGTTTGCTGTTTCATTAAGCATCACATTTTTTACTTAATCGTTATTGCCTATGATATTATTTGTTGTGACCTCAAATATAATCCTAACCAAATGTTGTTCTTAGTGATATAATTCTATATTCTAGTGCGTCAGGTTAATACTAATTTACAATAATCATATTATCTACCTATTAATATCGATAATTTATCACGTAGCTTTGATTTGCTATATTATATTGCACTGAAATATAAGTGAAAAAAAACTTTTAACTATGAAAACGAATCTAAGTAATAACTAAAGAAGGGAAAGATTTTAGATTGTATCTATATTTTTTCTTCTCCACGTTAATATCTGGTGCTAGTATAAATAGGGTAAAAGCAGGGTCAGCGGCGCGAAGCAGCGAGCAATTGCGAGTTAGAGAAAACTTAAGACGAAAATGTAAACATACTTTAGAAAAAAGTTACTGCTGTAATAAACTTCTAGAATTCGAAGTGTCATCCTCAGAACTTTAGGAATCTGACTATAAAAAGCTATCTAGAACTGCATTACATATATATGATATATCACTATTACTGCGATTACTACAATAATTACCATTACCATTATTATTACCATTGCCACAAAGTGTTCCAACTTTTCTTGGGACTTTTATAAGTATGTATTAATTTATAGTGGTCAGCAGCTTTATGAACTTCAGAATTCATGTGAATTGTGACTAAAATTTACTGGGTTTCTTCTTTCTTTCAGAGCAGAACTTCAGTAGACCTATCTTCTACCTTGGATACCACCGCCCAACATTAGGCGCTATGCAGCTGGAGAAAAAGAAATGCAACTAAGAGACATATGACATCGAATTCAATGCCACTCTATCATAGCCTCAAGGATGATAGCCTCAAGGAAGATCTAACAGAGATGTGCACCTCAAGGAATTAATCGCCAAAACTTTATTATCACCTTGGACAGCTCCCAGTCATTGACCAAGTCTGTCTAGAACACAGACTCTCCAGCGCTATAGTACTTCCAGCATTCATCCTTTTCCAATACTGCCGCATTTACTCCTGTCTCCTGTATTATTATTTGTTTTTTCTTATTGTTTATGCTTCGTACACGTTGAAGTAATTAAATGCGGGAAAGGACAGGAGGCAAGGAACGTGAAGGAATTTGGCCATGACTTTTTGAAGGAATCATCCCGGAATTCGTCTTGAGTTATTTCGGGTAACCATGGAAAATCAAAATTTGGATGGCCGGAAGAGGATTCGAACGCGCGTCCTTCCGAATGCGAGACCAATTACCTTTGTCTTAAACATTTTCTCTTAATCCTTAGAACAGTTTTTCTATTGTGGACCTCAAGGCCTATTCCTTTCTAATTTAAAATTAAATATTTCCCTTACCATTCTTCATTTATCCTAATGAGTTCATACAACTGGAGTCTATTTACATTTTTCTAGTATTTAATGCTATCGTTGCATGGTCGTTTCGCAGCTTGGCATGTCTAGTTGTTACTACTTTGAAATACCATTTGCGTGGTCTGAATTCTACTACTAATGCTTTTTTTTTCACCCATGCTTCGGAAACGTACAGTACATCAAAATGGGAACATTTAAAGTTCTGTAAATAAGTCCTTCGCGCTTGTTTGTCACCTCCATATCAGTTCTCGATATACCTTACTAATTCCTATGGTCTTCTGAATCTTTCATTTATTTATTTATTTTTGTTCCTCTCACTCTATTGCATACAACTTTCAGTTTCTCACCACCTAATATAACATTAGAATTTAAGCTTCTTCCATTAATAATTAATTAATTTCAAATCTTTAGGGAAATTAAAAAATACGTAGCTAAACTACTGCAGAAATATACACAAGCTTCTAAAGAGTAACAAAATCAATCTCTCAATGCAAATTAATTACATTATTTCATCGATAGATTCACGACGCGTATAAATTAATATCTGTAAGATCAGGACATGAGCTAATTATTGCCATGGAATTAAAAGAATGTCATCAATTATCTGTTTAAAATATCATGAATTCGCATTATGTGAGTGTGGAGCACGGGAATCAATCTGTCTGAATGTGACTGAAAGATTTGCTGTTTCAACGATCTCTAGTTCTTAATTGGCATCTATTTATTATAACAGAGTATGATTACGCGGCGTCGACGTTTTCTTCATCGATAGATTTTAAATGATTTAACTCTTCATCAACTGAGTTAAGTTACATTACCTTCATTTGAAACAGGGAAAATAGGAAGATAACCAGCTTAATCGTACTCTTATTGTGTGGTACATATCAAGAAAATCTACACACTTAAAGGTGTTAAATGTTATTTTCCCACAATGGATGTTGTAGAACATAAGCAAATATCGGGGATTTACTGAATAATTAAAAATGCAAAGAAATCGGAGACACGTTTAACAAAATGAGACCACAGTCCACTTATTTCTTACACTCGTTTAAACAGTGCTCGAAAATGGTACTGCAAGAGATCAAGCGTAATATACTGCATAAGCAAGAGCAACTGTATTTATGATACACCAGGTGGGGAGGAAATCGCTTTGTAATTGCGCGAACAATAGAGCTGTTTGCAAAGAGAGAACTGCTTGAAAAATGCCGACACAGCAAACAATGTGACAGCCTGCGCAGAACTCTGCCTTTTGTCACCCAATATACACACTCGTTACAGAATCATACAAAAAGGGGACGAACAGTTTTCTGATGCTGAAAATAAAACGGTTGGTATATTTGGGGAAGTAAGTGTTTTACGGTGATTGGCTTAAAACGTTGAGGGTGCAGTAACTCAGTCCGTAATATTCATTGTAACAATTATATAACTGCCTTAACAAATTATCTGAATTGAATAATGTATTTATAACCTGTATTTGTGTCACTGTTTATCACTCCAGCATTTACACAACATATGGATTATGGAAGAGTTTTCTTGGCTGTGGTATTCAATACCATATCCCTTTCATTGGTCGAGCAGAAAATTTTTCGAGATAGAAAAATAAATGTTTCCGCTTTGTTTTGTGCCACTAACGAAGCAATGTTCTCTCATTACCGGCATACAATAGCGTTATGATCAGCGTGGAGCGTTGCAGTGATGCTAGACTGCAGATGAGCCTGCCCTTAAAAACACATTGCTTCGTAGATGACATTCTTTAACTTCAACAGAATAAAAACCTTATGATTGCATTTCAACAGGCACTTTAATATGGATGGCGACATTCTCCACCTTACGATTAAAATCAAGGAGACCTGCCTGCCCGGAAGCAGCCAAGCTTAGAAATAACAACTTTAATTTGTATGAAGAGCGGAGAAAGGAGTCGGAAACCAACTGTCCACATAATTGAGGGCTTGTAAAAGATCCGACGATCTGTGTTTCAGGGTAGTGTCAACTGAATGGATTTCGCACAGGTCACGGAGTGTGCAATGCAACCGTGCATAAGTGGGGTCTCCGTGAAGATGCGTTGTGTGTCTGTGGACGTATCCAAACCACTGACCACAGAGATGGACTGTCCAGCAAGAAGACTATCTGAAGGCCTTCTCACACTGCATCAAGCTGGACCAGCTGCCAGAATATGGCTTAAATCTCTGAATATAGTTATCTGATTAACACGTATTTTGTTTTTACTTGATATACTATAATAATAATATGGATATCAGGTTCTAATTATCGGACTGGTTACCAAACTTGTGAGTTAAATCCCACAGCGTATGGAGATGATACTGATTCGTCCGCTGGATGGGGGCATTGTGACCCGGCGGTATATTTCGGAAAAGTAGGTCTGTGTGGACGAGAAGCTGATTCAGCCACTGTCTTCTCATAAAAAATACGACAACATACTACCCACTCATTACCATCATCGACAGTCACACAGTAAAAACCCTATCCCTGCGAAAAGAAACAAGAAAATCACCCTGATCAAACTTGCCGTACAGCGTAGCTAAAGAGAGGTAATATAATCGATGGCAATTGTCCACGACCGGAAAATAGGACATGAAACTTGCGTAACTTCTCCATTCCTTACAAATACAAATTTCAGTTCCGCTTTCACTGTAATTCTCAAAGATTTTTCCTGCACTATTTTAAATCCAAACACCGAACATCTTTAGATACGTAAATTAAAATAACGGCTCCCTACTTCCACAGTCTATAATCTGGAGTATATAACAGAACCGTTGCCCGAAAAAATTAATACTGACGCGAACAAGCATGCAAGCATTAAGTATTATAATTCAAACAGAACTAATCCAGAAACGACGTTTTACAACTTCTTTGACTAAATACGGCAGGTACTCTGCAATTGATCAGTAGAAATAGCTTCATCACTGAAAAAATGGTGCTGTTGTGAAGTCCAGGAAATCGACAGTGGTCAAAAGAAGAAGACGGCAGTCGACAGACATACTGAGGATTATTTGAGTTAGATCGCTGGAGGAAACTGTCAAAAGTTATAATGTGGATTCAGGGCACCAACAGGCCACATCATTGAATAACTGAACTGACTGACAATCATTACCCACTAAGAAGGAAAATCAGCTGGAGTTTGACAAACACGTCACTCAAACCGATAATCATATCTGAGCGAGGTAATCTTGCACCTTATAATCTAAATCAGTCTGTAATTTTTGCGTCGTGATGGATAGAACATTTGACACAAGTCTGAAATAAACGGCCTTCTAAGACTAAACGTGAGAGTATTTATATTTCCCCGACTACACGAATTTAGTCAGCGATCTGTAAACCACGTTACCACTAGCAAAAGACGAGTAAATGCGGGTTCACACAACAAATCAAGTGAGGTCAGGTCAAATCAGATCAACATACAATCCAGGATTTCGCCAGTAGCATTTACACAGAGGGTCGGGCAAATTTACCCATTACTGTTTAAACATTACAGTTTTTATGCACAATACTATGAAATACTTTATATTGCTTACATAATAGTGTAGCTTTTTGTTACATAAGTCGCAATATTTTTGTAAGTAATATCATACAACACTGAAACTCCGAGCAAGTTACGAGACGATCGTCGTCCACGTTGATTTGATCTGACTTGACTGTAGCATGTTCATACCAGCGGTCAGCTCAGCTCAGGTCAGGAGCGGTTCTTCAGTCGGCCTGCCTCGCCCTGACGACTTGAGCGGACCTTGCGGTAAGCACACTCCCTTTGGATTACGTGTATAGCGATTTTGATCTTTCCCCTGACCTGACTTGATCTCTAGTGTCAATCGGCCTTCAGCCAAGGGTTAGAGCTAAGGATTGAAATCCCGCAGTGTTTTCAATCCCGCGGGATTTTTGCGGATTTTCAGCAATCCCGGGGGGGATATCTTTAATTAAAGCATTAAAAAAGTAAATAATAAACATCTGTTGATTAAATTAATAATCAATTTTAATATTAAATGATAAAAATTAAGTCAACAATATTTTAATTGGCAAAATGACATTAAAATATTTTAGCATGTTTTAAGTATATTTCGAGGTTTTACATTTTTGTGATTATATTTAAACCAATTTTAAAATAAACAATCAAAAATGGAAAATATTCAGTCTTAAGTCATATTATGTAACTTAAAATACATCACATCAGTATAAAACATAGTATGCAAAATGGCCAAGTCACCAGAGTTTTTATTATTATTATTATTGCTCTAAATAAACGTTCCATAACACCGAGAGAAAGCAGTCTATTTCACAAAGTGAAGTGAATATACTCTGTAAAGTGTAGACTTGGCCCAGAACAAGATCTCATAACTTTTTGTCACTGCACAAGCACGAGACTTGGTATTCTTTTACAAGAATTGTTCTTGTGAGAGTCATTATTATGTCTCATGATTCCTTGATTGATCTTATAGTTGATTCATTGTTAATAAAAGAAACTACTCACCAAGACGTAAACTGTCAAGTATTTCAGTTTTATTTTAAGTGGCATAACGACTGTTTTAGAGTGGAAATTATTATTTATTTATCTTTTTTAACATCCAAATGGAGCGATCGTGTATGGCCACCTTAATGATGCGGGATCCCGCATAGCTGGATTGCAATCCCTAGTTAGAACAGAGGCCAGTTATACGGAGCGGCCTACCATGCAGGCGCTGCATCTTCAACATCGTGTTCAAAACATGCATATTACTTACTGAGAGCGCCATTTTTCTACATAGCCCCCCTTTAGCTCAAAGCGCTTTGGCCACCGTTTCTCCGGTGAATCGATTTCATCCCTGTAGTGCGGTTTTGAAAGGTCTACAAAAAGCTGTCTAAAGATGCTGTTACTTTTGTGTTTAACTAAAAATGTTTCCGGTTCATAAACTTCTTTATTTTTGGAAACAGTAGAAAGAGGAGATAAAATCCGCCGAACAGAGTGACTATTAGAAACAATTTGAAATTCCGCTTCCTCGGTTCCCTATTGCCAGAGAACCTTTGTGAGCAGGAGCAGCGTCCAGATAAAAGACGATTTTTTTCTCTTTTTGATCGAAGTCTCTTCTGCAGTCGGTACGGAAGACTTGCACGTTATTCACCAGTTACTGTTTTCCCGTTTTCAAGTCATCAATAAAAAAATCTCTTTCGCATTCCAGGAAACACAGGCTATCATATTTCTAAGCGATGAAATTGACTTCTTTTCTGGTGCAGAGCTGTTATGATTGTTGTTTCGTTTCTGCGTTTAGTGGTGGACCACATCTCATCAAAATAGCTCACAAAACTGGTTGGATATATTTTAAAACTGTTCAAACAATGCCGAAAAATATTTTTTCGCATTTGTATTTGTCCAGCCTTTTATAAATGCGGCAACAATCTAACACTGGGTTTCTCAATGGGCGGTACGCGAATCCTTAGGGTTTCGCCAGTTGATCGTAGGGAATTCGCGACAAGATTTACGTTATGGCGGACTGTCTATCTCAATCGTGTAACAAGCACAATTGTGAATATCGAGCATTGTCTCCAGTAGTGGAGCTAAAAAAAAGTAGCAGTTTTTTAAGGGAGTTCGCCGTTACCTCGGAAATTTTATAGGGGGTACGTGTAGCTATAAGTTTGAAAAACCCTAGTCTAACATAAAGCTTTTCCTTATTTAATTCTTTATGTAAAATATAACGTATCCTTTGTGGTTTAAGTTTTTTGTCGTCTTTTAAGCGGTTCATCTTCAACAGATGTGTAATCACGTTTCAACTCAACCGCCCATTTCTTAAGTATTGAAAATGTGGAACAGATTTGTTATAAAACAATTTTCGTTGGCGATGAGCCGTCCAATACGAAGACTACGATATTACATTTCAACGAGACACACACAATTTATCTATTTAAAAATGTCATAAAAAAAAAATCTACGAAACAGAGCAAACTGAAACTTGACGATCGCTAATGCGACATGTCTACCAACATTATACAAGAGATCAATGACACCAATGCCATTTTTGCATTAACACTGTAACAACAAACTATTGCTGCAATGTTTTTTGTTATAACTTTAAATTAATTAAATGACCAATTGCTTCTGAACCTACAAGACAGAAAAAAAATTAATAAAATCGGATATGATCGTCAGCCAGTTTTTGAGACACGCGGCATTCGTTAGTATAATAGCAGAAGGCATATTTGAAAACAATGTTTTTTAAAAAAAGAATATAAGGTTCGAAACAGGACGCTATGGAAAGAGAAAATTTTCGAAAGCAAATTTCGAAAATAGCAGAATTCCAAGGTAGAGAGGAGAAGAACACGGGTGCAAAATGGTCTGAAGAGAGAAAGAGAAAACACAGTGCAATAATGAAGGAGAACTGGAAAGGAAAAAAGAAAAAACAACAGGAGAGGAATTTAAATTGGCACGTGATCCCTAGCTGGCCATGACGAAAAGATGAATAAGATTCTGAATCAGTTACTTGGAAATGTACGTTAAAGCAGATGTCGAAATTAGCACAGGATATGAAAATGTTGAGAATTTCGTGGTTAATAGAAAAATAGTGTTTGTAAATATGATAAATTTACAAAAATTACTTACTTAAATGGTAAATACAGAACATTTCCTTCATTTCTTATTTTATAACTGCGAGTAGACGCATAACAATAATGAAATGAAATAAGAAATAATAAGATTTAGGATAACGCACGACTGTACGACTGATTCTGTCAACCCACCTCACGAAAGGAATTCGTTAGGTGTTACTATAGAAATCTGATATCGAGCAATCCAATTATTTTTGTTAGGTTTAGCATCCCGCAGCTGGTTTTAATGCTATCTCAGATTCTTCTGTCGATTCGTCCTTCATTTTGTGGCCTTTCTCAGTTGTCAATATTGGCCACGTTTTGATGCCAACTGATGAGTCCCTTCAAAATCAGGTTATCAAGAGAAGTTCATTTTCAAAACAAAATATGAAATGATTGCTATTTGTATTGAGGAATCAAAAATGATGGACGATATATACGCAGAGAAGCTAGCAAATCGATTGTGACACAGTTACGTTCATACGCTCGGAACAAATGTACTCTCTACATGTAAGGTACGTTTGGGAGCCGGAGCGACGCTCAGAGCTTTGCTGGTGGAGGGGAGGATCTGAGGTGTGGGTGGGGGGAAGGGAGGGGGAGGCGCGGACGTGCCGCAGCGCGTGGCTGCCCACTGCAACCACTTGTTGCTACGGCGGAAATTTGCTGCTGGCCGTATCGCGCGGCTGCTTCCCCTGAATTTTTCGCTGCGAGACCTGACTCAACGTAGAGATCTCACTTCCGCTGCCTATTGACGCTAATTGGTTTTTTTAAACTTCGGTCGTTCTCGTCGAAACGTGCGATGGTCTTGACCTTCTGGCTAAGAGATAATCTTGGAGTAAATAAAGGCACAGTGGACTAACTACCCGTGGTTTTTCCGCGAGTAATTAAAGTTTTACGGACCTTTCTCTACAGGCGATTATATCACAGTGCGGGGGGAGGCGGACTGTAGCTTAATTGCACCGAATAAAACGATGCCGATTATCTTATATCTTTAAACGAGCAATTCTTGTGTATATATATTAGACTTGCAACGAATATTCGGCAACTATTCGGTATTCGGCCTATTCGGCCACTTTTTTACTATTCGGCCGAATACCGAATATCTAGGTACTATTCGGCCGAATACCGAATACTTAGGATTTTTTTTTTAGTTAGATAATTAACTAAAATAAAACAATTGATTGATTACATACTAATGTATTTAACTTACAATTACAAAAAATAATCATGCTTCGTCAACTTACACGATGTCAAAGCAAAACAAAGATATTAAATACCTATTCACTAGATTCATCATAATTTAAATTTAGGAGTGGATGATTGTGATGCAGAAATACTAATTTTTTATTTATTGTCGGGTAGTAGTTTACTTCTTTTCTTCTCGTAGACATTTCCAGCTTCAGAGAAAAGCCGCTCCGAATAAACACTGCTTCCTGGCGCGGACAAGTAGTTTGCTGCAAGCTTTGTCAAACACGGAAATTTCTCTCCTCTTGCTTGCCACCAAATGTACGGATTATCATGCCATGATATACTATTAATATTTAAATAAACATCTAATTTCAGTTTCAACTGCATTTTTTTCTTGTGATGTCCCTGCATTGATCGTACTTTTCTCTGTAACAATCTATTCAAAACAATCCATAAAAGATGAGTGTGTACTCTGACTGTGACCCGACTCTTCCGTCATCCTCTTGGACTGAATAGGGGACGAATTCGCGCTGCCGTCGCTGCTTGTTTCACAGTACGTCTTTAGACTATCGATCAAAATATACTGCCTTGCTTTTTCTCTTTGCAGTTGACTGGTGAAAACATTCATTTTGAAGCGAGGGTCCAAAGCGGTTGCCGACAAATAATTTTTATTTGTGGCAATGTCTTCAAATCGTTCGTTCAACCCTTGTTGCATGACAAGCCTCAATTGGCTTAAGCTGGCTGTTAGCTCTGATGTGCTAGTTTTATCACAATATTGCATTAGAGTAACAATATACGGAATAATTTCAGGAATGAATGAATATCCGGAAATGGTGATTTTTTTTAGTTCTTCAAATGGTTGTAGTTGCTCTAAAAGCTCCCAATGATTAGCAGTCAAGTTGGCAATATTGCAGTCCGTGAGATACACTGAAATTGCCCGTTTTGTTCCATTAGCCTTTCAAGCATATAATATGTGGAATTCCACAGCGTACTGACATCTTGCACCAATTCATGCTTGGGGATACCCAATTGATTTTGGATTGCAAGCAGTTTTTTTTTGTTTGTTGCGGAAATCGGAATGATTGAAATGGGTCACGATCCTCCTTCCTGCAATTATCATTTCCATTACTCCATCATGTAGTGAAGAATGGCATATCATAGAAGATTATTGATCGAATTAATCACTATCGTACTATGTAGGGGCAGTTCAGAAAGTGGTATCAGCAATTCGGTCTTAAGAAGGTTATACCAATTGCTTTTCCCGTATTATGAACTATCGTAAGAAAGCTTTTCCATCTTCACACCTCATTGGATGTTGTTCTTAAGAAAAAAAAGTAATGTCATAAATAATCCAACATAGATACTTGAGGCCATACCTCAAGCTTGTTAAAACAGGCACAGAGTGGTGGGAGGTAACTCTGCCTTAACAGGTGGGTGAGAGACAAGCACAGCAATACAGATTTTGGCTCACTCCGGCCGAATACTTTTGCCGAATATTCGGCTATTCGGCCAGGAAGTCTGCCGAATATTCGGTATTCGGCGTATGGCCGAATATACTATTCGTTGCAAGTCTAATATATATATATTTCGAAAACAGCTATGAAGATTTGGAAGAAATTTGAAATTTAGATAACGTTTTGTCTTTTAAGATTATCTAAATAGTTGTCTTACCTACAAAAAAGCGAGTTTACAAAATACGAACATTTTTTTCATTCGGTATCTCGGAAATGGCACTAACGCCATATCGTAGACAATTCGGGTACCAGAAAGTCTACAGATAGTTTCTCTTTGATTTCAAACAATATTAAAACGAACAGTTCTTGTATACTGGCTGACCCGTGGAAATATTAGCACTGCAAGTTTAATTGTAAAACATTTAAAAAGGAAGATATTAAAAATTTATCTTTAGTTTTGTCGGAGGTGATACTTTACAGAAACATATTTGAAAATAATATTACCGGTACCAGTTATAAAGTAATCATCATGTACTTTTTGACCGTAAATAGTGGTTGTTAGTTTGTCATTAAATAGTACCACCTTAATTATAAAACATTTAAAAAGTACCTGGGAGACCAATCTTCGCTCGGCATCATTCGATTTCTGATCAATATACAAGATTTCGAGTAAAGTTTGATAATAAAGTGAATAATTAAATATTAATACATCTACAAATTCCTGAAAAAGCCGGGTACGAGTGCACACACGAAAAAACAGGTTCTGATAAATAGAATCTTGCCTTTTGAAGCGTCTGACCTTGTGCTTTCCTGCTAGGTAGAAGCATAGTTTTATCGGAGTGAATGAATTTAGCACTGATGATATTCCATCATTACCGTGACGTCACAGTCTGATGATGAATTCTTATATAAAATAAGGAATAAATGTTCTGGATATCTCGCTTGGTTTTCGAGATATAGCATGTCAAAAATAGGTATAGTGACTTGTGCATTTGGCGACACTTCTTCTGGTCCACTAGGAACAAAATAAAACATTGAAAGTACATTTCCACCGTATAGACATAGTGGTTTTGGTGGATTTTTTTTCTAGTCTAGGCCGGATCTAATCCTAACCTCTTCACTTTTGAGATATAATATCTCGAGAACTAAGCGAGATATCAGAAAAATAAATTCTTTATTTTCGATTTGTCTCGACGAATTCATCATCAAACTTGGCTATGGCGAAATTTATCTTCTGGTCCAGATCGCATATCAACCAACCACGTCAATTTTGAGATACGATATCTCGAGAACTAAGCGATATTTTTTTACTTTCAATTTTTCTCGTCGAGTTACATAAGAATCCATCATCAAGGATTATCGTTGAATCCCCTGAATTACCACAAATCTCACACCATTAATTAATCCCTGACTGGCATTAAGATTTCTATTTAACATAACAATAGAATTTTTCTTTGAATGAAATTTATGAGGCGGTCTCACAAATCGATTTAGCGATTTAGACGAAATTTGATATGTAGATAACGTTTTTCTTTTCAAGTTTTTAACCGATTTTTTTTTTAATAGCAATTTTTATATTTGATTTCTCATTACGTAGAAGGTTCAGGCACCAGTATGCCTACTGATGTTAGTTAAGCTTCTCTTTGGTTAACTGTGCACCTCAAAGCGCCTAGGAAGCCTTCAAGCCTTTTACTTTAATCAAACTTTACTCGAAATCTTGTATATTTAACAGAAATCGAAGATGAGGAGTGAAGATCGGTCACCCAGGTACTAATTTTAAATCACAATAAGCGTTTAGAGTGAGAGAAGTAACTTATCTTTACATGAATACTAATTCACTAAATCTTAATTTCTCAGCTTTCAGACGTCACACCAAAACAAAACATACCTTATTCCACACTTGGGATCATTGGCCATATATTTTTCTAAACCCCACCCGATTTAAAATTCTACATGTAGTCTTCTGGAATCGTGTTCAGCGAAAAATGAACACTAATATCCTTAGCGTTTCGCATCGGATCAAAGTGAAACATCACATTTTTGAAGTGAAACAGTAAAGAAAGATTTGTTAGCGTTAGGCATTAACGATACTATGATGCATGCAGCTACGATAATTCCCGCTGTCTTTAAAACTCATGTCATTAACAGTGCACCAAAGTCATATTTAAAAAAAAAAAAAAAAGTGTTAAACACACAGATCTTCTTCCAGTTAGAATGTAATTATATTGTAGTTACAGATCATATGTCATGGAAAATTTTCTATTGGAGGTAAAAATTATTCTGTCATTACGAAAAAGCAAAAATTTAAGTCAGGGCGTGTTCGCCGATCTGTTTTCAGTCATACTTACAGTTAACACCCGACTCGTTGAGGAAATAGTCGCCCAATTCCCGACCATAGCAAATCTGTCAAACGGTTACAGAACAAAGGCACGGATATTCTGACTACTATGGGGTTTATGCTCCGAGTGTAATGTGGGATAAAATTTTGTAGCATGTAAAATAAGTATGTAGAATTACGGCAGACAGTTTTTTATCAGCTACAAAACCCCCTTTAAGTCAGTCAAACAGCTCTATTAGGGTCTACTTTCGGCATATTTTTTTTCAAAATTTCGTCTATGACAAGATCATGCATCCAGCAAATTATTCCGGTCAAGGAACGGCAAAAAATCGGTCATGAGCTTTATGACGAAACCATGCCGGCATTCGTATAGAGTTATTTCGGGAACCATGTAAAACCGAAATATGACCGATAGTTAAACTTATTCGATCAAGATTGTAACGGAATTGTTTAGTTTAATGACATAATGTAAGCGATGTAAGATACTTCCAAATATTGTTAACATGATATGTACAGCGTTAACTCGAATGTCAGCTGTGTATTTTTGTGTGTAACATGATATTTTGTAATGTAAGTTTTCTATGACCTGCCTGCTGATTTTCGTCTTGCAGATTTTATTCGGTTAATTTTGATTTATCTACGAAATTGAAATGATACCTACAATAAATATTTTCTTCAATTTACATTTTTAAAACTGAAGGATAATGACAAGTTATTCATGATTTTCTGCGAATTAGAGATAGAAAGGAGGAAAGCTTAGAGAAAGCTGTGATACGTTTGGAGAATAAATGTTATGGTAACTTGAAGTATACTGCGGCGCTGGAAGGCTCGATTCTGGCTTAGGACATGCCCGTTATTAAATAGATGTTTTGTTCAAGCTTTGATGTTCATTTAAAATTGCAACTTAACCCAAGAAACGTAAACATCACTGTACGTATTACAAATCGTTAATCATTTGAGAGACACATATCTGCTACCTGACTCATACTCCTAAAGCGACTCATACGTACATATTATGGTACATGTGTGGTACTAAATATTCTGCAATTCCTATGCGCTAACAAAGAGCGTGAGTATTTTACCAACAGATCTTCAATAGTCTTTTTCAGTATTTGTCTGCTGGCAGTAACGGTAGTTACATAGATTTCCAGAACCAACGAATTTTCTAGCTTGTTTAGCTCATATTACGAAACGATTTGTATATTGGGTACACATTTCCACAACGTCATATATCAGGAATTTAGACGGAATGTTATTTGTCAAGTGAGGGTTGGTACCTTGAAGGCTTAGTAAATAGATATAAAGATGGATCCATTGCACCAATAAATAGGTTTTATGGCTTTATTTAAAGCAGACGTTGGCAGAAATTCAAATTTAAAATTTCAGAAGACATATATAAAAAGAAAATCGCAATTAGTTATAGATGAGACTTGCTTATGTTTATAAAAGCTATCACTGAAGAGCATCTTACATATATAATTTCATAAGCTCTCCATTCACTCACTCACCCACCTGTATAGCTATTGGCTGGAGAACGGAGACTTCACTAGCCGGCCTTCACTCGCAAATTAACAGCGACCAGAGATGTATTTGAAAGTTAGGTGCACAGTTTAATAGCTAAGCAACTGCTATGAAATTAATTGCCAGAATACATTAATTAAGTTTGCTTTTTGTAGCATTTCATTCTTAAAAAAATATGGATGAACTGAAAAAACATGGGACTACGATCACTTCTTACTAATATGTCGCTAATGAAAGTAACATAGAAAACTTAAATTACTCATGGTCTCTGCTGTAACCACGAATGTCAATTGTCATTCTGGTCTAGGCCAAATTTCAATTTAATTAAAACTTTCGCTATTGTTGCTGCTTGACCAAGGTTTAAATCTTAAGGTTTATTTTTTATTTTTACGCAATTTACTAACCACTTTCGTTGATGGTCTTTGTTTGGTGTACGTGAGTTATTAGCTTATTTAAAGCGGATATCATACAAAATATGTTGCCGAATCGAGTATTTTGGCAATTCATTTCTTTGGTTTTGCTTAACTATTTAATAATCTGGAATCTGTATTAAGTTCTCCGGCCGTTACAGACACTGTGACCAAAGATTTCTATATGAATTTCTGCCCAGCCTCAGTCAAAAACAACGCGTTGCTTTCGAAGAAAATTCTTCAAATTTTGGACTATTAGGATCAAATACAAGTTTGTATTTCAACAAGTTAAGAGTCTAGCAAACACACGACCACTGAAATAATTATACTACATCGCGATCGTCTCTGACCGTGTTTAATAAGTCTATTAATACCTCGGAATTCTTCAAGCTCAAGAGATTTTATTCACCGTGAAACACAGGTCAAACTGTCATAATCTTTAAACTGGAACTACTCTAGACCTGTGACAATACGCAAAACGGGCTTATATTAGTTTAAAAATAGAAAGGTTAAATGACAACGCATTCACGTCATTTTAACTATAATCAACTGGATGAAATGGGAGACAACACTGGGATAACGAATTTCGTGTCAATATGCTCTCAGTCATTCTAATGAAATTATCCTTAGACTTTCAAACGCAGACAGTGTCAATAAGTAATTTCAAATTGTTCTTTCTAAAATTTTGAAAATATGTTCGTGTCAGTACTATAAAAGAACATCAACGCGGGATAGTGAAGTACAAAATGACCGATATGTACAGTGCTTTGTCCAGATCAGATTCCAGTTTGAATCATTTCAGAACAACCAAACCGTATTGCACCATTTGCGAAAATAGTATTAAAGTTTTAGCTTTGGGTTCCTTGTTACCTGCAGTTGGAAAACAACGTTTTTCCTCAATTAGTAAAGCAGCAGATATCTGAAAAATTATAGGCCTATTTCACAAACATTTGTTTCCTGCACAGTGTTGGAACAATGAGTTGTAAAACATTCCTTGAAAGTAATGATATGCTTTGAAACAACAGCACAGGAAACCCAACGAGGAATTCTCTCTCAAGCGACTTTATACAAGCTATCGATAAACGATTACCACTTGATGCCTTATTCCTCAATTTTCGGAACCATCTGACACCGTATCTCATAATAGACCCTTGCTAAGGTTACCAGTTAGCGGCATGTTTGGATATTCTGAGCACACTGCTGAATTCGGAGTTCCATCAAATTGCAACAAGATAACAGATGAACCGCTATTTTTAAAAGACGGTTTAACTAACAGTGAAATGAAGTAATTGAATATTTATTAATAAATTCAACAGGATTTAAATACTCTCTATAACTGGTAGCTCTACATAAAAAATATGCACTGCTATGAAAAAGAAACCATGCAGATTATGATTACTAAGTTAATAAAGCAACTTAAAGTATTTAATTTACGTAATTATTTGGACGTAACATTTAAGTATATAAAGAAATAGAATAATTACATTACCGTACTAAAAGAAAATCAAACACATTAGTCCATTTTATATGGCATCTTTTACAGAAATCTAACAAGAAGACGAAGGATGTAAATGATATAATCCTGATGCGATCGTTGACAGAACATTGAGGTGCTATTTAGGACCTGTAACATTAGCGGTTAAGTGATGATGTTAGCAGGATGATGTGCGCACGTCTTGCTAGATAAACCTCATAACAGATTTATAATAAAGAACGCTATCACATTCTTCCATCGTTGAATGTATAGAAATAATGATTCCATTGATATACGTAGGACGGAACAACACAGTAAATAAATCAGCCGTCGAACGGATACACAAAGTCATCTTTTATTGGCTATGTGCGAATCGAAATGGCGAATAGACACATAAAACGCTTAAGTACTCTCTACCAACCACTGAGATATGAATGGGATTGAAGTAGATGTAGTGACTAAAACTCCATCACAAATCTGCATGTGGGAGTTTTCGGTGCTTCCAGTTAGGAATGAAATAACTACCTACGACAATATTTGGCACGATATAAATAATTAAGAAGATCGTGAGATATGAAAAACTTTCGTATACCATCAAAAAATTGATTTTTACGGCACCTGATAGGAATCAATCTAGAAAGACTTACATAGGGATTATTTAAATACTTTGACAAAAATCCCAAAACACAAACTGATCGATAAGAACGAATTTATATAGTCTTCTCGGGTATTATCACCAGAGAAGACTATATTAACAAACTGATAGGTAAAAATGGACATAGGAGAAATGAATCTTAAGGAAGATGAAACCCATACTAGGTCCCATGTTATAAAAAAAAAAAAAATCGAGACAGTGAGGATTTCCAAGAGCAGCTACAGAAACATACCAAAAGAAAATGGACAGAAGAAAGACGATAACAATACAGTGAACGAATGAAGAAATATTGGGATCAAGGAAAAGAAAGCAAGAAGTTATTTCTTGTAGTTCAAAGTTGGCTCCAATCGAAAAGTCTTAGCATTCCCACCTTTGAAAAGAAAATTTCTACATATGATAAACGGCTTTTGATGCCATCTCTATTAATCTACCTAAGAGTACTAACCGAAATGTCCATCACCACCTTGAGAGAAAGCGATGAAGCATCTAACCTTCTTTACAGAGGAGACAGTCTCTCAAAAGAGAAGCGCCTTTACCTGACCAAATGACGTAGGTAGTACTGTGCTTTCAAGGGAACTTGTAACACTTACACTTCCATCACTGGGGAAACAAGTGAAATTCCAGCTAAATTTCCTAAGACACCGTCGGAGTAACTCTGTTCATGGAGACGACTACATCTTGATCACCAGCTATGGAAAGCATCATCATCAAAGGGAATTCTAACGAATCTTCGCTGTCTGAGGTGAATGCGAGTTTCCAGCTCGTGTCAGCTGTGCTGAAACACATGGATGCCCCTACAGAGCCTTTCAGAGAGTAATTGAACAATGCCTGCACCGGTTGCCAACAGGAACTAAATTGATTAGAAACCTCGACATTCGACGCCGAGTGTTTTCTTTATATTCTTCTATACTATTCTACTATATGTGGTACATAAAATTAAACCTGTATCCAGAGTCGAACAAAAGAAAAAAAAGATTTGTATCCTCCGCATTAGATCAACAATCTGCCGTTTAACTTTAACACTTTACTAATATAGTGCGAAAATCTTTATCAAAACTCAGCACCCTACAATAACGCTCTGTAGGAACAATCACCAATGAAGTTAACAATAAGAAAATATGGTTAAACTTCATGATGTACTAAAGGTGAAATATACACAATTAACTTCTTACGGACGGTATCCAATTACAAAATCCGATATCTCAAAGTTAAGTTCGCAAGTTAATCTTGGAATATACTTGGCCACAGCTATGTTTGGTGGAAATCAACGGCGAAGAACTTTTTCTACGGTGAGTATTACGAGTAAAGTAAGGTATCCAAACAGTAATGAGGTACGGTGCATTGAGTTCATGAACTTAATTGTTAGATCTCGATGTTATTGCTTATGAATAAAGCAGGAGAGTATTATAGAAACAATTACCAAACAATTACATAGATTTACTGAAAACGGTTAAAACTATTTACTGTAGACACAAGTTCGACTGACTTCGACGATTACTAAACATTATCTACCCCTTGATCCTACGTTTACGAATCAAGAAAAATGCGTGTTTTCCATCTCAAGCTTGAAAACATCCACAGTTTATAAAAGAATCAGCAAGGGAATAATTAAATTTTAAAGTACCGATTTCCAAAAATATCTCTAGTTGAATTTATGAATGGTAAATTAAATAAGATCAAGGTATATTTCGTTCCCATAAAAAAAAAAAAACATTGCCTCCCTACTCTAATGAATAGGACAGTAGACAAGTCACAAAGCCAAAAAATAAGTTTAATTCAATTTTATTATTACACCTTTGTATGGTGCTGACCAGTGTCTATAAATTTTGGTTTTTTTGTGTAAATTGAATGAGCAAGCTTCATTTATTGTACAAAAATAATATCGCATTTAAATTTTGTTACCCCCTGTTATTGTTAATCTGTTAGAGAAAGTAAAAAGGACAGGACAATTACTGAAGGCTCGATTTTCCACCTTTTCTTAATTTATTCACATTGAAGCTGATTTCCATTTTATCCTAATTATCATTATTGTTATTTTTCCGTAATGTTCTTGTGTATCTCTGCTCCGTAACTACAAGCAATTAGCGGCTACCATGTAGTATTGCAAGACCATCCACCGCATTTAAAGAAATGTAACCTGATACAGCAATGAACCGATACATGGTTTCTTTTTAATAACTTCAAAAGTCTGTGAAAATAAATAGAACTAGAATACCCGTGTGAAAATTACGCGAATACGATGAATAATGAAGGTTGGGGGTTTATAATAGGATGAAACAAGAACCGGCCTCATTTGTATCAATCGTTTATTTGTTTAGTGTAATAGGTATGTAACAAAAGTCGATGCCAGTGAAGTTGTTTATTAATATCTCTATGATGTTGCTATTAGGCGGCTTGACTCTCAACTGTCTCATACGTCCATTCTCAGTTATTATTTTTGTCGTTCAAGCATCAAATTAAAAAATCGTTCTTAATTTATAATGTTGCCTGTGTGGAGGGCATAATCTTTTCAATAATACGTCATTTATCGATTTCAGTTTGGTATCAAGGGAGATAAATGGCTTATGACAAAAACTCTATGGAAATAGTGATCCTTTGGCCCATTAGGGGTCACTTTCTGAAAAATTCCTTTCTGAAGATATAATGTGACCAAAGCAGAGGCCTTAATCTTTAAAATTATACCTCACTTATCTATCTCAGTTAAATATCAAGGGACAAAGATAAATGGCTAGTGATAAAAAAAATACGTTATAGAAATAATTACACTTTCGCCGTGGAAGGGTCGAATTCCGAAAAATTTATTTCTTAAAATATGATTTGACCAACGTGGAAATCATATCTCTAAAATAACGCCTCGTTTCTCGGTTTCGGTTAGATATCAAGGAAGATAATTAGCTCGTGACAAAAAAATACGTTAAGGAAATAGTGATACTTTTGCCCTTTAAGGATCAAATTCCGAAAAAAGCCATTTCACAATATATGACGTCACCAAAGTGGAGATCTTAATCTTTTAAATGATACCTCTTTTATCGATTTCGGTTAGGTATTCAGGCAGGTAGATGACTCGTGACATAAAAAACTGCATTTTGAAAATATTGTACAGTTTTTCCTTAATGGGTCGAATTGGAAAAATTACTTTCTTAAAATATGGTGTGACAAAACGGGATACCTTAATCTTTAAAATAATACCTCATTTATCTGTTTCGGTTGGGTATGAAAGGAGATAATGGCTTGTCGCAAAAAAGCACCTATTACAAATAATATACAGGGCGATTCACGAAAATATGAAGCCACCGCAAAACTGTACGAGATTATAGTAAAGCACATTTTCCATTTATTTTGTTGTTATTGATCTGGTGAATGTAATAAAACAAGTTCCAGACGTGTATCTGCAAGTAGTTTTCCATGAAATTCCAGAGATTAATTTTATTACCATCATTTTCCAAAATTAAATTCTCTACCTGTTGAAAACTTTATGCAATTGTCTGGAATTAAAAAAAAAATAAAAAAATAAAAAAAATGGCCAAGTAGTTAATAAATTACAAATTTTCCCAAATTATTTCTTTGTTTCTCTGGAATTTCTGGAAAACTACTGCAGATACACGTTTGGGACTTGTTTTATTACTTTCACCAGATCAGTAATAGCAAAATGAATTGAAATCGTGCTTTACTATAACCTCGTACAGTTTTTCGATGGTTTCATATTAAAGACGTTGCTAAATTTCAAGCAAAATCTTTTATTAGCCGTAACTAAACATTTGCGGACCTATGTTTTACTTGAAGAATAACATACTAAAATATTTGCATATCTTCGTGAATCACCCTGTATATGATTACACCTCAACCTTTCACATAATTATTCGGAAGGAGTTTCAGTTCAATATTTATAAATAATACCGGCACAGTTTAGATTCGAGCAGTGTTAGGATACATAGCGCGTTGTGTGGAAAGCGATAGCTAGACGCCGTTGCAACCTTGACAGCCAGTTGACAACCAATCACTACCAGACTTTTTATTGACAACACATGTCCATCTCGGTTGGGTGAACCTGTTTAGATAACAGCTGTACTGTGGTCTCAAGCCAATTTTGGGCCCAAACGATGTATGGCTTCGGTGTAAATGTTTATGAAAGACTTCTACCAATACTTTGAAACCGCATTTGAAACATTTCATGCTTAATAGTATCAAGAAAATGAGTCTTCCGTCACTGTCTTTCAATCTGTGTTCAACTAAGCAAAGAAGGCTGCAGCGTCTTACAGAGGTGTGTGGATCAATGGTCTCGCAACCAAGAGGTCAGGAAGCCTGCAAGAAGCCAAGGCAGGGCACCTACGCGTGCGTACATTACAAAAGAAAAAGCCTTCATAGTTATTACACAAAATTAGCCTAAGCCACTCAACCAACATTTCGTCTTTGTTGATATAAAGCTAAACTAAACATAATTTATAATATTTTATCCATGCCAAATACACCGGGATACCTTGATATTTCATTAAAAGTTTCGATTTGGGAGTCCTCAGAACCAATTTGAATTGTCACATTGTCTTTACGCGTCGTAAGGTACGTAAGATCACATTTAACTGCCCTATAGTGAAATTTTGATGCTTGAATAGCTTGACATCACGTTCAAACAATATGTACAGGAACCAAAATACAATTTACATAATAATGCGTAGCTGGATGATTTTTAAAGCCAGTATTATGAAGAATAGCAAGCGGGAAAATATAACTTTAGTTCGTGCTCTACTGTAATATTATGGCTATTTGTGGGATCTATTTTAAAAAGGTTTCTCAGAAGAAATTTGGTAGAGTAATGTCAGAATGTAAACTGAGTAAATTTCGAGGCAATTTACTGAATTTAAATGTGGGATGTAGTGATGATATCGCTGTACCCCTCTATAAAAGACTTGAGCATGGGGAAAACAATATTAAGGATAACTACACATACTCAATTATCCGTGAAGCGAATCGAAAGTATGGTGTAGGAAACAACATATTTCACCAATAAAATTTCATTTCTTATAGCTTTACGCCTCGTCGACGTCCAGGCGGAAAAGGGCTGATGGCAAGGAACGGGAAGAAATTCGGCCATGGCCTTTTGAAGGAATCATCCCAGCATTCTTCTGGAGTGATTTGGGGAAACCATGGAAAATCCAAATCTGGATACCCAACCGGGAATTCGAACTGGCGTCCTCCCGAATGCGAGGGCACAACGTTAACGTTATAATGATCACCGAACCTATTAAACGTGGCAGCAGGGCAGTGTGTGGTAGGTATGACACCAAGTTTCATTCCTATGCAGCCAAAAGTTCAGAGTGGAAACCCAACAGAACGACTTTCGCACACACAAACTATTTTTGTAACAGTTGAGGGGCAGGTTAATGTGAAAATGCTGAATTTCAAATTTTTCACATTTGAAGGCAGACACTTTAGTGACAAGTTACCGTATTATATAACTCCTGCTACAAACAGTTTCCCCTCCCCCCCTCCTTCCCTCATTCAAGCCAACCGTTCCGCTCTGAAGCATGACTCCTTAGCGATGCAAATTAGACAGAAAGAACGAACTGTTTACTTCCAAAATTAGTCAAGAGAGTTGCTTATAAACAAAGGGTTGATGAGGAATACATGTCGCTCTGAAAATTGTTAATTTGTGACTGCATTGTGTATGTTTTGGAATAAATTTTGTCGACCTTCCGTTCTGACCTCGCATTCGGGAGGACCCCGGTTCGAATCCCCGTCCGGGCATCCAGATTTGGGTTTTCCATGGTTTCCCCAAATCACTCCAGGCGAATTCCGGGATGCTTCCTACAAAAGGCCGTGGCCGAATTCATTCCCGTTCCTTGCCCCAATCCCATCCCGCCTCTAATGACCTCGTCGTCGACAAGGCATAAAGTCGAAGCAAAAAAAAAAAAAAAAAAATTGGAGACCTTCCTAGGTTTGTGTAGAAAATTACCGGAAATAGACTAAAATATAGTCAGAACGTTCGAGACACCATTCCTTAAGATTGAACCTGCGCCCTTTGCACCTCCGCGTATCCACTGTGCCGACTCAAACGCACACAGCATTACAGGGGGTTTGTTGCAGAGGCCCTGCCATTATGGATAATCTAGTGTGTTGTTTACATAATTTCCAAGCGCCAGATTTTGTTCACTAGTGAATAATCCTGCGTATTATAACATTTCCCTGATGCATTACGAGGTTCTAAAAGACTCCACACTACAATGTCTGTGTTCCATATGCAGTTAATCTTAAGTTCAAAGCATCATAAATAAATTTGGTTTTAATACACATAAATCGTGTTTCATAAATGAAAATAGCCAGTTTTGCCCGTGTTACAAACCGTAATCGCATACGAAATACCGTTCCATCTAATCGACTATTTAATGGCGTTAATTGCCCAACACGAAAGATTAATGAGAGTTATTTTATTACATCACTCAAACCTTTTATGACTTCCCTTTAAATGGTGAGAGTCTTTAGAATGCCACACCTGAATAATATTGTAATGGATCGTAACTGCACACAGGTGCACAGAATTAGTAGCTAAGCTTTAGACACGATATAAATAACCGGCAGTAATTATCTGCGACCTAATTGAATAATGTCCATTTCCCGAAGCAGATATTACAAAGCTCTTAAACCAATCGTGCATCAGATTCAAACGGATTTTTCTTGTTTTACACTCTTTCCATTAATTACAAGCGTGACACAAAGAAACTCTGTTATACATATGGAAATGGGCGAAGGTCAGGTTTTAAATTAAATTGACATATTGTAATGCACGAAATTTCATCAAATTCGTTTTTATAGTAACATCTTACATATCAGCAAGAAGAAGAAAAATAATTGCACTTCTTTTCTTTTTTAATTTACACATATTAGAATTTGCATTCAAACATCACCAAAATAAAAATCAAAGTATGCCTTATTCTATTGTTTGTATTATGTTGGTGAGTCTGATTCACACTAACCATATCTCCCAGATTTAATTCTTTTGTCTGATTTCATGCAATCCTACATTTATTCGTATCCTGAGCCAATGTCTTTATCTCAATATACCAATAGCACCCTACATCCACAATAATCTCCTTCTTATATTCTACATTTCTCTTTTTCTCTACAGTCATTTCCTCCGGTTGTTCCATACGCTACCAAATTAACCGAACTGGAATCTTTAGGTGTGGCCGCCATCCTGCCTCTTGGTAAGCCATGCATTACAATCTTTCCCACCAATTATTAAAAAAAAAAACCTGCTTATTTCGTTCATTATTTATTCGATATTTTACACTTTTCCATAACACCAAGTTTCAAATGTATAAGAACGAAGTCTTTCTCGGCGTTGAGAATGTGTGAAATGCTCTCGGGTGTGACAACGCATTCTTGACTCGGCTAGTCACCCGAGAGCATACAAGTTTCAAATGCATTTCACCCCGAGCGTCGTGGGTGAGTGTTAACGTTCTGTCAACGCCTTCAGGAGGACGCGGATTCGAATCCCAGTACGGCCATCCAGATTTCGGTTTTCAATTGCTTCCCTAAACCGCACATTTAAGGCCATGGCCGAATTCCTTCCCGTTCCTTGCCCCCAGTCCTTTCTCACCTCTAATCGTGACGTCAACAAGGAATAAGTAAAGAACAAAAATAAGAATAATTTTACTTCTTACTGGTGTTCTTAAAGTTTCACAACAATAAAGCGCTAAGCTACCTATGCACATTTTTAAAAAGTTTTTTTGCTAAAGCTACAGTTCTTTTTACATGGTTCCTTCTCGTTAACCTTATATCCTGGTGGTCACGGGGCTTGTGCAGCTGGTTGCCGCTATCCCTAGGGTTCGCGGAAATAGAACTTCGCATGCCCATTCACGACAATTGGCAATAGAAAGATGTGATCCAAAGTAACAAAATCTCTTATTTCTTCTAATATATCTACTCCTATTCTTGTATTTACGCTACTATATTTCTTCTCCCAATATTGTATTCATGTATTTAACTAATTTCTGAATTCTGTCACTCTTATTTGCTAACAGGATAATATAAATCATCATCGTCAATGGTTTTCTGCTATTTAGCAGGTCCATGCACAGTGACAGCCTTCCAAGCCTCCCTCTGTGCCGCCATTCTCTTAGTCTCTGTATATTTACCATTTACATGATGTCATCAATCATTTTATTCTTTGCCGACCTCTTATTTTCCTTCCGTTTACAATCTCCTCCAAAATAATTTTAAGCAGACACTCATTCCTCAACACATGACCAATCCAGTTCCTTTTTCTGTTCCTTATTGTTTTTATAAGGGACCTTTCCTCTCCTACTCGTGCCAGCACTTCATCATTCCTTACTTTGTCTTTCCATCTTATTTTCTCCATATCCACATTTCGAAAGCTTCCAACCTCTTTAGATCTTCTATTCGTAGCGCCCATGTTTCTGCTCTACACTCCATACAAAACATTTAGGTAGTTTTGTTCTCAGATTTTTATTCAGCCTTCCGCATAATAAACTTTTCTTTCCATTGAAAGCTTCCTATTCCAGTTTTCACCTCCTTCCTGCAACTCGTATCACCACTCACAATATTCCCGAGATATTTGAAGGACTCCACTAGTTCAATTATTTCTCCTTGTAACGTTATCATTATTTCTGTGTTACTCCACCATCATACATTTAGTTTTCTTCCTACTGATTCTCATTCCGAATTCGTTACACCCTTTGTCTAAAATCTCTAACATTCTTCTGAGTATCTTTACACTTTCTGCCATCAAAACCAGGTCATTAGCATTTAAAGAAAAACTGGAAAATTATTTCATTGGCAACTCCTTCTACTCCATTCAAGAATTTGAACAAAATATTTAATTGTATTCAATATGAATTTTGCAAAATTCAGTTGTAAAAACTAATGTTTATTTTTATTCTCTTTATTTGTCTTTGTAACATATAATGGTTTTTACTATGATTATGACTCATATTGTATGTATCTGTATTAACCATTACATGTTTCACATCCCAGATGTCCTTGCATTAAACAAAATTGATAAATAAATAAAAACCTTAAGCAGTACACCTCCTTTACCTGTTAACTTTTTTTTATAATTTCCTCCGAATATAGGTTAAATAATATGGGTGACAAACAAAATCCCTGCCTTACACCTCTTCCAATCTTTCCCTCTTCTGTAAGATCATTCCCCACTCTCACTCTCAGTTAAGCTGGGTTAAGGCACATGTCGGGCTTCCTGGTAACGAGAGAGTGGATTCTCTTGCAAAATTAGCTGCACAAACAGAAATCCAAGCGGAACTTCTGATAGGAAGTGACTTAATATCATTATTTCGACACAAAACAACTGAGGCCTGGAATGATATGTGGCAATCCAGTGAACAACACAAGGGAAGAGACTACAGGCGCATACAACCGCAAATACCGACAACACTATGGTTTTAAAAAACATATGCCATCAAAAAAGCTGTGACTATAATATCAAGATTAAAATTCAATCACGGCAGATTTGGAAGCCACTTGTACAAAATAAATTTAGCAAACTCCCTACTCTGTCAGTGTGACGGGGAATCCGAGGATGATACAAACTACGTATTCTTCGGATGCAGTAATTACAAAGAAGAAAAAGACACTTTCTGGAAAGATCTAAAACATTGGGACATAAGTTATCCAGTTAATGTAGGCCACCTCCTTGCTCTAGAAAATATCGGAATATACCAGAGGATGGTGCACTTCATAACAAGCAACCATATAGAAATATAACAGGGTAGAATCCACTCTACTACTCAATCTTTCAAACAATTATTGTATAGCTTTAATGAACAGTGATTTGCATGTATGTGTAATGCGTATATGTAAATGTGGGCGCATGTATATATATATATATATATAGATAGATAGATAGATACAGCACTAAATATAATATATCTTGATTGTATGGCCAACAGGCCAAATGTCAATAAAATATTTTTTAAAAAAAATTAAATCATTATTTCCAATGAAATATACGTAGTTGGAGTTATAGCAGCTTTTGAGATTAAGCTCTCTCTGATCCCGCGTTCGTTTACACTCAGTTGGGATCCTGCTGGCGCCACACGTGTTAAGATGCCGCCAGCTGTTGGCGTGCGCGCTGGGCCCAGTGCGCCGGCGTCGCGGCGCTCTCGGGTGCAACAATGGGCCGCGCCGGCGTCGGGGCGCCGCGCCGCGCCAGTCCGGGCGCACTTTTAAATCAATATTGGCGGCAGCCGCCGTCGCTTCGCCTCCAGCTGCTAAGCGCGACCAACAGTGTCGACGGCAGAAATATGAGCAAAACTGAATAAGAGCAACCCAAATAATCACCCTGGACCTATTAAGATATTTTGAAAATTTCTTCAAGAGCAGAATTAAAAACAAAAAAAAAAAGGCTCGGCACGAATGAAGACAACGTAATACATTTTACGTTATTTCGTAGTTAAATTTAAACTTCGAATTCTGCATAGACTGTAGAAATTTGTCTCAAAATTATGTCATGATACAATCGATTTCTTACCCAGATAACTGCACGTGATAAAAAGAAGATAGTATTTTTATACTACGCACAAAGTCTCCATTCACCTTAAAATATTTTCAGAGCAAGTTAAAGATAATATACATCTAATATAAGAAAATCAGTACAATGGTTAATCTTTTAAAGAATTCTTTCTGCATTTTTATATCAGACTGTTAAAAATATTCAGTAATTTTCTATCTCATCGGGTGCAAAACCAATACAACTTTAGAGACTAGCTTCTTTTACAAGAGACAAAAAGGTTTAAAAACACTTGGAACCGGTGCGAAACTACAAGTATATGTTAGGTGTTTCAACAGCTTTTTTTAAAAAAAAAAAAATGATCATAAAAAAGATTACTAACAATATAAGGCAAAATCATAGTCTTAAACTGTGTACAGCATAACTTAAAATGGATTTTCTATAAAAATTATATATAGAACTCAAAAAATACACTCATTTCTGCTTTGCTTCAAACAACTGTCACCGCATACTGCCATTTCTTCCGAACAAATCACCACGTAAGTTCAAACATTAATATAAGTTTTCATTTGTGCTTTTATTAGGCATTCTATATAATTCAGAAATTTCATTATTAGTTTTACTATTTCAATTAAATCCCGCAACTAAAAACCAAATTCATACTTCCTAGCTTTAATTACCCATTCCAAAAAGTTCTCGCCTCGTCCGATTAATTTAAATTTTAACTAAACGTTATCTGTGGAGAATGTTAGTCAACACACTGTCATGAAATTCAACATTTATTACTTTGCTGCCAGCGACAGTATCTATCGTAGTCGCCGCGCCGAGAACATTTCGGAGACAGCAGTATGCTGCTAGCCAAAACCTTACCTCGTCCTCTACGTGGACATGTTGAGCATAGATTGTTGATAGCGAATTGCTTCAGCGGCGGCATTACAGCTTATCTTCCAACGGATATTAAATATTTTTATCAAAGTTACCTGATAATTTATTTATCCGACCATCTATTTAGACCTTATGTAATGAAACGTCTCTCTCGATTGTTCCACGGTTTCCCCAAGTCACCCCAGGCGAATGTCAGGATACTTCCTTCAAAGAGGCCATGGCCGAATTCCTTCCCGTTCCTTGTCCCTAGTCCCATCCCGCCACTAATGATCTTAGCCGAAAAAAAAAAAAAAAAAAAAAAAAAAAAAAAAAAAAAAACTTTTTTGATTGTGATATCCAATAATTTTAGTTCTTATTTTTTCAACTATAATGTCAGAATTTTAGAACTATTTGCATTTTATTGGATTCATTGTGGCAGTGATTGTCTAAATTTGAATTCGAATGTTTGACGAAGCGGATTCCCACGCAGTATCTACATCGGAGTCGCAACGATCCTCTGGTGACTGATAAACTGTGTATAAACCAAAATACCATTTCAAATTCTAAGAAGAAAATTTCGGTCACCAAAAGCGCTTTGATATGTATCATCAGAAAATAAATTTATCAAAATTCTACCATTAATTATATGTGCAGATCAACTTTGGTACATTTTTATAAATAAACTAAATAATAGCAATGGACAATAGGTATTCGCTTATGTGCAGGTAGGTCCCCCCAGAAAACACATTGAGACCTTGCAGTCTTTGAAGATTGTGGGCTTTTTTTTTTTTTTTTTTTTTTTTTTTTTTAATGGCATTCGGCAACGGAGGCCATACAGCCAGCTCAATGTGTATTTTTTCCAATGTATGGACGCCACAGGACGGACAGGACAACCACATAGACACACAACACTTAAACATCCATGCCCGCGGCCGGATTCGAACCGGCGGCCTTCGGCACGTGGAGCTAGCACTCTAGCCCCCACGCTACCGAGGCCGGCAGAGAGAGTGTGGGCTTGAATGACAGAGTAGAGGGAGTTTTGTTTGCAAGCAAAAGATACGGTAGATGACGCTCACGAAAAGCTTTTAGCAGAATTTACAGATAGCGCTGAGTCAAAATATCAAGCAAGAGAATGTGGAAATAAAACGTGTGATCGAAGGACCCATGGCATTGAGATAAACTGCAACTTTTAACATTTTAATATGTGGAAGTTAGCGTCGTGTTTTGAAGATACGCAGAATCACGTGCGTGTAAGCTGTCAATGAAAACGAGTGACTAAGAGATGAGAGTGGCAGATACGAATGCTAGTAATTATTTTTAAATTTTGTTTATTTTCTCGGCCAATCATAAGACAGGGCGTTTTTCAACAGGCAGGATTGGTGCAAAAGGCAAGACAAGACGGGAAGGATTTCGCTTCTAGGCTCAATTTTAGCAGTGGCGAATATGTCTGCGTGTCAATCGCAGAATTAGATTGTTCGACAGTGAATAATCGAGTTCTGAATTGATGGTTTCCCATTATCCATACTGCATTTGAAAAGCAATGATAAAATTATGGAAATTATATGTCTGTACATGAAATTTATTTCAGAAATAGTAACTGCAATGTACACTACTGATACAGAAGTGCAAAGACCGAAATTTTTTGAATTTTTGACCCTCTGTATTTATGTTCATGCATCGCGCAAAAACTTATTGACAGATTTTAGATAAACTTCATAAAGTGTTAGCTTACTTTACATCGATAAGCTGAAAAGTTCCCGATAGTAAATAGTCAGAAACCGTAAATTTCGATTTCACCCCCTACCCCCCTCCCCTCCAACTGCGCGCGCATCTCGCAAAAACTAATGAACGCATTTCAACGAAACTTAACAACAGTGATAGCTTATGAAAATACTAAACATACATCATACTGCTTATATATCAGTATATTTCAGCGAAACTGTACTGGATAATTTTTACACTTAGTAGTATCATATTTCGTCCAGGCCACAACCGTAAATTTTGTGTGTGTCACCACGGAAAAAGCAAAAACCAATCATTCCAGCGATACTATGTATAGTGATAGCTTACGTCACGTCAGTGGTAGCATATGATATGTTTCGATGTGAAAGCAATGTTGAGAAACAAGTAGAGGTTCCTTAATAGAATCTATCCATTCAATATTAGCTTTCTTCGAAGTTGAAATGCTTACCACGATTAGCCTGTATACAAGATGACAGTGTGTATATTAGAACGACCTTGCTGTTCAATTGAGGATTTTATATCACAGTTTATACGTATACAAATAAATAAATCTGTTTGTTCAGAACCTAGTTGGCACCACTTCAAATATTGCTTGCAGAGAAGCTATGTGACTAGTACTAAAGTGTACCCGTGAGTCATTCACAACCACAAAGTTCCAAAGAGTGGAAGAAACTAATGTTATATATATATATATATATATATATATATATATATATATATATATATAAAAAAAATCCATAGAAGCTAAATGTAGAAGGAGAGAAGAATATCAAAGAAAGAGGAAATAAGGTGTTTCCCAATCCAATCAAAGTGTAAGAAGCATATAACATCGGTACGTCGAAACCGAAGGACAATTAAGTGCACTGTTTCCAGAGGCAATGCAACATTCGTTCATTCACAAAAATCAACCATAGCAAAAAGAGTCCACAACGCAGCGAATACCTGCAGACCCACAGTTTGTTGCCAAAGAAGTCTTCAGCTTTCACTGATAACCCAAAACGTCATAACTACCATACTTGCTTAATTCTACGTAGGTCTTCCTATGCAACGCAATACATCAGCGATTCGACAAGTCATTGGTAGATTTACGGAGGTATCTGGCACTAGATGTCTTCACTCAGGTGACGCAATTTCCTTAAATTACATTTCGGTGTATTGTGGACGCAGAGCTGGCGCCTGATAGTGTCCTAGATGCGTTGTAATCAGACGAGTTTTGTGGCCTAGACATCAACCTGAGCTTACTAGCATGCTCCTCAAACGACTATAGCACGATTCTGGCCTTGTGACTAAGCCGTCATGGAAGATATGGACCATGAGGAGATGCAGGTGGTCCGCAATAATTTTAACCCAATCCACAGTTGTTATGGTGCCTTCGACCATTACCCCAGCTACCACGTTAGCCCAGGAGAATACCTCCCATAACATAATACTGCTCACACCGGCATGCGTCCGTGGCGCTGTGCACGTTTTGAGCAGCCGATCGTCTGGAAGGAGGCGTATCTGGACACGACCATCCACCTGGAGTGAAAAGAATCGTGATTCATGATTCATCCAACCAGGCTACACGTTTCCATGGTGATATGTTTTGTGCGATCGAATTTCGATGATCTCGTGCCCACTGCAATCGTAATTAACGGAGTTGTTGGGTCAACGTAGGTACACGTATGCACCATCTGCTGCGGAGCCCCATGTTCAAAGATGAGCACGGAACTATGTGTTTCGAAACACTTGTCCCTACACCAGAGACACAGTCTGCCCTCCAATATTCTATGGTACATATCACCCCTATCCTGCTTTACAGAGCGAACAATCTTCCGACCTTCGCGTTATGTCATGAGGCGTGACGCCCACCACGTTGTCACCTACTGGTGGTTTCACCTTCCTTCAACCTCTTCTAATAGATGCTCACTATAGTACCACGCGAACAGCCTCGCCGTTTCCGAGGCAACTATAGAAATAAACCATTTCGAAAACTGAAAAAAAAAATGGTGCGCACAGTGTCGGTACAAAATGATGACTTTCAAACTTTGAGTGCTAGAACACTCAATATGAAGCAACAGTTTATTAAAAAAAAAAAAAACGACGCCTCTGATTTGTCAGGCAAAGGCTGGCGCTGTGGATATACCTTAATCGTGATTGCCTGGCCCACCTTCTCCTCTAAAGTATTTCGAGACACATAATGTAGAATATCTGGATGTTGTGGATCATTTTTTTTCCTCAATTGCTGATAATATTAATAAATAAATTACACCAAAGCAATTGACTTTTTGTGTTTATTTGTCTCCCGTACGCGTTTCACTTCTTTGCAGAAGCATCTTCAGCGGGTTTTTTTATTTTGTGGTCTATTGTATTTACACAAAATATAAAAACCCGCTGAAGATGCTTCTGCAAAAGAAGTGAAACGCGTACGGGAGACAAATAAACACAAAAAAGTCAATTGCTTTGGAGTAATTTATTTATTAATAATGTAGAATATTTAGGAACTGTTGATAGAAAACTAGGAATAAATGTGTATAATCCAAGGCCTTTAAAGATACTGCAAGGTAAAAACGCTGTTTAATTTGCAAGAGCCGAAAAACATTCTTAAACGAACTAGCACCATCAGTTGTCGCTCCCACACGATTGGTTACAAACCAATCCTATTTGATTCCACTGTACCAAAAAAGATATATGCAACAGAACTTCTCGATATGAGCAGAACCTTGAAAGTAAAAAATGTCTTTCCTCAATTATTTGAGAAAATCTATAAGTATAGTGATTTGGATACGATTAATTCTGGGAGACCTTTGACGAAAGAACTATAGTTTCCTACCTTACCGGGCGAACGATGAACGTTACTGCTTCTGTCGCTAGAGGTTTATACGGGCCGACCAAGTGAATTCAAAGGTGCGAATTGGGCAGAGAACGAGTGCGAATACAGGGTTTCGTACGCGTAGTGAGAAAATATATAATAGGCACTTCGTCAAAACTGTGTGAAAATCCATAACAGACAAGAACGTTTCGACCAGAGGAAGGTTTTTCTCAATACTTCGCGAAAGGAAGGATCAGGTTGGGGGAGAGATTAGAGCCAACCACAGAATTTGGCATTAATGTTTACACACATTGTTGCATGGAGTGAAGAGAGAGCTGAAGTTTCTGGTGCTACGGAATCGGTGATTCTGAGACCGACGGAATCATCGCTAGGCGAGCTGGTGTGGGAGGCAGAGTGCTGAGGCATTTCTGTTTTCGATTTTGGGGACTTCTGATTCCACATGGATGGGAAACAGCTCGACTAGGACCAGACCTACCTCACAGACGAGGCACATAGGGAGAGAAGCGAGCTATCCAGCGCAGCTGATTGTCAGGCTCAATCACGAAACCTTATGTCAAGAAGACAAGACGATTACACGCTTCACCTGTTAGCTGGATAGACGACCGACTGTGTGTCACAATAATGGGCATAGCTACAAACACCATTCGCCTGTGGTAATATCTGATCAGCATCTAATCACAAATGACTGAATAGTCCGAAAGTTAAGCTCTGTTAGAAACACTTCATGCTTTATACTCAATTTCTTGTCGATTTTTCCAAGTTTCATAATAAATAAAGTAAATAAACCATAAGTTTTGTGGAATTAACTTTAACAAATCCGAAGCTATGTGTGTTTGACATTTTATTCAGTTCCATCAATTTAACCGCGTTCCGGCATTGGATCTAATACCAGTGACTCGACGCGGAGTCAAGAACGAGTGGGCAAAGGAATGGGAGACAAGTCACCTCCATAAAGGCCACCATTACAGACAAATTTATCCCTCCATTCCAAGAGTACATTGGTACTCCAATCGGATAGTTCCCACAAAGTTCTAAACATTTATAGCAAGGATCAAGTTCAACCATGGGCGGTTAAGGAAACATCTATTCAAAATTAACATAGTCAGCTTTCCCTTTTGCGAATGTGATGGAAACAGCTTGGAAGATATCGACCACGTGTTTTTTTCTTCTTTTTTTTTGCGTGCAAGCTCCATTGGAGTGAATCCACACAACTGATATCGGATTTACAATGATATGGGGCTGAGCTCCCTACAAAGATACATCCTCTTCACAAAGAGAAACTGGAAATTTATGTAAGTCTTTATAGATTTCCCAATGAAAATCATATAGACGTATGAATCTAGCAAGAAATATCTGTATTTTGAGGGTTGTACTTCTAACTTTGTAACATAATATGTAAAACAATTGTACCTTTCTTGGCTGTTGAACTCCGTCCGTTTGCCAATAAATAGTAATAATAATAATTATTCAGGATTATTATAAGAGTCAAGATGTGTCATGTTTGCTAATATTACCCAGCGTGGCGGGCGAGCAGTAACAGTCTGGCCTCGCATTCGAGAGTACGTGGATTCGAGTCACCGTCAGGCCATTCAAATTTGTGATTTCCATGGTCATCCCAAATAACTCAAGGTGAATGCCGGGATGGTTTCTTTAAAATGCCATGGCCGAATTCCTTCCCTATACTTGGCTACAGTCCTCTCTCCCCTTTAATGACCTCGAAGTCAACGAGGCGTAAAGCCAAAAAAGCTTACTAATATCTCAGGGTTTTAAAAAACGAAACATTGGCACACAAGAACGAAATATTAGTCCATACAATTTGGTGCAGTGAATGTTGAGCTTCGAAAAGAGCGAAGTTAAATTCTTTGACAATCTTCTTCCGCGTAACTACGATTTGGGCTTTACAGTGCTGAATAATAAAAAGACAGACGCATTTATGTATCAAAATATTTGATGACTAAGTTCTTCATGCATAAAACACAGCAAATTTGTGTGTTCGGTTTTTATTTTATTTTTTCTTTCTTTCTATCCACACAACATTAAAATAGACACAATTTTACATGCAAGAATACTGAAAATGAAGTTGACAAGAGCTTTCTTTTACGAATTGATATCGACGTGTTTGTGATTTGTTAACAATGAACACAGTAATTCTGTTCCTATTCCGTGCAGATCGAACTAAACCAAATACTAATGAAATTCTTATCTGAATAGATTTTATTTTGTATTCCTTCTGTAAAACTATTTGATACTGATATTAAATCGATTTGTTAGTAACATACTCTTTAATAACGAGTGGAATATATAAATGAAATATAAGGTTATCCGCAGAGTTAATTTTGTTGGTTAATTACAAGCGCTGGTACGTACTACTAGTAAGTGATTTTAATAACATCAATAACAGTTGCCAAATTTATACAAAATTTAACATTTGCCACTTTCAATAACATTGTACAAATGTCTAACTTACAATGTTACCCGTAATTAAAATATTTTATCCAAAATAACAGCTACTTAACTCATAAATGATGTGTATATCAGTTACAACTCTGTTGATAATCAAATAGCAGGAACACGGGCCATAGCTGTTTCAAGCAGACATCTGTTAGTTCCCTTTAAATACAGAATATTAAGAGGACGAAAATGAAACTGAACCTAAATTTTTTTGTAGTACAAAATCTTTCTCGTATTTCGCAGTGATGATTAATTTTACACATATAAATAATTAAAATAAGTTTGCATTTTGATGTGTCTATTTCTGTTTTTATTTTGACTTTCGTGCCATTGAAAGGTCGTTTGAGCGTTGTGTGTAATGTCCTCTGTTTTGGGTTAACTACAATAATAGTACTGTATCAGGATGACCAACAGCTTAGATACAAAATTCAGACCCGGAACGGAAAGCATCATTCATTTGGTGAGTTGCAAGATTATTATCGTGGAAACGCTGAATTAATTATTGGGATTAGAATCCACAAAACTTACGTTTCACATACTCAATCGAAGTTAAACCTATAACGCAGTATTTTCTAGCGTTCATAGATGAGCACAAATAATATTATAACTGGAGAAAATTACACTCAAAAGATTTTCTTGTAAATATGTTAACGATTTACATCATGTCCACAGCGACAAAGACTAGGCATGATTTTCAAGAGAAAATGTGTAAATGAAAATTTATAACATATAGCAATCAGTTCTGATACATCTGCAATACTTGTGATGTAATTGTTTTAATATAGTATATCACCATGATTTCATATCACAGGTTTCTTAATTTCAGTAATATCGTTTTAATAATTGTAACAGGGAAAGAATGATTCATGATATTGAAATTGCAACCATTTCAAAACATCAGTATGACATATGAAGCAGTTGTCATGTAGTAGAGTGGATAATCCATGCATTTGATTTAAGTAGAATGCATCAAATTCAAACTGGTTTCCTTTAAATACACTTTATGTTTAGGAAACTGTAACGAAAATGGGGCAGACGGGGCGGGGTCAAAAACCTGAGACAAAATTGATTAATAGCAGAATTTAAAGAGAACAGTAAGGAAGATTGTAATAAATAGAGCAGCAGAAATTTTAACATACTAATAGATCGACCATAAGAGAACTTTTAAACTGCATAAGTCGCACATTATATTCTGTTGTGTTTGTATTTTGCGCCCGGAAGGTTGGCAGCCGTGGGCGGCACTCTTGCCATCAGCGCCGACTAGCGGCCAGTGCGTAGCACCAGCGATCGATGCGGTCGTGCAAGGGCGTTACTTTGAAACCTGCTTGCACCCTGCACTTTGGCAACACAGCTTTGTCACTTCACCTACAAGGACCACACAACTTACACTGACCAACGTGCTCAAGAGATACCAAAAAAGGAAAGTACGATCTAATCCAACTCTGAAAACCACAAATAAAATTGTTTCGATATTATCACCGAAAAAATTATTAATCTTTTCGAGAACCACTATTTCATACATTTATGTGAGAGATTAATAAAATTCGGTGTAGTAATAGCGTTATATTCGTGTTCTGCAATGACGAAGCGATTTTATCTAAAAAGAGAACTTCATATTTCTTCATGACCTTTATTTTAAAAAAGACAGAAGACAATGCCACAAGATTCATGGTGGTTCAATGCAAACTCCAAAAAGTTGTTTTTACTGGATAAATGAATCGTTTTTAGTTTTCGTTGTATGGAGGAAAACAGTGAAATGTTAATGGCGTTTCAGGACGAAATCGAAAGTCTTCCTCGAAATACTGTCAAGAATCTAAGACTTTCTGATTACGTTTCAATATTTCATCTCTTCGATGACAATTTACAACAGTTAAGGAAATTAATGGCCAATATTCTTGATCTATTTTTTAAAAAACGAACGAGAACTTAATAGTTATAAATAGCAAGGAATCATGAGTACCAACTGCTTCTATATTTCCACTGTGTAGATTCATTTGGCAGAAAATTGTATATTATTTTATCCTCTGACTAAATAGACATGACACTCTGTGTAGGGCATCTCGAGCTTAAAAAGGGTTTCTGATTTGATGAAGGAGATGGACTGTATGTAAATCATGTGACCATGTAGCGCATTCAGCCCACTGAATAAGAAATATGACAATTTTCACACATTTTCATTTAACGTATATCATTATCATTCTCAAGACATAAACCAATTGTGGTTTCATCACCCTTCACACATATTATTGCGCCCATCTTTTCTTAGGTCAGTCTATCTTCCTTTTTCCTCCGTTTTGGGTTGCAATTTAGTAGCATTTTTGATGGTCTGGTGTCTCTATTGTATTGCATGTTTCATCCATTGCTTCTTACATCTTCCGATTTTATCATTTGAATTAAAAACTTTCAATTCATACCACATTATTTCACTTCTTTTCTTATTTGTTAAGTATACCTAACAAGCGCTCTCAGAATTATCAGCTGCTTGTATTCCATAGTGCGCACCAGCATAGTAACGTTGGTACAGACATGCCTTTTATAAACATTCATTACTGTTTAAAGTAGGATGTTCTTAAAAATTCTCTTTATTCCTCTATCCAAGAAAGGAAATTTCTGTATCTTGGGATTGCCACCCCCATTCCTGTTGAATACACAAATTTTTTAACGTAATCTATTATTCTGTCATTAATAACAATCTTAGACAGGACTGTTCGTCTCCTTTGAATGTCATTATTTTTGTTTTATCTGAGGATATTTTCAAAATATAGTCAACGCGTTGCAAAAACTGTACAAGCGTCCACAGAATAAGTATATCCATCTTAGATAGCTTGTTTGAAATTTGAAGTCATCCGAATTAACTCGAACTTCTTACGAGCGAACTGGCCATTTAAAAATATGATTAAAATAAATCAATCACTCGAGATAAATACACATATTTCTAGGCGCTACAAATAATGATCAAATATGAAGTTAATATGGTTGCAGACATGAAATTCAATCTTTTTATTTTAGTAAAACTTGCATTTGGCTTATTTCTGTGGCATATCATGCATTTTTTAATTACTTTCAGTATGATGTATTATATTCAGGGAACTGCCGCAGACAAAACATCATACAGGTGCTCCAATCGCTTCGACAGACGTCATCGTGTTGCATGCGATCTTCTCAGGCATTTTAGATATTATCTGTGATATAATTTTGTTTTGTGTTTCTTCAAGACTGACAGTCATAGATTCTAGATGTTATACATTTTTTACTCTTGTACTTTTAGTAATTTTTAGGCTGTGAGATATTTTGTTTGAAAATTTTATAGGAATTTTGTAAATGTACACAATATACAGCGACGTAAGCCTCCAAGGTTGAACAGCTGTAACAGATTTGATAACAATCAGGTAAAGGAAAGCTCTCGGATCATCTTTATTCAAATGGACTAGGAATATTGTTCACAAGTGTGCAATATACATTGCTTCTCCTAGGGAAACAGTATAAATTATTAACTTTTTAGATGTTTACTAGCTGGTGCCCACGACCTCGTTCGTGTTTGTAAAGACTTTCGATTGACAGCTACCGTCATCTAACCACCATAGTGCACGATGGGAGACTCGATGCTATTACCACACACAAACGCCAGTCATCTGTGCAATGTAGTTCAGGCAGCAAAGGAAAATATACGGACACACATGTCTTTGGTCTAAATACGAAAATATTCCTTGATTGACCACTTTCAACCACCATATCTCCCAAACTCCCACAGTTACCGAAACTGCCGCCAACGTTGTGATCGATGGGTGAGTCTCTGTGCTACTACCACACACAAACACCAGTGATCTGCGCTAGATAGTTTTGGCTGAAAAGTGATACAACATGGCTACATACGTCTTTGGTAGAAATATGAAAGTAGCGCAGGTCGACCACTTTCAACCGCCATATCTCCCCAGCTTCCATAGCTACCTGACATCTAACCACCATAGTGCACGATGGGATATTCGATGTTATTACCACACACAAACATCAATGGTCTATCCTATGTAGTTGTGGCAGGAAAGCGAAGTATAAGGATACACAAGTCTTTGGTCGAAATATGAAAACCAATTTTAACCATCATATCTACCACATCCCCACAGCTATTGGCATTCGGCCAACGTTGTACACGACAGGAAACTGCATGCTACTTCCACACATAAACACCAGTGATCTGTGCTAAGTAGTGGTGGCTGAAAAGTGAAATATAAGGAAACACACAACTATATATATATATATATATACTAGACGACCCGTGAGAAAATTTCGCGAAAAAAATGATGTGAAAAGTGAGGTTGAATATGATGTCACCAAAGCTGAGTCATTACTCTTCATACTCCTACTTCATTTATCGATTTTGGTTAAAAAACCAGGGAGATAAAAGGCTCGAAAGACATAAAACGTATTTTAAAAATATTGATATTTTTACCGTTTAAGGGTCGAATTACGAAAATTTCTTTTCTTAGAATATAATGTTACCACGGCGGAAACTTTAGTCTTTAATATGATATCTCATTTATCTATATTGGTTAGATATTAAGGGAGATAAATCTCTCGTGACACAAAAATGCGTCATAAAAAAATGTATTCTTTTTCCCTTTAATGGTTGAATTCCAAAAACATTATTTCTTAAAATATGATTTCACAATGCTGTGCCATTACTCCTTATAATCCTACTTCATTTATCGATTTTTGTTAGATATCCAGGGAGATAAATGGCTCGAGATATACAATATATATAATTTCTACATTAGAAGGGCCTGTGACTTTGTTCATGTGGATCTAGAAGCTCTTTAAACGTTTTTACTTCACGTTTTAAATTAATACCATTTATGTACTAAAATTTGGCACGAATTTTGTGTTTAAGTCACCATCCACGATTATAAGTAAATTAGGGTTCGAGAATAGAAGAAAAGTAATCTATTTTACATATGTCATGATTATTCATCATTAATTTAATAACAATGGATCTGGAGTAACGGTTCAGTGCCAAGGATAAAAAAAAAAACAATAAAAATTGTAAGTAAAATAAAAGTAATTTTCAAAGGTACATAGACTGTAAATTAATAACGACAGTTTTTTTTAATGTTTCATTCCTCCCAGGCAGAATGCAGGAGAATCTGGGAGAACTTTTCAACCTACTTAACCTAAGAGGGCGGTAGTCAGCCGTGCCCTTTGAAAGGAACCACCGCGGCACTCGCCTGGAGAGACTGCGGGAAACCCCGGAAAACCGCAGTGAGGATGGCCGGACAGCTATTGACACCGAATGCCAGGTTGGCGAGCGATATCGCCCTCCACCGGACTCGGTGAAGTCAATGACAGCACTGCCTGCGTCATCATATTCCATTGTGGTAAATATTTCGATTGCGAGAAGTCATGATCCAGACGGTTTACAATTGGCAGATTCTATTACGGAAAAATTAAATTAGCTGAGGCCTTATTTTTTAAAAAATTTCAGTATTTCGATGTCACACAATGTGACATAGACTATCACCATTTACAGTTTAGTTAAAATAGTTATTTTTGTTTAATCCGTGCAAGCACATAAAAAAATTCCAAAATTTATGGTTTGGCTTCTGTATCATGTACGAAATAATGTACTAATCGAGATAAAAAGATTCATATATGTTAACTGATGATATAACCTGTCAGTATGTGAAGTTTTATTGAAATGCGTTCTTTAGTTTTGTATGATGTACTGAAAGCCAAACAAGTATCTCTAAACTTCTGTTTCGGCCTCTGCATCTTTCGGAACTATGCGACTAATCTGAATAGAAGCTATTCTATGTTCCGTGTCATGTTGACAATTGCAATGATGAGTTCAAGGTTATACCCAGGACAAAAAGGATATTTACCTGTGTGTCGTGACCATACCCAAACACGATCAAAAGTTTACATCTGACAGATGACAAGGAAATGGAATACAGTAATTTAACAACTGAATACGTAATGAGTGTAATCGATGCTAGTTATGTGTCCCTTAGGAATATCTTCCATCAACCATCTTCAAGGTCATAAATTGCCTTCCCTGCTCACTTTCACCGAGCGGGGCGGTGTAACGGTTAGCGTTCTCGCCTCGTATTCGGGAGGACGGCGGTTCGAATCCCCGTCCGGGCATCCAGATTTGGGTTTTCCATGGTTTCCCCAAATCACTCCAGGCAAATGTTGGGATGCTTCCTTCAAAAGGTCCATGGCCGAATTCCTTCCCATTCCTTGCCCCCATCCTTGCCCCCCATCCTTTCCCGTCTCTCAAGGTTAAAAAGAGACGTAAAGCAGTTACAAAAAAAAAAAAAAAAAATTCTCACTTTCATCGAGAAATTGATTCGTGATGGAGCAATAATAGAAATTTTATGCAGCTGTAAGGTAGGCAAATAAATTTTATTATTCAGCCATATGGTTGCAAAGGATAAAACTGGACCAACGTTTACGACACAGAAGGAAAGGAAGTGTACAAAGGAAACAAAGGTTATTAATGACCAACAAAAAAGGCCATAGTTAACCACCACAGCGACCCTGGACTTTTCCTGTATTTTGATTGAGCTGTACTGGAGAAATCATTCTTACAATAATTGTCGGTAACAAAACAACATATATCGTATTTCGAAATCCTATGTGGCTTCAGAAAATGTAATTTCCCAATGATGTGTAAAATAAATAAAAAAATCAACAAAGTGAGATATAATGTTTTTATTTATCTTGTTATGCATAACCATAAATTTTAACACAGTCCTATCAATTCACAACTTGGGGATGTTACGGTTGTCATATATACGTTTTCAGAGCTCTAACTTTATAAGTGACATATTCAAATATCAACCAACTTTTATATGCAAAGTACTACCAATCTTAACTGTGAATAGTCCAGCGATGAAGTAGGAAAATTGGATGCCTATTTGTGAGTTTAGTGCGTGGTTTCATGTGTGCACTTGTATATGTTAGTGTGAGAAAGAGATAGATTGGATGTCTGTGTGTTTGAGATGGGCATGTAGACATGACGGCGGCCGAAGTGTCACACGGCGGACAGGCGGTCACCCGGAGACGATCACGAGCGAGCCGAAGCAAAGTCCAAGGAGAATGCCGAACGTAAGCCGAGACGCGCACTGTCAGAGTCCGATATGCGATGCGCACAGTCCAAGGAGAATACCAAACGTAAGCCGAGACGCGCGCTGTCAGAGTCCGAGAAGTGATGCACTGGAAGCTGGTGACGATGCTGAAGAGAAGTGAACACAGCACTGTGTTAAGTGGGACCGCACCGTCTGTATTTATACGAGGCAGGTCACCTATGATTGGCTGCGGCGGAAACTGTGCTACGCGGTGGCGCTAGTTGGCCCGCTGCTAGTGCCGTCTATAGGTTGTCCACCTCCATGCCTTCTTCCGGGCATGTGACGATGTCGGGCCGGGATACCAGAATAACATTGTTACTTTTACAGCAGGATCGTAAGGGCGGAAAAAAAGACCACGTTGTTGTTAGCTAAGCGACGATTGGCCGAATCTCGTATAAAGAGAAAAGAATATATTGCTATGTAACCAAAACCTCCATTCGGACATCCGCATTAAAAACTGGGAATGCAGAGGAAGGATTCCGCAATTGCGGACACGGAGCTCCGTTAGACCCTAAAGGAAGTACAAAATTACTATAGTGGCAGAACTGTTAATGTCAGCAGATTGGACTTCGTAAATTTAAAATAATAATGATTGCATCTATTATTTCCGATTCAGCAGAACAATTACCTCAAGCCAAAGTTAGCTAACGCTATACGACCTATATTAACGCATTGTTTCAAATGTTTTCATTTCGGTTGTACAAAAACAATTCTCAAAACTTGTCTGATGGTCCCTGCACTGTATGATTCCTCCCTCATGCCGATGAGTCTGTAATGGAAAGTACCGCGAAGGAGGAAAAGGAGAGCGAATCCTATTCTCACCCACTGATTTTCGTCTTGCTCAGTTATGTAAAGCCGAGAAAACAAACTGCGTGGCCACATCAAGAAACAGTCATTTAAAAGAAGCTAAGCATGGTCCTCAATCCGAAGATTGGTTGGACCCTCCAGAGAGAGACATACTAGCTTGGTATCAGCTGTGGGACGGCCATTTCCTTTCCTCCTAACGAAACCTAACCCGGTAATCCTACCGGGTATGGTAGACCTACAATTTAACACAGAAGCGTTCTGGCGTTCTTCACATTACAAAGCAATCTGTGCCAAAGTCTAAGGTCGGTTTAAGGGTCTTTAAAATCCCCACTGAAAGAGGGATTCGAACCTGGTACCTTTCGATCTCCAGTGAGGCGTCTTAACCATCGTGATCGTGTTACCCGTCCGTTTAAACTACTGTTTCCTTCCCTTGTATCGTCTTCCCAGCCAATTTTGGAGATGGGCCACAATTTCAATTTTAAGTTTTCCTGCGGGCCACGATTTCGATTCTAAATAGCTTGCGTGAAGTTACAATAGATATTTATTATTATTATTATTATTATCTGCAATTGAACCCTGTCGGATCACGCAAAGCCTTAACGATTCAGTTTTCTAAGTTGGATATTTAAATATAACAAAGATATGAGAAACACAGTTTAATTAAGACCAGACAATGATACCATTGCTGCTTCAAAAACAATTAACAACTTTGAAAGCATAATGAAATTCATTGGGATAACTTACAAATTTTCTTAAAGTGTCATTTTGTAGCTAAACACCTAATGTTTCCTCATGGTATTTATGACATCTCTTAATGAAAATTCCTCCCCCGTTATTATTACTCCGTGATTCACTAAGAGTGGGTGACGGAGGGTGCATTACACGAATCGTAGTTTGTAACCATTTGTGCATAGGAAGGAATATGGCAGGAGGCGTCCATGGGCTATTTTCAGTAACCATTCTGGCATTAGCCTGGAGCGATCTGGGAAAACCCAGATCAGGATGGCCAGAAGGGTTTATAGATACCAACTCCTATTGGAATCTAAGTTCTCTCGCTCGATAACTCCTTCCTGTTCCACGCCCTAATCGCTCGTGGAAAAAGAGGAGTATAGAAATGAATCGGTTCTGGTCCTGGTTTTTCTAATTTTATTTTCACGGTCATTCCTAGATATGAATCTAGCTGGTAGTAATAAGTGTTCGCCGTCATCCTGAAATAGGTCAGTCATGAATTTTTCAATCAGCTTCTGCCGAGAGCAACACCTTTGTTGTTCCAGATCTTCCCAACCTAACTCATTCAACATCGCTCTTACGCTGTCCCACCAACTATATACAACTGTCACAAATCGAGCGGATCCTTCTCTGTACCTTCTCCAATGCTTTCATTAACTTCTTTTGATGGGGACCCCATACAGAACAACAGTATTCTAAGTGAGGACCCACTAGTGACTTGTGTGCAATCGATTTAATTTCCGGTATGCACTATTTTAAATTACGACCTAGAAATCGGAGCATACGATTTGCTTTCCCAATTACCTTCTCGATATGCTCATTCCACGACAAATTATTACGAACTGTTACCCGTAGGTATTTCGCAAAATCAACTTTTCTAAGGACAGTGCCATTCATTTTGTATTCAGAGCTAAATGGTGTCGCTTTTTTACTTATATGCATGACTTGGCGTTTTTCAGCGTTTAACTCCAGCTGCGAGTCTTGCTCCAAGCGATTATTTTCATAACATTGCTTGTAAAAAAGCGCAGCCCCGTTCAGATATTTGTCTTAACTAAGCTCATGCAGGCTGCAGGACAGTGAAGTAGTGGTTTTTAGGTAACAGACGTGTAGAGTCGCTAACAAGACTGCGAAAAATGTGGTGCTATTTATAAGAATAAGTCCGCTTATCAGAATACGTTGCCCCCTGAAAGAGAGATTGCTCGAGGACACATTGATCCCCCCTCTGTGTTATGTATATCGGTTTCCAGAAGACGATCGCGACGCGTCGCGCGGGAGATTCGATTGTGAGCGGCTATTTATAGGACGCTCTCCAGTCGATCACGTGTAGCACAAAATCTCGACGCGCTCGTTTCGGGCGCACAATGCGGCGCAACATCATTTCGCAGGCTTCGGCAGCCGCATGACTGGAAGAAATAACAACAGGGGAACGAACTCCACTGCTTCGTTGGGTCGACTACCTGCCAAAGAAACCACGCCAGCAAAACGCTCTTCCACGATGCATAAAAGTATGTGGACGACATAAAATGTGGCGTAAATGTTATGTGACATGCTCCACAACTATGTTCTGGTATCATAAAGATTCTTTCCATTTTTCCCGATAAAACACTAATCAGCTAAATGAAAGGTCAGAGTTGATTTTACAACCCTGCTCTCTGACACACAGTAGGCCAACATGTCGGTTAAACAAATCGAAATTCTAATAACATTGCTGAACCAAAAAAAAAAAATTGATTCTTAACTGAAGCTGGCCAATTGTGGAGTAAAAGAAACTAATAATACCAATTCCTTTCTGTAGTAGAATTCTTAACACTGACCAAACAACAAAAACAAAACGTTCAGACGGCAAATATGAAGTTTCTAAGGTCAATACTGGGATTTAAAAGGAGAGATAACATGCGAATGATGACTTCAAACAAAGATCAGGAATGAGATTCCTACTGGATGACTTACATGAATATAAAGCTTCTTTTTAGTAATGGCTTTACGCCTTGTCGACGTCGAGGTCATTAGAGGCGGGATGGGAAAGGGGACAATGAACGGTAAGGAATTCGGAAATGGCCTTATGAAGGAAGCATCCCGGCATTCGCCTGTTGTAATTTGGGGAAACAATGAAAAACCCATATCTGGATGCCTGGACTGGGATTCGAACCGGCATCCTCCCGAATGCGAGGCGAGAACGCTAACCGCTCACCCACCACGCTCGGTAATATAAATCTACAAGAAATAAACATTCATAAACACTAACAGAATGGCATAAAGTTTAGGTCCGTATAATCCGTAGCGAAAAGGGACAAGGGACGTCCACAAAAAAGATGGCCTGATAAATTCACCCTTGAAGACGGAAAAGCCCCGAATTCTCACTCAACCCTTGTTAGATAGTCCTTCAGGCAATAAAAAAGCTATAACTTCTTTGATCAGGATTAGAGTATCAATCATGGTTGTCATCCACAGCTCCTGCGCCAACTAAAAATTAGATCTACAGCCATTTGTGACTAACGAATTTACACTTGAAACATAAATCATTAGTTTTTTATGTGACATGATAAACCCTGAGTCTTGGCATCCAATTTACTAACCAGAATCCGATTTCTGCTTATGGGGAGTAAATTATCTATTAATAACTCCTTATTTACACTTGTCATGATCAAAAATGTGAAGATCTATTTTCACACGTTTCGTCAATGTACTAACAATAAAATTAATATTCTTGTATATTATGAACATATGTTAATTCAAGAATTTCTGATTCTTTGATCCATAGTTCTCATATCTAAACTTTTTTTATTGATATATTATATATATATATATATATATATATATATATATATATATATATATATATTAATGATGATTCGATTATATCTGATTTATTTTGATAGTAAATATACACACTTTTATATTTAAAAGTTTGTGTTGAATCATGTTCATATGAATGTATATTGCAGTTGCGCTGGAGGCAAATACATATATATATATATCTTTTAAAAACCTTATAAGCATTCCTTTGTTTGCTATAAGATACCGAAAATACCGTGAGTAACATATTGAATCTGTTTTTGCGCTAACATGATTTTCTAAATTCACATAACATTTTAACATTTCAGCTTTCATTAAGTCAAATTTATAGAACGGACAGCGTTAGAACACAAATACCAATATCTCTTTCTGTCGCCACAGAATAACTGCGAACCTAAATACAGAATTTAGTCCTTATATGGTAACAGGTTGCAGGTTTTATGCCACAACAGAACACCTTTAAGGGAGACATTGCAGTGAATTGATTATTATTATTTCGCTTATGGTTTTACCCTTCATCGATGATCTAGTGTGGTGGGTGAGCGGTTAACGCTCTGGACTCGCATTCGGGAGGACGCCGGTTGAATCCAGATTTGGGTTTTGAATGGTTTCCCCAAATCACTCCAGATGAATGTCAGGATGTTTCCTTCAAAAAGACCATGGCCGAATTCCTTCCCGTTACTTTCGCAGCCCCATCTCGCCTATAATGAACTCGAAGTCGACGAGGCATAAAACCATAAGTAAAAAAAAAATCCTTCATTAACGTCCAGGTCATTAGACGCGTGACAGGACAGGGGGATAGAAATGGGAAGGAATTCTGGTTTGTCCTTTTTGAAGGAACCATCCCGGAATTGAGCTGGGGTGGTTCCGGGAAACCATGGTAACCGAAATCTGGATAGTCGGGCAGGGATTCGAAACTGCGTCGTCCCGAATGCGAATTAATTCGGGATATCTTTCACCACCAGTGTTACAATTTGATAACTGTGCAAAGTAAATCAAAAGGAAATTAAGAATTTATGCAATGTATCTCCATAGATACAGAGTAAATAAAAGACAGAAGAAGCTAGTTGGCATTTTAAAGCCAAACGAAAACGGTTCCAACCAATCCCACCGTCATTTTCAATTCACGCAATCAAACTGAGCTAATTAGCATTCAAATCATCTTTATTTTTAAATGTGTTTCGGCAATATCTGAATGTTTGTTTTCTGTAATTACATAAACGGGGATATAAAACATCCATTCCATTGTTTATAATGTCTTATATTAATGCTTTGAGGTTCTGATAGATTTTCAAATGCCATTCAGACAGTGGCGGTTGCGTAATGAAATGAATTAAAAATAATTTCATATTAATCAAGGTATTTTGCATGAAGTATTTTTATGGAACTAATAATGAAATACAAAAACAATACTTCAAAAAACAGAAGTCCCTTTCCCTGCGATAACCGAACTGTTCCGACATTTATGGGCTAACGAATTGCCGCACCCTAGGATGATGTGATATGAATAATAAGAATTAAAATGTAAACGTGTAAGAAACAAACTGCTCAACTGATTTAATCTATAGACCACAAGAGAAAAAGCTTTATATCCTACGAAGCATTAACGACTTGTATTCTTCTCTGGTCAGTGCAATAAGCTATCATGTATTTCTCAATGATTTAGTTTTATTGTGGCTATTCAAAGTTTGGCTGTACGTGTTTTGGCGCCATCGGAGATACAATGGACTCGATTTCAAACTTGGGTACCTTCATCTGTTATCTTAAAGATTTATTTCAGAAAGCATTCAGACTCATTGGTTGTACTGTTTCATTCCAATTCGTGTTTACGCCTTCGAACTGAATTCTTTCGCGTAATATTACTTCCATAGTGTATACCTCAACGCGCAACAGTACCACAGTCAGTATATTCAGTAGGTACCCGCTCTAACAACCTCCAAGATTACTGACAAATTACAAGTTGGCAACAAATGGTAGTGAAACTATATATGTAAATAGCTTAATTTGGGATGGGGGGGGGGAGGAGAAGAAAAAAATCACAGTTGCCGTTTCAATATTTCTTCCGGCAGGTTCAAGGTGCATATCAACTGGGGGGGGGGGGGGGAACACGGGAACTCCCACGCGAAGAAGTAGTAAGAGTTTAAATCCAGGCACAAAAATGGGCAAAATTACCGAACGTTGTGGCGTTATGGACGTTGATTTGACATCAAACGATGACCGTATCAGCCTCAAGAAATCAGATACTGAAAAAGAAAACTGCTATTGAACATTTTCCAGAGCCACGGCAAATTAATGGTTAACATGAAACCACCCATGTGGTCATCTTTAGAACCTGAATTTTTTCCCACAGATGTTATGCAACGTTAGACGCTAAAGTATAATCTTCTAAGACGCTGAAGTATAAACTTCTTAAATTACCAATAACCAGCCTCGAGGGCTATATCTACAAGGAACCATAACTTTTGAATGGCAAACAACGTTAGAATCCCGATGGTGTAGTAAATTTTTTCCATCGAGTACTTGACCAGAAGTGATGGATTCCTGTACCAAAGAACTGAGAAGAGTAATAAACATCTTATATTGCATGAGGAGACACTATTTATCGGATCTGGACGTTAAGACTGGTGGTATAGTTGCTGTGATTCTCGCGATATCTGGAATTACGTGCCAGCATCTTCTCTCGCCTCCTCTTCCTTTATTTAAAAAAAAAAAAAAACCGAGAGAATGGCAAAGAAATTATAGGGAAACAAATGGTGACTACATCACCGTATCTTTGGGAACGCCAGAAATATTATCACGTGCCGTGAATCTTATTAGTACTGAGTTCTTCGCGCCTAAGGAGTAATTACAGTGAGTTACATTGACTTATTAATAGACCCAGTATTCCTAAGTGGGGGCAAGGCACTTAAGTCAACGCTGGCTTGCCAATCTTTATATCTGTACTTAAGGTGGTATAAGCAGACTCTCGGATTTGAGAATCCATGACCCCGCAATTTATCTTCGCTAAAGCGTAGTTTGAACAAAGCGGGATGTTAACGTAAAATTGTTCCTCTTGGAGAATTTGTGAAAGCAACTCTGAAATCGCTGATTGAGCTTATAGCTTATTCGTAGGTTTGTAGGTTGGTATTACGCTGTACGACTTTAAATAACTTGCAAATTCCCTCATAAACATGAGCAATATGAAAACTTTACTGTACGCGAAAGTCAAATCTTCCGCAGAAATAGCAAGGCAACAGCTTGCCACTAGCTTTTGCAGTTGCTGGTTTGTTAGTTTTTCTAGCACCAATAAGTATTTGATTTGTTATATATTCTAAAGCTTCCAGCGGCGACAAAATATTGGACTCTTGATGCTCAAAATCTCTGCCCTCATTTTCAACTAACGCCAATCTGGGCTGGATCGGATCTTACAAAAGGCCATGGCTGAGTTCCTCCCAGTCCCATGATCCCAATCATCTCAGACTTTAATGACCTAGACTGGGAGGTCCCTAAACTTTTTACCCCGTCGTCCCGTTGATACGATATTTGTCTTCTTATCGACACCCACAAGTAGTTAATAAAAACATTAAATCATTTTTCGCATTTCTGATGCTAAGCAATAAAGAGACCTGAATAACAAAACGAAGTAATTTATAAAATCTACCCAATAAAATTAACAGAAAAACTAAGTACTTTCAACTATTACTATAATCACAAAAAATAATAACAAAACTATGGATAGATGGAATAAATTTCAAATAAAGACCTTCCAAAAAGAAAAGATGGTTGTTGCACTGTTTTAACTTGTCACATAGCGATGAATCCACCTTCCTAAGGCATTCTTCAACTCTCAATACTGTTACTATCACCTCTTGACAAACACCTTACCTCAGTGAGCAAAAGTATTTGGTTGAAAGTTTCATCATTTACTTCACATGACTTCGCAAACAGACCAGAATTGAGAGGATAAGCATTACTTGAATTTATTGACCTGATTGTTAGTAGAAAATTCCTATTTTTTCCTGTACAGGTTAATTGATTCTCTTTAGTATTAATCGACCCCCTTTCGACCCCTCTGTATTAATCGACCCCGGGAAATCTCTTATCGACTCCAAGGGGTCGGTATCGACCACTTTGTGGATCCCTGATCTAGACGAAGCGTAAAGCAGTAAGAAAAAGAATATGGTAGCCCTATACAGTTCTACACATCTGTTCAAATATAAGTCGCTTAATTTTCTGAAAATTAATGATTTCACAGTGCGTTTGATGACACAACCAGCGTTGGATTAAATGAAATCATAATTTTACTCTGTTTCGTCTAGTTCTATAGCCAACCATTATTCAATATTCTACACGTACGTATAATAAAAATCCGAATTTCGGAGCTCCCACGTTTGCGTATCCAAGGAAACCATTGTATGTTAGTGACGTCATGGAGCGTTACCGAGGACATGATACTAAGACATTGTCGGTAGAGTATAAAAGGAGACCTCCAGCGGAGTTTGAGCTCAGTACAGACGCGGACGGGATACGTAGCTGGAACGTAACGACACTCTGTATAAGAGTCGGACAGTGATAGCTGTTATAACTGAAGTGTGGAAGTGGTCGCTAAATTTTGTTCTTGTATAAATGTGCCACGAATATGAGAAAGTGACCATTCAGTTACCACTTGGTTGCACTGATTCCAGGTTTGGATGTGATGTATTTGTCCATTAATTACACTCACTGGTGTGTTGTGCTTTGTGTTTCAGCTGATGCCTCCACTCGGCTCTAAGCACACGGGTCGGCCGGGCTGCCAAGCGTGATCCCAGGTCACGCGTGGTCCAGCTCGGACGCGGAGCGTGCTGGGCCGAGCTGGTGTCTGCCAATGGCGGCGTTGGCTTTGGAGGACGTTGCCCGATAGTGGTGGACGTCGTATGGACCAATGACGGCGACAGAAGAGAGGCAGCAAGACCTAATGGGACCCTGTCTGCAAGGCACGCTAAATGCCGACCAGCCTGAATGTGGTTTTTGGGCGGTTTTCCACATTCGCCAAAGGCAAATGCCTGGCTGGGACTGCGACTCCGCTCATATACATGTGTGAACATACTGTGAACTCGAACTTTAATTAGAAGAGTGATGAATAAATTTTTTAACGAAATTCCTCCTTGTTTTTATTTAATCATTATATTAATAAGAAAGGAACAATATTTTTAGCACTATAGCATCATTTAAACTGAAAATAGCAATTCATAGATTACTGTTTTACGTCTGCAAAAATACTTCCGTCTGTCCTTTTTTAATACGTAAGGCACAGTTAAAAGAGGAGAATTCATAACTTATTTCATTACGCATAATTGACAATATCTATAAGGGTTGAAAATGCAATGTAATTATATGTGTGCTAAAGCCATCTTTCTTAGTCCAGTGAGGACGCAACTTAAAAAATAGGAATGAAGCTATTTCTGTGAGTACGTTGTGATTTTTTGTTTAAAATGTCGTCTGAAAAGTATACTCGTCGTAAACTCCGGCCGTTTAGGGACAGAAATTCACACGGATGTCTGGAATCAAGTATAACAGTTCGATTGCTCGTGTTACTCTAATCGTTGTACTAAGTATTAAACGCTGAATAATTCTCATGGTCCATGGCACATTATATGATCGATTTTTCTGGTCGAAACCAGCGACAAAAAGATGAAACCGCAACTGCCGGCCTGTGCATTTGGACTAAGGTACTTTAAACGTTGAGCAACTCTTTCCTATTACACACATGCTATAGATTTCGGTCAAGTCACTTGACTGTTTGAGCCATCCAATTAGATTAGAGGCAAAACTCAACTGACCGAAACTAATGCTGTACTAATGCAATAATACCACAAGAGTAGCTTCACCTCCTGAATAGTAACAAGACCGAAATGTAATGATCCGTTACCGCCATGATCATGGATATAGGGAAGGGCTTAGATGGCGAGTGTCCCCCATCTTATTTGCAATTTTTAGGCTGTTTTTCGAAATCGTATAGATTAATCCTGTGATAGTCCCCACTCAGACATCCTTATTCTAAACCCGAACTAAATACAATTACAAAGCTTACACAATTCAAAAACGAGTGGTAGCAACTACCTCGCTTTCTGTGATTATATCGCCCGCCATCAACGACCTATTATATCTCTACACGACATTAGACCCACAGCAAAATAAGACAGGCAGGTCTCATTACACAGGACCTGCACATTCGAAGTAAAAGTTATTTTAACCAAGTGATTCTGTTTATTTTTATTATTACTATTTTGTAAATGCAAAAAGAGCATGTAAAATGTTAACTTGTGTGATAGATTGAATCACGACCTTATATGATTATTATATTAGGAAGTGTAATATCTGAGGTCTTAATTTCTAAACACAATTTTGTTGTTGTGAATAAGTCTTCAAGTTCGGTACTGGGAAATATCCGAGAATTACAACTGACTATTTGAGTTTAAATGCTACTGAATGTAGGATAACCGTTTTTTTTCCCCCCTGATGACTTTACGAATCGTTAGCTTTGAGAAGAACTGAAGCAGTATAGGACTGAGGTCTAGAAACAAGAAGTAATTCGGCCGTGGCCTTCCCAGCATTCGTCTGGAGCCAGTTTTGGGAAAACCAAGGATACCAGAAACCTGGATGGCCGGAAGGGGATTCGAACCTGCGTCTTCCCGGATAACACGTTAAACTGTACTCCTCAGAGAAAGGTTCAAAGAGGCAATAATACTTTCCCGCCCCTCGTTACGCGGGGAAGGGACGCAATTCGCAGGACAACGCCTCACCGCCTGCATCACCTTAGAAACCGAACCCCGCTCCTACGATGCGTGAAACTCAAAGTACATGGTAAGGAAATTGAACGAATATAGAATTGAAGCAAACACCCTTGGGAAGGCGAAGAGATGCAGGGCGAGAGAAAGCACTTGGCCCAGGCGTCTAGCACTGGCAGAACCTAGCGGTGCGAGGAAGGGAGTTACGACAACGTGGCCACAGTGATATTACATTATATCAGCCTGGGATTTTTTTTATTTCTGAGACCCTCCTCTGAAACACGTATTGTAGACAGTAACGGTTTTTCTTGGTATCTAAATAAAATGATTAGCAGTTTGGTATTTATCAGTTGTCTTTTGATGACGCAAATGTTAAGTTATAAACTACATTTTATTTCTATAAACCTACTCAGAAACAGTAAGCAGTTAAGTACTGAGCAACTGTATCTCCTGTGTATACCTAAATAAAATTTAATTGTTTCTCTAGCTATTTTTCTAAAGAAAGGCGACCTGTACCAACCCCCAACTCTTTAATCCCACAGACAATCCCAGAGTACCAGCATAACTCATAAATTTCGGATGACAGATAAAATCAGTTTCTTCATTGTAATTTTACTAAACAAAGTAGTTATTTGTCTTTGAAAAAAACATTTATGAGTAATCAGTCTGAATTCACACAATCACAATAGTTTCTCCACAAACATCGACGAGACCTCCTTACATTTAAACAAACTAACAATATTATACGTAATTAATAAAGTAAACAAGTTACATATCATCAACATTAACATCTCCATAAATTTTAGAAACAAATTGACTTATGCATAATAAGGTATGTAGTAACAAAAGAGATTTCACATATTAAAATAAGAATTATTCAAATGAATATCTCTTACAGTTAACAATACAATATTTTAAATGTAGCTTTTTGCGAATTGCAAAAATATGATCGATAACTTATATGTTTGCCGGTGAAAACGCAACTAAAATTAATGTTAAAAAAAGAGAGGCGATAAGAAAGTAAAAGTGACATAACAGATAAAATGGGTGCGTCTCGTTCGGAAATTTTTCGTTTTATGATGTATGTTCCATATCAATTTTCTATTTTTTGTCAATCCCGAAAATCTCGGGGTGGAGAAATTTAATAATGAAAATTTCGGGAGTGAAAGTGGAATTTCGGGGTCCCGGAATCAAATTATCTAGTTATGTATGATCAATGACACTTCAACGCACTTTCTCGTTCTCTATATTCTAGACAGTTTTTCCATCGGCTGTTAGTTTACCTCCATTTTTTTTTAACACAAAAATCAACATATAGTGCAGGCAAATTCTTGTAGACGCTATAAAACACTTAATTCAATCAGCGGTTGTCTTATTGTTTTTGTAATGTCATCTGTAGCGTGTAACGTGTTAATACCCGAAACTTTAAAGTACATAATAACCGCTAGATGGCTTTAGGATCTCGCCAAAGGTCGATGAAAATCACTGGAGCAATTCCTCATGTTTTTACTTAAGGATATAAACACAATAACTTCATTAATTACGAGAGGATGCGTTAAAATTTAACGTTATTCACGAGACCAGGACACCCTAAAGGATACGCAGTGGCTCCGTAATTTTCGAAGTAAGATGCTGGCCGCATGTGAAGGGTGTCACTGCGTAGGACGAAGCGCCATAGCTGTCAATCGATTGCCAAGACAGCTCCACACGACACGTCACATAGATTTTTTTTTTTTAATGTAACGTATTCCTTAACTTTCAAAGTAAAATGTAAACATAATCTTCTATATTAACACAGAAAATCGTAATGCAGCCTAGAATTGACTTTCCGTTCATCCTGGCACGTCCGCAGTGTAAACTACTTTAATTCTTTCGTTTCAGTTGGCAGAAATTTCGACGATGATATCAGTTGGTTTACTAATATCTTGTTCATTACCTTTTCCCAAAATTTTGGAGTCGGTTTGCCTTCGATGAGGTTTACTCATCATTGGCGTCAAAATTGAAGCTTTGGTTTTACCGCCGCATGCACTTGCTGATGCCTAGCATTTTAAACCTACTTGCCACGTCGCACTATACTCCGTTCACCCTCAACTGGGCGGCTGAAGGTCATGTTTCCCTGGCCCCACTCCTCCCCTCACCACCCCCTCCCGTTCCTCCATCTGAGCTGACCGCTGTATCCATGCACACGAGTAGCAAATTTCCTCTTCGCATGTAGGGGTAAGGTCAGCGGAGAGGGGATAGAGCAGACTGACAATGAGGCGCCTCTATTAGCTGAACGCGCTATAAGGAAGTGTTGCCGTCTATCTGTGAGACATTATAACTATATTCAGTGTGTGATAACCATATTTCTTTTTGAAAAGTGTAGTTTATGAAGAATGGGGACAGTTCAGTCATTCGCCTTGAAGGATGCGAAAATCCGCCTAAAAACCACAGTCAGTAGGGCCGGTACACGAGGGTTTGGGCTCGTGCCCGGGCCTTTGTACTTCTCCTATTCAGCAGGTGCCACTTCGGCGCACTGAGCCACTCTGGCGCGTCTTCGGTTTTTCCATATCTAAATGTATGATTGATTATTTTTCCTTTTTGTATTTACACAGGACACACACAGTGACTTATTGTTTCAAATCAAATCCTAGGTAGTAAAATGGCAGGCGACTGGCGCTGACCACGTACCTACTGTCTAGGATCTAGGCCATAAAGAGGATAATGAACTCTACTTATCTAATTACAATGGAACACATCCGCCGAAGTAGAGACAGTTGAGAAATACATTCCAACTAGCGGACAGCTCAGCTCATTGCAGCTCCGTTCACGATTCAGGATTTCGCCAATAGCATTCACGCTAGCGGTCTGGTCAGATCAAATCGTAGACGATGACGTTTCAATGTCGTTTTCTACGCTAACGTTATTTAAAATCGCATTGATTTTGGATGAAGAGGCTAAGATCAAAAAGACGACGTTCATGTTGCATCCACAGTTTAAAAACTGATCAAGGAAAAAAAAAATAGCTACTGGCTATGCCGTGCGAGACGAGTGGTGGTAAATGTTTTTAATATTTCGAATTTAATCATGAAAACTTAATTCCGATCCAGGATTAACTGATAATATAATTTTAGCAACATGTACTTTGCACAATTATTTACGGAAGGATAAAATTTCATTCCATGTAGAAAGTGAATGAATAACCGGATTAACGCGAGGAATCCTTTGTTTGCAAATATTCTTTGTTTGGGTGCTAATACCCGTGAAGAAACTTTTAAATTCACTACATTTCTTTAATTTGGAAGCAGGACCTATACCTTTGCAATATAGAAACATATAATATTTGAATTTATATTAAATTTTGCCAACTTTATATTAATGAGAAATAACATACGGTTAAAATATTTATTTTTTATTGCTTACGAGCAGAAGTTTTTGGTCGTTCGTCACCCATTATGATCTTATCTGATCTGACCTGACTTCCAGTTAGATGTCTTAACCACGGAGAAAATTAACCTCTCAATGCAGTCAGTATTAACATATTATATCAATACTAGACGACCCGTGCGAAAATTTCGCGAATAAAGGTTGAATATAATGTCACCAAGTTCAGTCATTACTCTTCATACTCCTACTTCATTTATCGATTTTGGTTAGAAATCCAGGGAGATAAATGGCACGAAACACAAAAAACGTATTTTAGAAATATTGACATTTTTGCGCTTTATGGGTCGAATTACGAAAAATTACTTTCTTAGAATATAATGTTACTACGGTGGAAACCTTAGTCTTTAATACGATATGTCATTTATCTATATCGATTAGATATCAAGGGAAATATAAGGCTCGTGACACAAAAATACGTTGTAGAACAATTTATACTTTTTCCCTTTAATAGTTGAATTCCAAACACTTCTTTCTTAAAATATGATGTCTGCAAAGCTGAGACATTATTCCTCACAATCGTACTTGATTTATCGATTTTGGATAGATATCCAGGGAGATAAGTGGCTCGAGACACAAAAAACGCATTTAGAAAAATTGAGTTTTTTGCCTTTTATGGGTGGAATTACGAAAAATTCCTTTCTTAAAATATAATGTTACCACGGCGGAGACCTTATTCTTTAATATGATACCTCATTTATCTATATCGGTTAGATATCAAGGGAGATAAATCGCTCGTGACACAAAAATCGGTTATAGAAAAATTTATACTTTTTTCCTTTAGGGGTTGAATTCCAAAAACATTCTTTCTTAAAATATGATTTCACAAAGCTGATACATTACTCTTTATAATTCTACTTCATTTATCGATTTTGGTTAGATATCCTGGGAGATAAATGGCTCGAGATACAAAAAACGCATTTTAGAAAAATTGACATTTTTGCCCTTTAAGGGTCGAATTACGAAAAATTCCTTTCTTGAAATATAATGTTTACCACGGCGCAGACCTTATTCTTTAATATGATACCTCATTTATCTGTATCGGTTAGATAGTAAGGGAGATGAATCGCTCGTGACACAAAAATGCGTTATAGAAAATTTTATACTTTTTCCCTTTAAGGGCTGAATTCCAAAAACATTCTTTCATAAAATATGATTTCACAAAACTGAGACATTGCTCCTCATAATCCTACCTCATTTATCGATTTTGTATAGATATCCAGGGAGATAAATGGCTCGAGATACAAAAAAAGCATTTTAGAAAAATTGACATTTTTGCCCTTTAAGGGTCGAATTACGAAAAGTTCCTTTCTTAAAATATAATGTTACCACGGCGGAGACCTTATTCTTTAATATGATACCTCATTTATCTATATCGGTTACATATTAAGGGAGATAAATCGCTCGTGACACAAAACCGCATTGCAAAAATATTGATACTTTTGCCCTTTAAGGGTCGAATTTCGTTAAATTTCTGTCTTAATATATGACGTCACTAAAGCGGAGATCTTAATCTTTAAAATGATACTTCGTTAAACGATTACAGGTAGGTATCAAGGGAGATAAGTGACTCGTAACACAGAAAACAGCATTTTAGAAATATTGACATTTTTGCCCTTTAAGGGTCGAATTCCGAAAACTTCATTCCTTAAAATATGATGACCATAAGCTTTAAAATCACACCTCATTCATTGATTTCGGTTAAGTATGAAGGAAGATACAGGCTTGTGACAAAAAAATACCTTATAGAAATAATATATATGATTCTTGCTAGTGTTTTAAGTTCTTTAGTTAACTCTGCTGCCATCAGGAACGTTCAAGGCAAAAGAAGGAATCGCCCTATACTGAACGCGTTAAAACTGTGGTGGAGAACGCTGGTTTCTTTTCTGATAATTGTTACAAATTTTGTTCTTTCTCCGTACAAAAACCACGATTTCTTTTTTAAGAGCTACGTGATATTATTCTGTACCAGCAAGTTTGAAGCATAATTCCTTTTCTCTAAGTACTCTTCAGTATACTACATATTTTGCTGGACTGTACTCTCTTGCACGATGTTATTTATATAGCAAACACTCTTTAAAGATATGTTGTGGTTGCTGATAACAGTACATGAAGGCGCCGAGTCTACATAGATACAGAAATTAATTTAATTCGTCTTATTATGAAAACATATAAAGTATCAATAACAAGATGAATTTAACTACAGAAAATCTCTGGATGACGTTCAGTTTTCCAAGTCTTCGAAATTTGGTATTAACGGGCGTATGTTGAATTTACTGTAAGTAGACTGAGTGACAAAACAAGAGGTTTTCGATCAATTCAAAGAACAGATGAAGATATGGAAGCATGCTACTATGTCTAGCAAGTAAAACTTGTTCTAGAAGTCCGTAGAGTTTACACTGGATGGAAATATCAGTGAACAGGAGAATAAGTAACTGTACAACAAGCACTGGGGATGATACCAAATCGAGGTAATCCGTTGACGACTCAACATACACGAAGCGAGCGTCGAAAAGATGGTGCAGAGGTCAGCAGCTGCGATGCGTTAAAACACGCTTCGCTGAACGTAACCCACGCGGAAGGAAGAGGAAATCGTTCTGCCTGGAGAAAAAGTACGAAGAAGTGCTACGCGTATTGCAACAGCCTTTCAAAAAGAAGAATCTCTTGGAGGAAACAAGCGAAGTAAGGTTAGGAAGTAAATTCGTATGGCATTATTTGTTGGAGAACCAGAATTATTAGGATTTTTTTTTTTTCAGCTCCATTGCTTGCAACAATGAGCGATATTCACCATTGCGCGTGTTATACGCTTGAGAAAGTTGAATTTGCCGGTGTAAACAAGCAGCAAATTTTCAATTAACTCAAGAGAAGAAGCCTTAACTCGGCTAGTTACCCTAGAACTTTATTTATATTCTCAACGCCGAGAAAGACTACGTAATTATGTAAGAAGTTTATCGATTGAGGATATGATTAATGAAATGGAAATAGAACTTTCGTGGGCTTATATAATTATCACTGTCGTAACTGCATCTTATTGCCTCCTTTAGTCACATACAATGCCTGACAAAGAAGGGGAACAGGAAACGAAATGAAACTCCACAGGTTGTGAGAATATGTGATGTTATTTCAGTGATTACAACATAGTCAGATTTATAAAGAACTTTGCAGTATGAACTAGGGTTGTAACGGATGTCACCTTTGCGGAAGCGGAGGTTTTGCGGAAGCGGAGGTTTTGCGGAAGCGGATGATGTGCGGAAGCGTATGTTTTGCGGAAGCGGAAGTAGAAAATAAATTTATAATTATTTACATATTACCATCTTATCAAAAATATTTTTTTTGCAAAATTCTATCTTTGTCATAAGTAAAGTCTAATTCCATATAATACTGCCATATTGATTTATTTTTACCTCATCTTTCAACAACAAAAAACGTGGGATGATTTCACAAGTGTATTAAATTATTTACATAACTGCGCACGCTTCTAAAAACCAATCTTTTTCGTATGAAGTTCGCGGCTCGACTAAATCAAGTATGATACGCAAGGCCACGCCACCACACATCTCCGTGTTCAGTTTCTGTTGTTGTTGTTTTTTTTTTTTTTTTTTTTTACGCCTCACTGACGTCGAAGTAATTAGAGGCGTGAAAGGATCGGGATAGGAACGGGAATGAATTCGGCCCTGGCCTTTTAAAGGAAGCATTCTCCTGGAGCGACTTGGGGAAATCATGGAAAACCCAAATCTGGATGTCCGGACGGGGATTCGAACCCGCGCCCTCCCGAATGTGAGGCCAGAGCGTTAACGCTCGCCCACCACCCTCGGTTCCATGGCCGCCATTTGCATTCCCACCGCTCTAGTGGCGCATTCACAGTACAACTTGTAGGACCTACGATGATCCGTTTTCGATGAAGAACTCTTGATGGGCACTGAAAAGGATTATAGGACTACACGCAGGACGTGTTGGATGTTTTTGGACTCCCAGGTGACTAAAAAGGGTCACTGCTGTTCAACAAGCTGTAGATATTGAAGGGAGCTATTGGAGGAAACATCCTGCGAGTGTGCTATAAGGACACATGGTGTGCCGCGAGGAATTATGAGTGGAAAGGAGTGCTTGGATCATTTTGTTGGACCCTTTTTATCAGTGTTAATGGGTGACGCGTCCTACGGTAGTTCTATACGGATGTCCTATAACTTGGACCTTGAATAGGCCACTTTACAAAGCAAGTTCAAACTTGTAAATTCTTTATTTAGGTAATAATACCTTTATGTTCATTGTTACTTTTATTGCAAGATCGTCAGAAAAAAAAACCACTTTGTTGTTAGCTAAGCGACGATGGGCAGGATCTCGTATATAGCGAAAATAATAATATATATTGCAATGTAAATAAAACATCCGCATTAAAAAATTGCGGATGCGAAAGCGGATGTAGGATTTCATGCAAAAGTTTCACACTTGGAGATGCGGATATTCGTTACATTTTAAGTATCAGTATAACGTTGTACCGGTAAGCATGGGACGGTAATTGCCTAGTCTGGCTGCTGCCAATGGTGCAGGATGACACAGAACGTTACAGGGATTCCTTTACTTGTTCTCGGATGGCAGGTGCAGATGTAAATGGGCTATGCTGTGGTTGGCGCACAATGCGGCGATCGTCCCATGTGACGGTCAGACGTGGTCGAGCGGAACATTGACGACGAGTATGCCAGCCCCACCGTTAGAGTTGTAGCAAACGGCATGTACTCGTTAGTGAGTAAGGAGTACATCGTTTTGTGTGCTACAGTTTGGTTTTTTTTTTTTTTTTTTTTTTTTTTTTTTTTTTTTTTTTTTTTTTTAAACAGTTTAACGTCCCTTTTTAACAACGTGGTTTTTAGAGACGGGAAAGGATGGGGGCAAGGAATGGGAAGGAATTCGGCCATGGCCTTTTGAAGGAAGCATCCCGGCATTCACATGGAGTGATTTGGGGAAACCATGGAAAACCCAAATCTGGATGCCCGGACGGGGATTCGAACCGCCGTCTACAGTTTGTAAAGAGTGAATTCATTGTTGATTGCAGCGCGCATTCTGACGTTAAGTTCATTAAAGTGCTTCCTCGTCACAAACAGATTTACGATTGGCATAAGAAATTCGTGGAATATGGGTGCGTATTGTAACACAAAACGACTTCTCAAGTGGCGTTGCCATTTCAACGTAAACAGAGAACAGCTAATAGGTTGAGGTAACAAACTTTGAGCCTTCCTGTATACAATAATATGTGTACTTTTTCAGAAACTTCTCCTTCTTTTCGAATAACCCTGTATTAACAGTACCTGCAGTACACATAGTTTGCAAGTTGCAACAAAAAAAAAAAAAAAAAAAAAAAAAAAAAAAAAAAAAAAAAAATTTCGATTACTTTAGCCTGTTCTAACAGCTTATTTTGTGTATCATTTTAAAGGATCTTTTGAATTCAGAAATCTAGGCTCGAAGACCAGGTACCATTCTGAAAACCTGATCTTATTTTTCTTTTCGGGCTTTGCGCCGCGTTGTTATTATTTTTTTCATTTTTGCTGGTGATGCAGCGCAAAAAATGAAAAGAAAAGTAAGAGTAATTCTTCAAATTAACGCCTGCGAAAATAGTGAAATTTGATATAGGTACCATTTCATTAAAAGTGCTGTTAGTTCAGAGTCGTCTGCGTCTTAATAGATCGGATAGATACTACCTACAATAAATTTGATTTTAACTCAACGATTGTATTAACGGCACGAACGGCAACGAAAGCAGAGTGGGCGAGGCACAGAGGGTAATCCGCTACCTAGCGTGAAGATACATTATGATGAATAACAATGAACTAAATGGCGTTATTACCCAAACAACGAATTTACAAGTTTAAACGTGCATGTAAAGTAAGAGCCTTCTTCACGGTCCAACTTACAGGACATCCGTGTAGAACTAGTATAGGATACACTCGCCCATTCACGTTAATTAAAGCAGTCCAACAAAATGTTCCAAGCAATCCATTCCACTCGTACTTTCTCGCGGCACACCATGTGTCCTTATCGCACACTCGCAAGATGTTTCCTCCAATCATGATATAACACCAAAGCTTGTTGGACAGCAAGGACTCGTGTTGGTTGTTTGGGAGTCCCAACATCCAACACGTTCTACATGTAGTTCACTAACGCTTTTCACAGCCTATCAAGGTTCTTTATAGAAAATTGGATTAACTTAGGTCCTACAAGTTGTACTGTGAATGGACCGCTAGAGCGGTGGAAAGGCAGGTGGCGTGGCATTGTGCATGACGCTTGAACTCCGCAAAGTTCACATGACAAAGATTGTTTTTTTAGACGCGTGAGTCGTTATGTAAATAATTTAATTCACTTGTGAAATCATCCCATATTTTTTGTTGTTTAAAGATGAGGCAAAAAATAAATTAATGTGGCAGTATTATATGGAAATAGGCGTTACTTCTGAAAAATGTAGAGCTTGGCATAAAAAAATATACTCATTTTATTTTAAGTTTATTTTTGATAAAATATTAAAATCTAAATAATTATAAAATTATTTCTCCACTTCCGCATCCGCGGATGTCAAGCCTTGAACATCCGCAACCCGCAAAGATGACTTCCGTTACAGCCTTATCAGGCGAATCGGTCATACCACAAGACCTCACACGAAATCTGCTAGGAACTATGGTCATAATATTGGTACACTTCCGTCCTTTAAGGTAATACCTTGTCCAATTGTTATGTAGCTCTACCCTGCCCCCTTTTCCAGATGACACGATGGCTTTGCATTTTTAGTTCAATGAGTCCCCATTTCGCTCCAATAAAGTGATCAGATGCACGAGTGATCCGTTTGAATCCGGCGAAATTTACGTGATGGATTTGGAGAAATATTTCACGTTATACACTTGTTGACTCACTTGACTGTTACCAGTAAGATCACAAGACGCTAAGGTTGGAGAAAATCCAACAACTGAAGAATTACAACGAGTAATATGAAGTAGCGGAGTGGCAAAATTGTCCAAGCATGCAACCATTACCCAGTACACTTTTAGAAACGATTTTCTTTTTTTTTTTTTTTCTTCTTTTTTTTTTTTTTTGTTGCTATAGGTATTATTTAACTAATATTTTAATTTGATACGTTAAATATCTACTTATTTAGTTCTAAAATAATTCTTGTAAGGAATGTCAGTCAACAGGTCCAAATGTTGGATAACACTGTACTTAATACAAAAGGGTTATTTAGCCTATTAGTATTTACCAAATAAAATATTTACTTCAGTTTTCAAACAGTGATTTATAAATTACGCCTCCTTAGAAGATAATTTGGAAAACAATATTGATGCGAAACGAGTTTGGCAGTACATCCAAATGAAACAAACTAATCATGTTCAGTAATCAAAATTTTCTCAGTTGAAGCAGAAAGCTCAACATTTGTCATTAAACTCTCAATCACTACGAACGAGCACATAAACTTACCAAAACTAACTAAACTACAAATCTAAAGATTTTTTGTGTTGGAGGCCTTCAACCATTTCATTTATTTAGATTTTGTAATTCGAGCAGTTTAACTATTTTCGAATGTGCATTTCACACGTTACGGAAGAACTAATAATTATCCTTGGGGCTTAATGATTTACTTATTATGAATTTATGCCACGAATTCCAGGCGCTTAGAAAATACAAATAATCTTAATTGAGAATATCATTTTGAGAACGGACACTTAAATAACTGCTATGAAAGTATGTATTTTAGCACTAATAGATTGTCACTCTTATCAGTACAGATGACACAACATGTTTAAGAGACACTCTTAAATAAATGTTTGAATAAAGCAGACGCGATAAGTGAATAAACCGCCAGTCACTCCTTAGAGCAATAAAATCACTAGAAGTGATGTTTTACAAGACAGAAACAGGGCCTCATGCTTGTCGACCAACAGGACCCACCAATAAGCCAAACCCGCCCGTGGCGGGAGCGATAATATGACACAAGCCTTGAAATTGAGCGAATTTTGGAGAGCGCTCATTTTAATTAACGGGGGCAATCAACCCAATATTCATCGTAATAACACCGACCAGCACGCAAGGTCAGAATAATCAGATGGGATGACGGAATTAATCAATGCAGTCCACCATCGCCACTCGCATTCTGAAGTCCTGGGTTCGGTTACTTACCCTTGTTATACCTTTTACTGAAACTGTTTTTCTTTCTTTATTGTGTACGGATCGTTATCAGTAGTGTCATAACTGCTTGGTCTAAAAGGTTTATTCAGAAAGAACTGAAAGGAAAAGCGCCATCCACTTTACTATCATCCATTTCGAAAAAACAGAGTTGTAGTTAGTCTGATATTATGGACTTGAACGCAAGAAATCTATAGTGTCTTCCATTGTAGATGCATATAAAAACTTTTTTATCATGTAAAAATTATTTTTCTTGCATATGTATATACTGCCAAAAATCTTCCAAACTATGGACTGCTTATAACATTAGGTTCATTGAGTGTCCAGTTTAGTTTCAGTAAAACAAAATTATGTTGTTGTTTTTATCATCATTTTTTTTTTTACCTGCTTTACGTCTCTCAACAGCGAGGTCTTTAGAGACGGGAAAGGATGAGGGGCAAGGATGGGAAGGAATTAGGCCATGGCCTTTTGAAGGAAGCATCCCGGCATTTGCCTGGAGTGATATGGGAAACCATGGAAAACCCAAATCTGGATGCCCGGACGGGGATTCGAACCGCCGTCCTCCCGAATGCGAGGCGAGAACGCTAACCGTTACTCCGCCACGCTCGGTTAAAAAAATTATGTATTAATACGTGCCAAGGCTAAGACAGTCTCAGCTTTTTCCATTCCGGTTTCAAAACCGTAAGGTAAGAAAGACTCAGAGCAATAAAAACAAGCAAAAACATTGGAAATTGTTCTGTTTGCTTATTACCACCAGATTCTGCTCATGGTATTAATGGCTCTTGAGCGACGATGTAATTAGAGCTGGTAGTTGATTTTTGTGGTGGCGGGAGAGGGTTATGAACGGGAAGGAATTCGACCATGGCCTTCCAAAGTAACTATTCCGGCATTCACCTGCGCACTGATTCCGGGAAAACTGAAATCTGTATAGACTTATGCCATGCACGAGTGTTACTGCTCACCCATCAGGCTCGGTTGAGAAGAACATTCCCAGATCGAATAAGGTTTTAGACAATTACTACACAAATATATCAGCAATGAAAAACTCTGCGACGTTTATGGAAAAGGAGACAATCGTCGCACAAATACTAACAGATAACGTGGTCAAAAAACAAGTTTTAGGATTCAAATCGCGTGGTTGCAACATTTCAGAACATGTCTTAAACAAAGATGAGTCACAGCGACCATTTAGAGCCAAGAGACGAGAATAAGTTTGGGGAAAGGAACGGGATGGAATTCGGCGGTGGCCTTCGGAAAGAATCAACTCGGCATTCACATGTAGTGATTTAGAGAAACCATGGAAAAATGAAATCAGGATGTCTGGACGAGAATTGAACCTAAGTCCTCCGGAATGCCAGGCCAAAGTGATATCACACGGCCACAGTTTAGGTGTGGAAGATGTTACCGTCTACGAGCGAATAAGGACACTTATGGAGGAGAATAATATTAAAACATGAGCTTTAGCGGCATCAGAAGATATAGGGATCTAACTTTATATTAATATACCTGCAACTACCTAGAACAGTTATTTTTCTTGCTGATTGCTTAATTTTCTCACGATGCAGACCATGGCTGAAAGATGGACACTACGAGTATTATCTATCGATGGTTACAGAAGAATTGATGTGAACTCAAGAAACTTACTGTGCCCGATTTACACGTACTTCCCTCTTTAACGTACTTCTATCTATATAAGGGTCAAAGATAGTGTTGCAAACTGAAAAAAAAATGTTTTTTTTTTCACATTTGTGAAAAAAAAAAACATGAAAAAAAACCTTGCACCCTAGTTTTTTTTCAGAAAACAATATATTTGATAAATTATAGTTTTATTTATGGAACTTACATTTTACATGTGTGTTTTAAACTTTACTAAATCATATAATATCTTACATAATGATTCATAAATGTATCTATATAGGTAACATAATTTTTTTTTTCATCCTCTATGTCGGTACCACATTCACTAGTATCAGTAGGCCCTACTACCAACACTAATTCGGTCGGAGTCGGAATTTTCTGTTTCTTCTTCTGTCCCCTCTAGATCCATAACTTCAGAAATAGTTATATTTTCTTTTACTGGTTGTATTGCATGCAAAAGCTTTTGAGATTGCAATCTTAAATTGTGAGCAAAGTACACACTGTGAATGAAGACTGCGCCGATAGTAATGTATTACGGTCTTTTAAGTTTGAATTTAAAACTATTATCATACAAAATAGGAGCTTTATTTGTTTTCAATAGTTGGTTTACGCCAACGGTTGCAAGGAAATTATTCATAATTACTGACAATGACTCAGTATCACTATACGCTGCGAGTTTAACAACTATACGAATATAAGGAAAGCACAACAAGTAATAAAAAGAGGCAAAAAACCTTAGTTAAATTTCATAATTTTTTTAAAAAGATTCGTAGGTCTACAGATAAATTTGTAGAGCCTGTCAGCACTAATTCAAATAGCGAGTATCAATCCAAACAATGAGGAACGGGTATTCCTTCTCACGCAACCTAGCCTTTTCGGGAAGTCCCCATTCGTAAAAGAAAACTTGTAATTTTTTTCCTACTGAACCAGAAAAATATAGCAGATTAAAAGTAAGATAAGTACTTAGTATAAACTCTAAAACAGACATATTAAACGATAAATGCCTTAAAAATTTGAAATTTAGTAGTTATGAAAAAAACATGTCCCAGAAAAAAAAAAACTGTTTTTTACAACACTAGCCAAAGATATGAATTGTATCTTGATAGAATAAGAGCACATGGAAATGAGAATGGGTTAAGGTTACAAGCAGCAAATGCCATTAAAAAAAAAAAACAAAAAAAAAACAGAGAACCTTGTAGCATGTGTTCTAAAAGACAAACAGAAATTACAGGGAGCACAGTTTCTGGACTTTATAACAAGTGATTAAGCGAGAAGTGGAGAAATCAGGGTTTAAGGGACACAGAATCTACCGTAAATTCAAAAATATTAAGCAAAGCGGAAATAATGGCTGTCGGGAGCAAAATTCACAGGGTGCTTTAAAACACAGTTCATTTCAAATAAGGAAAGATAATAACAACAGGTCTTCGGCAAAGTTCTTCGCAGCAAGAAGGAAACACCCAATGTACGAGTATGCATTACGGACTTTATTATTATTACATATTTTACGCCCACATTGCAGCGCTTGAATCAGTTCATACGCACTTTTGTCTTCACAGTGTTAGATGAAGATTTGTTCTTCAGCTTCGTATTATTGACATTACAATAAGCCCATATTATAAATTTGTGGAGCTGTCAACCTTGATTTTAGCAGCCCTATGGTGACAACACTAGTAGCCAATCGCATTTCGGGAGGCACTTGCCGTGCAATTTCATAATCCACTGGCCACTCGATTACCGTTTTGATGAGGTTTTCCGTAACCATATAATCTAATATTGGGTCTATGTCACTTCTATGCGTCAAAGTGCAGAATTCATAAACGCGCAACAGCAGACATAACAAGCAATTTTTTAATTTTTTTTTTTTTTTAATCACGTCGACGCTTACCTCAAAGACTTTCTATAACGACTTGAACATAAAAGTATTAAGACTGAAGTTTTCATTAAGAGCGTCCATAAATTACGTGGCTCGGTGAAACAAAACAACAACAAAAGGGGGGGGGGGGTCGGAACCAGGCCACGAAGCTTTTCATTCGTATTATTAGTCGCAGCAGACTACGAGGAGGGAGGGGGTAGAGGCAACAGCCACTCGGGCTACGTGGGGATGAGTGGAGGTTCACAGGAGGCCAATAAGGAGCAACGTACTTTACCGACGCTCCTCTTGCGACGTATCGAAAACTGAATTACCTATTTCTGAAACTTGTTTCTAAAGAGCAGCAACTATCAGAAGTTAGATTGTTTTCATATGATATAATGCTATACAGAAGGATAAAAACGGTAGAAGACAGTAAACAGTTGCAGGTTGAACTGGACAGAATATCTACTTGGGTTGGTAAACATGGGATAAAGATAATTACAGCCGGCCTCGGTAGCGTAGGGGCTAGAGTGCTAGCTCCGCGTGCCGAAGGTCGCCGGTTCGAATCCGGCCGCGGGCATGGATGTTAAGTGTTGTGTGTCTGTGTGAATGTCCTGTCCGTCCTGTGGTGTCCATACTTACAAGATACTGAATATAAACACTGCATGATGACTTATTCACATTGAGCTGGCTGTATGGCCTCAGCAGCCGAAAACCATATAAATAAATAAATAAAAAAAAAATAATAATAAAAAAAGATAATTACAGAGAACAGACAGTTTATTCGATACACAGATAAAAAAACTAGAGGTTGATTATGATTATAAGGAGGGGAAAGAACTACCTGTTGAAGACTTGAAACGTAAATATCTTGGCATTACTTTTAATAACAAGCTTAACTGGGCACGACACATTGGTCAGGTAGTAGGAAAAGATTTAAAAATTCTGCACTTCTTGGAGAGAGTGATGAGGGGATGTACGAGAGAAGTAAATCGATTGGGTTACAAAACTTTGGTCAATATGGTGGTGTAGTATGGGACCCACATTTTGAGTATCATATACAGGAGTTGGAGAGGGTGCAAAAAAGGGCTGCTAGATTTGTTTCTGGATATTACCGCAGAACGCAGTCAGTAACAGATATGATACAAGAGCTGGAATGGGATTCATTGGAAGACTGGAGGAGGGTAAGGGGAGTGTACAGGGCCCTTGGAATAAGTTACCGAGAGAAATGATGAATAATTTACCAAAAATGTTGAAAGAATTTAAAGTAGAGGGCGAATGTAGGTGGGTGCAGGAAAGGGGAAGATGGGTGTGTAGGGAAATTGCCACCGAAGCTAGCGCTCCATTGCAGTTTTAATGAAATATTATTATTATATTTATTTAGCTTTAAACTTATAATCAATGATATTAGGTTCGTTGTATGTTACTTACTGATTGAAACCGAGAAGAGTGTCTTAGTTCTTATTTTTACAATTTTCAGATTCATTTCTATGACAATACTTCGAAGAGGAAACGTAGAGCCGTTTCATATTTAACGTTTCCTGCAAATTGTACAACATGTCATTTCTCAAAAATGTCCAGGAAAATTGGGATACACGGTAGGATATTATTGGAAACTGAAGACAAATTGTCAGAAAGTGATAAAAATTTAGAATTGTGACCACTTACCGCCGTCCGTAAATAATAATAATAATAAAAATAACTTCAATTGAAATTTTTTCTCTATTTTCAACACCTTCACATATTCGTTTGTCATGTGCGACATATAGAAAAATTTAAGATGTTGCAACTACATAAACAAATGAATGAATACCTTTTGAATCGGGAAGTTATCTGCTTAAAACGATACTTAGCACAATCAACTAATGAACTTGCGGATGAAATAATGTCACATTCACCAAAGTAGCTTCTCTGGTTAAAGTAAAAATGTTATAGCACACTTAATACACTTCAAACTTTAGGCAAAGATTTTTTTTGGCATTTGATCTCTTAGTCATATTATATCATATAGTATTCCTGCTTCCTCATTATGCATGATTGATTCATTTCAAGGAATTCACCATTACAAGTAGCTACCGTTTCTCTTAATAATTGTATTGGCTGTATTAGTATCTAGTGACACGCGTGTCCGGATTCGAACCGGCGACCCCTAGAACATGGGGCAATACTAACGCCTACGCTGCCACCTGAAAGTTTTTCAGCGTCAGTAAGCGACTTTGCCCGTTTAAGGCTATGTCTTGTGCTGACTTTTAAGACTTTTCCCAATACCAGGCAAAATTTACTGCTTTAATACGCAACAGATATAAAATAAGCCAACCTGTACCTGACAAACTTTCTTCTAGAGGGAAAGAAAACTTGTAACTCCAAAATTCTAATGTATTGGACATGAACAGAATCTACGGATTTGTAGTGAAAATTACACCAGCAAATGTATAAAGTAAGTACGGTATTTTATGGAATAACTTTATAAACTGAACTTACAGGTGCAGTAAAGCTGTTAGCAGATAAATTTAGTTCCTTAGCACTTTTTTCTGCACATCTAAATAAGGGACGCGGGTTCGAATTTCGGTCCAGGTATCCATATTTCTGGTTTTACATGGCATCCTGAAATCACCCCAGTATGAGTTCTACAAAGGCCATGACAGAATTCCTTCCTGGTTATGCCCCACCAGGCTGTAATAACCTCGACGCAGACAACATCCAAATTCATCATCCATGTATAATTATTAATTTTTATGCTCGAAATAAGCGAAAATCTGTAGAAGATTGAAAAATCAGTTTTGTGACGAAATATCGTACCAAAAAAAAAGACTAATAGAATCAAAGATATTCCTGAAAGTATTGAGAGTGAATGGCAATCGAGACGTCCGAAGTGTGAACAGTCAAAGGAACTTATTTTATCAAGAAATGCCAGCTAATCCAAACGTAGCATTAATGAACTGAAAAGATGGAAGACTATTCTAAAAAATAATAGTAGCCCTACATCTATACTATATTGTTTTTAAAGTAAATAAGGTACAACAATTTTAAAACTGTACGCCCCTGGCATCTCTGTCTCATCTAATAAACCTTTAATGCCGAAACACTGAAGTACTGAACAGAGGCAAAATATGAAGTTGCACTGTATAGTTAGAATAAGACAAAGAATAACATGGTAAATTAAAATTAAGCCTTATGAACACAATAAAGCCAAGCGATTTGTCAAGTGGCATTTTTTGATCTTCGGGTACAGATCCATTGGTTTTCTTGTAGCCACTTATTAATTTCCTCAACGAATTTTAATTTCTTTCCACGTTTTTGGTAAATTATTTGTCACTTCCCTTAGAAATTTATTCCAATCCCTAACTAACTTACCTACAAAAGAAAAATTTTCCACACCCTTACTCATGGAAACGAGTGTCAACTTGTGGTATTGGTATCTTTTCTCTTACTTGCACCACTATTAATTCTTCTACCAATATCTTTCAACGTCTGATGAACAATATACACCTTGTACACTCCTATGGCTCTCCTCACCCTCCTCCTGTCCTCCAGTGAATCCCATTTCAGCTACTTTATTAGTTACTGGTTGTAGTCTGTAGCAATTTCCAGATACAAATCTAGCATCCATTCTTTGCACCGCCTCCAACTCCTGTATTTGATACCCAAAATGTGGCTCCCATTCTACACTACCATAATTTTGTAAATAAATCCATCGAAAACAACTGGTTTGGTGAATTTTGTTTTTTATTTAATTCCCCAGACGCGTTTCGCCCTTGTGGTGTAGGGCATCTTCAGTGGAGATATAGTGGTATTCATTTACATGTCGGTCTGGAACAGCACTTCACACGCTTTCACATAACTGTTCATTACAGTTTTCTTTAAACTATTGTTACACTAGTTATTTTTTTCTGTTGCACTTGTTCTTAATGTTAATCTTTTCTGTTTATTTACACACGTGTGTTATACACGGTTTGTTTTGATTCTACCAGATATTTACAGTAGTGTATCTTGAAGATGCCCTACACCACAAGGGCGAAACGCGTCTGGGGAATTAAATAAAAAACAAAATTCACCAAACCAGTTGTTTTCGACGGATTTATTTACAAAATTATTGTTCAACAACTGCGGGAAGATGGCTTATCACCATATTAATACTACGCTACCATATTTAAGCAATGGACTGACCAAAGTATTGTATCCCAATTCCCTTTCTTCTCTGGAACATCCCTTCATCACTCTCTTCAACAAGGAAAAGATTATGAAATCTTTTCCTGCTATCTCTCCAATGTGTTCTGCCTAGACGATTTTGATATCAAATGTTACACCAAGGTATTTGTATTCCAAGTTTAAAACAAACAATTCTTTTTCCACCTTATAATCATAATTAACCTTTAGTTTTTTATCTGTGTACCTAATACGCTGACTCTTCGTTGCATTTATCTTCATGCATTGTACACGCCCACTACTCTTTTCACCCTCCTCCAATCTTCCAAACAACCCCAATCCAACTGCTTTTGCGAGTTCACTATCATCTAGGATAGGGTTTCTCAAACTCATAGCTCCACGTACCCCCATGAAATTTCCCAAACAATAGCAAACCTCCATAAGAAAAGGGTCTTAAAAAAAAAAAGGATTTTTGCCTAAAAAAGTAATAGTCACAACTAGCAATATGTTATTTATTAATTTGATAGATGGGCTTGTTTCTTGTCACAAATTGAATAGATTATAGGAACAATTTTGCTCAATGTCAATCTCAATTCGCCATGTTGCGTATTGCACTCTCGAGATACCCAATCAGACGCCATGACGTAAATTTTGTCGTGAACCGCCAACGTTCAATTGGCGAACCCCAGGAGTTCGCATACACATCTTTGAGAAACCATGATGTAGAAGACAGTTGCCTTTGCTGAACATATTTTCCGGATGGTAGGAAAATGCGAGTAGATACTACAAGAATTTGAAAATGTTTGGTGCTAAATCTTGAACAACTGAGGAACAAAATGGGTAAATAGAATAATTAGTAAAACAGTAAAGATAACAATAACCCGTACCTACATGAAAAACTGTCTATAAAAATGTTGTTGAAATGGCATCACAGATTTGATGTTTAGTGAAGTGAATATACGCTGTAAACAGTGGAGCTGGCCCACGACAAGCTCTCATAATTTTCTGTCACTAGCTACCACGAGACTTGGACGATTTTTACAAAAACTGTTATTGTAGGATTTCAATTCCTTTTGCAAATTGATCATTTATTCTCAGTCGTCGCTCAAATGTAACGGATAAGCACATTACAGAACTCAACATCCAATAAATTTCGGATCTTAACCAACAATGCCCACGATCTCTGCAAACAATGGGTGTGTATCCTTGGTGAGGGAGCGTCCATAAACCACGTAGCTCCATTTTGGCCTCCTGTGAACCCCCCCCCCCCCCTCAAGTAGCCCGACGTGGTTTTTGCCTCTAACCCTTCCCCCTGCCCCCCCGCTCCACCAGGTAGCACATAGTTTTGTTTCCCTTTTGATTCCAGAAGACATTTTGTACTGGTTTCTCTTGTCAGACTATTGTAAATTACATACGGAGATAATTAAATGAAGGAAAGAAATATTCACATGTTGATGTGTGTTCTGCACCTCATTTTAATTGCGAAAAATGATATGAATGTGTAACAGCCCTAATACCTGAATTTTGAATAGTATTATACTGTATGAAGTATTTGTAGTGAGCTAAAGTCTGCTTGAATATGATCTGGTATGTTTGTTTTGTAATTTCTTGTAAAACAGTGTATATAGACTTTGTTTTATGTAAGAAAATTATTTAAAGTCCATTTAATATGTTTAAGAACCGAATGGTGCAAGAGAATTTCTTAAATGTTTGTAATTCCATGTATTAATGTAAGTTACGATGTCTACAGGACAATTTTCTACCGTTTGAAAGAATTTCTGTAAATAATTTTGTATTTAAGTATCTCTAATTAGCATTTCTGACCATTTTGTAATGTTGTTAAGTAATTTTGTATTAATTCCGATTGTTTTTAATATGTTTGATTGTTTGAGTGATTGTTAATGATCAAGAAATATCGGGTGGATGCCTTTGAAGAATTCTCGTAATTTCGATAGAGACTATATAAACAGATCGGCTGGACAGAGCAGTTAGTTAGTTAGTTGACATCATTCAGTATTCAATGTTACAGAGAGTTTCATTCAGTTAGTTCACAGAGATTATCTTTGTGACTGTTCAGAAGTGCATCTCTGTATTGTATCTATGCATGTGAATATCGCTGACTTTGTTTTGAGAAGAATAAACAAAAGATCAACATAACCTTTTTGGTGGACTTTTTAATTAATTAATATAGTCATTAAACCACCGAAGAGCGTAATAAATGGAAAGATACGCGGCCTGGCACGAACTCTCCCCCTCCCCCTCCCATACACACACACACACATATAGGGCTGCGTAGCCTTCCAGCCAAACCCTCCCCCCCCCCCCTCCCCAAGACCGAGCATGCAGCTTATGGACTTTCCCTGAGCAATGCCCACTGCCACAAATTTAACTGCCACCATAAGTAAATTTCAAGTAAATTCCAAACTAGGCAAAGTAACAAAGTAAAAGTAAAGATGTTAGTTAAATTTCCTGATCACTATGCACAAAAGAAATGTGAGGCATATGCCACATCCAGAGACCAAAGCAAATTAACCTGCAAATATGCTACGAAAAGTTTCGCGCTTGGGGTTGGCATCGAATATACGAGTATACGGGGAAAACCACCAATATCGGACTTTTCTTTGTGATTTGGGGACAAAACCACATATGTATACCAAATCACCCGTATCTAGGACCACGGTAAGTACAGCGGAATTTTGATATCGGAGTGTCGTAATAGATTTTTTTTATTACAGAAACTTCCAAATTAAGGAGAGGAAGGAAGTAAAATCATATATATTATTTCTATAAGGTATTTTTTTGTCACAAGCCTGTATCTTCTTTCATACTTAACCGAAATCAATGAATGAGGTGTCATTTTAAAGCTTATGGTCTCCACTTTGGTCACATCATATTTTAAGAAATGAAGTTTTCGGTATTCGACCCTTAAAGGACAAAAATGTCAATCTTTCTAAAATGCTGTTTTCTGTGTTACGAGTCATTTATCTCCCTGGATACGTATATGAAATTGTTTAATATAGTATCATTTTAAAGATTAAGATCTCCGCTTTAGTGAAGTCATATATTAACACAGATATTTTTCGTAATTCGACCCTTAAAGGGCAAAAGTATCAATATTTTTGCAATGCGTAATTGTGTCACGAGCGATGTATCTCTCTTAATATCTAACCAATATAGATAAATGAGGTATCATATTAAAGATCGAGGTCTCCGTCATGGTAACATTATATTTCAAGAAAAGAATTTTTCGTTTTTCGACCGTTAAAGGTCAAAAATGGCGATTTTTCTAAAATGCGTTTTTTGTATCTCGAGCCATTTATCTCCCTGGATATCTAACCAAAATCGATAAATGATGTAGGATTATGAGGAGTAATGTCTCAGCTTTGTGACATAATATTTTAAGAAAGAATGTTTTTGAATTCAACCCATAAAGGGAAAAAGTTTAAATTTTTCAATAACGTATTTTTGTGTCACGAGCGATTTATCTCCCTTAATATGTAACCGATATAGATAAATGAGGTATCATATTAACGAATAAGGCTTCCGCCGTGGTAACATTATATTTCAAGAAAAGAATTTTTCGTTTTTCGACCCTTAAAGGGCAAAAATGTCGATTTTTCTAAAAAGCGTTTTTTGTATCTCGAGCCATTTATCTCCCTGGATATCTAACCAAAATCGATAAATGAAGTAGGATTATGAGGAGTAATGTCTCAGCTTTGTGACATAATATTTTAAGACAGATTTTTTTTGGAATTCAACCTTTAAAGGGAAAAGTATAAATTTTTCTATAATGCTTTTTTGTGTTCACGAGCCATTTATCTCCCTTGATATATAACCGATATAGATAAATGAGGTATCATAGTAAAGATTAAGGTCTCCGCCATAGTCACATTATATTTTAAGAAAGAATTTTTCGTTATTCGACCCTTAAAGTGCATAAATATCAGTATTTCTAAAATGCGTTTTTTTGTGTCCCAAGTCATTTACCTCCGTTGACAATTAAACAAAATTGATAAACGAGGTATCATTTAAAAGATTAAGGTCTTCGTAATGTCTTCGGTTCCGTTACCACATTTTAATAAAGAAATTTAAAAAAAACCTTAGAGGGCAAAAGTATTAATATTTTTACAACGCATTTTTCTGTCATGAGCTATTTATTTCCCTTGATACCTAATCGAAATCAATAAATGACGTATCGATTTAAATATTAAATTATCCACTATCGTCACATCATATTTTAAGAAAAAACTTTCTCCAAATTACACCCTTAAGGGGCAAAAATAACATCATTTCTCAAAACTTTTTTTTTTACCTTGCTTGATAACTAACCGAAATCGATAAATGAGGTATCATTTTAAAGACCAAGGTGGCTGCTTTGGTCATACCATATTTTATAAAAGAAATTTTTTGTAATTCGACCCTTAAAGGGCAAAAGTATCAATATTAGTTATAGAACGTGTTGATTTTTTAATTTTTAAAATATTATATACCATTTATCTTCTTCGATACCTAGCTGAAATCGATAAATGACATATCGGTTTAAAAATTAAGGTCTCTAGCTAGGTAAAATCATAAATTAAGAAAAAAATGTTCAGAATTTGGTGCTAAAAGTGGTAGCGCGTATGAGACTGTTCAGAGCCAAGTCCCGATTTCAGCAGCGGATATCACAGAGAAGTCAATAAACTTTTTTTTTATTCAATAAGTAGTTTTTCGTATATATTTTTTTCTTTTACGGAAACACTGTCGTTTTGGTATACAAATCCAATGTAATTCGCTCAGCAACAAATATCACAGAGATGTTGATATGTTGTGTGCAGTTTGTTAAGGTTGGTTTTATTCTTCCAAGGTCAGTGACACTTTGTCATAAATAAAGTGTGTTTTAAATTTTCTATTAACTGTTTCATAATATGCTATGAGTATTTTGCTATGTACCTATTAGACTGAAAAAAAAACATTTGCTACAAAACTACGGTTCTACTATTCATTATATTACAAACATTCAACCTCACTATTCGTCGTATTTTATTCGCGAAATTTTCGCACGGGTCGTCTAGTTTAACATATTAGTTTAACTTATTAAGCTCCGTTTATAATGTAAATCTGAGGGATATAAAGTTTTTAGCGTAGAATGCGATTTCACGTTTGGGGTAAATAAAGGGTAAACATGTTAAAATGTATGAGTTTTAAAATTTTATTTTAACCTGGAGGTAAAAAGTTAATTGTGTACAAAATTTCAGATATCTACGTCTATGGAATACCTTAACAGAATAGTAAAATCGGTGAAATTTGCATGAGAGAAACTAACATCCAAAGCAAGTACACCAATGAAACGAATGTTAGTATGTTCGCTAAGACTGCTGATATCTGTGTATAAGAGAAATATGAGGTATGAGGCATCACCAGAGCTGAAGAAACTGAAATACAAAAATGGCCTAGAATTGCTTCGAGAAAAGTGTAAGCAGTGCCGCCGTTGAGTCGGTACCTGGCTATAGCGGTGATTACAAAAGAAGTGAATGAGCGCAGTTTTTACAGCATTCGTTTACACAGGAGTTAAAATACTGTAGAACAAAGAGAGCTAATTACTACAGATTTTAAACACAAATCTCAAATACTTCTAGACATTTCTCTGATGTTATTCGTTTAATGGTTTGTTGCTGCTTCAGATTTTGGCATTTACGAGAAGACTTAAAACTAAAGGTAACTTTTGACAGTCTGACTACCGTTGATGAATAGTTAAAAAATTACGTTAATTCCATATTCTATAAAATTAACGAGTACACAGAAACAACTCTTAGAACACTGGTTCCGCTAAAAACTGTAGTTTATCTAATAGCATATCCAAAATAAGGCGAACAGTTTCGTTATTTACGGACATTCAAAACCGTTACCGCAAAGAAGTGAAAATGCCTATCTGCTAGCTAGATGGACATATTTAAGTTCTTTTCACAAAACTTCGTTGATTATGGCAGCTGAAATATAAAAAGAAAAAAGTTATTACAGAATGAAATCTGCTGATAAAAGACGTTTACACATTATAACCTCACTGTTCTTAGTGTCTGTGTGTAATCTTGTCAGTCCCCTGTAACCAGCATCTGTGTTGATGATTACCACATCTAATTTTAAGATTACAATATTAAACTTTTGCACAGAAAAAAAAACAAAACTTCAAAAACGTCACCCAATAATATACGAGTATTTAGTAAAACAATTTTTAGGAATCGCGTCTCTCAATCATAAACTAACTAATCAATATTTGGATTGAACGTCGGATTTTTTTTTTTCATCAGGATAAAATTCCTGGTCATAAGTTTCTCACTGCTATTGCTTAATTTCGTTATTGTGGTTTCAATACCATAATTCACCTCATACAATCTCTCTCTTTTCCCCGCATAAGAAAGAGTGTGGAAATCATAGCGTACTACGTTTAAGAACATTCTTTTATCTCATGCGTTTCAGTATCAGGCCATGGAATAATAGAACATAGCTTGTAATCAGGAAAGAACCTGGAATCAATTAGGGATAAACTACTTTTCCCTGAGTAACTTTTTGTACGGCTTTCCTATGATTAGATAATTGAGCTCAGTAGTTTGTACACATTTAATAGATAATTCAGCCCAACTACTGCTATAAATTTGTCTGTATTTGTCTTGATTTTTCTGTATAGTAACCTGCTGTTTATTCTTATTTGCACGACACATAATCCAAGATAATTACAGGATCGTTTCAAGTTTTTATGAAATGTATTCAACGATTTTAACGCTCAGTGCCATGGATCTGCAGTTATTAAGTGTAAAATTAAATATGGTATATCAGTAAAGCAAACCTAATTCCCACTTCAAATCTTACTTTAGGCATCTTTTATGCACCGGAAAAAAGTCTTCGTATGTGTTTAAAATCGTAGTCTCGAGCAAATAGACTTCTTGTTTTACTAATTACAAAGCGGGACCTAATCTAGACACCAAATGACTGAATGAAAAAGCACTCCAACTCCAATATTGTTGCACCATTGAGTAAAACATTGTCTGTTATCGCTAATTCTTCAATTGTTTTTGGTAATAAGCTGTATTCCATCAGTGACTTTAGCAAATTTACTCAGTCGTACTGTTCCAATAATTAAGGAACGAACGAATTAAAAGTTTTGGAAAGTTACGATTTTAAGCAGGCCGACAAATGAATTTAAAAAATAAAGTTTAATACTTTATGCCGAAAACAGTCAAAATAACCCCAAGCAACAAATAAAACCGAAATACAAGAAACCTGTATTTTTAACAATTTGCAACACTTTGTATCTAAAATTATTTATCAGGTCCCTGATCGCAGCTATGTAGTGGCTGGAAGTACACATGTAGTGACATCTGTCCGTGGGGGTAGTTCGTCACACAGGCGGCAGATGGCAGGCCAAGCCGAGCGTCCAGTCATGCAAGCAGGCGCGCCAAAATTAAAACGGAATAACAGACAGACTGATTCACAGCACACTATTGAATGATGCGGGCTGCGCATATAATGGTGTAGCAGCGAAATTTGGCCATTACGAACTTGATTCAGAACGCAGATGTTGTAGAAAATTTTAATTTCTGCGTCCGAAGACCGGTAGAACATTTTGGGGTTTATGAGCACAATTATTTGTCCTCAACGCCCTGTTGTCGTAGCTATCAGCTCTTCTTTCAGAAATTACATTTAAGGCCAAAGTTGAAATATTCTTGGCTCAAAACGTACGGGAAAGTTTTAATGACAATCTTCTTGCACAACAACAATTAAGTTGCTACATCTTCCATTACTCCTAGCAAGAATAATAATAATGATGACTGAATACTATGAGTTAATTTAAAAAGAATGTAAACTAATTATGTTAACCTTGTTGTGGCTGTATGGTTTTGGTACGGAATGCCAATAATAAATTAAAAAATAAACAGCGTGCAGTACCAGTCGTCCATAAACCACGTAGCTCCATTTTGGCCTCCTGTGAACTCTCCCACTTCCCCTCCCCCCCACCACCACGTAGCCCGACGTGGCTTTTGCCTCTACCCCCTCCCCCTCCCTCACATAGCTTTTTTTCCTTTTGATTCCAGAAGACATTTTGTACTGTTTTCTCTTGTCAGACTATTGTAAATTACATACGGAGATAATTAAATGAAGGAAATAAATAATCACATGCTGTTATGTGTTCTGTACCTCATTTTAATTTTGAAAAATGATATGAATGGAAAGCTACGTGGCCTGGCTCGGAAACCCCCCTCCCCCCACATAGCGCAGTGTAGCCTTCCAGCCAACCCCCCCCCCTTTTCCTCTTTAGACCGAGTCACGTAATTTATGGACGGTCCCTAATCATTGTTGCATTTCACAAGGCATTAATATTCAATTTCCTTCAAAACAAAATGTGAAACCATGAGAACTTTGTAGTGTGGTGCGCAAATGCTTTCAGATTAATCTTCTGCAAAACGAATAAAACTTTCGAAAACGGGTGAAAATATACTAGGAAATAAACCACGCTTTCACGTCCGGAAACAAATCAACCGAAATATCTCTCATGCAAAGTACTCAAAAGATGGAAGCAGTGTACTGAAAATCGGGGAGACTATACTGAAGTAAGTAAATTCAATTCCTTGATTTGTGTGATTTTACGGTTCCGTGCATTCCACGTGAAATAGTTTTGCTGGTTTGTCCATCTGTCCATTTGTCTGACACACCACATTACTTAAATTTGCAATTTTTAATTAGGCACTTAAAAAAGTTATTATAAATCAAAACTAGACTGTAACAAAAAAATGGAAAATACATGAGGGACGACAATAATTATGGGTGGGTTAGTCGGTGAGAGGGGGGGGGGGGTTTGGGGGAGGGAGACACAAGGATCTTTGCTGGCAACAAATGAAAGCTGGAACCCACTGACTCTCATATGTTTTTGGATTTTTAATTTTATTCTCTGGGTTGTACAAGATCCACTCTATTGTTTGTGTGTGTTAAATTTATATATCAACAAAAATAAAATTTCACAAAACATTCAAGGAATCATATTTTAAAATCACTTGTAATTATTTTTTTATATAACTTTTCTCTTTTAAATCTTTAGTTAGTTCAATTTAATACACAATCTGCATATGAAAAATCTCAGCATACGACAGTAACTAAAGGCGGGCTATCAGCGTTCACATTTCGTAATAAGTACGGACGAATCATTCCCCGTGAAAGTGAATTCATTTTTCGTTTTAGAGGTATCATCACAAATGAACTGTTTGCTTCATTTCAAGATGGCAGCAAGCGAACTTGCGAGTGTTGTAGTGGATTTAATTTGCAGATACCTCGATTACGAAATTAAAGCGCATTCGTGTATAAGTTTAATAGAAAACAAGAGACTGGTGAACAAGAAATTGGATCTTGTGGCATGGTGGAATGGGGGACTTAACAACCTTGCTGAAAGAGTAGGACTTGGAAGAAAAAGTGAAATTTAAAAATCATCTTCAAATGTATGAATCACAATCTGAATATGTGATATCAGAACGACAACACTAATTACAAAACAAGATAGTAGGATCTTCCAGCCAAACAAGTTAAAAATTATTCTCAGGTTATATGAAATACTCTTGGGTAACCAGCCAAGTTAAGGAAGTCTTATTATCACACGATATTTCGACGACCACAACACTGTCGCCATCTTGTGATGATGATGGCGACGATGCTGTGATCGTCGAAATATCGTGTGTTAATAACACTTCCTTAACTAGGCTATAGTGCGCGTCAAGAACGATGGCAGCCCAGTTTAGCGAGGTTATGCGCATGTACGTCATCACTCTGCCAGTAACCAATCTTCAGTAACAATCCAGAGCCTGTCGTGTTAACACGAGTATTGAATGCGATGTGTTTGTGAAGTGTACAGTTGTAAATCAGTGAGCGTTGCAATAATTCCTATTCTAAATAATTCAACATGAACAACATACGCGTAAGGTTCTGCTTAGTCAAAGCAGAAAACAAGATTTTAAAGTATATAAGCATTTTAAGCGCGAAGCAGACGCGAGAGGGCCGATGTGCGACGTTTCCAAAGCTCAAGAGAGAGCTGCCAAATCGTGTGATACTAGCCTTAGAACTGTACTGCGAAGTGTGAATAGTTAAACGAGGCAACGTCGGATATTCTATGTCACTCCTATTTCTCTCTCTCTCTCTCTGCGCGACACGCCTTCGTTCGTGACGCGTACTATAGTTACCCAAGAGCATTTCATATAATCTCAACGCCAAGAGAAACTGCGTTCTTATGTATTCTCAGATTACTTGCAACTGGTAACAGCACCTCCTGTAAATAGCTGCACAATTTATATAGGCTTTTTTCTGATTTTAAGCCACTGGTATACCTTGTTCTAATGGTTATATTGTTTACTTAATGTCTTCTATTGTCAAAAGTGGCAAGTTCAATTGTTTAATAACGTTCTCTATATTTAAACACCTTATGTTTTTATTTTTGTAATTTAAACTTTTCACACCTCCTACTCTCTGGCGTGAACCCATTGGGTTTCCCGCAATCATGAAGGCCAATGGTTAACAACTTTCTTCTACGGAGAAGCCTCTACTAATCTAGTTATTACATGAGATATCCTTCAAGGAAATGTAATAGCGCCAATTCTTTTCTTTATTTTTACAATCTCGGAGACAACGTTAGTAGCAGTTTGCGATTGTTCGCTGATGATGCGGTTATCTATCGGTAAGTAAGGCGTGACCCGCAAATATCTTTGGTCATAGGTAGAGCTAATTCTAGGCTGCGATTCATAATTTTGAAAAATTGTAATGCACATACAAAGGATATAGCGTACAAAACTCTAGTACATCATCATTTGGACTATTTTCGGCCGTTTGGGATACTTATAGTACTATAGAGAAAGTACAGAGGAGAGCCGCTCGATTCGTGACTTGTAAGTAGAATCCTTACGAAAGTGTCACAGAATTGATACATAGATTGGGATGAGATTTTCTGGTACACAGACAACGTAGGTTTCGTTTGAATTTATTGACAAACATGCGAACAATACCTTTCATTATAATTATGAATTCTTTTTTCCTTCGTGCTATTTGCAACTGTAATTCACAAAGTCAGTTTTGGCACCCATAATTTTGTGAATTGCAGGGTACAGAAGTAGACGTAAAACGGTAAGAAGCATAGGAGAAAAAAAAAGACAGAAATCAAGAAATGATTATTTAAATCCGGTCTCATCAGTCTTGAAAGGTTAATTGTTAATACAATGTAAAAACTACCAACAAAATATCATATTATTATTATTAAATTTTAATTGCGATGGTATCGACCAGAGGAAGACCAAGAGATGGATAGCGGAAAGAAGTGGAGGAGTGTGTACGGAAGAGAGGCGAGAACTGGAACGAGGTGGTGACAGAGAGGTGGTAGGATGAAAGAAGCAAATGGAGAGGCTTGTGCATAAAGCAGACCCGGCCAGAGGCTGGAAACTGTTGAGGATGATGATGATGATGAATTGCGATAGAGCTAACGCTCCAGTGACAACTTCCGTAGTTACCTAATTACCACTTTTTAAAAAATTTATTTTATAATTATTGAAATGTTAAATTCCTCCCCCACTCACTTTTCCGATCTACAAATTTTAATTTTAAATTCCTTAAGCTTTTTTGGTAAATTATTCATCACTTCACTTGGTAATTTGTCCCAATCCCGGATAACCTCACCAACAAAAGAAAATTTTCTCACTCCCTTATACATGAAATCTAGCGCAAGCATGTGATTACAATCGCCTTTCCCCTTCCATGCACTATTCCTAATTCTTTGACCAATATCCCTCCAAGCGCCATCACCAACATATGCCCTGTTCATTCCCAGCACTCTCTTCACCCTCCTCCTTTTCTCCAATGACTACCAATCCAGCTCATTTATGATATCAGTTACTGACTGGGTCCTGCGATAATTTCCACAAACAAGTCTAGCTGCTCTTCTTTTTACACCTTTCAACTACTGTATTTGATAGCCAAAATGTGGGTCCCAAACTACACCACAATATTCAACCAATGGTCTGACCAAAGGTTTGTAACCAAACTCCGTAACTTCTCTGGTACATCCTCTCATCACCCTCTCCAGTAAATGAAGGATTTTGTAACCTTTTCCTACCACGTGCCCAATTTGCTCTGCCCAATTGAGTTTGTTATCAAACGTTATGCTAAGATATTTACACTTCAAGCTTTCAACAAGTAATTCTGACCCCACTCTATACTCATAATTAACCTTTAGTATTTTATCTGTGTACCTAATAAGGTGGCTCTTATTGGCATTTATCTTCATTCCATCATATCGATGTTACAGGGTTGACCAGGTGTCAAGAACTAGAACATGCAGGGAAAATTAAAGAATTAATCAAACTCTGGACCAAACCAATTTGACCAACGACGAAAACGCTAACCAGACAACGAGATACTTCCAATCGAAGGAACATAAACCAAACAAGTTGACCAGATGCAAAGGAAAAAGAAACATAAGGAACTTAGCCAATAACGGAAAGAAAATAGAACTTGCTCTGCTTCCGCAGGCGTTAGTCTTGAAGCTGGACAAAAAGAAAGACTGCTGGAAGAAGATTTATAGAACATAATTAGAAATGGTCAGAATTTATGCGTTTAACATAATTAAATACCAAGCGTTATCAGTAAAATATCGAACAGGTGCTGACAATGATGTACAAGTCTACAGAGAAGTTTTTGTTTGTGGTCCATAAGAATTTGTTGTTAACTGCTACTACTTTAAAAACAAAACAAAAACAAGAGAGAGAGAGAGTAAAAAAAAAAGTTATGCGTTTACTGAAGACAAACATTTTCCCACTACTTCGGATCGTAGTGTGTGTACATTAGACATAGTGCAATACGAAATTATCAGCATACGATAGCGTTGGCAGTACAGTCAGCGGTCATTTCTAAGCACATCCTTCCTGCCAACGATAGCATCTGTAGGAATGATTGTAAAATCGCTGACAAGTTTTCCTAGTAGCATAAGAATATATTCCTATGCCATAGGTAAAACCACGTATTTCTTGCTAAATAACTTACATGTAACAACCTACATTTCGAGCTATTTTACTTCATCAGTATGTATTTCGTGGATTTCATATGCACATTTTCTAAAATAGTACTGCCTAAGGAACGTCTGTACCAAATTTCAGGTTAATTCTACGAAAGTCATTCGACCACTGCAAGATTATCCATATTAATACGTAGAGATGATTGTTGTATATTAGTAGTCTATCATCCTGACCTAATAGAAGTATATAAACCTATCACTGCGCATAAACTTTGTTTAGGATTACAGCTGTGGTCACAACAAAAACTATCGTTTCATTAACAATTAACTAAACGGAAAAAAAACCAGAAAAATACTTTCAGGTTTTAATATTAAACACAAAGAGGTTTACAGTAAATAAAAAATCACAGTTTAGTTATTCTTATGGAACTGTTAATGTATGATGTAGTGGTGTGATTATCGGCAACACGCTATTGGGTTTTATATCGTGCATAAAGTTATTTAGCATAAATTTAATATCACAACTCTTGTAGTATAATCATATTATATAGTGGTTTGATGAACGAATTCAGTTTATTTTAATTTGCTACATTTTATAAAACCGAATAAATAAATAAGCAAAGTTAAAAAAAAAACAATATAAACAAAATTCAAAGGTAGTAGTGTGATTGTTTTGTATTTCTTGAAAGAAGTGCTCATCTCTCAAACTAAGTATATTTTTTATGCCAAATCCTACATTTTTCAGAAGTAACGTCAATTTGCCATATTGATTTATTTTTTGCCTCATCTTTCAACAACAAAACATGGGATGATCTCACAAGTTAATTTAATTATTTACATAACCACGCATGCGTATAAAAAACAATCTTTGTCATGTGAACTTTGCGTAGTTCGCGGCTCGACTAATTCAAGCGTCAAGCACAATGTCACGCCACCGCACATCTCCGTGCCCGCCACCTGCCTTTTCACCGCTCTTACGTCCCATTCACAGTACAACTCGTAGGACCTACGTTCATCCGATTTTCTATAAAGAACCTGGATGGGCTGTAAGGGTTTAGAGAAATACATGCAGGACGTGTTGGGACTCCCAAACAACCAGCTCGAGTCCTTGCTGTCCAACAAGCTATGGTGTTAGATCACGATTGTAGAAAAATCTTGCGAGTGTGCGATAAGGACACATGGTGTGCCGCGAGAAAGTACGAGTGGAAAGAATTGCATGGAACATTTTGTTGGACTCCTTTTACCAGCGTTAATGGGTGAGCTTATTGTAGTTCTACAAGGATGTACCGTAAGTTGGGCCGTAAATAAGGCGCTTTACTTTACATGCAAGTTCAAATTTGTAAATTCGTCGCTTAGGTAATAACACCATTTAGTGCATTGTTATTTTTATTGCAAGATCGTCAGAAAAAAACAACCACATTGTTGTTGCCTAAGAGACGATGGGCAGAATATCATATAAAATGAAAAGAATAATACATACTTCAATGTAAACAAAACAATAAATATTGCGGATCTGGAATTTCATGGGAAAGTTCCGCACTTGCGGTCGCGGATGCGGAGATCCGTTACATCCCTAGTATCTACAACAGTATCTCGAACTGGTCTGGAACGATTTCAGGAAATCACGAAAATAATTGTTTAAAAAACATAAAAACCGCCTTCAAAAAAGGGAACTAAAAATTTTAAAATAACTTTATACCTTGCTTAGAAGAAAGTAAATCTAAATGGACAATATTTTACATTACTGTTATTGAAATTTTTACATTAATTAGTTATTTTTGGGGTCGGTGCCAGCTTTCAGATTGCGAAGATCGAATTACTGAACTTTATTTGGTGTTCGAGGCGAACCGAAAGTACGAACAAAAATTCCTAATATTTTACAGCATATCGTGAGGAAGATAGTTTTATTGCGGGAGATAGCTTAGGGAAACAAATTAACGGTATGATATCTGTGGCTCGGCCTCATTGGTCATCCAGGCATTTATCTGGCGCTATAGTGTCAGTTGGTAGGCTACATCATGCAGTAAACACTTTATAGTTAGTATAATATCGGTGTATCATCTATATGTTTCAGTTTTGTTGAAAAAATGTTTCTAGAATTAATTGTTGGTAAGTAGTAACATGATTTTTATGTATTGTTATTTATTATTGTTTTTATCTTTTTGTTTTTCTTGTTTGGCTGGCACCGACTCCAAAAATAACTAATTAATGTAAAAATTTCAATAACAGTAATGTAAATATTGTCCATTTAGATTTACTTTCTTCTAAGCAAGGTATAAAGTTATTTTAAAATTTTTAGTTCCCTTTTTTGAAGGCGGTTTTTATGTTTTTTAAACAATTTTTTTTTTTAAATTTTAGTGGTATTATTGTTAATTTGTATTTAAATATGCCGCAGACGTTCTCATTTTGCGAACTTCCTGGTAGCTCAGTGGTTAAAGCGAATGCTTTCAAAAAAAAATCTATCATTATATACCCGAACAACTTTTAGAATGGGGTGAATTGGATGCTGTATTAAGTAATGTCAGTTTACATTTTGGTCCAGGCTGTGTTTCGATCTAATCATAACATCTGTTAAATCTGCTGCTCGATAATCGAAACATGTAACATCTGTACATTAATATATACCACATACACAAATGTGTCTCTGGAATATATCTGTTCGTTCCGGCATCACACAGAAAATATAGATATTTGATTGGTTTTCATAACGTAAAAGCTCGCCGTTCAAGTTTAAATCTGAAGTACATGTTGAGACATTAGAACACATACAATTTATAAATATTCTGTAATGACTTAAAAATAGCTTAATTGATTTTGACGGTACTTAAAACTGTGGATTTTGTAAAGAACATTGGAAATTATAAACGATGGGGGTAAAGGAGAAGAGGGATTGGGCTATTGTATACCAAATGTAGACTGTCTTTTCTGATTGATTTAAAGTATACGTTTGTAAATTTCTATTGATATCATATAAAATTTTTAGGTATGTATAAAAAAAAATAATTAAGGGGTGTGGATGTGAAGAGTAGTTTGGTTTTTGTTAAGGTAGTGTGGACAGCATTTTTTTCTTTGTTTCAAAGTATACATGTTCAAAGTGAATAGAAACCAGATAAAAACTGTAGCTTTGTGTAAAGAACATTTACAAAATCTAATGGGGCAAGGGAATGAGTGGTTGGGTTTTGTAAACAGAATGTTTCTCTTTGTTCTTCAGTATACATTTGCAGTGTTCCATCGAAATCTGATAAAAACGGTAGGTATCTATAAAGAACATTGGAAATTAGGAGGGGTGGGGGTAGAAGGTAAGAGGGGTTGGGCTTCTGCAACCTAATTTAAACACAATTGTTATGTATTTTTTAAGGTACACGTGTGCAAATTTTCTTCAGAATCAAATAGAAACTGTGCTTTGTGTAGATTAAAGGGGTGGAAAGGGGGAGAGAGGTTTGGCTTCTCTAAACTAAATGCAGACAGTATTTTTCTGTTTGTTTTGAAGTATACATGTGCATACTTCCTTCATAATCAGATAGAAAATGTAGCTTTATATAATGAACATTGACAGTAATTGAAGGGGTAGAAAGGGGAATAGGGTTTGTGTTTTGTCAAAGTAATGTGAGTAGTATGTTTCTTTTTCTATTTGCTTTAAAGTATTGCGCAGTTCCACCGAAATCGGATTAAAAATGTGGGTTTGTACAAACATTAAGGGATGTAAAAGGGGATCTAGGGTAGTTTTTTTTTATTTTTTGGTCACAAATATTCTCCATAAAAAAAATACATATATGTGCCAACTTTCATAAAAATCGGTCAAATGGTGTCAACTGTAACTTTTCAAAAAGAAAATTTACAAAAGTCAAGGGGCGGAAATGGGGAAAGGGGTTCACTTTTTGCAACCAAAGCTGACATTATTTTTCTCTTCGTTTTACAGTCAAAGTTTGATAAGTTCTATGTAAACTGGATAAAAACTGTGGGTTTGTATAAAAATTAAACGGTTTAATGGGGAGTGGGGGTAGTTTTTTTATTTTTTGGTCAGAAACCTTCCTCGTGAAAAAATAAATATAAGCGCCAACTTTAATGGTAATAGGTCAAATGGTTGCGACTGCATCTTTTTATATATATATATAAAAAAAACATTGACAAATATTAAGGGGTTGGTAGGAGGGAGAGGGGTGAGCTTTGGCAGACCAAAAGCTGACAAGAATTTTCTGTTTGTTTGAAAGTATACATTGGCAAAGTTCAATCAAAATCAGATATGAAATATAGGTTTCTATAAAATTAAGGGGTGCAAAGGGGAAGATGGGGTGGCTTTTTTATTTTTTTGGTCAGAAACCTTCTCCATTAAATATTACATGTATATGACAACTTTAATGGAGATCAGTTAAATGATGTCGACTATGTTTTATATAAAGAACATTCGCAAAAATTGAGGGGTGGATAGGATGAAAGGGGTGTCAGTTTTTCAAAACCAAATGTTGACAGCATTTTTCTCTTTATTTTTGGCTATACATGTCCATAGTTCCATTTAAATTGGATAAAAAATGTGGGTTTAAAAAATTAAGGGATGTGATGGGAGAGAGGGTGTTTTTTATTTTTTTTGGGTCAGAAACCTTCCATGAATAATTACATGTATATGCCACCTTAACGGAGATCAGTTAAATGGTGTCGACTTTAGCTTTGTATTAAGAACATTGGCAAAAATTAAGGGGTGAATAGGGGGAGAGGGGTTCGGTTTTTTCAAACAAAAGTTGACAGTATTTTTTCTGTTTATTTTTACTATACATTTCCAAGTTCATCAAAATCGGATAAAAAGTGTGGGTTTGTATACAAGTTAGGGGTGTAAACTGGTAGAAGGGGTGGTTTCTCAATGAAATTCATATGGGACCACTTTGGAAGGTATACTCTATCCATATAAAAATTTCATTAAATCGGTTCAAAATTGGCGAAGATATCGCTGAAACCTAACATCCAAAAAAAAAAAATTCAGACGAATTGAGAACCTCCTCCTTTTTTGAAGTCGGTTAAAAATCAAAGTTAGATGGCCGGATGAGCCAATCCCAGATGCTATGGCACCTGGGGTAGAGTTGTAACGCTCTGCTGCGGTACTTACTGGGGTACTTGCGCTTGTGTTCAGCGTCCACCTGCTTGGCCATGGCGAAGTAATGGTCCTTCTGGGCCTTCGGCATCGCTTTCCACATGGTGCCCAGTCTGCAAAAAACAGAGCTGCAAACACAGCACGTCCAACAGCTAACAATCAACTAAGAGAAACTATACAGAATGTTCTACGAAAAATATAACGTATTATAGAAGCCATTCCAGTGGCCAAAGCTCTAGGGAAACTTTTTTAAATAAGTTTTCGTACTGGTTCCAAAGATTATTTGTGGGCCTATCATATAGCCCCGTTAAAGACGAAGGCGTATGTGAGGAGAATGAAGTACAATTGGATCTACAAAACCAGTGTTATAATAAAACTACATGACAGCTCAGTGTAACCGCTACACCAACTCCAGGTAACTGGACTGG